>CM074739.1:74625933-75225933 GCA_037367245.1 Phrynocephalus guinanensis
TTATGGAATTCCTAAGACTAAAGCAGAATTATTATGTTTGCTTGCTTTTTTAGGCATGATGTAATGATTCAGTATGATGCACTAGGGTGTAGTAGATAGAATATTAGCCTGGAACTCACAAGAACTAGGTTCAAATCCGAGTGTAGCCATGGAAGCTCCCTGAGAGATGCAGTACTAGAGTCCTCCTTCAGCATCTCAGGTATCTCAAAAACAATGTAAGGATCTCCATAAATTAGAAGAGATTCAACGGTGTAGATCAACAACAGCAACAATTGTCTTGTATCTCCAAACAGAGGTTATGTCAGAACAGAACAGAACTTTATTGGCATTCAAAAGAAAAATGGACAGCGCATTAAGCAGCAATACTCACATACTCGCTCTATCCTCACAATATTATGTCTGAATGTTACTGTACGTATACTACTGCCTTTTTGATGACACAGTAGAAACAAATTATGTGAGTGGAGACGTATTAATATGATGTGTACTAGGAATAGCACCAGACAGCTGTGCTAGTTTCATTGGACTCTGGAGTGAAAGCACCAAGATAACAATAATGTGTACTATTTATTTATCATCTCACCTTTATTTCTTTAGAAATACGTATTTTCAGTGAAAGATATACAATGAAAGATGAAGTAAAAATCGGAGGACAAAAGGTGATACTAGATTCCCCAAACATAAGCATGACATACCATAGCCAGATGAATAACTATCAAATCAACTTGATTTTGAAGTACTACTTCTTTCATAACTATACAATTATGTAAGAATCAGAATCAGCAACTTTGCAATGAGCTAGAGTCATGACTCAGTTTTTTTTCTGCAACATATTAAATTAATGTGTCTTGTTGGCAAATGATCACATCAAGTTCATATTAATTTTGTGTGTCAGCTCTTAAATGTAGGTATTTGAACATTAACATATATTTCAACATATAAAGTGTGCTTCGGTAGTGCAAATGTGGTAAGTTTGGGCATGAGTTCATTGTCCTTAAGATTCCAGGTATATAATGGCACTATGAAATATAAAACACATCTTTATCAACCGTGCCTTGCACTAATATATGATAATAATTGTTCTTGCAAAAAGTCATATAGGCAAAATGTGTAGTAACCATCTATAATTTTAAATCACTCTTGAGTGCAACATTAGATGTAGGACATCTGTAAGCTAAGTGGGGGGGGGCACAGTAAGCATGCTTACAGAGAAAACTAACTGTGATTTTAACAATACAGAATTTACCACCAGTACTAAAAATGCTGGATATATCTGCATGTACACATGTACACACACGTACACACACATACATAGATCTTGCGCATATGCAATCTTACACAGGTGATTAGATGAACAATTAATAAAAACATGGTAATTTTGATATATGGCAGGCC
The DNA here is from genome assembly GCA_037367245.1 of Phrynocephalus guinanensis. Taxonomy (NCBI): domain Eukaryota; kingdom Metazoa; phylum Chordata; class Lepidosauria; order Squamata; family Agamidae; genus Phrynocephalus; species Phrynocephalus guinanensis. Next base: position 74,627,329 of record CM074739.1, read on the forward strand.
ATCATAGAGTAGCAAAACTGAGTGCTTTTAAATAAATAGTTTTCCAGTTTGAATATGAATTAATTAAATTAAAAGCTAACTTGATTTATTAGTTTATTTCCTCCCTGAGAACAAGTGTACATGGGCTGATACAGGAATCAATGCAGAAACTGGGGGGGGGGGGGGGAATCATTGATTGATGTTTTTCTGTCATTTCATGGAAAAAGATGCATCCTTTTTTGTAGTATTTTGTAATATTGTAGTGATGTCACTAAGTGATATGGCTAGTCCTCATAATTGTATTTATGAGTTGTAGCTCATTGTGTTGGTGATGGGTTTCCTGTTTATGGAAATAATTTCTGCCAATATTCAGGAACCCTCCCCACCTCGCCCCTTTCTTCCTGGTGTCACAGTTGACCTCATTTGGAATGGTTTCTTGATTCTCTGTAGTTCCCTTGGACCTCTCAGTTGAAGGAATGTTCATGAAAATCCACTGCTTTCTTCTGGTGCGGCATTGCATGGAACTTAGCATGCATATTTTAAAATAGTGGTTGCTTTTTTTTGGCCTTGTAATATATATAACATATTAAGGTGCAAGGTGATGTATCTCTGGAGCCAGTAGTCCCTGGCGTTTTTTTGAATCATTAGAAGTCTCTTTATTGTTGTTGTTTATAATAGTCTCACTTGCTTATTTCAGGCATCACATCAAGCCTTGGACAGTGAGGGTTAGCTGTGGTTTATTATGATGCCCGAAGTGACGAGTGATCATTTGTGATTGGTGACAAAACAAGCAGAAATCAAAGTTTCAACTAGGTGTGCAGCCTGTAGTTTGTGCTGACCGTGGCTTGGCATAACGGCCATATTGACTAACCACAATTACAGGAATCAGCTTTTTTTTTTTAAAAAAAAAAATCCCTCATAAGGCACTAGAGATTAGAATGCCGAGTAGCTAGAAACAGAAAGTACAGTAAAGTACAAGCAGCCCTATCTTTTTCTGTGATTGTCTAGAGCAGCATAACATTGGTTTGTGTTTCAAACTATTGTTAGGAGAAAGTAAAAGCTCCGAATGAAGACAGTGATTTGATTACCTCTGATGAAGTGGGCTGCAGCCCACAAAAGCTCAAGCCCTGAAGCTTTCTGTTGTTTTTACTAAAACAGTCTATCATGGCTGCACCCTGGAAATCAACTTTGAATGTGAGACATGGGCATAAGAAGTGAGGGGAAGTGCTGCAGGTTGGGTAGAAGAAGTTGCTTAAATTAAATATTTCAGAATTTTTGGTTACTTCTCATATTAGCTGAAAGCTTACACCTGGTGAAAATTACAGGGGGCGATCTGAACCAAGGACGTTGGCCTTCTGAATATAAAGAATTTCCTTCTATGCAGAAAATGCGTCTTTGAAAACTAACAACGGACATTCATTATTTTGTGAGCTGTAAAAGACTTAAAAGCAGATGAAAGCTTACGTGTTATTAAATGAGAAACCGGGGAAAAAATGTAATCAGTCAACAAAGCCTGTAACTGTATTTCAAGTGAGCTTCTCACACCAAACATCTATTTATAGGCCATGGTTTGTTGTCTACCTTGGCCTTAATTTTTCTGAGAGATGATGTGAAAATATGAAAATAAATATGAATAAAATGAAGTGTTTAATTGAATGTAACATCACAACCCTGTATTATTAGTGTTTAAATAAGGCTGCCAGCCTCACATGCAGAAATGCAGCTTGGGTTGGACCTAGGGGCCTAAGTCCAGAGCCTTGCTTTCTAGGGTATGACAGAGAAAACCATATCATTGGGACAGCAACAGACACTGTGTCGACACTAATACTGCTCCTTGCATCATCTTTTCTTCTTTTTAAACCATCATTGGGGCAGCTGGAAGGCATGTGCATGGTTGCAGACACTCCATTATTTTCATTTTGCAGATATTTTATTATTTTCTACCCTAAAATAGTTTATCATCAGGGTCTCAGAAATAAAGTCTGTTTTATTCTTATAGTCACGGTGGGACTATGATTTAAATGAATATAACCTTCCAAAATAGTATGTTTCCTTCCTTCCTTCCTTCCTTCCTTCCTTCCTTAATGAGCTGACTTACAGGGTTTTGTATCTCTCTCTGTGTTTCTGAGTGTGTACCTAATATAATCTGTTTGGCATATAGAAACAGGGAATGAATATTGAAGATAACATTTTTGACGTGTACTTCACAACTAAAATAATACAATATGGTTGTCAAAAGGAAGTCTCAAAAATGCCATTAATTTCAGGGACTAAAATTAGTCTTGCTGCATGACAGGCTACATATGTCCTGTTTTAGTTTTGGCTTTATTTTTGTTTCTTAAAACATTCATGCTGCAGTCACTGCCCCCCCCATCCCGCCCATATCTTTAGTTCTGTAACTGGAGATATCCACATGCTGCAGGCCCTGATGCTCTGTGTTACTGTCACTGTATATGCTGTGGAGGCAGTAAAAATGAGCACTAATCAATCTTTCAGAGCCAAGCAATGAGCATTAGGAGGCCACTATCCTGTGACTAAACACACCCCTTTTATGGAGTGTTGGTGCTAATAAAGGACAGCTTATTACTGAGGCAGAGACCAAAGCTTGGGTGAGGTCAACCATGACTGGCAGTCATCAGTCATTCTTAATGATACTTTCCCCCCTGCTTTCTAAGGGATTCTGAACAGAGTGCAAATCATGTGGGGTCATCCATAGTTCATGTACCCACAGATGGTAAAGGTTTTGAAAGAGTTTGGTTTAAACTTGTACTTAGAGGAGAAGAAAAGAAAATAATTTTGAAGTAGGTAACAAACAAATACCCTACAGTAGATCCTCCCCATGTAGATGGTTGTATTCACTTTTCCCTGTTAAAAATGTTTTACACACTCAAGTGCTTTGTGCATTATAAAGAACTACATAAATTTATTTTTATGACGTCTGTCTTCTTTAATTATTACCTTTGATGTCTATTGGTGACTAAAGAGAGCTTAACAGGATTTCTCTCCCTTCTTAAATTTCGCAAAGTGAAACCCAGCCAGTCCCTGACAGATGTCTGTTCCTCACCTTCAGGATTATTTTATAAATCCCTTTCTGATGAGCGGAAGTGTCAAATCAAGGACAGGTCATAAAGTAAAAGTATAAACCTTTTAAAGAGAGACCCTGATAATATATAAACATTCTGCACTCTGTCTGAATTCTTTATGGTCTGAAAAAAATACGTTTTGGTAAGAAGATGGAAAAGTTTCACACTCCAGCTTACGTGTGTCTTCTTTTTTAAAATCCACCATTTTCGTTTGCACCTCATTTTCCTCCTTGGCTGGATTTTAAGCATACAAGAAAATCAGGTGTTGTGCAGATAGGGAGTGTCACTCTGTTTGATATCTGGCAACCTATTTATAAATTTGACAATTGTAATATAAAGTCATTTTTATTATTGCATTTGTTGCTGTGTCTTTTTTGGAATTATTTAATAAATTTGCACTTTATCACTCAAAGTAATTATGTTTAAAGATAGTGAAAGCTGTTTAAATCGTATAACACCAGCTCTTCTCTTCCTTTCCTTTCCTTTCCTTTCCTTTCCTTTCCTTTCCTTTCCTTTCCTTTCCTTTCCTTTCCTTTCTTTCCTTCCTTCTGCACAATCTTTTCCTGAGATGTTTTTTCTTGGAAATAGTTTACTTTCAACTTGTAGATTCAGTGGGAAACAGAAGTCAACCCCTCTTGGTCTCTTCTGTCAGTTAAGCATTGCCACACATGAGAAAAACATGTTCTGCTGTGCATAAAATTCCAGAAGTTGCAATAATGTTTGTCTTATGTGCATGGCCCTTCATGCTTTAAGGTGAAGCAGTCATTGACTCTGTGCTGATGGAGGTTTGCAGCTCTTCTTTCCTGCGTTTAGATTTGTAAACCATGCTCATGTATGCACACATTATGAACATGCATGTACAGCATCTTGTACCTTGAAACAGATGGGGATAGTGCATCATGTGTTAACAACAACTACTGTATCATAGGACATTGGTTGAAATAAAATGGAGTTCTCATGTGAATAAGTACACCCAACCAAATAAAAATGAACATGTGGAAATATTTTCCTTTGCTAGTCTTAGGGCTGTATTTTAGTAGTAGCATTTTTTTAGAGTTCTTTATCGCCTTAATTTTGAGCACATACTGTTTTGTCGTTTTGTCATTTTTATTGTTTTAGTTTGAAACCTGAACACTTCTGTTTTTGGTAATTCTATAAGTAAGCAGATTTCTGATGTTGATTGGAAAACATGTGCAGCCTTCATAAACAATTGAAAATACAATCAAATAGCTCTGCACCTATGATAAGAAGTAGTCTTTGTTGAAGCCTTATTCAAGAAAGCACTTAAAGATGAGAGTGTTTATGTATTTAAACTTAAGAATATGCTTTAAGTGCTTTCCTGAATTTGGGCCAATGTGCCTGATGCTTCTTCCTGTTGAGACCAGATGTCATAAGAAACAAATCAGACCTCATAGCCCTTATTTCTTTGCTTATTACATGTGGTCCCTGCATTGCTAACTGTTTCTAACCTGTACATACAGATTAACTGTAAAATGTCTTCTTGCAAGGTGGACAGCGAAGAGGAAAAATGATACCTCTCTAAAAAAAGGTTTGGACGGTTGTATAGCCTTTCTTCTCAGGTAAATTAGTTTCACCTAAGGGTACTGTCTTCTGTTCCCAAACTGTAGTGGAAATAGGTTGCTATTACTACCTAGTATAATCCTACAAAGCTTTAGCTGCTGCTTGCAGATGAGTTTGCAGCTACCTAAGATAAGCACCAATTGCTTGTTGGTTGATTAACCATGGATTAAAATACACTGGCCATGATCCAGAATTTGACTGGGACTGATGCACACATGGAGCACTGTGCGACTGGGGATTTCCCTGTTTTGTTGCATTGGGGGAAAGTGCAGTGCTCAGTTTATCACTGGGTAAAACTGAAGTTCTTCAGCAGGGCTTCCTGCCTTTGTCTAAAGCCCAGCTGCACTGCACTCAAGAATTCTGCACTTTTCTAGAACATTGAGATGTGGGTAAAAGGGTGAACAGATTTCAAGTTATTCAAAGACATTGAAGTACAACTAATCATGAGGGCATCTAGTGAGACATTCTTTGCCACTTCAGATGTTTGAAACTCCTTTTTGAAATTGAATTTCACCTGTTTCAAATGTTTAACTATGAATGATTATGTTTGTATATGCTTGGTTTCTTGCTTGCCAGTTTAGGAAAAAAAATACTCTGGGTTGTATTCAGTGGTACAATTTTTCCCAGCCTGATGTTCTCTCATAATGCTTTGGTCTTCAACTCTCTTGATCCTTTGTCCATGTTAACTGGAGATGATGGGATTCCCACCATTATGGAATTGTTGTCTAATAGTGGGAGACATTTTCTGGGGCATCTGTGCTGCTACAAAGCTCCCAAAGATCTCAGAAGCCTTGTTTTCCTACTTATTGTTCATGCTTGTCCATGACAATATAGACAACTATGACAATATAGACAGACAACTATAGTTGACTGGTTGGGGGATTGTGTGAATAGAGGTTTGGATTAGATAGGCCTGGATCTTCTTGTGCTTCTACGAAAAGTCATGTATCAACCCAAAAGTTCAACATTCTGTTCTCATAGTGCGCAACAACTGTGACTTCTAACTTTTGGTTCTCTTGGCACATGAGAATATTGCTATATTTGGAGTGGCTTGCAGCCGTAAAGATTAGGCAGGGTAATTGCTAGCGAAGGTGAACTGGCTCTGTGTGCTTCTCAGAGCACCACATTTCCTGTTTCTACCTCTGTGCTGTCCGAGGCTCTCCGTAGAAAGCCAATGTCGCTGTGGCTTTTAAACGGCAGGTGATAATAATGTGCAACTCTTAGTTTTATAAAGATTCATGTGTGCATTATGGCTGCTCAGACCTGCTGTTAAAGTGCAGAAGAACAGCTCAGGTTATTATTTTTTTCCTGGCCACTTGGCAACCCACCCAGAAGAGGCAGGAGAATAAACTACTAGGAATTTCAGTACCTCTTGTTTGTGTCATGCATAGAACAGGGTTCAAATGTGATAGAAATGGAAAACTGGCTTTTGTTGTAAGACTTTGTTATATTTTCAGGTTATGACCCACATGATAGTCTAGAGAATGGACTCCAACTAGTTTGAGTAATACAGTACTTGAATTACTGAGTTCCTATAAGTGTTTTATATTCTGCTTATAAAAGCCTTTGTATCCCAGGACAAGTGACCTGCAAACAATACATAGATAGGGCTGTAATCAGTCTCCAAGAGAAATAAAATGATCCGACTGATTTGTAGGGATGTGCTAATATGTGTAGGTTTTTGAAAACTGAGATTAAGAGTTTCTCACTAGTGGAGTTCAGCTTTTTTCTCCCAGTACCAGAAAAGAAAACACAGTTCAGTCTGAAACAGGCCAAAGGGAATTCTGACCTTAGATTTGGCATCAACGACTTGTGCAAAGAGTAATACATGTTTCACTTAAGCTGAAACAGAGTTTCATAGGGTAGGTTTGTACAAGGGCATGAGCGAGTAAAGTATAGCAGTAAAGCGCCATTCCTAAGGTTTCTTCTGTGTAGGAAGACAATGCAAGATTCCTGAATGATAGCTATCTCACCAGTGGTCAAAATGTTCTTGATGGGAGCACTTCGTTCTGTGCCTGTAGGCAATGAGAGGATAGTCAGCAACTTCAGAAAGAAGAGCTTGTTACATTCACTTGTCCAGGGGACACAGAAGGAACTCTCCCTTACCCTGCCAAAAAAAAAAAAAGTGAACACATTTGGGTGTTCCTCTGGCAATGACAGCAACTGTCATATGGTCTTTCCACTCCAGAATCACCAGTGTGAAATTCTACAAACACCACAATCAACTTGCCCCTGAGAAGAGGCAATAGACAGGAATAATTGTCTTGCAGTGTGGGGTGTAAGCCTTTTAGAGCTATGGAATGCTGTCTCAGTTTACTTGGTCTCTCTCTCCTCCCCACTCCGGTGGTTGATCTTCAAGGTTTTTCCTCTCTCTTAGGTGTTTTGTTTAGCTATGTTATGTTAGGGTACCAAAACCGTCTTTACAGAAGCTGGTTGAAAAGAAATCATATATTTTATGACGCTTTTAGCTTTTCCACTGCTTGTAACTGCATGAATGTGTTGCAGCTCAATGTGAGTTCATTCGATTAAATAAAATGCTTAAATTGTAATCCGTGCAAAATGATCATATTTGAAACACTTGATGTCTCGGTGAGAACGCATAATAGTGATCAGATTTAAATGATTTAACGCAGTACTAGTGGGGAGGGGGGAGGAAATACTGTTCCAAGATATCTATGTATTTATATAAGAAAAGATTAAAATTAAATTCAGATATGCTGCTCTTCCCCCCCCCCCCACTCTTCTTCTCACCAACCCCCCAGCAGTCGAAAGATATACTGTATTCTCTGTGAAAGGGTGCTTTCAATCCAGTTATCCACTTACCCGGTCTCAGATTCCAGAACCTTCTACACACCCTCATTGGTTAAACTGCTAAGCCTTTGATTCCTTCCTGATTACACTATGCAAGACATCTATCAAACACTGTCTTATCTGTTTGTAAGGCAGCTCAGGCCTCAGATTTAAGTCATGGGTTTTGGCTACAAGTTGGAGTGTGATTAATAATTGACTAATGTAGCTTTTATTTATCACAGGCTAGCACATTTCACCATTACCGAGTTAACATAAATTAAGTGTAAGCTGTCTTTCAATCTGTTTTTCAACTCCAGCCCCCTCCCCCAAATCCAAAGTCTATCTTTCACTTTTTAAGAAACAAAATCCTTACACAGGGCACAGTCTCAGTCAGTGCCAAAAAGTTGATTTCCTTTTCAGTGGAGTCATATATCACCAGCCCTCCCAGCTGCAGTGTCAGCCTCTGACAGAATGACATGTGTCATTTATCAAAGGGGCCAGGCCGGGCCTTGGGAAACGTACATGACAAAGCCTGAGAGAGTTCATTTCGTAGTCCCCTCCTACCCTCTCTGAGCCTCTTGCCAGGAAAGCCTGTGATGTTTCTGTCTTCACAGCATTACTGTAAGTCCCTCAACCTTCACAACATTAACCCTTGCAACTTCAGCTATCAACATTAACAGAAAAATCTTCCCTACATTTGTAGTTTTTTTGGGGTGGGGTGGGGTGGTTAGGGGCACACAGTTAGCAATGCTGTGTTATCGTGGAGCATTGCTCATCCTTATTTTTTTTCCACACTTTCTCCAGCTACCTAAAATAAATAACATAAGTAAGCAACTGAGACCTAGCTATAAAACCCTAAATGCTGGGCAGTAAGTCTCATCCTGCATAGTGAAACTTCTGAGTAAACATACTTAGCATTGTGTTGCCATTCTGTTGTAAAAATGCTCTTGCACTGTCTGTGAAGAATAAGTGGAATGGGCTAGAATGTACTTTTGCTTGACTAGTCTACCTGCACACTCTCTGTTTGATTATTGCAAATAAAGATGCCAGAATAGGCAACATACAATGTTTCCTTTGAATAGAAGTTAACATTTGAATTGTGTATCATCTGTATGATTGAGGTGACTTGTACCTTTCATTGTTGCCTCTACAGACTGTTTCAGAAGGAAATGCAAAGGAAAGCAAAAGGAAATAAAATAGTTTTAAAGAAAATATAGCCCGAGGTATCAGTTACACAGAACTTTTTAGTTTCTGCTATTTTGTTGTGGCAGTGGTCAAGACCTTACTTGTGAGCTTCAGTTATTTCTCAAATGTGGAGCATGCCATTGACACATAAATATACTTTTTGTTGAAACACAAGATTTTCTCCTGATCTCATTATTATAATGTAGAATAAAGGGCAAAATTCATTGTTCTCTCTCTCTCTCTCTCTCTCTCTCTCTCTCTCTCTCTCTCTCTCTCTCTCTCTCTCTCTCTCTCTCTCACTCACTCACTCACTCACTCACTCACACACACACACACACACACATACACACACACACTATTATATAGTTGCATTCACACTAAAGATCTAAATAGCACTGGAGATCACTTCAAGATACAGCTAAGGAAACTCCTGTCTTGGCCAGGAACTTTTTAGACAGGAGTTCTATAAATTAGCCATTGCTCAGGAGTGGCTGTTTTCTAGTCATTGCTGGTCCTTTCATTTGTCTACATAAGGCTAATTTATTTCTGCAGCCAGATGTGAGCTGACAGCCATCACTCAGAGTTTCCTTCCCCCACTGTTAGGAGGTCGGAAAAACAGTCACGTTTCCCATTTTACAGAATCCCCATCAACATTATTGAAGATGGATGTATCTTTAAAGCAAAGATTGATTGTGGATATCGGAGTTATGGTGTCATTTATCATGGTGAATATTATTTAGACTTGGATTGTACAAGGCTGTAACTTGAGACACAGCCAGGGGAGGGACAATCTAGAAACGAGGATCCATGAACTTTAATGGATGGATGCTTTTTCAAAGCTCCACTCACTATGGCATGATTTACTTTTCTTACTGAGAGGAAACAAGCATTTCAGTTTTAAAGGGCCAGCATGCCTTCTTGTCTCCTTTTGTGAGTCCTTCACAGAAACATCAAAGACTTACAGCTGAGACACAAATAGAGTGATTGAATATGAATTTTACATGTATTCAATTAATCCTGCTTAAATGTTTCATTGCAAGAGACATTAAATGAGGTGCACTCAAGGCTTTTGTTTGCCTAGACCTTTGGTCATGTGACTACTGAAGAACTGAAGTGTATTGTGTATGAGATATCACTATTTGGAATTCTGGTAGCATTAAATATATGATGATAACCAGGATGTCACGTTGTGAAAGCTTTCTATATCAAACCGAGTTTAAATCATAGTGTTGGAGGCTGGTTGCAGTCTCCTACTAATGTGAACAACTGATACAGCTCACCGTTATTCAGCAGTGCAGTGCATGTTTTGATACATAAAAATGTGTCGCTCTGAACTGGTTTTTAAAACTTCAAACCAGTTTTATTGAGATAATTTGCAGCTTACAATAAAATATGTGTTCAGATTTGCATTGTCTGAATGGTAGCCTATGAGATTTTTTTTTTTACAAAGGGGCAAATTTGACATTAATATTAAGTACTTGATTTGATAGTGTCAGGTATGTGAAATAGCACCCCCCCACACACACTGATTACTATACGAAACCCACAACCCACACTTCTTGTTTCAAGATACCATTATGTGGCATTATGTATGTCGTCTTCACATTATGAGGTGGAACTTAAAGCATGTGTGTGTGTGTGTGGGAGGGGGGGGGACTGCAGCTAGTGTTACCAACTTATTTTAGGTTGCTGTTCTTCCTTAATCTTCATTGAGATCATAGGAATTCAAGCACAGTCTATTTCTATGTTTTAAATATTCTTTTTTTTGTACTTATCTTTAACTTTGCTGGAGAAGTTTGAATGAACTGAAAATGTGTGGCACAAATGTGGATGATGAAGTAAAATGCAGTTTCTGGATGTGCATGCATTATAATGAATGCAAAAATATCAATAGAGTGAATACGTATTGGGCTCAGGATAAGGTCTTCCAAAGCTGGCCCTCAGCACACTGGTGTTCTAAAACAGCAATAATAACATTTGTTGTTAGCTATTATTTACATTTACATGTCACTTTTCCTCCAGTGAGCCCAAGGTGGGCTGCATGGTGTTTCTCCTTTTTATCAGGTCAGGCTGAGATAGAATGACTGGCCCAAGTGGTCCTGTGAATTTCATAAGTCAGTGAGGACTAGAACCTTGATCTCCGTGTTCCATCCCAACAGTGTAACTCCTTGGTAGGTTAACTTCACATGTGGTTAATGGCACAGAAACTCTCAATTTCATTCTGCATGTATTGATGACCAGCTTCTACTGTTATAGCAGGCATACATTCATTAGCCTGCCTTTCCTACTTTAGTGTGATATGCTATTGTTGAAGGACTTTTTTTTTAAAGCTTGCTTTTAAAAGGATTTGTTTTGTACTACGATCTGTGCCCTTATAAGGGCTGAAATTGTGGGAAATAAATGAACCGACAAATGAATAAATCTCTAAAAGATTCAGTATTTCTCAATACACAGTCACATATATAATCACCTCACCTGCTTTATTAGCCCACTGTATTATTTGATTTTTCTTTAATCTTAGGAAGAGTAATTTTGGTTATAAATCCCAAAGTTTTAAAAAATAGATAGATGAAAAATTATATGAAAGCATCTATACTAGCATTTAAAATAGCAACAAATTTTAAATTATGAGCCCGTGTTTTAGAGTTTATTGTTTTAAATGATAAAATCCCTTTTCTGTAACATTAAGGGAAATTTACTTAAAAGTAAGTTAAACATTGTTTAACATCAGTTTAATATTGTTTAAATCCTAATACTGTATCTCAACTGTTTTTGTTTGGTTTTGTTTGTGTTTTAGGCTGTCAGGTCATTTCAAACCTATCTTTTGCTTCAGAAATTATTGTGGGGAACATTTTTTTCCAAACCAAGAAACATGCAACATGTTTATAAACAGGAAACAATTTATCAAATCTATATTATCAAAGTGCTTGTAATGTCAGCTAGAGATCACATTGTTACACTAAATTGTAACCATTATTAAGGCATATAGGGCTGTATCATAGATATAAGATTGTTGTTCTCTGACTGCAGGTTGCTTGGTAATGCAGAGATATAATATAGATTCTCTCTTTCTCATCATGACTGCCAGTAGCTGCTGGTAGCCTTCTTTCTTTTAACAGTGGAGTATTTTAATATTAGTACACCTTACAGAATAAGCTGTGAGCTTCAAAAAGTATAGAATAGTGTCTAATTGCAAGCTGCCACAATTGTGCTTCCATAAGGTAGCCAAATTTATCATGGCACATTAAAGGACGTACCAAATGCCACAAATACCATTGTTTTTGAATTTTTTTCCTGAGTGTCTGAATGAGGTGATTTATGGTAGTTATCCATCTTAAGGGTCATCTATCAACTTTTAGTTGCTAGACAATCAAACTAGCAGCTGTTTGCTTTGAATCAAGATGAAAAGATGTCAGTCATCACATGCAGGTATGAACTTAGTGGTTAAAAGCATTATCATGCAACATTTTTTTATATAAAAGACATTTTTCTCCTATTTCCCCCTTCATATTTTATGCTATAAGGATAAATAGAGCATGAAATGAAATATTTAAAGGCATGCTCATTAAGATTCTTTCTCTTCCACAAAATAGCCATGAATGCCTACTGGGCCCACAGTATTGATTCATTTACAGGTGAAACTTGAAAAATTAGAATATCATGCAAATGTTCATTTATTTCAGTAAGTCAACTCAAACGGTGAAACTAATATATGAGATGTCAAGCCTTACTTTGGTATAATTATGGTGTATAGCTTATGAAAACCCCAAATCCACAATCTCAGAAAATTAGAATAATGTGAAAATGTTCCCTATTCACAGTAGTGCATCAAGAGTCACAACAAAGAGATGGATCCTGGACATGGGCTTCAAATGTCATATTTCTCTTGTCAAGCTGCTCCTGAACAACAATGTCAGAAGTATCTTACTTGGGCTATAGGAAAAAAAACTGGTCTGTTGCTCAGTGGTCAAAAGTCCTCTTTTCCAATGAGAGCAACTTTTGCATCTCATTTGGGAACCAAAGAACCAGAATCTAGAGGAAGAATGGAGAGGCACACAATGCACAATGCTTGAAGTCCAGCATGAAGTTTCCACAGACTGTGTTGATTTGGGGAGCCATGTCATCTGCTGGTGTTGGTCCAATGTGCTTCATTAAGTCCAGGGTCAATGCAGCCATCTACCAGGAAATTTTGAAGCACTTCATGCTTCCTTCTGCAGACAAGCTATATGGGGATGCTGAGTACATATGCATGGTTAGACTTTTCAGAGATCCAATAGTGGATCTATTGTATCTATTGTTTTCTTTCCAATCCTTGTGTTATTGATGTCATGTAATATTCTAATTTTTTGAGATTGTGAATTTGCTGTTTTCATAAGCTGTATGCCATAATCATCACAATTATACCAAAGTAAGGCCTGACATATCTCACTTAGCATATAATGAATCTATCTCATATATTAGTTTCACCTTTTGAGTTGATTTATTGAAATAAATGAACATTTGCATGATAATCTGTTTTTTTTTTTGGAGTTTCACCTGTATATTATCACTTTCTTATCCAAGAAGAATTGGTTTTGGAGACAATGATGTAAGAAAAAAAAGGAGCAAAACCGATGACTTAAATATTTAGGAAGGATGGCAGTGTAACTGTACAATGTTACAATGCTGTGACATAAAGACCAACTCTTTTTCAGATGCGGTCACATGTTTCGATACACTGTGAATATAGTGAGACAAATATTTAGTACTAAGCAAGCAGTTAACGTTCTGTCCACGTTCATTGGGAGTTGAATGCCTAGGTTTGGCCTCTGAAGATTGCATTGCTGAAACATAAAGGCTATTTCTACTATAGTTAGTACACAGGCTTTGTATCAGTAAGCAGAGCGATTCTGATGAAAGCACCTCTGGCTGATAGTATTTGGGCTGTTCAAATGCTGTACTTCTGCTGCTACTATTATTAGGATGCATTAATGTAGTGCTCTTCATAGACAAAGTGCTTTACATTCTTTATCTAGTTTGCTCTCATTGCAAGCAGCTTGTGAAGGAGGTCTCTAACATCCCTGCTTTACAGGAGGAGTCCTGAGCCTACAGAACAGTGAGTTCATGCGGTGCCTTGTGAGGGCAAAGCATTTGTTATTCCTGGCCATGGCTGCAGAATTGTGAAAAAAGGGAAAGAGGGCAGGATAATCACTGTGGCTTCTGTTGACATTCTCCCCCAATAAAAGGATAAAACTCTCAGGGTATAACTGTTTTCAAAATCTAAGTGACCTAGCCTGTCCTAGAAATATTATACGAGATTTGATGTAGAGGATTCTGGACAGCATTTGAAGAGAATTGATTTGCAGATGGCTTCAGAAAGAAGGGCAGAACCGTGTTTGAATTATCTCTCAATGTAAGAATTCAGACCAATGTCACAGAAGTTCACATTTGTAAGTTCTAGTTAATCAGAAATGGCATCTATCCACAACAGTAATTTTGTACCCCCCTGGGGCTGTTGAAGAACTACTGTAAGTTGTCAAAAGCTTTAGAGAGAGAAGAGAGAAAAGCTTTTAACCATGTACCTTGTTTGTTTATGGTGCTGTACTTTGATATTTCTTGTGAGCTGCGTTGGGCGCCGTCCACTTTGGAAGCTCAAAACTAAACACTGCTAAAATTAAAACAAGCTCAGCTAAAAATGAGTTTTCTTGAGCATTAGGCATTATGCACGGCCCTACATAAGTAAGCAATAAAACTCTGGTCTGTACCATGTCAGAATCTTGCAGGCGTGATTCACAGAGTTGTAAGAATGTTTCCAGTAACTGCTGTCCGCACAGTGTTAAATATTGCAAGGGTTCAATGGATAGGTAGATGGGTACAGTATATTGATAATCTTACCGAGTTGATATAGAGCACTAGTTTAGCAAATGAAATTGGTAAAAATGGGAACTTTCAGATAAGGAAAGACTTAATTTGTCCCTTCCTTTTTTAATAAATTAAAAAGAAACGGTTACATAACGGCATTGTCATGTACTCTCATTTGATACATGCATGCAAGGCAGAGGGCAGATGTTCTTCTGTTCTAATAACTATTGTGACTATATCAAAATACATGTACAAAATTGATAAGCGAATCCAGTGTTTAATACATGTTTGCAGATGGAAAGTTGGGCAAACATCATTTCTGTGTTGTTTATTATTATCACATGAAAATTGAAGATCTTTCACCTCTTGTCTAGCCCTCTTTGTCTAGGCATTTGCTAGATTGGAGATAGGGATATGAGTCTAAATGTAAGGAGGCATTGAGCATTAAGATCTATGTAGGACACATTTCATTCACTGTGCCTCCAGAATCTCTGTGCCTGAGAGCTCTGAGGGGGGAAAGGCAGGGTTCTAGGTCATGGCAGCTCTGTAACTTGAGTTTAATATATGTATAAAATTGAATCAATTTCTTAAAATATACTTGTAATGCATTGTATTGGCATTTCAGTGATTCCTAAGGAAGGCAATGTGTCTTGGACATTATTTTTGGAAGGAGCAATTGTTATGGATAACAAACACTTATTGGGTTTCATCCTAGTCATATTTACAAATGTACAGTATAAACTGGGCAGATATCAATGGGATCAGAGTCATAGTTTTCTATTTTATCTTCTTCCTGTGTTCTACTCCACTGTTGACAGAAATAGCACATAAGAGAAAGAGCAAAAGAAGCACAGCAAAATTAAAAGTTAAAATACATAATAAAATAGACACACATTTATTGGGGCTTTTAAAAATTGTAAGATCAAAACTAACAAAATGAAACAGAGACTCTCTTTAGGGGCAAGGACAGTTTTTAGTTTCTTTTAGACTGTTTCCCCCAATTGCTTTTGTTTCAGGGAGTCTTTTATTTTGTAGACAGGTTGACCTTCCCTCCCTCCCTCCCTGTGCTTTAGACTGTATCAAAATACATCAGTAGAAGTAATGCCCAGTCCTAGTTCTCCCCTTGGTTTCTTAACAGGAAGTACAAGAGAAAATAGGCAGAAGTGAGTAGGACATTGGGAGACAAAAGAGATAGTACAGGTATTACTGTATGGATGTTTGGAAGTTGAGTCATGGAGACTGGACATATTTACTTGAGAAATTGAAACACTTCACTGCTCACCCAAACCGCTTCATCAGACTTTTTGGATGAGCAGCGAAATGTTTCAGTCTCTCCAGAAAAGAAGTTCAGTTGTCATGATTCAACTTCCAGATGAACTTCCCAGGATGACTGAGAATCTTCACAGACATATTATGAATATATTGTTATTCTGATCTGTGGCATATATGAGTATGGGACAAACAGGGTTAGAGTGCAGTACATCTCATGGCATGGAGGGGGTTGTATTCACTGAAAGAATATGCCTGATCTTAAACAGAAAAAAAAAAACCCTCCACTGAGTAGCCATGTAACGTAGACTGCTTGTTTTCCAGTCTGAAAGCAACACAATGCCACTGGACCTTTCCTTGATTAACGTATGCCAATACTGATGACATTTCAACCTCTTTTTTTCTTGACACAATAGCTTCACCCAGTAGATTTTGGAAGAAGCAGATATTCAAGACTCAGTGATACGATACCTATATATTTCAAAAGGACATTGCAAAGTGTTCTTCAGCTGTACTTCAGTAAATGGCATAGGCTATGCTGATAGTTTTCATCTAGCCAGTTAGATGGCATTAAACTTGATCAGTTGATACAATTGGCTAGCACAGCTAATACACACACACAGTTCTCTCACTTTTATTCAAGTTCAAATAAAGGTCTAGAGAAAAATTAGGGATCATAGACCCATCTGTTTGATGGATCAGGAATTGCAATGCGGTTCTTTTAACATTGATAATCTAATATTCAAATAATTATATCAATAAATACGTTATTTGGAGGGAATGGTAATGACATCCTACCAGTGGATGTTAACTCTTACATCAAAGAGTTAACATTCACTGATAGGATTGGCACCTTTTTGTTTTGATGCAGTAATATTAAATCTGTAGCTTCTGTTATTAGTGTGGGTGTTTCTGTAGCAGGCAAATGCTGAAGTTGCTGAGGTCATTATGTTTTCAGCTGTGCAGGTGCTAGGTGGACAGACAGTGTGCGGAATTTTTTTTTAATCCATGAAAAAGTGTACTTGTTGCTCCCTGTTGCCTTCCAGACATTGAAGGCTGTTTATGTGTTTTCTTTCTCGATATATTCCAAGGGGGGGGGGGGGAGACCCAGAAATAGATGCATTGAATTTGGTAAATACAGACATGTTAAAGTCTTTGCGACTCCCACTCTTAGCAGCTGCAGTCTCAAGTGTGATAACTAGTCTTCCCAAGAGTAATGAAAGGGGTCTTGGTAACCAGGGATTTGGTGCTGCTTCATTTGTAACATTCTGTCACTGACACAGATTGTCAGTGCCACGAGTATTTTCCTAGCAATCTCTTCAGAGCTTTCATGGCTCCCAACTCCTGATTGTCACTTGGTTTCTTGGAGGAGGCGAGGGTTTTTCTTGGCGGGGGGGGAGGGGAGAGACAAAAGAAACAGAAGTTTGACAACCAAAATGTGGCTTCAGCTGACATAGTGTTTTCTTTCATTATTTCAAAAGGAAATGGTTAGGCAATAGTATGAAGCATATAGAGCTCATTATTGAAGACATTGAATGGAAGCCCTTCTAGAACTGAATCCCTAGTTTAGATAGATAGATAAGATAGATAGATAGATAGATAGATAGATAGATACTTTATAATGACATCTTACTGCAGTTTTTTGTAATTACATTAATTTTGATTTATAGCCAAGAGGTCAAGGTCAAAGGGCTACCAGGTGTGGGAGTTGGGGTGGAGAAAAATATTTCATTTTGGAGTAACTCATTTGAATAAAATGAAAGTTACTAGGAAGCTACATTCTTTCACTGCTGATCTGCTGTGTTCAACTCATCTACGTATTGCTGCTGTTCCTCCACTTCTTGATCATTCTTTCTGATGAGCCAAAGGTACTACCTACTCAGTAACAGGCATGCAGCTGAATTCTCAACCCATTTCCAAGTATTTAATTCCATCATAATTGATTGGGCATGCCTATCTGGTTGTTTGGACACAGCCAATATATATAACGTCAGAAATAATTTACAAAGCATTTTTTCTATTGGTCCTTCCTGGGGGTGTGTTTTGCTTACCAGATCTGGCATTTTCCCTTTCATAGTAGGAGAAGAGACAAAAGAGACCATCTAGTTTTGAAGGCCTGCTCAGAATGTTTGAGGTCCTTGTCAAGAATAGGATGGGGAAAGTGAGAAGCACAAGAGACCTGCAAAGAAATGAATTACAGGTGGAGCTTCTTTAACAGCTCCAAGCTTGTAAATGATTGTGACGTGCATGAGAAGGATCTGTTCAGTGACGTCTAGGAGGCATTGGGATTAGATTATTTGAAAGAGCTTTTAGTACTTGCTTACCACAAAAGGTAACACCTTCTGTGTGAAGGGAAGAGGCAAAGAGCAGAAACGGTCCCTTCCTATATCGGTTTCAAAGGGACATCAATATAGAATGAAATAGCGGTTGGCTTAAGGCAAAGCATTGTCTTGTGCTGCAAGGTCTCCATCTGGACATCTGATGTGCCCTGTAGCAGTAAACGTTAACTCCATTTCTACTTGCATATTTGTAAATATATCAGACACAGTATCACAAAAGCAGTGTAATTCTCCAGGACATCCTTGTGCAAACAACATTGTATTTGGACTGTTTCTCACATTGGTAAATTTCAGACTGCCATGTTCTTTTGCATTGTCAGAGATGTGTTACTTCCTTTTGGCTGAAGTGAAACTATATACTGCCATACACAGATAATTTCAGGAACCCTGATTCAGTGTGCTCCTCTGGCTGAAAGCCACAAGGAAAGAGTGTCCATTCTTTGTAATCAAAGCAGGCTACCAAAATCAGTATGGGACCAGTATGGGCCGAACTGAGTCGGAAGCATTAAAATGAGAACTGGCTGATATAGCATTACAGTGATTTGGAAAAACTTCCTCTTTAGTACAATCTGAGAAACTAGATAAGTGTCTCAGATGGGCTGTTTACTTTGAGATTCTTTTCCCATAGGAAGTAGTTTCTCAGTATTAGCCTGTCTTCCTTTTTCATAAAGTTTGCTTTTAATTTGTCCTGTCTGGTCATTGCACTGTGCACTGCAACTCTTTTTGGTACAAATGATCATTGTATTCCAGAAACATTTGATTGGTTATCTCAAACACATCATATAGTTATGGGAGATTTAACTTTAACAGGTAACATGTCTGTTATATCATAGGGTACAAGAACATGCACATATGTTAATTTGTGCTCTTTATTTTGGTGAATATAGTATGTTTAGTCGGGTTGGGAAGGGACATTTAGGTCTCATATTTAGTTGGATATTTTAATAGTTGTTACACATGTGCCTCTAACTCTTATAAGGTAGTACACAATAAAATAGAAAAGGCAATTTATTAGCAGTAGTTGTAAACTACAATTAGTGTGTTGGGTGGGAGAGCATAAGTTGCTTAAATCCCAAATGGTTATCAGGAAACAGTTCTGAAGTGAAGATTTCGTTCAGCAGAACTGAACTACCAATTTCATTTTTGCTATTTTTGTATTAACATTTATCAAGGAAAGTACCCTATATCAGTTTGCTTGAGTATCAGTGGTAATTCTACTGCTCTACTATTGTCACTTGTGTATAAATCTTCACAACCCATGTGCCAGGCACAATTACTGAAACTAAATTATTAATGAATTAATAATAAAGCTACTACGGTAATATCTTACAAGTATTTTGTGATGTAATGGTCACTTTGGTTCCTCTTTTTATTGAAAAGCAGAATTCAAGAGTTTTGAATTGTAAATAAATGTGACAGTGGGATAGATGCTACTTTCAAAAAATATTCACCCAAAATATTTTTGTTAATTTGCTTATATTTCCATTGAGCATTACGGAGTTCACATATGTGTGCATTGTAATGAAGTGTTCTATTTGGTCAGTTTCTGATTAGTTACAATAACTTTGTTTCTGGGATTTTACAAATTTAGGTAGGGTGGAATCATGAATGGGAACATACTTGTTTTTCTAGAAATGTAGAAAATTGTGTTATGCTGGTTGTTGTGAGTTTTTCGGGCTGTTTTGCCGTGTTCTGGAAGTTTTTCTTCCTGATGTTTCGCCAAACTATGGCCGCCGTCTTCAGAGGGCAAGGAGCTCAGGGAAATAGGAGCACAGAGCACAGAGAGAACTCCTAGTTCCCTGAGCTCCTTGCCTTCTGAAGATGCCGGCCATAGAGTCTGGCAAAACATCAGGAAGAAAATCTTCCAGAACATGGCCAAACAGCCAGGAAAACTCACAACAACTAGCATAACACAATTGTCTACATTTCTAGAAAAACAAATCTGTTCCCATTCAAGATTCCACCTACCTAAATTTGTGCAATCCCAGCAACAGAGTTATTGAGAGGGGCTCCACAGTCCTAATGTCACTGGGAAGCTGGTTCTACCATATTGGGCGAGCAAAAGAGAAAGCATGGTTCCTGGTGGAAATCTTACAAGCCTCCCGAGGTGTAACAACTCTTAACATAAGGACCTGAGATGTTCTAGTGGGCCGGGCTGAAGTTGATTTTGGGACGATACACTCTGTCAGATATTCTGGACGCATGCCATGGACTGTTTTGTAAATCAAAACCAATACCAAGTTGAAGTGGGACATGGTGTTTTACTGCGAGCCTATGAGATCGAAATGCTGAACTTTGCAGAACCAGATTAATCAGACCGTAATGAGTTGTAAGAGGTATCCATTAAAGCATCAAAGCAATCTGTGTGGTTTGGGTTGAATGTAAAACTCTTTTGTTGGGAAATACAACAAGGAAAATGGCATCCCTTACATTGTGAATAAAGCATAAAAAACTACTGAAGGAAACTGAAAGACGCTGTAGAGAGCTGAGCAGGAGTCTTGATCTTTCTTAATATACTATAGAGTGCAATATTATTGCATAAGATCCTGCCTGTTGGTGTGGCGGCATTTAGAAAATGCAAACATGAAGAAGGACTCCAGCGGCTACAGATAAAACAGGAAAACAGACTAAGGGAGTCTGAGTTCAGCTCACCTGGCAAAAGTAAAAATGAAGAGAAAGGCTTTGGGTTAAGGAAGCAACATACAGTATGAATTGGTGTAGCACCAACTGAAAGCAGAGGAGGAGCCTGCAAAATTGCTGTTGAGATACACACTTAGGTGACAACATTCCAGTGAAGAGATATTTCAGTGCCCAGTGCAATCAAGTTTTGCACTGCACTGGGTGATAGCGTTTGTGCTAGAAAAACAAAAGCAGACGTGTTGGTTGTTTGAGCAGGAAGGAGTTAAGACTTGCTGTAAATCTCCTTTTAAAAAGTGTTTCTTTGAAATATTGTGAACAGGACCAAGCCTTAAGCAATTCTGAAATTATGCTGTTCCATGAAAAGAAGGAATCCTTCCTTGAAGGAGCAGGCCATTATCAGCGTGTCCAGAAGTTGAACAAATCTGATTGATTTGAAGCTTGAGTGAGTTTCGTATCATAACTGTGTCAAGTAAGGTGTTTGACACTGCTAAGCAGTGGACTGTGCTTTGTAGATTTGCAGCGGTTCTCTTCTAGTTTCATTCCTGGAGCCGTTGAGACTGATAGAATTGGACACAGCTCCCATGTCTATTGTACACCAAATTATGCAAAAGCCAAATGAAACTACTGAGACTTGTATAACTCAAGTGTGCTCCTTATTAAGTCTCAGTTGCTAAGAGCCTTTTCACACGACCCCCTAAGATCCGCTGGCCACTTAAATTTGGACCAGATATCTTAGGGGTTTGTCGCTGTTCCTGCGTTCCCACCCCCTCCGCACTCCTGGCTGCTGGCTGCGTGACGGGAGGGGAAAAAAAGGAAGAAAAGAATGCCGCTCACCTCCGTTCTGCTGTCCCGGCACTGCATTCAGATCTCTTAAAGGGGTGGGGGGTGGGGCAAAAAAAAGAACAAATAGAAGCAAGGAGAGCCGGGCAGTCACTTCGTTATATCCGCATCAGTAATTTTCACCTCCAGAGAGCAGGTACCTGAAAAGTGCGCTGGGACGCGCTTAGGTGGGCGTGGTCGCACTTAATTATCTGTAAACTCCAGAGCTGGTGGGGAAACAATTTTAAGCTCCGGAGCTGGGAGCCATTTGCGGCGGAGTTTAGGGGTCGTGTACAAAGGGCCTAACTTATTTATTTATTTATTTATTTATTTATATAGCTTGTATGCCGCCCACTACCCAAAGGTCTCTGGGCGGCTCACAATCAAAATGGACAATTAAAACATCAAAATACAATAAAATTAGAATAATAAAAACATGTAAATGCAATAAATACGATACATTAAAAACACCACTAAAATTGCCATCAGGACCCACAATCATTAGTTAAAAAAAAACTTTTGGAACAGGAAGTTTTTTACCTGGCGCCGAAATGTTAGCAACGTCAGTGCCAGGCGAGTCTCATTTGGTAGGGCATTCCATAGTCTGGGGGCAGTTGCTGAAAAGGCCCTTTTCCTGCAAGCCATCCCCTTCACCTCCTTAAGGGATGGCTCTTTCAGGAGGGCCCCCTGACTAGATCTTAATTGCCGGGTAGGTTCATATGGAAGGAGGCGGTCCTTCAGGTATCTAGGTCCTAAGCCGTTTAGGGCTTTATATGTCAAAACAAGCACTTTGAATTGGGCTCGGGCAGCAACTGGTAACCAATGAAGGTTATACAGAATCGGCGTGATGTGTTCCTTGGTGGCCCTACCACTCACCAGCCGTGCAGCACGATTCTGAACCAGTTGCAATTGCCGAACCGTCTACAAAGGCAGCCCCACGTAAAGCGCATTGCAGTAATCAATACGGGATGTTACCAGTGCATGCGTAACTGTCATAAGGCTCCGTTCATCCAGGTAGGGGCGCAGCTGATATATATTCCGCAGCTGGAGAAAGGCGCCCCTGGCCACCGAGTCCACCTGGGCTTCCAGAGTTAGACCGGGGTCCAGGAGCACCCCCAAGCTACGGACCCTGTCCCTTAGGGGGAGTGCAACCCCATCCAGGACAGGGAAGTGGCCCTCTAGCCTGGCTGATGAAGCACCCACTAACAGCACTTCCGTCTTGTCTGGATTGAGTTTCAATTTATTAACCCTCATCCAGTCCATTATCTGGTCCAGACACAAGTTCAGAACAGAAACCGCCTCACCTGGATTGGTGGAGAACGAGAGGTAGAGCTGAGTATCATCAGCATATTGCTGACTCCTCAGCCCAAACCTCCTGATGACCTCTCCCAGCGGTTCCATGTAGATGTTAAACAGCATGGGGGATAGTATTGAGCCCTGTGGAACCCCATGACGTAAACGCCAAGGGGCAGAGCTACTATCCCCCAGCACCACCTTCTGGACACGGTCAGCCAGGAAGGATCGGAACCACCGCAAAGCGGTGCCTCCAACTCCCAACCTGGCCAGCCTATCCAGAAGGACACCATGGTCGATGGTGTCGAAAGCCGCTGAGAGGTCCAGGAGTATCAACAGGGTTGCACTCCCCCTGTCTCTCTCCCGGCAAAGGTCATCGTACAGGGCGACCAAGGCAGTCTCTGTTCCAAAACCCGGCCTGAAACCAGATTGAAATGGATCCAGAAAATCCGTTTCATCCAGCAGCGCCTGGAGCTGTCCGGCCACCACCCGCTCCAACACCTTGCCCAAATAAGGGAGGTTCGCTACTGGTCGGTAGTTAACCACCAGTCCTGGGTCCAGGTTGGGTTTTTTTAAGGAGTGGTCTAATTACTGCCTCTTTTAAGGCAGCAGGGACCACTCCCTCTCTTAGAGAGGCATTTACAGCTTCCTGGACCCAGGTGCGAAACCCCCCTGGCAGATCTTACAATTAGCCAAGAAGGGCAAGGGTCGAGCAGCGTGGTGGTGGAACGGACAGAGCCAAGCACCCTGTCCACATCCTCGGGTCTCAACAATTGAAACTCATCCAATAACACTGGACCTAAGCCCGGTGCACTGGACACATCCCTTGATACTGTACCAATAGTGGAGTCCAGTTCACTGCGAATCTGAGCAATTTTTCCCTCAAAGTGAACAGCAAACTCCTCACAGCGTGCCGCCGAATGGTCCTGGGCCTCCACCCTATCTCCTGGCTGAAGAAGTTCCCGGACCACCCGAAACAGCTCCGCTGGACGGCACTCTGAGGAAGCTATACGGTTGGCAAAATACTGCCTTTTTGCCAACCGTATAGCCACGGAATAGGCCCGATAGTGGGCTCTAAGCCGTGTTTGGTCAGACTCACTGCAATATTTTCTCCACTTGCGCTCCAGCCATCTCCCCTCCCGCTTCATTGCCCGCAACTCAGATGTATACCAAGGAGCTGTCCGGGCTCTGCGTAGGGGGAGAGGGCGCTTAGGTGCGATCATGTCAACTGCCCGTGTCATCTCCCTATTCCATAAGGTGACCTGAGCTTCGACAGGAGCGCCGACCATGTCAGCTGGATAATCCCCCAGAGCTTTCAGGAAACCATCCGGATCCATTAGTCTCTGAGGGCGGATCAACTTAATGGATCCCCCACCCTTGCAGAGGGTTGGAGTAGCTAATAGCCTAAACTTGACCAGGAAGTGGTCTGACCATGACAATGGAGTCAAAGCCAACCCCTCCACATCCAAACCACCATCCCCCAGTCCCGTTGAGAAGACTAGGTCCAGAGTATGGCCCTTCTGGTGTGTTGGGCCGATGACATGTTGAGACAGCCCCATGGTTGTCATGGCGGCCATGAAGTCCTGAGCTGCTCCAGTTAAGGTAGCCTCGGCATGGATGTTGAGATCCCCCAGTACCAACAGTCTGGGGGTCTTCAACACCAGGTCCGAGACAACCTCCGTCAGCAAAGGCAGGGAGACTGTTGGTACGCAGCAGGGTGGGCGGTACACCAACAGAATCCCTAATCTGTCTCGTGAGCCCAACACACAATACAGGCCCTCCAGACCTTTTCCCAAAGAGACAGGAAGCCTGGCCAAGGAGATAGAACTCCTGTAGACTATAGCAACTCCACCTCCCCGGCCCACCGGGCGACACTGGTGCTGGACTGAGTACCCAGGTGGGCATAGCTGGGAAAGGGGAACTCCACCCTCCTCTCCCACCCAGGTCTCAGTAATACATGCCAGGTCAGCACCCTCATCCAGAGGTGCTCCTCTGTACACCTCCTGTTATAGTAGCAAGAGGAACTTGGTGAAGTTTAGAACAATTCTTGATCTTAGCTTGTGCACGACAACATTGTTCAAGATCTACGGTTTGTGTACAGGGCTGTGTCATAAGAAACTGCTGTTGCCACAGATGTGCTATCAGAACTAACAGGGTGGCAACTTCTTCTCCTTGTCCTTCTTCTCCTTCTCCTTGATCATGAGAGCCAGCCATGGTCATGGAACATTCCAGGAAGTTGATTGATTTAGGAAGAGGAGCACAGTTTATTTAAACAACAGATTTGTTTCGGAAGCATCTAAACTTTTACCCACCATTGGTATCAGATGTGGAAAACAAGAATGCATATGAGAGTAATAAATACTTTGAATGCGTTCAGGTTTGTAGGAGTGACTTTTAACTTTTACAGACTCTGAAAGCCTCATTGGCCAAATATTTCAAAACAAATTATTTCTTTTTTAAAATGTGCTTTCAAAAAAAGAAAATGTCCATGTGGACACTGTTTGCTAGAAATCACTGAACCAGAAAACAGTTTTTAAAGTGCCAATATCTCCATCTAGTTTCCCCTGAAAACATTTTTGGGGGGGTGAGTGTGTAAATGCTATATATATAGGGCTGCACTTCTGTTATTAGTAATCCCACGTTGCCTAGATGCACCTTGGGAGGATTTGCCCACATAAAAAATTGGTCTAAAGCTTTGGAGGAAAAATATTTTGTAGGACAGAAGCTCAGTGGAGCAGCTTGCAAGGCCCTCTGCAGAAGAGTATGATGAAACCACCACAAGGGAGCAGGATTAATAATAGCTACATGCTGTTCAGAGTGAAAGGTAGAAAAAAGGGAGTTTTACTTTTAGCATCTTCATTGACAGCTATGCAATGCAGTTGTCAGTTTACCAGCAGTAACTTTCACTGAATTCAAGGCGGTTTATTCTGATAACTGAGCACAACAGCACGTAAGAGTTGTATTGTGCACGGAGAGATCATTTTCCGTTTCTCTTGCACCAGATTGTTTATCCTCACAACCTGAGAACAGTGAACTGCATATATGTAAAACAAGAAGGCTTTGCCCTACTTGTTGTTTCCTGGGCCTTAAAGGAAAGCTTTAAACCATGGATGGGAAGACTCCATGGAAAAAGAGGGCACTGCCCTTGGAAAGCAAAAATATGCTACTTACAGTGTGCTACTTATGGATCACCCAAGCACTGGCCGAGCAGTTCTTACCTCGGCTCTTACTGCTGGATTTCAGTCTTTATATTATATATTACTGGGGGGGGGGCTTGCGTAACTGAAAAATAATTCAAGAATACTTTTTGAAATTGCTGCTGCTATTAATCATAATAGGTGCATTAAATGAAAATAAACATTTGTGGCAGAATCTTACTGGGGATCAGGGACCATAACAACCCACAGGCCTCGTGCACTGCATCTCAGGCATCCAGTGCATCAGGTGCTCTGTTTAAAGTAACAGGCTTCCATATATGCAAGTTAGTAGTGAATACTCTCTTGTGTGAGTGCTAAAGAGAGAGAGAGAGAGAGAGAGAGAGGAAAAAACATTTGCAGTCCTTTGAGCACACCTAAAGTATTTTACTGAATGACAATCATGTTCTTTAGCTCTCTCTCTTAGATTTGAGGAAGATCTTGCTTCAGAATTTGGTGCTCCATTGATTACCAGGTTTGATTTGTCCAATCTGGTTCACTACATGGGTACTCCCTTCCTCCTCCACAAGTCTGTGTGCATCTATCTCACAGTCACGTGCCCAGGGGAAGAGGTCAGCTGCCCAAGATAGGAGTGTAATGTTCTTTGGTCAAGGTTGTACCAGAGTTGTACAGTACTATCTTGCTAGCACCTCCAAGCAAAGTCAAGGTCCACTTATGTGTGAAAGTAACTTCACTTAGCTTTCCATTTGCCCTGGTCTGTATACTAAAGTCCAACATTCTTAATTAGTACCTGTGTTTTCCCATTTGCATCTCCTTGGATACCTTTTATATGTTTCCTTTTTCTCTTCTTCCTTATTTTGTTGATTAAAATGTCTTCCTTCTTTGCTTTTTTCTATCAGTCTTCTTCAGTCAAATCAGTTTTTTTCCTGTCTCAATAAAATGCTGGTGCCTTCCCTTTTTTCTCCATTATACCCAGACCATTTTTCAACATAGGTTCCAGGTTTTTGGCATGACTGAGGAGGTTGCCAATCCGTGGGACTTACATGCAAGCACTGATTCTTCCACAACTCAAATCCTGCTGCCACTTCATCACTCCAGTGCTGTTCCTGCTTGAAGTCATAAGGCTGATTTTTTTGCTTCCCTTCTTGCTTGCTCATTCCTGGGGTGACCTGGTGGCAGCTGTCCTGTTAGAGACTACTGTCCCATTGGAGACAACTGTGAAGTGTCTGTTCATGAGAACTGGAGGAGCTAGGACAGCTATGAAGTGGCAATAGGTAGTTGCGAGTGTAGGAACGATGCCAGCCAGGAAAACACATCAGGCCACGTGACTCCTGGAAAAATATCCCAGTCTGCTGTGTCCTAGCACGGGATCTTGCAGGACCCTCAGGTCCATTACCATTACCATTACCATTCATAGGTTTCCCAGCAGTGGCTCACCATCTCTGGTTCTTTGTTCATCAAGTTCTCTGAATAGCATAAGACCAAACAATTAAATCACAAACCTAAAACTTTTAGGATGTAAAATATGACAACCAACCAACCAGCAAATAATGAGATTGAAAATGATAGGCATGGTTAATATGAGTTATTTAAAAGGTTTTGGTAATTAGAATAATTTTGAAAAAGGCCACACAGAAGGTTCTGGAAAGAACACAGTAGGTACCAAGAAGATCATGGTTTTGAGCCGAGGTGAAACAACCACAAAGATTCTCCCTCTTAGTTATCTACCTCACTTGCTTAGGTGCTGGTCACTGATATAAAAAGGGCATCAAATGAGCCTTTATTGTATATTGAAGTAATCCTGGATTTGGGAGATCTACACATAAAGATTCTAGTAAATACCAGTACTTTTGATGTATAGTAAATACTTTTAATGCTTAGAGGCCTCCTGGTTGTTTTATTTTGTTATGTAAAATCTTGAGCAGAGGAATTAGGAAATCAAAGCTCTTTGGCTCCTAAATGCTAGTAAAACTTTAGATTGTGCATAAAGTGTTGTTTCTTTTGGTAAAAGGGAAGGACTGCTTTTCTCTGAAAGCACTAAACTGGTTTAATTGAAAGAACAGTTTGATTTGTTACTGTAGAAGTTGCAATCGTAAAACAGCTTGGAATGCTAACACAATTTTTTTTACTCTGTTCTTCCAAACGAAGGATTTAATAGTAGCAGGTGAACTTGTGAAGGCTGCTTTCAAATGCTGTACACAGAGACAATAAGAATCTTGGTGGGGGTAGAATATTGTCAATATTTTTTGCCCTGAGCCAGGAAAACATTCATGCCATGTTAACGTCCTACTCAAAAATGTGGCAGATAAGCAAAGAGGAATTTATTCCAAGATTGGGATTGCGGTACTTTGGTAAACTGCATGCTTTCTCAGTTCTTAAGTCTTCCTTCTGTTGCGGCATCAGCCAACAAGACATTTGAGAGAATGCCTGAAGGCATGTTTCCTGATTCCTCTAAGTGTACATAACGCCAGCTATGTTTTCCTTCTAAACAGAAGCACTGCCAAATATTAAAGCCAAACTTGAGCTTACTATTCTCGGGAAGCTAGTGGAAGTACTGCTGTATTTTAATTATCAGCATATATAACATATTTATAGGAGTTTGCAATTCAAATAGTTGCTTGTTCTTCTGAAGCTTCTAATGTGGAAAAATATTATTACAACATCCTTACAGTGATTCAACAACAACAACAACAACAACAACAACAACAACAACAACAACAACATGCTGTCAAGTCGATTCCAACTTATGGTGACCCATTTCCAAGGTTTTCTTGGTAGAGAATACTGCATATGTGGTTATTTCCTGTTCCCTCCTTCTGGGACTGTGCAGCTTGCTCAAGACCACACCTGTTGGCTCATAAATGTAAAAATGATTTAAGCAGTTAATGTGTAACAACAACCCAGCAAGGTAGACAAAGACAAAAATGGCAAAAGCACGATTTTTTAAAATGAAAACACAGCTTTTGCTAATAAGTGGCCTTGTGGCCAAATTGGCAGTACAGAAGTAAGTAAGTAAGTAAGTAAGTAAGTAAGTAAGTAAGTAAGTAAGTAAGGGCTACAAATAGAGTTTCACTGAATTGCGGAATAGAAATTTATGAAGATTTCCATGCCATATATTTGCAAGTTTGTGAAAATGTTCTGTCTGCAGGGGTTCATGCCATGGGGGAAGCCTGATTTTTTTGCTGTGTTGTATAGCAGCATTGGGACTTCTGGATCAAGGTAAAACAAGGGACACTGTTCTGGATGCTCATTGGAGTACAGTGTTTATTGAGAGCAAACAGCATTTATTCTCACTGGCCAGGACCCTGCTGGATCTGTAGAGCATAAGTGGAGAAACATAGAAGCGAGCCAACGAATTTTGTTCGCTCTATGTTGAGCGTCCCTGCCTCTTCTGGTGATGGCAATGGTTGTGTGCCCAATCATATGCTATTTTATAGGTAGTGTACAAACAAAAAAACTGCAGCTAAATGTTCAGGTTTTGCATATTGTAATTGGTTTATAGTAGTTGACAGGAGTTCTAGCTAGCTAAGGGTAACAGTTCCCCCCGTACATGTGTGCTAGTCATATCCAACTCTAGGGGTGGTGCCCATCTCTATTTTTAAGCCAAAGAGTCAGTGTTGTACAAGTAAGTGGCCATGTGGCTGGCATGGCTGAATGCATTTCTGCACACGGAACACTGTTTACCTTCCCGCTTTTTACGGCGGTACCTATTTATCTACTTGCATTTACATGCTTTCAGAATGCTAGGTTGGCAGGATCTAGCTAGCTAGTGCTCATCAAAAAGGATTAGCATTTGACTAGGCATCAAGAATTTTAATACAGCCTTCCTATTTTGTTTACAAATAAAAGGGAAATTGACTTTGAGGGAAATAACTGATGATTTTATATTGGAGAGGGGGAGCCAGTTTTAAATGGAACATGTCTGTAAAAGGTTGACAGATGCTTATTCCCATGGGGATAAGTAAAATAAAAATAAAACTACTGACAAGATAATAATGCCTTTATGTAAAATTAGGCTTGAACCAGAAAGTTATAAAACGGTCAGCAAGATCTAGAAGACTCTTCTCTCGCTGGATGTTTATTAAACAAAAATGGCACAACAAAAGGATGGTGTTCTCAAGGCAGCTCTATTTTGAGCCATGGTGTAATTTGAGGCATGTAGAAAAATGTCATTTCAGTAAAATAGACACACTTTGTTCCAGACTGATGAGATTGCATATTTGAGATGGGAGTTTAGAATGTTCAGGGTGTATGTGTTTGTGTCCTTGATCCCAGCACAACTAGAGCTAGATTGGGGCTTCATAGTGAAGACTGTGTGCTTTTCAAAATGTAGACAAGGTAGTTTTCACCAAAATTGCATTACAGGGCTAACATCGGCATATTAAATACTCAGAGGGTGGTGATTATTAATGGCTGCTTCTTAAACTGGGAGGAGGTGGGGAACCCCAGGGCTCAGTCTTGAGCCCCGTGCTCTTCAACAGTTTTATTAATGGCCTGGATCAGGGGTTCAAGGAATGCTAATCAAAATGGCTAATACCCTGGAAGATGGGAAAAATTGTCTAAATTTCTCTTGAAATTTCTCCTGAAGCGTTGGAACACTCACCACCCTGCATGGTAATTGGTTCTCTTGCCATACTGATGTAATAGTTCAGAAGTATTTCTTGATATTCAACTGAAATCTGGCTTCCTGTAACTTGAGTCCATTGTTGCACGTCCTCCACTCTGGGTTGATTGAGAACAGATTCCACTCCCCCCCTCTTATTAGAATCACAGAATAATGGAGTTGGAAGGGACCTGAAATCAGGCTTCCGGTAACTTGAGTCCATTGTTACGTGTCCTACACTGTGAAATGAACAGATACTGCCACTCAAGTACCATGTTCTACCATCTATAAGGCTCCCCCATGTATAAGATGATTCCACGTTTCCAACCCAGAATTATAGTTCGGCAACCTCGCAGTTCTCTCCTCAGCTTTTTTCTGTGCATAAAACGATCCTCAAATTTTAGTCTAAATTTTTAGACAAAAATATAGTCTTATACATGGAAAATACTATATATTTATAAAGTGTTATCATATCTCTTCCCCTCCCTCCAATTCTTAAGACTAAACTTCCCCAGTTTTTTCAGTCTGTCCTAATAGGGCTTGGTTTGAGGTCTCTTGACCATTGCTTTCCTCTGCTTATTCCAGTATGTTGGCATCTTACTTAAAGTGTACTGTCCAGAATTGAACACCGTACTCAAGATGAGTCCTAATAAGTGTCAAATAGAGGGATACTATTAGTTCACAGGACCTGGGGACTACACCTCTGTTAAAAAGGTAAAGGTTCCACCCGCACATGCATGCTAGTCATGCCTGATTCTAGGGGCGGTGCTCATCTCTGTTTCCAAGCCAAAGAGCTAGTGTTGTACAAGTCCATGACCACGTGGCCAGCATGGCTGAATGCATTTCTGCACACGGAACAGTGTTTACCTTCCTGCTTTTTAAGGCAGTACCTTTTTAACGACTTGCATTTACATGCTTTCAAACTGCTACATTGGCAGGAGCTGAGGTTAACAGTGGGAGCTCACTCTGCTGCATGGCATCCAGGATTCGAACCACCAAGCTGCTGACTTTAAAGCCAACAGTTTTCTGCGCTGTAGCCCACTGAGCCACCATGCCCCAATACACCACTGTTAATCCAGCCTAAAAAGCATTTATCTTTTTTTGCAACACATTGCACTGTTGGCTCAGATTCAGTGAATGATCTACCACAGTTCCAAGAATCATGTCCCTTGTAGTATTACTGAACCAAGTATTCTCCATTGTGTTTGTATTTATTCCACAAGGTCTAAAACTTTCCATTTATTCCTGTGAAATTTCATTCTGCTTGAACCTATCAAGATCTTTTTGAGTTTCTGTCTTTTAGGGCATTAGTTATTCCAACCAATTTTGTGTCTTCTGCAGATTTGATAAGCATTCCCTGCCCTCCTCTCAGTCATTAATAAAAAGGTCGAAGAGCACCAGGCCAGGATTGAGCGCTATGGCACCTCTAAGCTTAATAGCAGATTCGGAGCATGCTTCCCCTAGACACCCAGTGTTAAATAAGTGTGCAAGATTGTATTTTTCCTAATAAAATTCTCACTGTGCAGCTATTAGTCAGATTTTCAAGTAAATTATTTAGGATAATTGCTGCCATATGGGTCACCTGCTGCTACATCATAAAAGAGCTGTTTTATAAGTGCAAAATAATAGTTTGGTGTTACATTTCAACTGATATTGCATAACTGAACCATGATTTGTCTTAGCCGTAGTTTAGAATCCAGACTGTCTTTTGATTTTCCAGTTATACAGCAGGCATTTTCATGCGGTTTGTGACTTAGACATGCTTGTTTGCTGTCATTATAACTTCTCAGCCTTCAGGATCATAAGTTCACTTTAATTTCCATGCTACACCAGATCTAGATGAGGAACAATAACTATAACCATATCAAACATAGTTAACATAAGTTATCATTTGCAAAACAGTTTCAAATATGGTTTCCATTCTGATTTGATGTGTACTTACATATTTGTTATCCCAGATGTCAAGCACAGCCTTGCATGGCGATTCCTCAGAACCATGACTTAGTTCTTCTCTATCCACTGGAGCCATTTTTATATTATACAATATAGTACCATTTTCAGACCCATTACAAAGTATAGCAGTGGTTGCAAATGTTATCTTGGAAATTTGATTGAGAACAGACTCCTTATATATGAAGCTGTACAGTTGCCATGAAAGAAACTAAATGAGAAGCAGAGAGATGTCAGATATGAAGCTTCACTGGGGTTTTAACATCAATAAAGCTACAGGAAAACAAAAATGTGTAAGAGTAACACAGCTATATCATTTTGAACAAAAGTGTTAGTTCCCAAGATGCCATGGTACTTTTGTCTTTGTTACCTTTGACACAGATTAACATGACGACCTCCCAGAAATTTGCTGAATTTAGCATGATGAGCATGAGCAGTCTTTGTTCTAAGCATTGTCCCCCAAAACACAATTAAAGTTGCTTTTGGGTCCATTGTGGAGATGGGATGGGTGCCTTGCTCCTTTTTCTGGCGCTTACATGATGCAGTTGTTGGAGTGAACCAAATTGTCTCCAGAGTGTTCCCATGTCAGTGGCTTCTACTTGTTTGGCGTTGGTAAGATCACTCTCGTTTGGTTTGTTCCCAGCGAATATAATCACTGGGAACAGACCAAAAGTGAGCATTCTGGCAGTCAAGGCTCCTTCTGTTTTGAATTTATGTGGCTTATTAATAAGGAAGTCACTTCAGGATATTGGCAAATACTAGCTCTGCTCCTTGGCAGAGAGGCAGGGTAACTACATTTTTTAAGACTCTAGCAGACCATTGCTGATGCATTGCATCACTTAAGTACAGTAAAAATATTTTTTTCCTTTGCCTTGTCTTAAAGGACTGGTTGAGAAATTTAATGTATCCAAATTTGGCTGCAGGCAGTTTCTAGACACGCCTTTCCGTAAAGGAAAAGAATTTCCCTATTTTTCCTGCACCATGGCTGGCCTGCTCCAAAATGAGCAGCATAGCTGAACTTTAAGTTGCCTTAGCAATGGTTTGATGTGATTTTCTTAATTGAGCCAAAACATTTCTTTCCAAACATGGGTTCTATTAATTTAGAGAGCATCTTTTTAAATTGTCTTCTGTTCTCTTCTGTCAGAGCAGTCCAGCAGATTTAGGTGCAAAAGGCCTTTTTAATTTTGGTTGCCTATTGCTTTGCAAATTTTGATGAGTATTTCCAGATCTTTTCTGATCATTTGTTGCTGCTGTTGTTGTTTATGTTCCACCATATGCTGAAACATTTAAAGAACACAGCAGTATTATATGGCATGGACTTATGCAGGAAGATAAGCAGCAGAACATTCTGATTTGGCTTTTGAATCCAAATGCAAAAATATTAAATTAATATTTAGAGTAGGGAAAGAACAACATGAGAAGCTCCACCAGTTTGGAGTTAAAGTGAAGATTTTGTAGTCTGTAGTCAGTACTGTATATTCAAAGTACCGCACTATTATGTGTTTCTTCTTTTTCTCAAGAAACAAGACATTTTAGTATTTGCCCTCCCAAATTATTGGATTTATACAAAAACTACATACCGTATATACTCGAATATAAGTAGAGGTTTTCAGGCCTTATTTTTGGCTGAAAAAATGCCCTTGGCTTATACTTGAGTCAATGAGTTTACCAGTTTTTGGGAGTAAAATTAGGTGCTTGGAGGGCTTGGAGAGGGCAGCGGAGGGCAAGTCCTGATCAGGTGAGCGATAGCGGTGCCTCCGCTTCCCATATGATTCCAACAAGAAGATTTAGGGGCACCCCCTTTGGAGCATCATAACTCATCCCCCTTACCCCAAATGCTTCTAAATTTCAGGGGGCTCCCTAAGATCACTTTCTGAAGGTACCCCTGCTAGTTTGGTGTCCCCAAGGTAAGTACTTTTTGAGTGCATGTTTTTTAAAAAAATATGCAATCAACATTTCCATACCTTGGGGCTCCAAAGTAGCAGGGGTACCTTCCCAAAGCAATTTTAGGGAACCCCTTGAAACTTGAAAATATTTTGGGGTGAGAGGATTTAGTTATGACGCTCTAAAGGTGCTGGGGATAGTATTGGTAACCTGTGCAGGGACTGTGGAGGCAATCAAGGAGTTTACTCTCTGGCAGGCCTGTCCAACAGGTAGACCGGGGGCTACCAGTAGCCCGTGAAGGGTTCAAAAGTAGCTCGCCAGCCATCAATAAAAAATGTGAGAGGATACGTTCTCCACCTTTACCCCACCCCCACCCCAAGGACCACCACTGCCCCAGCAAAGCTCTGAGTCTGCCAGCCCACTGTCTTAGCCGAGCAGGGCAGTTCAAGGGCCATGGCACAGTCCCCTGCTCTCCCTACCGGCCAGATGATTGGCATGCCACTGTCTCGTGACCAATTGAGTTGTTGGTGCAGAGCGGAGGAAGGGGAGTGGAGGAGAGAGTGAGGGCATGGGCATGCCCACCTCCTTTGCATGGTGACCCCCCCTCTTCTCCACCCCTTGATAATTCCTTCCTCCCACCCTTCCATCCTCCTTCTCCACCTCCTCCTCCTCCCACCCCCACAGCTGCCTCACAGAGACTGTGACCTGCTGCTCCTCCTGCTCCCCTTCTGAGCCATTCCCTCCTCCTTGTGCCGCTGTGGCAATGTGATTGCCCAGCTGCACAGCAAACATGGCAGAAGTGAGTGAGAGCTATGGGCGGCGGCAGCAGTGGCAGCAAGGGTGCTGGAAAGGAGAAGAGGGGAAATAGGAGGAGAAGTAGAGTCAAGTCAGGCCCCGGGCGGGTTGGGAGGGAAAGTGCACCTTTTAAAAAAAGTCTTCCAGCAGCCTGGGCAAGCAGAAGGCGTGATCGGTGCAAGCATGCACGCGCCTCCCTTGCACCTGTCCACACTGGCTCAAGTGGGTGTAAGGGAAGTGTGTGCATGGTCAGCCTTACCATAGGAATGCATTGAAATATGTTCCCTCCAGAAAGGATTAATTTATTCTCAGTGTGTTCCTATGGGAAACCGCTGCTCTACTTACATTTTTTTTTTTAACTTATGAGTATATGCTCGGAACAGATAAAATCCATAAGTAGAGGTTTTAGTGTAGTGGCCCTCAGGGACTTTCGTCCAGAAAAAGTAGACCTCGGCCCATTCAAAGTTGGACAGTCTTGCTCTATGGTATTAACTCCCTAATTGCCTCCATACTCCCAGTACACGTTGCCAATTACTACCCCCAGCCCTCGAGTGTAATGAAGAAAATGCCCTTGGCTTATACTCAAGTCAATAAGTTTTCCCAGTTTGGGGGGGGGTTAAAATTAGGCCCTTGGTTTATACCCGGGTCGGCTTATACTCAAGTATATATGGTATCTTGTTTTAAAGCTGTAATCACATGCCAGGTAAAACAGTTAGAAGCCCTGGATTGCTAGACTGTTTTTTTTGGAAAGTAGACCTAAGTCTCAGTTGCTGGATGGCCAATCAGTCCCATCGGATAATAAAAAACTCAGTGGTCAGAATCCTTCTGCATTCATGGAAGTGAACTAGTAGTCTTGTAACTTGTATGCATAGTTTGCATGCCTATGTTGTTCGTTGCAGACTCTGATGCATCCAGACTGCATCAGGCAATCCTGTATCCAGGTGTGTGACAAATACCTGGAAAGAGACAAAAACTACTTGTGCTGTGTGTGGATTTTCAGGAGATTTTGGCCAATGAGTGCACCACTGTAGCTGGGACCAGCAATTGAATTATTTCTGGTCCCTATATAATTAAAAACATGGCATTGGAAGAAGTGAAACTAAAAGCTGGAATCCTTTTTGTCTTTGATTAGAAAAGAGCAGGGGCCCGTCTGTGCAGTACTAAACTGTGGTTTCCTTAAGGTGGGGGGGACAATGGTCTACTGTGGGTGAGCTCCTCCTGATCGATCCATAGGTAGAGCTGGTTCCCCAATCAATTTGGAAAGCCTTTCGTGACTGAGAGTGAATCCTCCCAGTACATGTGCTGCCTAAGCTCCTAGCTCTTTATTATTCTGTGTGGCCATTTCTGGGCACATTTGCCTTCCTTTGAGGGAAACTTGGTCATCCTGGATATAGGTGAAAAGTGACAAGGGGCTTTCCCACCTCCCTCCAAGGCCAGTCGCCAGGGTGGATTTGATTTAAATCACAATTTAAATCACTAGTCACTAAGGCTCAATTTAAATCATTATTTTCTACATAAAGACTAGTTTTTGCTGGAGTTGTTATGATCTTAATATTTACAACCAGATGAAGCTTTCATTTTTAAAATAATAACTTTTCAGATTAGTTTTTTTACAGTATATCAGAAAATTACTGATTTGGTGGTTATATACCATTAGAAATCCATAGATAGATAATTGTGAAATCATTGCAAGGTGAACTATCTCCAGTTTAATAGGTTAATCATTCATATTTGCAAAACTGTTTTGTTGTACTTTACTGGAAGGATTAAAATAATAATTACCTTAATAATAACAATTTAAATAGTTTTATTTAAACAAAACAATAATATTATTTAGCATTATGTATACTTGTATTTGCTTAAACATCCATGTTTGTTAATTGACGTGGTTAAAATACATTTTTAAAAACTTAGACTGACAGTCTAGATATTCCCAAAATGGGTCTCTTTTATGGCCTGCTGCCATTACAGTTTTTTCTCCTCAAGGAAGAGAGTGAGAATGATAACCGTCAGGCTACTATACACATAAAGATCTCAAGATGTGGAGTGCTGTGCTCAAAAAGTTTCACTTTCATTTTATTGCTTGCCCTTCCCTCCTCAAAATTTACTCCTGGTGCAGACCTATTCCATTCCAAACAATCTTATAGTCATTGAATTTCTTGAAACATAGCAAACACAGCACTTAAGAGGTAAGCGGGTTGATTCTGTGTACATAGATTTGCAGAGCAACACGGGGATTAAGGTCTTTTCCTCAATTCTGATGTTTATTTTATAACATTTTTTTTGCTATCAAAGAGGCATGTCATTGTTGCAGACCCAAATGCACAGTTTTGAAAATAGCAAAGCCAAGCATCTTTGAAAGTATCTTTTAGAATAGAAAAATTGCCCCAAATAATCAGAAACCTCTGGCAGAGCATGGCACTGTGAATGGATTATTACAGCCTTATGCTATATAATTAAAAACTAATTTAATGATGAATAACCTTTGGACTATATTGTATTTTAACTAGAACATGATCTTTAGAGAGATTTTTCCTTAAAAAGCATTTAAATTTTTAAAAAGGATTTAAATAAAAAAATTATTTAAATAAAAAAATCTAATTTTTAATTTATTTATTTTTAAATTGATTTTTATCCACCCTGCCAGTTGCATTGGTTCTGCCAGCACAGGTGAGGGGAACAGGAAACACAAACAGTATCCAAGGTGGCAACTTGTCTGGTTGCAGCTCGCAAATCCTATTGGCTTAGGTGGGGAATGATCCCAATTCTCCATGGGTGCTACCAGCCCAAGTGTGTTGGGGGAAAGTGCCGCAGCTATGAGTGACCGTTCATCTGCTTTCCCCTTCATTCTGTCTAATGACTGATGGATGCACTTGACAGCCAGACGTGGCCCACTGGATCTGCTGTATCTAGAGAGGAACATAGCCACTGAGGAACATAGTAGCAAGTAGGGTCTCACGTGCTTTATGCTGATAAGTAACTTTCATAAATGCAAGAAATAACCCCAGTGAAAGTCATTCTTTTAAAAAAATGTTTCAAATTGTTAGTCTTCATGAAAATAACACTTGGAAAGTCTACCAAGAAGTACTTGATCCAAACTATGTAACACAATTTCAGTAACAGTGAAACAGTCAAAGAACTAAAAGCTTATTCACTGAATTGCAAGTGATGATAAAATAAACCAGATTGAATGTATTCTATTCACTTATATTTCTATTACCATTGGATTTATACATGGGTGTATATTTAAAGAATGAAGCATTCTCAGGATTTTGCAAGTAAATCACTAATCAACATAGAGAGACATCACAGCAAGTGTGAAAGCATAATATTTTTATGAAGCGATAAACTGGATTTATTATTTTTTTCTACAAGCAACTTTACATTTTTAAAGTTCCTCTACTTACTGCAGTATTGTATATGGCTTTTATTTCATTGACACTAATTAACTGTAGCAACATAGTTTCAAATCAAAAAGGGATCTGTTATAATTTTGTATCATATAAAAATTTGTTGTTTGCATGGCTCTTAAAATAAGGATGCACAGTTCCTCTGTTAATTTCCAGGTAATTAAACATTATTCTCTATTTACTAAAGAACTGATATAATTTGTTTACAGAATCAAGCCATAATGATAAAAGAAAGTACGTTTGTATCACAAATTAAAATACATAATTGTCATGGTTTTAAGGTAACAAAATTTTAAAACCCTGTCAAAGTTATCACCTACAAGTTGTTCATTAATTAGCTAACCTCCTATAAATGGGTGGCATTTTGGTGACAACTCTTGGAGAGAGAACACAACTTAGTCAAGTCAAACCACTGATTTCAGTGGGATTTATGCTGCAAAATAGTTTTAATCTCTTTTACATTCTATCTGTTGGACACACTGCAAATCCTTTGATTCCCTTTGTGTGTATCTTGCACAGTGTTTATAGAATAACCATTGAAATGTATTGCTTATGTTTTTATTTTTTGCACCAAAATACTGTAGACTTTTATCTTTCTGTTTACTGAGGTAATATCTGTAATAGTATCCTTGTTTCGTGATTATGTGCAAGAGATTGCAAGAACTGTGCTCGAATAGCACAGTAGCTATAAGTAATTATTTTCACTCAGAAGGCCCATTGTATTGAATGCCATGTATTCCAAGAATATTTTAGCAAAATTACAACCTTTGAGAAATAACAGCATCCAAATCTTACCTCCTTCATTTTCAGAATGTTGTTGCACTAAATTTATAGCCTTTGCAGCTGTGTAACGTGGGCCGGTGGCTGTTCCTTGATGGAGAGAGCTGAAAGGAAATGACCAATTAGCTAGGCCACATTTGAAGTCAGAATTGAACCAGGAGTTTTGTATCCCTTGTTCTCTGCCAGTGCAGTATCCCTGACTTCAGAAAGGTCACATTCTTTAAAGAATAATTGTTACTATTATGTGAGACTTCTGTTTGTACTGAGAAAATTTAAATGTTGGGATAGTGAGACTGTCTTGAGATTGTGTCGTTTTTATCTTGACCTGACTGAGAAAGAAAGAAACAAGGAATACTAGAGATACACATAACACAAACACTTCCACATCCTTCAGGGGAAGCTTTGGGGATGTGGCAGTGTGCAGTGGGTAATAATGTGTACACTACTAATTATGCATTGCATATAATGCTTAGTGCATTAGGAAAAGACTATTTTTATTTCAGCTTAGCCTGCTTTCCTTTTTTATAGAACATCATTTTATAATTCACAACCTGTTGCATTGTATTTGTTACGTGCTAATGCCACATTTTACCGCTATAATTACTCCTGCTATTTGTATATATTATCCGAGGTAGCGAATGACCAGTATATATTGTTCCATAGGATGCTGCTATTCTTGAAAGGCTGTCAGATGACAATCCCCTGTTTGATTGTGTCCTCTTTTTGTAGTGCTGTGCAGACTGAATTAAGTTTAAAGTGAAAACATGAAGCAAATGTAGCGTTGAAGGTACTCATCAGCAATTGTAATCTAGCTTGTGGACAAAGAAATCGGACCCGACTTACCGGGTACAGCGTTGTGGTCAGCGGCCCAGCCAGATCCCCGAGAAGCTCAGGAAAATGGCACTGGCCATGCCATTCCACATGGTGCCTGGTCGAACGTGCCATGCTGGGCGACCAAGCCAATCCTGGGCGCCCAGCGTGCTTTGCAGCACAGGGGGCATCCGGGTCCTGGCCGGCCCGTGCAGGCACAAAGGCCTGGCCAGCGCCACCCCTTTAAAATGGGCTGCAGCACCCGGAAGACCCCAGTCCTGGGGTCAGCGGTGGCCTCCACATTCTCCCAAGAGTCTACGTGTCAGTGTGGTTAATGGGTTTAGTAAACATCAAGGCTTGGCGCTAGACCACAATAAAAATATAGGAAATCAATTCCCAGTAATCTCCAATATGGAAAGATATACTGTGTTTCATTTAAATTAAAGTAAATCTACATGAGATTATTGAAGGCTTTAGGGATGGATGTTTTAGAATTCTAGGACTTTCCATCTCAGAAGGTGCCTCGAATCCCCCAAGGAGATTTCTAAACCATGAATGAGGAGGAAAAAAAGAAAGCAAAAATGTTGGCTTTCTACCACCGTTGCCTGCTTCAACCTTTCTGTATTGCTGGGAAGATGACGGGAACAGTCTCTGAACCCCACTGAGTGTCCTGAGTGTCATCCCAGTCTTCCACCGGGAGGCACAACCCATTAGATATCATAGTCTCACTGGACTATCCTTCTCTTGGTGCATTGGGGCAGCTCCCAGGAAGCAGTGGGAAAGAGGGCAGGTGCCCCTTTCCTTTTTTATTTATTGTTTATTCATTATTATACTTATTAACCATGCCGACTTTCCCAAAGGGAACTCTGGGCGGTGAACCAAACAAGTAAATAAGATTACAGAAGTACAAAAAATGTTAATGAACAGTGTGGATGTGAAGATAATACAAATTTTGATCAGAGTGTCATGAAGTTGTCCATAGATTACACCAACTGTTCTAGTAGCTTAACACTGTTTGCAGTCATATGTTTCTTAAATTCCTTTTGAATTGAGATATAAAATCGGCAGAGGTTTGCACAAATGCATTGTTTTGTTGTTTTGTTTTTATTCTACTTGGAGTGTTTCAGGACTCAGGGTCGGTTGCAGTTATGGTATTGCAATTATATTTGCAATATTTAAATATTTAAATATTTAACTGGATTTTGAAATACAAGTATCTGGGGTAATTAGTAGTATCTTGGATTTACAGAAACTAAATAGCTAGTGAACAGACCTAGCCCTTTAACATTCCTGTATCCTAAATCCAGTGGTTTCCCCAGATTTAATCAGTGAGTGCTTGGCAAAACAACATTTAATATATGTTATAGTAGTCAATCTATTCTACCTGTGATTAACACTGAATTTAGCTCTAAGTATACACTGCCCTATGTATGGCTTTTCATGTACTTTTGATTATTGTCAACTGTTACTAGTATGTTCTTTTGTACTGTTAACTGTTTACTAGACTTCACTGCTTTCATAATGTGTCCCACTTACTCATAAAGTACATTTAATACTGATTTATGACTATCTGTTAACAAAACTGTGTGTGTTATTACCATATGAATGACTGGCAATGACAGCCTTAATCATTGCTATACATTTATTATACTGTATTCACCTCTCCAATTAAATCTCAGTCTAGGTCTTTTGTTGTTGTTGTTGCTGGACATGATATTTTAGATATCAACATTTCATACTGAGTTGGCATAAAGGACGCTTTTTTCATTTGCTAATTTGCATAGATGTCAAATGTTGCTTTGTGTCTTTGGGGCAAAGGGGGTTGGATACTGAGGAAAACAAAATGACCTTTTCCTAAATTCCTTATGCTGGAAAGCTGTGTTTTTTTTAAAATAAAACTTTCAAGCTGTAGAAGAGGAAAGGGAGGGTGGGAGATTATGTTAGTATACTAGTGATGTTAATCTGATAAACCCTCATCTACTAAATTAAGAATGGGCCAAAGTTTTCAGTCATGAGGGCCACATCTGAAATCCGTTTAAAGCCTATGGGCCATAGCTAATGGATACATTTTAGTTTCTGTGTTTTTAATTTAATCTACATGTCATTAGCAAGAGCGTGGTGGATGCCAGTCTACATCTTATGAACATGTTGCAAATATTTCTGAGTACTGCCATTTTGCAATTTTTACTTTCTAACTTGATGGATTTAAATCCTGGTATCAGGACTTGAGGTATACTCTCCTGAGAATGGTTAAATAAAATATATTGAAATGGATAAAACTCTCTTTCATTTCTGTATTTATTTATTTATTTTTGTGCTTATTAAGCACCCCAATTTCCCACGGGAACTCCTGGCGGTGGACAACACGTTGCAAAAGCAACAACTGTCCAAACCTACAATACCCAATCAAAATACAAATAATAACGCCAGC
The DNA here is from genome assembly GCA_037367245.1 of Phrynocephalus guinanensis. NCBI lineage: Eukaryota > Metazoa > Chordata > Lepidosauria > Squamata > Agamidae > Phrynocephalus > Phrynocephalus guinanensis. The sequence goes on from CM074739.1 coordinate 74,669,966, forward strand.
AAAATACAAATAATACAGAGAATAATAATAAAAAAATAAAAATGATAATAATACCATAAAAATACAAAAATAGTCAGAATAAAATCAACATTACACATCATACAGCCTAACATAGACAAAATCCGGCAAGAGAAGGCTAGTGCTAGCTGTTGTACAGACAGACCAAATCACAATGTGGTCAGAAGTCCCCAAAGCATTCCCTAAAGATCCAGGTCTTTAATGCTCTTCTAAAAGGCCAACAACGAATCTGCCATTATCAATGTAGGGATTATCAATGAAATATTTCTTATAGGTCATACTACTAGAAATCAGGGGAATTAAAAAATAAATAAAACTTGCTTTCTTGATTTTGATCTTTCATTATTTCTGGAATTTCAGTTTCCATGCTGTGTTCATAGTAATGAAGTTTAGGGCTTGCATAGTAATGAAGTTTAGGGTGAACTTCATGATTCTATTAAGAGCCTACAGTAGCAAAAGTCCTCTAGGGATTCCCTATTAATCCTTGCTCTTAATTTTATTTGCATTACTGTTATTCCTACTATCTGCTCAAGGCTACTATGGGTCAGGGTCCATTGAATCCCATTTTCATTCAACTTGATCTGGTTCAGGAGTCCCCAAACAGAGGATAGGTTGTCTTTTCATTCTGGGAATTAACAACTATAGTTTTCTCTCTCTCTCAAGGATGTAATAATGTGTACACAGTAGATAGAAAGTGGCTTTTGGTTACATTAAGGAAATGTATGCAATATAAGCATAACTCAGGATACAGTATATAGCCTCCTTTCCATGTGTAATCAGAATGAGACATCTGAATATATGCCAGGCATTCTTGGTTGGCCTCTGTGTCTTTCTATAACCCAGCTAGCAGTGGGGGCAATGTGTAGCCTGCTTACTGTAATTAAACTGTAAACCACCCAGAGACTACTTGAAGTGGTATGGGGCAGTATATAAGCAGAACACTTTCTATAACAATGGCTCCTAACCTTGGGTCCCCATATATTCTTGGATTAAAACTCCCAGAAGCTTTCACCACTAACTGTGGGCCTTTTTACACGACCCCTAAGATCCGCTGGTCCCTTAAATTCGGACCAGAGATCTTGAGGGTTTGTCGCTCTCCCTGCGTTCCCACCCCCTCCGCACTTCCTTGTTCTGTCTGCGTGAGGGGAGGGAGAAAAAAAGGGAGAAAAGAATGCACTCTTACCTCTGGAGTGCCGGTGGAAGTTGCTCCGACCCCCCCTGTCACTTCCTGGTTCCTCTTAAAGGGGCGGGAGGCAAAAAAACAACAACAAAAAGAAGTGAGGAGAGCCTGGCATTCTCCGCATCAAAATTTTTCACTCTCCCAGAGCAGGTACTTGAAAGGTGCGCTGGGTCGCGCTTAGGTGGGCAGGGTCACACTTAATTTTCTGTTAGCTCCGGAGCTGGTGGGGAAACATTTTTAAGCTCCGGAGCTGGGAGCCATTTGCAGTGGAGCTTAGGGGTCGTGTATAAACGCCCTGTGTTGACCAGGATTTCTGGGTGTTGCAACCAGAGAATATGTAGGTACCTGAGATTGGGAACCATTGGCCTGTAACATATAAAAAGAATGTGTTTTTTTTTTTTTTTGCTAAAATGACTACAATGTTAAAACACTCTTGAGTGAAAAATGTTTAGGCATCTTTAAAAAGAAGCAAGTCCATTAAAAGCCCTTTCCTTAAACTGGTTTTTGAAAATGTATCAAAACTTCTTGGGCTCCAGAAGAACAACAATAAAGAGAGGGAGACAGCCTTCCTCCTTGGAGGGGAGGTGTTGAGGATCAGTAATAATGAAACCAAAGCAAGGAACATGAGCATGATTGTAGTGATGCTGATGTCTGCAAAAGTAAAGGAGAAAGAGACATCACAAAAACTTTTAACATATGTCTGAGACAGCAAACTTTCCATAATCCAGTATGGCCTATGCACGCACAGTAGAGCATTGTTCATTTTTGTATGGAAAAGTAAAATATGTCCACAAAATGCTGTGCTTCCAGACCCGTATATTTTATAGAACCCAGAAAAGGAGTCTTCCTGCTGGGTGATAGATTGAAAGATTTTGGTGCAGGTTCTACTTTTCAGGGGGGAAATGGCAAAAAAAAAATATGTTTCTCCGATAAAGTTTATTTTTGCGACGTGGCCAAAGGTTAAGGGTCTTTTTGGTTTGATTTTGGTTCCTTTGCTTTTGGATGGCCAATTGTCAGAATCCTGACAGTTCTCTACAGTAGTCAGTCATAAGATCATAGTTGCTTTCTTCAGATTTACTGATTAATTAATTCTTTTTCTTTTTCCAGAGATTCCATTCTTTAAAACCAAACTTTCTGCTTTTTTGAAATTTAATAATCTTCACTTTCAGTTAAGCTTCATGCAGATTAGGACATGTTGTAGTGTCACTTCTGTGTAGAAAAATCCAGCAGGAAAAATGGTCATTTGGAGTAACATTTCCCCCTCCCCTTCATGAAATAAAACAAACAAGCAAACAAATAGCATTGTCCTTTTTGTTACCGCTATCATTAGCAAAAATCTTCCATTGTGCATGACCCCCTTCTTATATTTGGAATAAAATCCTTGTATATTGTTTAAGCTACAGTGTTTTGTACAGAATACAGTTTTTTTCTTTTTGCACAAAATGTAGATTTATTGTGCAAAACCACACTCCTATTTTTTTTACCTAAAGATCCTAGAAGGCATCTATCATCTATCTATCTATTTACCTAATCATTTTCTACATAACCAAAAAAGAAAAAGAGCTTATTAAACATCGTATTACATGGATTCTAGTCATACTAATATTATAAGTTTAGCCTTATTCTTTGTTTCTCTTTTCTAACCGTTGATAGAACAGATTCCATACTTGATAATACTGTATTGTATTGTGAGTCCTCTTTTTCTTTAATTCACATTGTCAGTCTGTTCCTTTCCATGCATTACAAAATTTCCTTAATTATTCCTTCATCCGTGGGTATTTCTTTATTTTTCCAGTGTTGTGCTCATACAATCTTTGCTGCTGTCAGAATATGTAATATTAGATAAATGCTTTGCTTATCTATGTTCTCCGGTACTGTACCTAATAAAAACAATTCCAGTTAGAAATCTATATGCTCTTTTAACATTTTAACAAGCCGAGTATGTATTTTAATCCAAAACATTTTAGCTTTATCGCAGGTCCACCATGCATAGTAATCTTCTCCATTTTTGCTAACATTTCCAACATTTACTAGACATATCTGGAAACATTTTAACTAATCTAGTAGGTGGTAAATGCCATCTATAAAACATTTTATATAAATTCTCTTTATATAATGTCACTACTGTTAGTTTACAATTTCTGTTCTAAAGTTTTTGCCGTTTCTCTAGTTCAATATCATAACCAAAGTTTTTTACCATTGAACCATTGCCGCTTTCACTTGTTCATCTTCCATTTTCTGTTCTAAAAGAAATTTGTATATTTTCTTAATGAGTTTATCGTCGGCAGTCAACAGTATTTTATCAAATGTGGCAGTCAACAGTATTTTATCAAATGTTGTCTGTTCATTATAAAAACCATACATTTTCAAATCTCTCTTATATCTAGTTTGCATTTGCATTAGAGGTCACCAAGAAGAAACTAAACTCTGGTCTATAAGGTCTTGTTTAGATTTTAGTTTCCCTTCCATATTGAACATGTCTGTATAGGTAACATTTTTTTCAAAGTTTAAAAGATTAGGATATGCAAATATGAAACCCATCTGGGAATTTTGGGAGAAAAACACTGTCTTGGGGAAGCCGATACTCATTGATCTATCATACCCAATTCTGCTTTTCAGTGAGGGACTACTGTGATATAAATAATTTTTAACATTGTCTGTAATTTAGCCTAAACAGATGAGAATAAACAGTTCTCCTTTCTCCACTTCATGCTTTTTAAACCCCAAAAGGAGAAATGCAACATATTTTTAAAATTGCAACTCTCCAAATGCCCCCATTTTAGCAGGCCTCTCCGTTTTTAGCTTTTCATGTTTAACAAACACAGATGGTATTTAGTTCGTTTTTGTGGAAGCATATTTACCTATGGATAAATATACTTAACCTTTCACTTTTAGACATATTAATGTACACAGATTGGTTGTGCATAGTTCCAGTGTGCTTAAAATATTGTGCTGCTTGTTTTTAGGACAGAGATTTAATCTAAAAGGCGCGGGTGAAAAAGTCTTGTGATGAAGATGATTTTTTTTAAAAAAATTGCCAGTTTAATGTGCCTTCTTTTCTCATTGCATCATACTTGGAAGATAACTTAAATTGTCACACTTGAAATATAGTAAATATCTGTCACCCTACCCCCACCCCAATCACTTCATTCATCTCCTTTGTCTGCCAGGTCCTTGCAGTTCCCTGAGTAAAGTAAACCACATGCTTTTGTACTGTCATATTTGATTTGGACTATATTCTCACTGTTATTTGAAGCTCACATGAAATGCAGTGTCTACAATGACCCATTTTAGCAGCCCATTATCATAATTTCACTGTCATATGGCTACTGAGTTAATGTACTCACAAATGACAGTGAAAGCATGTTGCATGACCTTAAGGTGTTTTTTTTTTTTTAATTACATGACGTAGGAGGTCATATTTCAAAGAATGGCTAAAGTGACCCTTTTATTTATATTTATTTGGGGAAGCAAAATTAAGGTGTTAATGATTATCTTTGTGTGAGGACTTGTGGGGGGGGACACATGCAAGTTCATAAACTTTCTCAAAATCATTCAACCAAAAGTAATTTGGAGAGAGGAAAAAGAAGGAACTAGAGAAAGTTATTATTTGTATACAGTACTTCTCTCCTTTTTATCCGTGTGAGGATAGAGTGGTTGTTTTGAAATGTTCCACATTCCAAATTTATCAGCTACATTTATATTCTATGTGTATATACACATGCATAACAGAATTAGTGAAATATGGTATTGTAGCGTTATAAGGGATATTTCTGTGTTTGATTATAACTCCAGAATTATAATTTTAAAATGAAAGTTCACTTCTCTTAAAGTGATATGTATGTGATTCTTATGTAAGCATACAGTGTTAGCATTTGACTTGGACTGAGAGAATAATTGCTGGGTGCTAGAAAAACTAATCGTGAATTCTTAATGCTTTTTTCTCTGCTGAAGGTGTGACTTTGTAATTCAGTCACAGTCTGCTGTGTCTAAAAGGGATGTTGTCTTGTACTTGACGTTTATTCTTTATTATATTTTTGCCCAGTCGGGACATAGTTAGCTCTCCTGAGATTGCCCAAGTCTAAATCCTATTCCCCAGAGACGTGTGTGTGTGTGTGTGTGTGTGTGTGTGTGTGTGTGTGTGTGTGTGGCACCTTCTCTAGGTTCTCCTGAGCATGCTGTTTGTTATACTGAACAGAAATAAGACTACGCCATGCACCATTCAGTAGCTCTCCACATGAACAAACAGTGCTAGATCTTCACAAGGTATCTATTGCACCCAAATGTGCCCTGCATGCACAGCACAGTGCCGTAAGATAAGGCACATAAGAATCCATTCAAACCACTTGTGTGAGTGCACTTTTGTATACAGTAAAACACAAGAGGGTTTCTGCCTAGGAAGTTAACTACTCCAGAATTGTTCCCTCATCAAATCAATCACAAGTTACAACTGGGGGGCTCCATGGAAAGCGGCTTCAGTATTTATTTTTCGTCAACACCTATTTTGCTTCTTGATGGTTTCTGTGAGTCACATACTGTATGTGATTGTTTCTGTAAAACTCCTCAGAACATCCTAGAGTCCTGGTAGTGAACCTTTGGTACTCCAAGCCTGTATTGCCAGTGACAAAGGACTGTGGGAGTAGTTGTCCAAGACATCTGGAGTGCCAAAGGTTAGCCACCACTGTCCTAGAACTTAAAGCGAACACCTATTAGAACAGACCTTTGCAGAGTGCATGCTCCTACGCCTAATGGTTATCCTTTGTTTCCCTTTTGTCACCACAAAAGAACTTGTTGAAACTTTTGTCTTCAAGTCACTGCAAGGTGAATTCATCTGCACACTCCTCATTGGATAGAGCTGCAGACCTTTACATTGGAGAAACTAAACAGCCATTAAACAGAAGGATGGTTCAACATAGGAGGGGTAACAGCTCTTGGCCAGAATTAGCAGTACACCTCCACCTGAAGGACAAAGGGTGCTCATTCAAAGATGAGGATGTACACATGTTAGACAGAGAAGATAGGTGGTTTGAGAGAGGGGTCAGGGAAACCATTCATGTGAGCAATGAAAACCCTCTCTCAATAGAGGTGGGGGGCTCAGGCGCAGTCTATCTGCCATTTATCAGGCAGTGATTTCACCAATACCTAGACAAATCAAAAATACTTCATGACTTCACCACCAAGGCCATAGCTAACAACCCATACTTTACGGGTTTCAGCACTTTAGGTCATTGTTCACCTTAATGCTATTGAGACTATAGTCTACCTAATGAGCCTGTTCAGGCCATTGTTCATCTTATGAGCCTATTTCAGACCAGGGTGAGAAGAGGTCAAAGTGAACTATAAAATGGCGGACTCGCAACTAGCTTTCTTCAGACTGATGAAGCTTTTGGATGAGCAGTGAAACGTTTCAATCTCTCAAGTCCAGTTGCCATGACTCAGCTTCCAGATAAACTCACCTGGATGACTGAGAATCTTCACAGACATACTGCTATAGGCGATACCTTTATAGGCCACTAATAAAATTATAGGCCTCGAAGAGCCAAACGGAGGGGAGGAGTGGGTGAGTGTGCATGACCTATGTCCCTTTGTTTGAAGAGCTGGGGTGTGAAACCCAATCCTTGACTTCTGATGGAGCTTTAACAACAGTCCTGCTGCTTACTTCCTCATTGAAGACAGACGAGCCTGGCAAAAAACATCTTGCCAAGAACTTTACATCTAAGAATGATTTCCTGGAAAATAACACCTCTTGCCATGCTTGGACTTTGGGTCCATGCTTTGAAAAAGAGGGTATTGCCCTCAAAAGCTTACAGTTATTTTTGTTATTTTATTTGTGGCTTATAAAGATATCACCTATAACCTAGTCTTGCATTTGTATTTTGTAATGGCCACACAGAGAGCCCCCCCTTTTTACTTCTATCAAAATTCAAGATGACCATAAGGCACTGGAAGTTGAGTCTGCACAGAAAGTGCCATACCAAGGGCCCAGGTGTGAAATTACTGGAGCAAAGACACAGACACCCCTTATCAAGGGGAGTAGAGCATATTAATCAGCATCCAGGCTGCTGGTACAGAGGTGAAAATAACTAGTTTCAAAGTCACCAACTGGGCAGGAGGAAAGATGCTTGATATAGAACATCAGTTTTCATATCTTCCTCCTTGGAATCTACTGTACAATCCATCTTACATAGACATAGTCATTCCCACACACCTCATTTTTGAGCTCCATGATCCAAATGGATCCAGTGTCAGCAGTGAACAACTCAATCTGAAGACTGATCTTCAACATTGGCATCAAGGGACAAAGACAAAGACAAAAAAAAACCAAAATAAAACAACAACAAACCAAAAATACCAGTGGTCTGCCTGTTGCCAGGGCTGGTCCTCTGCATCAGAAATGGAACTGGCTGGAGAACTTCAAGACCATGGTTTGGTATGACATGGAAATCAGTGCTCTAGAATGTTCTGAGGAGTTTCAAGCAGGTGCAGAAATACCTACAGGTCTGAAATAACAGATAACCACTTGAAGACCTACAGTTAGCAACTTGTTCATTTATTTGTTTTTGTTTATTTACTTTTGAGTTGATAGAATGATTCCGTAACATCAGCTGCTAGTCATTTATTTCTACTTACCAGTTCAGAAGTTCGAATCCCGGGTGCTGAGCAGTGGAGTTTGCTTCCACTGTTAACCCCAGCTCCTGCCAACCCAGCAGGTCAAAGCATGTAAATACAAGTAGATAAAGATGTCCCTCAAATGTCCCTCAATTTCCTGTTCTCAGTACCTGAACACGTCTTAATTATACTGGACTGTATATTACCCCTCATTACTGTAAGCTGCCCTGGTTCCTTTTTCTAAGGAAAAAGTCAGGGTAAAAATACTCTAAAATAAAATAAATAAAAATATACTGCCGGAAAAGTGGGAAGGTAAACCGCATTCTGTGTGCAGAAATGTGCTCAGCCATGCCGGCCACATGGCCACGGACTTGCACAACACTGGCTCTTTGGCCTAAAAATGGAGATGAGCACCGCCTCTGGAGTCAGACACAACTAGCATGCGTGTGCAGGGAGAACCTTTACCTTTACCTTTTATCACAGCTGAAGACTGGAAAATATAAATACAAAAGTATATTTACTATCTTTAACATCCGTAGTTGAAACTGGAATGTTCTATTAAAAGCTTTTGTGGTGTGTGTATAGGATAGGTGCTACAAAGGCAAATATAAAACCACATCTGCTCAAATCTTGTTTCCAATATACTATCTTCTAGCTTTTGTAGGCAGAGCCTGTAGAGTGTAGATAATCTAGGACAAGTTCACAGTGTAAGTGACAGCATATTGCTTCCTGCTGTTAAGAGAGTTGAGTCTCAGCCTTAGATAATTGGTGGGAAAGCTAAGGCACAGTGAATGGTGATCATCTTTCCCCACACCCCAAAAATCAAGAAACAGCTATATTTATTATATCATAAATCCTTTTATTTTTTTAAAAAATCCCACACGTAGAGATTGTGAGCCTCTGCCATTGCATATTCTTGGCCTACATCTGCTGCAGTCCTTCCTCATTGGCCATGCTGTCTGTGGGGATGGGAATTCCAGGTCCAAAAAAACTTCACTTTTGTCTGAAAACAGTTTAGTAACAGTCACACATTTTAAAAGCAGCTGATAGGGAGGGGAGCAAATTTAGGATAGCGGGAAAGAGTCCTGCCCAACATAACAGTGAAGGTACTAAGCAGTGTGAAGGACTGGATTTTTCCTACATGGTAAATGTCCAGTTTATATGGCATTACAATGCACTACTTTTGCCTGTGTGTTTGTGACTATATCTAACTTGTATAATTAAGAGTTCTGTAGTCAAAAGATACAAAACATCAAAATGATTTAAAGGGAAAAAATACCAACATATAATTTCTGATTTGGTCCCTATTATCTTATTTTGCATATTCCAGGATCAGTTCCATGTATCTATCCAGTTTCCTATTGATTACCACCAGGAGGGAGGATGCTGTAAAATTCAAAGCAATGCCATCTGGGCCCGGTGACTTGTGGATCTTCAATTTATCAATTAAAACTACAACATCCTGTCTTTTAACCTGTATTTGATTTAATTCTTTAGTAAGGAGGGGCCGTTCGGGCAGCTGACTCTGAACTTCCAAGTCTGGTCCCAGGCGACCGCTTGGAAGTTTTGAATTGCCCACTCAAACTTCCAGTCTGCTGCCAGGGACCTGAGTAGGAAATTCAAATTCCCCACCCCACACCTCCAGAGGGTGCCTTGCTGGCTCGCCACAGTGTTGGCAGGGCTGGCAGGGCTGGCGGCGCGAGGACGAGGTAGGTGGGCATCATCAGGGGTAAGTTTTATTTTTAATTACCCCCTCCTTCCCCCCCTCCTGATCACTAACCGCGGATAACTGAATCAGTGGTTAGTGAATCAGCGGATAAGGGGGTTCTGCTGTACCATTGATCTACAATAATCAAATTACTATTGTGAAGTGGTTGGCTTTGCTTTTGTGGTTTCACGTGCGTTAAATATAACAACCTTCGTATGTGCTACTAGTTGTACGCAGCACTACCCCAAAGACCGTAGGTGAAATGGCATTGACATTTGTAGCATCTGAAGGGCTTGCAGAGGTATTGTGGCATTAACTTTTCTGGAGCAGAGCAATGGCTTTCCATCTGCACTACACTTTGCCCTCCTTCAAGTGTGCTGTGCCATCCCCTCCTGACCTATCTGCTATGATTTATCCATCTAGGTGACCTTAGAGCACATCAGTAGTAAACTTCAGACATTCATTGTTTCTCCCAATTCCCCTTTCTCCCTGCCTGTCAACATACCATAAATGATAAATGTAATAACAGAATGCCTGTGAACAGGTAATTGCCTTTCTTTGGAAAAAGTGGACTTCCAGTTTTTATTATTATTGGGTTAGTTGGAGCCAGAGGTTGGTAGTTTGATTCCCCACTGTGTCTCCTTCATAGGGGGTGGACTCAGTGATCCATCGGGTCCTTGCCAGGTCTGCTGTTCTAAATCCTCCTCCTCCTCATCATCATCATCATCATCACCACCATCATCATCATTATCATGATGTAGTGTGCTTGGTAGGATGAGATAGAAAAAGTTGATGCAAACTGCTGGACTGGAGGAATCTCATTTTTAAGTATTTACAATTGGCCAGTGTTATCTCTCTGTGTTCAATGTGTACTCAGGGGTGGCGCCAAAATGGAGAGAGGGCACTGGACAGCCTGCCTCCCCCTGCTGTCCGTCCCCCCTCCGCCCGCCAGTCGCCTGTCGCTGTCTGCCCATCGCTGCCCCCTGCCCCTGCCCCTGCCCCCCGTGCACATCGCCACCCCCCGTGCCCATTGCCATCCCCCGTCATCCGCTGTCCCCCCCTGCAGCCTGCCCGCCAACACCCTGCCCACCCCCACCCCCTGCTACCGCCCCACCACCTGCCCCTCACCCACCCCCACCCCCTGCTGCCGCCCTGCCCTGCCCCCCCCCCCCCCCCTCCCCTGCCCCCCCCCACCCATCCCCACCCGTCACCTAGGGCGCAAAAAAAACTAGCACCAGCCCTGTGTGTACCAGTAAGTTTCGGGATGCAGAAAAAAGAGAAAAGCTGCAGCAGTGGTTCCAAATGACTGAGAAATATAAGTGCTACCCTGTCTGCTTTAATGTTAGCTTATACTGAATTCTTTTCTGTAGTTCTGAGTAGTAAATTGCAAACCAGGTTGAGCTAATTACAGTACTATTTGGTATTCACTCTTCTGACTTCATCCTTGGATAATATTACTGCTGGTGTGGCAAAGAGATCCCTCACTATCCACTGCATGCAGATCAGTGCTTGGGACAGTCTCTTTTTAAAAGTGTTTTTATTACTTCTTCATTTTTAAAAACATATAGTGGACCCTTGTATAACAAATGGTTTGTATAACATAAAATTTGTACAACATAAAAATTCCGGAGATAGGGGAAATTTGCTTAACAGAATCTCCTGTGGGGCAAATCTGTACAACATAAAAATGGGATCACTCTGTTTTCAATGCATTCCTATAGGAAATTTGTATAAAGGAAAATTTGCTTAACATAATTTTCATTTGGAACAAATTAATTCCTTTATACAAGGTATCATTGTATAGATATTACCCATGGGTTGTTCTTTAAAGAACAAAGTGTTAGTTAACATGTTGCTTATGCACTGCTTTTGAGGTAAAAAAAAAAGTAAAGGTAAAGTTTTCCCCTGCACATGCGTGCTAGTCATGTCCGACTCTAGGGGCAGTGCTCATCTCCGTATTCAAGCCGAAGAGCCAGTATTGTGCAAGTCCGTGGCGATGTGGTGGGCACAGTTCCATAGAAACACTTTTTTACCTTCCCAATTTTTACAGCAGTACCTATTTATCTACTTGCATTTTACATGCTTTTGAACTCTCTAGATTGGCAGGAGCTGGAGTTACCAGGGGGAGTTCACTCCGCTGCGTGGCACCCGGGATTCGAACCGCCGAGCTGCCAACTTTGCAGCTGACTGTTTCAGCACCTTAGTCCGCTGAGCCACCACACCCCCTTTTGCTTCTTAGGTACTGCTCTAAGTACTGGGGACTAAATCTAATACTTGGTCATTGGATCAATAGGATTAATATAAGCTCTGGCCGCTGCACAATTCCTCCATTTGGGACTAATAATTGAGACTTGTGATAAAAACAACAACAGAAGAATTTTAAAATATAAAAATGGCCAAAAGTCATCTGATATAATCCCTGAGCTCAGTTTTTAGAGTACTGTACTTATTTCTATGAATTACACTTAGAATACTGATGTTACCAGATAGTAGGCTGTTGTTAACAATATAACACTGCCCTTGTTATCCTAAGAAATAAATAGGTTGCAGATAATGTTACGGCTTGTTACATGCTGGTGGCAAATTTGGATAAGATGCCACTACCACATGGTCACAGAATTTATTGGTGGGAACACTGGATGGGTTTTGGACTGCAAATATAAAATGCAGCTGTTGTCTTTTCCAGCTATTTAACTTTGAAAAAATGGAAGACGGGGAAGAAATCTAGAGGTCAAGAAAATATGTATGTTATTGTCCATCAAGTAAATAAGAGAATAAGTAGCATTTGGAGTGGAAGGAACTACCTTTTTCCAAAATATTCCTGTCCTTATACGCTTACACCTATTTCTGCATGCTAGTTAACTCTAATAGCTGTCATTTTTAACTACAGTGGTACCTTGTATAAAGGAAATAATTCGTTCCAAATTAAATTATGTTAAGCAAATTTTCCTTTATACAAATTTCCCATAGGAATGCATTGAAAAAGAGTAATCCCTAATCGTGACCATTTTTATGTTGTACAGATTTGCCCCATATGCAATTCTGTTACAATTCTGTTAAGCAAATTTCCCCTATCTCTGGAATTTTTTCTGTTGTACAGATTTTATGTTATACAAACTGTTATACGAGGGTCCACAAAACACATGAAGCACATGAGTAGCCTTACCATTGGCAGATAGCTCTATAACCCAGTTGAAGGATTTTCCCATAATGAAACACCATAATTTAGCACCACGTGCATGAAGAGAAAAGGACACATCAAAAGAAACAAAACAAGGCCTTGACAGCTCCACTTTCTTCCTCCATGTGGGCAAAACAATAAATTAGCATTCAATTTCACATGTCCTGCTGGATCCAATGCTACTCATGGAGTCTCAGGTGACGTCTGTGGTCTGGTCATCCTTTTTCAATCTTAGGTGGGTTGCCTGGCTGCATCCCTACCTGGACACTGGGAGCCTCACCACCCTGGTTCATGCACTGATGGTCTCAAGATTGGACTACTGCAATGGCCTGTACGTGGGGCTGTCCTTGAGACTGATGCGGAAGCTTCAACAGGTCCAAAATGCTGTGTCCAGGTTACTAACTAGGTTGAGAAGATACAACCATATCTCCCCCTAACCTGGCTGCTTTATATTGATTACCTGTCTGCTTTCGTGCAAGTTTCAAGGTTTTGTTTGATTCTAACATATAAAGCCCTAAATGGTTTGGGACCTCGCTACCTGAAAGACTGCTTTCTTCCACCATGATCTGTCCGTAACACCTGTTCATCACAAACCAGGCAATTAAGATCACTAACACCAAGGGAGGAACACAAGGAAAGAACTAGAACTCGTACCTTCTTGGTGGTTGCTTCAACATTCTGGAACAACTCACAACCCAAGATTAGGCAGGGCCCCCTCCTTGGAAACATTTAAAAGGCTGTTAAAAACAAGCCCTTTTAAGCAGGGTTGATCAAAGTTAACTTAAAATAATCACAGATGTTTAGCTTTGTCCAATCTGCCTGCAACAGTATGTACTGATGTATTTGTGTCTAATGTTAATTTTATTTATGTTGAATTATGCTGAGGTTCATTATTTTATGAAGTTATTTGGTTTATTTATGCACTTCGTTTAATTTTTACGTTGGAATTATGTTGTCTTGCTTTGTTGTTCTTTTGTTTTGGCTATCTGTTAGATGCCCAGAGTGATGTTTTGGCCAGATGGGTGGGGAAAAAATATAATAAACAAATAAATTGCCTTATTCTTGGTTATGTTGTGTAAGCTAGCAACAACAAGGTAAAAATCCAGATAGTGAAACTAAAGATGTAAAATTTTTGTACATTTTGAAGCTCGGAAAGAAACCCAGCACCCCCTTTTTTTCAGGAAAAAAAACAGATTTTTTTTTGAAAATTAAAAAAAAATGCAACATTAGCACTCCCCACCCCCTTTTACAGCTTGAAAGTCATTCTGTTTCTTTAGGAACGTAAAATATGACTATGGACAATTTGACCTGGCATAAAATTATCAGAACTAGCATATTAAAATATAGTGTATCTAAAAAAATTATTACAAATAGAATTTACTTTTTAAATAATATTTATTTGTAATTGTAAGTAACAAATGAAGTAACAGTCTCCTGAACTGTTTACTAGTTTATTTGGAACAAAAATACCTCTACAAAAGACTTACTGTATATACTCGAATATAAGCCTAGTTTTTCAGCCCTAATTTTGGGCTGAAAAAGGGGGCCATCGGCTTATATTTGGGTCAATACTTTTAGCCACTGAGGCAAGTCATCTGTGGCTAAAAGTCATTAATTTAAACATTGCATGCTGCTTCTCATGACCCCCCTCTGCATCACAGGGGAGCGGCATGCAATGTTTAAAATGACTTTTAGCCACTGACCCAAGCACTTGCATCAGTGGCTAAAAGTTATTTTAAACATCACACACCACTGCCCCAGCTCACAAAGGAAGAGTTGCCAGGCCCTGTTGCATTTCCCACCCTAGACTTATACTCAAGTCAATACATTTCCCCAGTTTTGGGCAGTAAAATTAGGGGCCTCAACTTATACTCGGGTCAACTTATACTCGAGTATATACGGGTATTTAAAAATAAAAATAAACAGAATCATTTTTGTTGCTTTGTATTTTCCTCCAGTACTTTGAGGCCTAGTGAAGAGGACAGGACAGAACCAAACACACCCACCCACACGCAAAAACAAAAGTGAAACCTTTTTCTTTTTCTTGTGACAATAGTAGCACTTCCGAAGAAATGCATCTTTTTCTTGCACTGGAGAGTTCAGTTTGTAACCTAGGACTTGCTTGTCCTCAGTGCATAGAAATTAGAATAATCTGATACTATGCATATTTTTAGAAATGATTTGAAAAATATTAGAACACCCTGTCCTAAAATATTTTATTCATCATGTTAAAATAAACATTCCATAATCATTTTTTCTTTTTTCAATTTTTCCAATTTTTCAGGAAAAAAAAATCCTAAAAGGCTTCAGGAAAAAAAAGGAAAAAACAGGTTTTTTTAAAAAAAAATCTGTTTTTTTTCTGGGCCTTCACATCTCTAAGAGAAACACTGGTTACAAATACAGACCATGAGTATTCTGGTACATATGCAAGTTTCAGCTTTATTTTGTTCTCATTCTCACACAATTGTAACCCACAAAGTATAAACATCATGTGTCACAATGTTTAGTATCCTTCACCAATACTCCATTCAGGCCTCACCTATATGCGGGTGGGGTCTTTTCAAAATGTT
This sequence comes from Phrynocephalus guinanensis, assembly GCA_037367245.1. NCBI lineage: Eukaryota > Metazoa > Chordata > Lepidosauria > Squamata > Agamidae > Phrynocephalus > Phrynocephalus guinanensis. The sequence goes on from CM074739.1 coordinate 74,685,232, forward strand.
TAGTGAACCCTCCCATCCAGAATACCTTGGCATTAATACTATAGGTACTGTGCCTCTACTACTTTCCTATCTTAATTGCCACTTTTGTGTTAATTTTCTGGTGGTTCCGACAGCCTTATCCTGTTTTTCACAACAAACTTGCAAAACAATAGAAAGTGATCTCTTTGACTCTGATTTTTTCAAAGCCTGTGTTCAACTAAACGGCTTTAGTTCCTTCGCCAATCATGTTCTCTACGCATTGTAATTAATGTAGGCGAACCAAAAGACTTGTGCAAAGGCAGCAGCTTATTCCTTCTTTCAAGAGCAAGCGGTTATGCTGTAATCACAACTCACCTCTTAGCCTTTCCTAAATTCAGGATAATGTTAAGATCTGAGAAGATCTGTTTTCATTCTATAGTAAAAAGGTAAAGGTAAAGGTTTTCCCCCGCACATGCGTGTTAGTCGTGTCCGACTCTAGGGGCGGTGCTCATCTCCGTATTCAAGCCACAGAGCCAGTGTTGTCCAAGTCCATGGCCACATGTCCGGCGTGGCTGCAAGGAAACACTGTTTTACCTTCCCGCTTTTTACGGTGGTACCTATTTATCTACTTGCATTGACATGCATTCGGATTGCTAGGTTGGCAGGAGCTGGGGTTATCAGCGGGAGCTCGCTCCGCTGCGTGGCACCAGGGATTCGAACCACCGAGCTGCTGACTTTGCAGCCAAGTTTTCGGAGGCCTTAGTCCACTGAGCCACCACGCCACTGGTACAAAGGTGAAAACTGTCGGCTGCAAAGTCAGCAGCTCGGCGGTTCGAATCCCGGGTGCCACGCAGCGAAGCGAGCTCCCGCTGTTAACCCCAGCTCCTGCCAACCTAGCAGTTCGAAAGCATGTAAAAATACAAGTAGATTAATAGGTACTGCCATAAAAAAGCCGGAAGGTAAAACTGTGTTTCCTTGCAGCCATGCCGGCCATGTGGCCACGGACTTGCACAACACTGGCTCTTCGGCTTGAATACGGAGATGAGCACCACCCCTAGACTCAGACACGACTAGCACGCATGTGCGGGGGGAACCTTTACCTTTACCTTTTTACAAAGATGGGAAACTATACCTGGTTTTGGACCACCATTCCTAGAATTACACCATAGCCAGTGACCGAAGTGTCCTGAGGGGCTAAACATAGAACGTGGTATTTCCCATCTCTGCTCTGAAATGTTTGTCTCTGTCTAATTGCAAATAGACAGAAGGGATCTGGTCTGTCCTCTGACCAGCCCAAGAAACCGGATCTACCTTGGAGCATAAGAACGGGCGTTATACAGAGTCAGACACTGGACCCCTTAGCACAATCTTGTAAATGTTGACCGGCAGTGACTCTCTGGAGCTCCAGGCCTTGACATCTTCAGTACTGTTCTAGTGATTTCCCTTTCAAACAGTTATCAAGGCCGAAGGCATCCTAACTTCTAAAATCAGACGAGAATTATATGTTGATTTAAATTTGCTAACTTCCCCACAGTGCTTCTTTCAACTGGGTTACAGAGCTATCTGCCAATGGTAAGGCTACTCATGTGCTTCATGTGTTTTGGGAATACAGTGGACCCTCGTATAACAGTTTGTATAACATAAAATCTGTACAGCATAAAAAATTCCGGATATAGGGGAAATTTGCTTAACAGAACCATCTATGGGGCGAATCCATACAACATAAAAAATGGTCGTGATTAGGGATTACTCCGTTTTCAGTGCATTCCTATGGGAAATTTGTATAAAGGAAAATTTGCTTAACATAATTTCATTTGGAATGAATTGATTCCTTTATACAAGGTACCACTGTAGTCTTTTAATAAATAGCATCTGTATGTATGTGTGTGTTAGCTCTCCTCAAATAATATGTGAATTGCAGTGCATCTACTGTAATGAAGTTTTCAAGGTAAGTGAATATTTAAGACATGATTTCATCAGTGTCACACCACTGGACGTTAATTTTAGTAGCTAAGCAGGGATTCTAACTCAGGTCTCCAGAGTTTTAATCAGTCATCCACTCTATCCACGGCGCCCCAATGAGTACGTATAGAGCAGCTATTCTCAACCTTCTTTGGGTCACAGCTATGAACACAGTATGAAATAAGTATAGTCTGAATCAGGATTGAATAAGTCACAGAACAAACCTTATAAGGTGGTGTTTGAAGAATTGTTTCTGATCGATGGTCCCCTTCAAATGTGCCAGTCCCATCCTGGCCAGATGGGCCCCATTGAGAATAGCTGCTGTAAAATAGTGAGTGAATATGAAAACAGCTTATAAAGGGGAAAGCTGTTTTGGCTTACTTCTCACACATATACAGTAGCTCAGTAGTTTAGGCATCTGGCTGCAGAGCCAGAGGTTGGGAGTTCAATTCCCTCCTTGACAGGAGCTGGATTTGATGATCCATAGGGCCTCTTCCATCTCCAGTTCTAAGATTTATATGCCTGGGCCTCAAGATCATTTGGGAGGCTTTCTTTTGGTCTCACGGGCATGCTTGGTGGGGACACAGAAGAGGGCCTTCTCTGTTGCCACTTCCAGACTCTGGGTTTTCCTCCCACAGAAAGCCAGGCAGGCCGCATCTTTGCTGTCCTTCTACAATCAGGTCTCTTCAAGCAGGGTTTTCCTTAGCGACTGTCTAAGGCCGCTATCTCACCTGGGGGAAGATCCAGATATTGTGAAAGTCCAGCTTTTCTTCTTTCTTGGTCATGTGACTGAAAATGTGGGATCTCCGTTCCCACACACAAGGATTTTTGATTAAAAAAAAGGACAGACCAGCCCCAGGGCCAGTCTGGTGCTAGAAAAAACAAACAAACAAACAAAAAGTGCTGACAGCCTGAAGGCCAGCTGATCAGTGCTGGGGGGGGGTTAAAAAAAATTAAAAAGCACCGACAAGCCCCAGGACGAGCTGTGTGGGGAGCAGAAAACCGGATCATATGCGAGCTCCCACGGACTTCTGGCTCGCATTTTTTACCGGAGCAAAAAATCCCCAACTTATCCGGTAGGTCTTGGAAAACTCGCTAAAGGCATAACTGGTTTTTTTTTTTAAAGCCCGCTGGTCGTGGGGACAAGATTTTTGGAAACGCTTTATCTTGAAATTTTATCAGCATTTTAAAGGACTTGTGATAGAGTCCTAAGAGGTTTTCTTCCAGATTGGATTGTTGTGCTCTTGTTGCTTTTAAATGTGTTTTTAATATTGATTTTATTTACTCTTTTTAAATATGATAAATAAATAAAATAAATAAATAAATAAATAAATAACATACTAGCTCTTGGGTTAAAATTGAATCAAATTCTGGTTCCATTGATCCTGTTGTAGTTACTTGATTAAACACCTGTCTGCTATAATTAATAGAGCCCATGTTATTTGTAATATGATAGGTAATAACAAAATATGTTAGTGCTTAAAAATAAATAGCATGTTTCTATTGAACTATATCCTGTTTATCAGTGTACAGTGATTAATATCTAAATGATGAATGTTTGCCCTTAAAGCTGTCTATAAATCTAGGTCCTAGTTCAAAGCTAAATACTTTTTAAAGTTGGCTTTTCTAAAAGTAGTAGGCTTTGTCTCCTTTATTGGCATACTAAATCCCTTTACTTGTCATTCAGAAGCTAAAGATGCAGCATGTACTGTGACCCTCCCAATGAAAGTACATAAATAACTGAAGATTATATTGCCAGATAATTTGGACATTTAACCATTTGCTTTTTTTTGTACTTTTATTTGTTCCAGTGACTTGCACTTTTCCCAGCCATTCAGGATTTTATGAACAGTCTTTACAGCATTTCTCGCCTTCTTCCTCTTCATTTTCCAGTGGGCAAATATTCACAAGAAGGAGAGTTGCAACACAGGCGCCTGCAGTAGCTGCTCCAAAAAGATTGCTGTATTTTCATTGACATGCAGTGCATTACCATAATTGGCTTTTCTACATGATAGGAGAGAGGAAATAATAATGTCATTTTATTTACAGCCAGAGTGTCGCTTTATGAGACTTCTCCAAGCTTCTGCCATGCTGTGTAGGTCAAATGACATCTTTTGATCAGTCCTGTCCAAAGATATCAAAGCTGAGTGGCATGTAATGGAGACCTAGTGACAAACCAAATCTAGAAAAGAAATAAGACTGCCAGTTTCCCATTAAACACCCTGCTAAACAGCACAGCTTCCCTGTGTCGGCTACGAAACTACTCTGACCACCTAAATCAGGAGAATGAAAGGAGGCTGAATTGGACATTAGTACTGCAAATGACTGCTGTGATTGCCACTATTTCCTCCGTCCCCCTCCCCCCCAAAAAATCAGCAAGCAAACCATGCGAGTTACAGTTAGACTGGTCTTCTCCCAATTTCATTTATGTCCTGCCACTTGCTGGTTTTCTGATCTGGTTTGTTTAGGTTTGACATCAGCCAAATGGTGTAGCAGGATATCTCTGACATATTTTTACTGATTTAACAAGTAGCAGACCTTTGCGAAGATGGCCCTTCTAAAGCAAGATTTCATCTCTCTCTTTTTTTAAAAAGAGACCCTTCATCTCTTGCTTCGTTTTCATTGCTGCACTTTACACACCACAGTTGTGAACCCTTACAGGGTGGAGATACAGGTATACGTACAATTCCCTAAGACCCTCTGTATCTTTCCCCCTTGTTCCCTTTCAGCCATTTTAAAGAGGAAATTAAAGCCATGGGTTACTCTATCTACCGTTACAGTGGGGAGATCAATGTGGTTTTCCTCAGAGACAAATGCTCAAGGGTTGGCCAGACCTCAAAATAATCCTCACTCTGTTTTCACTCAGTTCTCAGCAGAGTGTGATTCCTTTTAGTCAGTGGGAGTTTGCCAAAGTGAGCACAGTGTTCAAACTGCATGTGCCAATACTCCTATCAAACATTCAAGCTGGAAATTAGAGAAGGGATCAAAGTCCAAAAGTAATTGGTTAATAGAATTTGTATGTTCTTTAAAAATGCAATGCTGTCAGCATATAGCAGACCGTGATGTATGACAAATGCTTTTACCTCTGCTTGACAACCTTGTTTCTTTGCTGTTCCTCAACACTAGCATTAAAAAAAGAAAAGAAAACATTGTTAATATTTCCTGCTGTGCTGTGTGCAAGTAGTCCTTTTAGCTGAGATGGGATGACTATACTGTATGAAAATCAGACTGCTTTTCTTCACAATGTCTGCAACTTCCCATGCCCTCTAAATGACATTGTTCTACTGTGAATCACAGTGCATCTCTCTCTCTTTTTTACATGTTCGTATTGCTGTCTGTTTTTCTTAGGCCTCAGTGTATAGGAGATCCAGTGGCTTTAAAATATCTACCTATCATCCACAATCGTCTTATAACAAAATTGAAAAATGGGTGCAGCAAAAGATTTCATCCAAAAGTCATCTTTCGGATATATGTAATCGAGGCATTAAAAATAATGTAACTGAAAGCTGGTGTTGTATAATTTCCATAATGTATAGTACGTCCTGTGATCCAGTATCCAAATACAAGATACTATTATATAAACTAATAAATCTCACAATTCTTTTCCTGCCGTTAGGCATCCCGAGGAAGGCTAGTGACCTATCTTGATATATTGGGTTTAGCCCCATGTTGAAGTTAGGCTTAGTACTGTGCAGATTTTGCTGCTTCTATTTTAGGAGATCCAGTGACAGCCACCACCTACAAAGTAATAATTTATTTTATTTTAAGCCACTGCATATGTGAATCCATGTTCTGTGTTAAAAACCAGAAGATAACAAAAATAAGAAGCAAAGCCAAAATTCATATGGTGTAAGACTGAAAAGGTTATAAAAGTATAGTATAATTGTAAGAGCTGCCTAGATGCCCTGAGCACATCCGATCTTGCCTGATTTCGGAAGCTAAGCAGGGTCGGCTCTGGTTAGTACGTGGATAGGAGACCACCAGGGGATACCAGGAGCTGTAGGCGCCTGGAGTAGGAACTGGCAAACCACTCCAGTATTCCTGCCAAGAAAACTTCATGAACATGGGGACACAAAGAGTCAGTCATGGCTGTAATGACACATAATTATAAAGTATAACTTTGTAAACAAATTAATATAAAAATAATTAATAGCCCCAGCACCTTCTGCAATGCTCCTGTCTTGAAACTCCATACTTCTCCCTGACACAGAAAAGTCCATCACAAAGGAAAGTGTTTGGAGAGTCTTAGCGGTATAGTTCAAAACCATCAAAGGTCTAGTGAGAAGCAGTGAAAATCAGCCTTCATCTATTAGTTTTCAAAGAATTGGTATGAATTATTCTGAATTATCTTTTTTTTTAAAGTTTGAGTCTCTCCATGCTAACTTTCTTTTCCAGAAGAAACAGAGAGTTGTTTTCAGAACAGAAAAGGGGAGGACTTGAGCCTTCTTAAATCACTTAGCTTGCTTAGTAATATAACATTATACTGTAGTCTCTACATTTCAGTTATATACCACCACACTATTAGTTGACTAATACTGAGTCAGCACACTGACTCAGTGATGTCTGCTCTAACTAGACCTGGTTCTCTTAAGGTCTTAGGTGTGAGTGTTTTCTCAGTCTTCCTACCTGAGATCCATTTTAAGATGGAGGTGATGGAAATGGAAACAGAAATCCACGTGCCTTCCAATTTCACTACTTCAGGAGCCCCAGGCATTCATGGCCTGGAGTCTATGTCATCCTAATCTCTGGTGCTCTCAATAATGCAGCAACCCTTGGTTCTACCAAAGTGTCACCTGTCTAGGTGAGTTGTGCCATCTTGTATCTGAAGTGACAGCCATCGTTGAGTACCAGCGTCTCCACTAACTCCCATTTCATCATCCCTGTTGGAAAAGTAACATTTTGACAAGATGTTGGATTTCCTTTCTCCCATTCCCCTCTCTTTTTCTTCCCTTCAGACTCTTAGAGCACCTGATTAAAAAAATATTCCTGAAAAGGACTATTTGCTTCCAAATGAAATAAGCTTGAGATGAGATAGAAAGGAAGTGAAATGTTGATGGTAGAAGTTAATGAATCAGGTAGCAGAGAGAACATTACGGGATGCTGGATAACATGCTCTAACAGCTTCCCCTTTTCTTTTTCTCCATCTGAAGAATGTATGGCAGTCAGTTGTGTGGCATGATTCTAACATCTGTCCTATCCTATAAAGGTAATTTGCGTAAGTAATGGGAACAGGTTAAATACTTTCATTCTAACATTGCCAGCAGGGGTGAAAATGAACATTTCAGTGAAATATTCTCAACAGAGCAGGGCACTAGATGGACTGATTCATCTGCTGCTCTCTTTGGCAATCCAGACGCAGGGAAAAATTATTGAATGGGTGCATCTGTACATTTCTCCCATTAGGATCCCCGTGGAAATACAGCAGAATGTTAGCTGCTTGCCTTTCCATTTTAAAAATGTTGCCTCATAAGGACGGAGGGTAAAACTAGATGCTGAAGGGAATATGTATTGCCTATAATTAACTCATTTTGCCTTTCATAGTGGGATATATTCAGAGTTATGTGCTTCAGCAGTCAGAGTTTCAAATTAAGTTCCTGTTGACCAGCCAATGTCAAAAATCTGAAGAACATTGGGTACTGTGACCAACAGATGCCTCAAACCACTTGAAGAAGGTCCATGTCTAAGTACCAGGTAACAGTGTAGGGTGTTATAATCAATAAAGGATGAGGGTGGATGGAGGGGAAAGGAGTGAGACATTTTCAAACTATGTTAAGGAAGAAATGAGAATATGTGGTCCTCTGGATGTTGTTGGACCTAATCCTCCAAGAGCTCCATCTACCATGGAGATGTTCAGGGACAAGAAGAAGATAAACTGGTATTCTTATAAGTCCTTCTGGGCACTTGGACAGTGGAACAGAAGTAACTACAATTCTTATTTTTAGGAAATACCGGTTCTTTTCTATATTGTAGTCCCTTTTATTCTGAGCAATTTTTGTAATAGAAGTAACTACATTTCTTTTAGAAGATACTGGTTATTTTCTATATTGTAATCCTTTTTATTCTGGAGAGTTTTTGTAATAGAAGCAACTACATTTGTTTTAGAAGATACTGGTTCTTTTCTATAGTGTAAGCCTTTAGTCTTTTTATGCTGGTCAGTTTTGTTTTGCAATCATTGGGGTGAGGTTTATATTTATTCAAGTCATACTATGAAACCAGGGTCAGGGAATCTTAGACACATTGAAAAAGATGGGATTTGTCCCATTGGTTTGAATGGGTCTATTCTAAGTATTAAACCAACTCTGGTTCCAACTGATACAGATGTTATTGTGGCTACTCTGCTTTCCTTCTAATAGTAAAATGAGGTGTAAATGTGTAGAAGTAAATTAGGTAATTATAGTTTTATATAATGGTTGGTAAGATACCAAGATTTCTTACAGGTTTTAGTATGCTTGCCAAAAGCTGTGTGCATCAAGTCCTCAACTTGTTTACTTGCAGCTTTCTGATTCCTGTTTTGTTTTGTTTCTGAAAATTATTATTGCTTTAAGTTTATATTTAACTCCATCCTGAACCCACAAAATTCTTCAGTATGTAATCTGAGCTAGATCCTTAACAGGAACCACTTGACTTTGAATACATACAATAAAGCTCATTTATTACCCTCGAATTCAATGTAATTCAATGGAATAAAATTCAAGGAATTGATTTTACTTGCTCTGGATTTAAAATTTTGTGTGAATGGGCTCAGTGGTTTTAACAAAATGTACACATGTACAATATATACATGTATACTCAATGCATAACTTTCCACCTATTCCTCCCTGCTAAAGAAAGCACTGTTGCCCACCCCTTTCTCATTAATTTGGTTCATGCATGCATAGAATCATGGTACAGTGACCCCCCGCCATTTTGCGGTTCACGGGACCACAGTACCTGCACCGTGGAGGGGGTTTGCTCCGCACTGCCCCCCCGCACCTCCGAGAAGCCTCCGGGGTGCGTGGGCGGGCAGTGGTGGGCGATCTGCTCGCTCCGTGCGGCCCTCCCATGCACCCCCGAGAAGCCTCCGGGGTGCGTTGGCGGGTGGCGGCAGGTGATCCGGTCACTCCTCGCGGCCCTCCCACACACCCCCGAGAAGCCTCCAGGGTGCGAGGGCAGGCGGCGGCGGGCGATCCAGCCACTCTGCGTGGCCCTCCCACGCACCCCCGAGAAGCTTCAGGGCCACGCAGGTGGGTGGCAGCGGGCAATCCGGTCGCTCTGCGCGGCCCTCCCACGCACCCCCGAGAAGCCTCCAGGGTGCGAGGGCAGGCGGCGGCGGGCGATCCGGCCACTCTGCGTGGCCCTCCCACGCACCCCCGAGAAGCCTCAGGGCCACGCAGGTGGGCGGCAGCGGGCGATCCGGTCGCTCTGCGTGGCCCTCCCATGCACCCCCGAAAAGCCTCCAGGATGCGAGGGCTGGTGGCAGCGGGCGATCCGGTCACTCTGTGCAGCCTTCCCACGCACCCCTGAGAAGCCTCATGGCTGCGTGGGTGGGTGGCGGCGGGTGATCCGGTTGCCCCGTACGGCCCTCCCACGCACCCCGAGAAGCCTCATGGCTGCGTGGGTGGGTGGCGGCGGGTGATCCGGTCGCTCCGCGCGGCCCTCCCACGTACCCCGGAGAAGCCGCGGGGCCGCGTGCGCCGCTGCCAGCGGTGGTGGGAGGTGAAATCCCCCTGCCGCCGGCGGCGCACCGCACAATCACCCCCGCCCCCACCCCACCCGCTTCTGCATATCGCGGATTTTTGTGCATCGCGGGAAGGGTGGGTCCCTAACCCCCGCGATCAGCGGGGGGTTACTGTAGCACCGTTTTGCTTACCAGGCAAGAAAGACCAGATGGAAAGTTAGGCTTTGAATATGATTTCACATACTGATATCATGCATTCTTATTTAATCAGATTAAGTGGCTTCGTTTCCATTTCAGAAGAGTGGAAGAAACATTTATGGATTTTTAAAAATATATATGCATTTAGTAGAGAAAAGGTACATCTCGACCTGGATTCTGTGGCTCTGCAGTTTTTCTCTAAAAGCCACATACAATAGAATGGAGGAAATTGTATATATTGTATGGTAGATATATGTTCACAAAACATGAAGCCTTTTCTGTGAAATCCTGCTTCAACAAAACCTCGAAACAGATCTGCATGCTTCATTAATGTGTGTGTCTCTGTGTTGTGTCGTTACAGTCGTGACCGACTCTTCGTGACCCACATGTCCATGGAGTTTTCTTGGCAGGAATACTGGAGTGGCTTGCCAGTTCATTAATGTAATACTTCCTAAATATGGGCCAAGATCCATCTGCTACTTCAGTATTCAGCTGTATCAGAATTTGAGCTTTTCCTACTTTCTGTTCTGCTGCAGCCTTCTGTGGCATTAAAATCTAATTCCAGGTGGGATGTCTAGACTTCCAAAGCAGATTTTTAGGATATACAGTGGTACCCCAACTTAAGAGCAGCCTGACTTAACAGTGGAAAACTGTTGGCATTTTAACTGCTGCCTTACAAATTTCAGATATGGTCTGCTTGACTTACACATATTTTTTCCATTTTCTTTTTGATTTTTTAAAACTTTTTTTCAACCCTGACTTAAGAGTAGTTCGATTTAAGAGCATGCATTTGGAACGGATTAAATTCGTAAGTCGAGGTACCACTGTACTAAGTAAGGGGTAGATGATAGAAGAAGGCAGGAATGCAGTTGTTGTGAAAGCAAGAGAGTCCACCCGAAGTGCACAGTCACCTAAGACTATCTTCTGCATGTAGCATGCTGAAAAGCGTGGAAATGGGCATGTACATGTGGGGTGACTGAGCAACGTATAACAATTTTTCACATGTATTGTGTCAGTATTTAACCTTACCAGCCTAATTAAACCTCAACACTTTAATGCTGAAAACTGTTGCCCAGTTTTGAATTCATGGGGGAAAACAATCTCCTTTTGCTACACAGTAGAAGTACAGAGATCCACAGAGGAGACAAGTTGCCCAGAGTCCACCCCTTTTCTCACTAACTGGCCCTTAAATTCTCAGTAATTGACTCTGAGTCATTTTGTAGGAGAAAGACATTTCTTTAATTAAAGCTACCTGAAATTAAAGACAGGTGCATGCTGCTTTCTTTACTTCACACACACTAACAATCAGCTGAACAAATCAATAACAACAAACAGCTGCCACCCACCAATGAAAGAGAAGAGAACACTCAGCAGAAAGGCTGCATTCAAGTTTGAATTTCCAAAGCTGAAGGGAACAATTGGTTGGTGCCGGAGAGAAATACAGCAACCTCAGCCAAGAAAACACCCTCCCCAGCCACTCAAACTTACAGATAGCATGGGAGGCTGCAAATAAAATTCAAACCAAAACAGCATGCGCATACGCACTTGAGTTGCCTGCATATGTCAGAGTACTATACTTAGTTTCACTGAGGTTGCAGTTAACATGGTAAAAAGCATAACAATATTAAACTAAAACTTTGTAACATCATTAAACTAAAGCTTTAAAATAGTATGATAACTGATTGACCCGAATCCAGTTGGTGTTCACGTAACGTTTGTGCAGTTACCTACTGTATATGAACACTAGTAGGATTCTGGCCATTGATGAATTTGGCATCACTGATGCTTTCTAAAGCTTCATGTAACTAAAGTGAGAAAGAATTAAAAAGAGGATTGAGTTCATAGGGTTCAATCGTCGTCTCACTGATTTCAGCAAGTGTGCTTGTTTAACAATAGTCCTTTGTTTATCTTAAAATGTGTAGGAAATGCTAGCTAAGTGGGAATGAAAACATACGGCGATTAACATGCTGTTTTTGAAGCCCTAAGAAACAGTGGAAGTGAATTTGTGTTAGATTATATATATCTAACACAATATATAACATTGGATAGATAATGATAATACAGTGTGTATGCCTCTGTGCGTGTGTATGTGCATCATCCATGTGAAAAAAAGTTCTGCAATATTAGATAGATAGATAGATAGATAGATAGATAGATAGATAATATTGCAGAACTTTTTTTTCACATGGATGATGCACATACACACGCACAGAGGCATACACACTGTATTATCATTATCTATCCAATTTGCTTTTGGCTTTTCAGGCAGTGGTCTGAGTTATTTACAGTTACACCTTCTCACTGAAGCAAACACAATGTGCTATACCACTAACACATACAATATATAGAGCCTCATGTCTACTTAGATTAGAATGCACAAATTTTAATGCTGTTCAAAGATGACAGCACATCTTTGGGGAGACATTGGATTCCAGAAGGCATATCATATGGGCACAGATTTTTAACAGGATGTAATAATAGAAAAAGAAAAACACATACTCTTAGTCTCCAGTTATTTTCTTCCAATAACAGTAATTTGTAGGATTTCCATCCTACAAAATTACAGAGACAGAGAAAGAAAAAGACAGAGAGGCCTGTGATATTATAGATTGTAACACAGATTGTTGGGAGTATATTGTTAGGTATCTTAAAATAAGAATATACAGCTTGTTCTAAACATTTCTCTGTGATTACAAGCCATCTGGGCATCCCTGAATTACACTAAAAAAGTATCTGAAAAGTCAAAGGAGGAAATTCAGTTGGAAATGGTTCATCATGATATTATATACCGGTAATTAGTGGACCTCCTTAGTAGTTTTGTATAGCAACAACTAAGTGCAACTTTTATTTTCTATGATGTAGAATATTGAATGGTCTGATTACAGACAATTGCTGGATGAAATTGGAACAACGAAGCATTATTTTTAAACTCTCTAAATTGCTTTTAAAAGTGTATCAATGTATTTCCCTACATTTTATTTCCCAATAACATTTGAAGCTTAAAAATACATTAACATAATAGAAATACTATATGTTTTTTGTCTTAACATTCTTTGTAAAAATTCTGAACTCTAAGTAATACATTTATCCCGCAGGAGTAGCAGCATTTCAGTGGGTTTTTTCCCCTGAGGCATTTCTGTAGTTTAAGCTGTGATAAATGATCATATTAGTGAATGTACGTGTATGTGTGAGTGCGATGTTTGTACATTGAGATGTTACAGCATCAATGACAAATGGAGCATTTTTCAAATAGTGTAATGCTAATCAAGGTAGAAAATATCCTAGAGTCTAGACTGTTTTGTGTATTATAGTCCAGTATACACCTATATTGCATAAGCAATGTACATTAATTTTGTCCAGCAAAAACAGATGGGGCTGGCTGGATAGTTCAGTGAGTTATGTGAGGAACCAGAGGTTGGGAGTGTAGTTCCCCACTATGTGTCCCAGAAGCCCCAACCTTTGTCCCAGGATGGCACCTGATGATGAGACTAGTAAGTAGTATGACATTTCTGAGTACCCTCTAGCTTAGAAAACCATGAAAAGGGTTGCTATAAGTCAGAATTGACTTGACAGCATATTTATTATTATTATTATTATTATTATTATTATTATTATTATTATTATTATTATTATTATTATTATTATTAATACTGCTGCTGCTCCTGCTGCTGCTGCTACTACTACTACTACTACTTCAATAATTTCTTTATTTTCAGGAGTCTATTGTACTTTTATGAAGTACAGTGGTATCTTGTATAAAGGAATTAATTTGTTCCAAATGAAATTCTGTTAAGCAATTTTTCCTTTATACAAATTTCCCGTAGGAATGCATTGAAAACAAAGTAATCCCAAATCACGACAATTTTTACGTTGTACGGATTCAGCCCATAGGCGATTCTGTTAAGCAAATTTCCCCTATCTCCGAAATTTTTTATGTTGTACAGATTTTATGTTATACAAACTGTTTGTTATACGAGGGTTTACTGTACTTTGTAGTTGCATTGCCTTGAACACAGGACAGAGGAAAATCTTTAGCTATAGCTAAAACATGTTACTTAAACAAACTGTAGTACTCACAGATGGACATAAGAGTGAGCAAAGAGATAAATTCAATGGACAAATTATGAATACAGTGGAATAACATCTCCCCAAAGTTGCCAACATCTGTAAAGCAACGGGGAATTTTTCTTGGGTACTGGTACATATTATGAGCTGCAGGTTGTGTTAAGTATTACACGTTGCTGTTGCATAGCAATTTGTAATGAGTGCAGCACACTTGTGTGATTAAGTACCACTGTCTGCAATGGTTGTTGTTCCGATCACTGTGGGGTTTTTTTTGTGGCTAGTTTATCACACAGTGCATGCGAGGTTGCAGTTTGCTTGTAAAAAAACCAAAAAGTGGACTCCAGCATGTTTTGTTTATACAGTACTGCAGAATATAATGCTAAATATGCATTGATTTTTTAAGTGAAATATATTTTTTAAGAATTAAAAATGTGTAAGAAATAAAGTTAAATATTTCAGCACCAATAGAAGGAAAGGTTGAAAGCCATCTATACATTAAAAAGATGAAAGCCTGACATTAGCTGGGTTGATTCAGTAAAGAAGCCATGGCCTCTTGTTTTCAAGACTTGAGTAGGATTTCAAGACTTGAGCAGGATTCTTGTTGATTCTTGTGAAGGTTATTGATTCATAGCATAGCTAAAACTCAAAAACAATTGGTACAAGACAGGATTGTTCATGATAATAGTCAAATAACATGATCCAAAGTTTTGTTGGTAACACAAGCACACACGGGCCATCTGAGGGTGCCAGAGGGCCAGCTTCCCTGTTAACTTTGAGAGGAAAAGACCTTTGTCAGTGTATTAAGCTCATGTCTTTTTATGCAGAGCCAATAAAATATTATACATCTCTTTTTACTCAAGATTATAAAGAGGAACAGACCTTTACAAATCATTGGACCCTTTTACTTACTTATCCTTTCATTGGCAGTGAGTTGGCCTAGATGGCCCATTGGTTCTTTTCCAACATGGTATTTTTGTAGTTTATAATTTTTGTAGTATAGCCTTGTAGTCAACCGATAAAATTGTACAAATTGGAATATCTGGGTGATTTGGAATCACCATTTGAAACTCTATGGGTAAGAGTATCAGGCCACAAGGATGGCCTAACAGTAGGCATATGCTATCAGCCTCTGACCCAAGCCCCTGAGGGAGAATGGCAGTTGGAGAATGTTGTAAAGGAGACATCCAAGAAGGGAAGCCTGGTTATAATGGGGGGCTTCACTTTCCCTCACATAGACTGGGTGAACTGTTCTTCAGCACATCATAAAGAGATAAAGTTCCTAGATATGCTGAATGATTGTTCTAAGGTGAGGCCCCATCTGGAGTAATGTGTACAGTTCTGGTCACCGTACCTCCAGATGGATATTACAGAACTGGGAAAAGTGTGTTCGAGAGCAACCAGAATGATCAGGGGACTGGAACACCTTCCTTACCATCTGAGGCTGCAAAGGCTGGGCCTTTTCACTCTTGAACCACGGCGCCTAAGAGGTGACCTGATTGATGTTTATAAAATCATACACAGTGTGGCCAAAGCAGATAAGGAAAAACTATTTCCCCTATCACACAACACTAGAACGAGGGGGCATTCCATGAATTTTTTGGGGTGCTAGATCTCAAACAAATAAGAGAAAGTACTTTTTCACCCAGAGGATCACTGGTGTATGGAACTCTCTTCCAGAAGAAGTGGTGACAGCTGTCAGCCTTGAAACCTATAAGAAAGGATTGGACAAGTTCATGGAGAACAAGGGTATCAATAGCTATGAATATGATTATGGATGCCTAAGGACAACCTCCGGGTTGGAAAGATAGGCAGGATGTCTCTCAATACCATTTGCAAGGAATCTTAAGCAGGTGAAGACATCTGCTTGGGAATACCATGAAGCAAATGGTGAGCCACTGTGGGAGACAGAATGCTGGACTGGTTGGGGTGTGGCCTGTTCCAGCAAGGGTGTTCTTAATTTCTTATGTTTGAAGATCTCTTAAGTTTCTGATTCTGGGGCAAGAGGACATGTGCATTCAGAAGGAAGTATGGCAAGGCTTCTTTGCTCTGAAGCTATTATAGTTCATACATCAAAAATGATAAGATAAAGTCTCATTCATGTAATCTGTTTTTAGTAATATGAAATAATTGTAAAATTGAATTTATATGTGTGATTATATGACTGTCCATACATGCATACCATATCAACAAATAAGAATCTCTCTCTCTCTCTCTCTCTCTCTCTCTCTCTCTCTCTGTGTGTGTGTGTGTGTGTGTGTGTGTGTGTGTGTGTGTGTGAATAAAGAATAAATATGGGTACCAGTCTATTCATGTATTTCCTTTTGGAAAGGTACTAATTTCTGGTTTCTCATAGACTTTCCTTTTTTTAAAAAACTTCTCCATATTTTGCTTTCTTTTGGGGATCTTTGTCTGCTCTGGCCTGAGATCTCACGATATATTGTTTGAAGGGGTTTTCCATTACCAATAGAAGTTTATCAGAAATCACATTCTCTTTAATTGTCACTTTTAATAAAATAAAAGGAGATTAAGGAGAGAAGAAAGATCAGAGGGGAAGGAGCGAAAGGGGGGAAGCCCATGTACTACAGTGGACACTGAAAGGGGATCAGCAGGCATCCTATTTTTGGCCTGCTGATTTTAGCAACATTGAGTGGTGTTGATTTATGGGACAGAAGGGAATAAATTAACATATTAGCATATGTTTCTAAATATAAATGTTTTAAAAACGATTTCATATTAAAAGACTAGTTCTGCAATCCTATCTATGTATTGTTGAGTCAGAAGCAACTTCATTAAGCCCAGTGGGACTTTCTCCCAGTTAACCGTTTGCGCAATTGAAGCCGCTGAATGTAAAAGGGCGGTCACAGTGTCAGAAGGGCTTTTTAAAGCAGGCAATTAACATTTCATTTGGAACCAACACTGTTATAAAAGCAAGGTTATGGGTTTTTGTTGCTGCCAGTGCATTTCATTCATCCAGTTGCATTGCTATTAGGCATTTTGCTCTAGCCGTGGCAATATATGTACGAAAGAGGGTGTGTTTCCTGAGTTGTTGCTTGAGCGCCTCCCCTTTCTTGTCCATGGCTGCATATGAAGCTGGCTTTCGGAAAGGTGAGCAGGAGGTGCTCTTGAGTCCCTTCTGTTCATTGTTTCTTTGTGGATATTGAAATTAGTTATAAATATGGAAGCCCCAGTTGCTATCTGTGTGCTTGACAGGGTCAAAGCCATTCCAGGTAAAACTTGCAAGCACATTTTGCATGCAAGTAAATATTTCCTCAAAATATCTTTCACATTTAGTGAATTTCAAGTCTAGAAAAACATTTTTGGTATTTTCAGGCTCCTTGATGGGCACACTGTGTCACCTGCTAATGCCGCAGAATTGAATTTATAAAAAACACCACAGCACAGCACAGCTCAGTTTTCTTTTTCTTTTTAAAAACTCTAAGATGGTGGTGTGCAAAAATGATTTTAACTCCAGTGCAAAAATTACATTTATCACTTAGGTGCATGTAAGGCACTTCTGTGAATTGGGTCCTAAGAATAAATGTATTTTGATATAGCGACCATCTGGTCATGAATATCACATTTGTTAGTTTAAAAAAATAGTTTGATTCCAATAAGCACGTAATTTGCTAAGATTATGTTGTTTCACCAGGTGGCATCACAATAGCAAAGTTTCATGTTTGTTGTAAGCCAGCAATCAAGCTGGATATACCATTACATTCTTTGTGCATGTCACTTTTAAATATTCATTTCTCATTTTATTTTAGTGTTAGCTGCCAACTGCTCCTGCCAAAAGTGTTACGTGATGTCTGCGTCATAGCATTACATGTGGAAGCACAATGTTGCAGAGACCAAAAGGAGGCAGCATTCCATAGCAACCTGTCACATTGGGTTTTATTTCCATATACTGTACTGTACTCTAAATGCACGTTAGTGCTTTTTTTACTTTGGTCTAAATAGACATATGTGGCATTTAAAATCAAGAGCTGTGAAATGAAGTCCCTTCAATATTTCTCTCTCTGTCTCTCTGTCTCTGTCTCTGTCTCTGTCTCTGTCTCTGTCTCTGTCTCTGTCTCTGTCTCTCTCTCTCTCTCTCTCTCTGTGTGTGTGTGTGCGTGTGTTCATCCATAATATATAGGCCCTGCTGAGGTTACTGTCAGCCGGTGGGATCACTCTTAGGACACACTGGCCACCTAAGGCAGCATATAATTAGACGCTGAAGGCATGGGGAGGGGCCAGCTGGCAGGGATGTGTGACAGGCTGAGCTGGTGGGGAGAAGAGGCTGCGGGCCACTCAGAATTTGAAAATGGGCCGCATTTGGCCCCCGGGCCTGACTTTGGACATGCCTGGTTTGCACCATTTCCAGTTTAAGGTACACCAGTAAGAAAGCTGGAGGAAAGGACATACACAGCTATTTGTTTTGAATCCCAGCATGAACTAAGCCTACAGCCTTCTACCTGCACCCCCACCTGCACCTGGTTATTTACTGCTCCCCTAGCTTTCATTTCAGCTGTGTCATTGAGGGAGCTTTGAGAAGTCATTGTGTCAGTCAAGCTGGCAACTCTCAGCTGTAGTAACAGTGGTGACTTCTACTAGGAGGGTGTTTTGAAGATAAATATAAAGTAGCATTGAAAACGTAGTAGTAGTAGTAGTAGTAGTAGTAGTAGTAGTAGTAGTAGTAGTAGTAGTAGTCCATAGAAACCAAAACCTCATAATTCCTCTGTGTTGATCTTAAGTTCTTACAGTGGTAGGAGTGATAATGGCCATTTTGTAGAGCTTGTGCAGCATAAACTCAAAACTGTGTAATCACTGTCTCAGATTATTGTGAGGTGTCTCTTGTTCACCTGGATATTCCTGGATTGCACGCTGTGAACGCTTCATGCAGAATTCCTATTGTAAAGAGTGACATTTCACAACAGAATTTTAGTCTGGCTCAAGAAGATTTGCATTCAGATCAAAACATATTTGAATTGCTTTTTTATTTGTTGAATATTTATCTTGCTTTTAAAGTAACAAAAGTAAAAGCAGAGATAAAAACTCACAGTTGAAACAATAAAAATGATTTAAAAACACAATTAAAACTACAGCAGTAAGCAACCTGTAGCTGGAAGGTTATGATAAAATAACACGATCATCTGTCAGTTTAGAAACGTAATAAATAAGTAAATAAACTAAAGCCATAACCCCCGGACCACTTATTCCAGAACATCTGAATTAATTACAGTGTCATGGCAGAAAAAATATGTGGCTGAAGAATATATGCTCAACATTTTCATAACCATGTCATTTTGATAGTCAAATATTAACCCTGTAGATATTTTATGGTAGATGTTTAGCTGCAAGCAGAATGTCAAGCCAGAATTGGCACAGTGTGTTTATACAACATGCTGACACGCACACAGAGGCCAAAATAGGTGGGGATGTGCTGTTAATTGTAAGCCTCCTTGTTACTTTCTATTGAAGTAGTGGTGATAGTGAAAGAATATGTGTACTTCTGTAATTATACCTACTTCTTCTTCTTTTTAATTTTTCAGCTTATGTTCCAGAGGAAGAACTGAAAGCAGCAGAAATTGATGAAGATACTGTTGAGGATGATGGGCTATCTCTGGACATCCAGGAAACTGAGTACATCTGCAGTGATGAAACAGAGATCAAAGAGGCCCAGAGTTACCAGAACTCCCCAGTCAGCACAGCAACAAATCAGGATGCAGGTTACGGTTCACCATTCAGTGAAAACAGCGACCAGCTGGTCCTTTTCAAAAGCACTTCCTCCAAAGACGAGAGGGAAGATCAACAGTGCTCGGACAATGCATCTTATCCCCAGGACAGCTTGGCACAAATCAAAGCTGTATATGCAAATTTACTATCAGAGTCTTGCTGGTCCACTTTGGATTTGGATTTAAAAAAATCAAAGAGTAATGAAAACAGCCAGAAGGAAAATACCACTAATAGCAGCAGCTCTAGTACCAATACTCCAAGTACCAGTACTACCAGTGCCAGTACAACTACCAGTACCAGTACCACAACCAGTATCAGTACTAGTAACAGCAACAGCAACAGTAACAGTAACAGTGGTGGCTCAGGTTATGACTGGCATCAAGCGGCGTTGGCTAAAACTCTGCAGCAGACCTCATCATATGGACTTCTCCCAGAACCTAGCCTATTTAGCACGGTGCAGCTTTACCGGCAAAACAACAAACTGTATGGTTCTGTGTTCACTGGTGCCAGTAAGTTTCGGTGCAAAGACTGTAGTGCAGCATATGACACACTGGTGGAACTAACAGTGCACATGAATGAAACTGGACATTACCGGGATGACAACCGCGATAAAGAAGCCGAAAAGACCAAACGGTGGTCAAAACCCAGAAAGCGATCACTTATGGAAATGGAAGGCAAAGAGGATGCCCAGAAAGTGCTCAAGTGCATGTACTGCGGCCATTCGTTTGAATCTTTGCAGGATTTGAGTGTCCATATGATAAAAACAAAGCATTACCAGAAAGTGCCTCTGAAGGAACCAGTACCAGCCATCACCAAACTGGTGCCTTCTACCAAAAAGCGAGCACTTCAGGACTTAGCTTCACCTTGCTCCCCTGAGCCAACAGCAGCCCCATCAGATACGCCACTTAGTGAAGGAGCCAAGGATCAGAAAACTGCCAACCCCTATGTGACTCCAAACAACCGCTATGGCTATCAAAATGGTGCTAGCTACACCTGGCAGTTTGAGGCCCGCAAAGCCCAGATACTGAAATGCATGGAATGTGGCAGTTCCCATGACACTTTGCAGCAGCTTACTGCCCACATGATGGTCACAGGACATTTTTTGAAAGTAACTAATTCCGCCTCTAAAAAGGGAAAGCAACTCGTTCTGGATCCTGTGGTAGAGGAGAAGATCCAATCCATACCTTTACCACCCACCACCCACACGAGATTGCCAGCTGCAAACATTAAAAAACAGCCAGATTCTCCTGCAGAATCTACGACCTCTGAAGACAAGAAGGACCAGGAGAAAGAAAAAGTGATTGTTCCTGACAATGACAAAAAAATTAAAGAAGAGAGTGAGGATTCTGTCGAAAAAATTGAACCAACAGCAGTCTACCAGTACTTAAGAGAGGAGGATCTAGATGAAAGCCCCAAAGGTGGGATAGATATATTAAAGTCCCTGGAAAATACAGTGACAACGGCAATAAGCAAGGCTCAGAATGGTGCTCCTTCGTGGGGAGGCTATCCTAGTATCCACGCGGCTTACCAGCTTCCAGGGTCTGTCAAGCCCATTCAGCCAGCTGTGCAGAGCGTTCAGATGCAGCCATCTTATGCAAGCAGCGTGAAATCACTGTCTTCGGAACACAGTGCGCTGATCCACTCGCCAGGGAGCCTGACACCCCCTCCTCACAAAAGCAATGTCTCCGCCATGGAAGAGCTTGTGGAGAAGGTCACTGGCAAAATCAATATTAAAAAAGAGGAAAAGCCTGTAGAGAAAGAGAAATGCTCTCCGGTCAAGCCATTGTCACCTGCTGCTAAGGAGAACAAAGACTTTCCCAGCTCAGAGGACACAAACAAGCTGCCGCCACCACCGCAGCCACCGCCACCGCAGCCACCACAAAAAAAGTGTCCTGAAGCAGAAGGCCAGAAGGTCAAAAAGGACAGTCCAGCAGATTCTCATGCACTTAATGGCACTGAATTACTGAAAGCAAAAGTGACAAATGGTTGTAGTAATTTGGGAATCATAACAGAACACTCCCCTGAACCATCATTCATTAATCCTCTGAGTGCTTTACAGTCCATCATGAACACACATTTGGGCAAAGTATCTAATCCTGCAAGTCCTTCTTTGGACCCACTGGCCATGTTGTACAAAATTAGCAACAGCATGTTGGACAAACCCATTTACCCAACAACTCCAGCCAAGCAATCGGATGCCATAGACCGGTACTATTATGAGAACAGTGATCAACCTATTGATTTAACAAAATCAAAAAACAAGCCTCTTGTTTCCAGTGTGACTGACTCTGTCTCCTCTCCTCTGAGAGAAAGCGCCCTAATGGATATTTCTGATATGGTGAAGAACCTAACCGGGCGCTTGACTCCCAAGTCTTCAACTCCATCCTCTGTGTCAGAAAAATCTGATGCAGATGGAAGTAGTTTTGAGGAGGCTCTGGATGAACTGTCCCCAGTACACAAGAGGAAGGGCAGGCAATCCAACTGGAACCCTCAGCATCTTCTGATCCTTCAAGCCCAGTTTGCTTCCAGCTTGAGGGAGACTCCTGAAGGCAAGTACATCATGTCGGACCTAGGCCCTCAGGAGCGGGTACATATCTCTAAGTTTACTGGTCTTTCCATGACCACAATTAGCCACTGGCTGGCCAATGTGAAGTATCAATTAAGGAGGACAGGTGGAACTAAGTTTCTAAAGAACTTGGATACAGGTCATCCTGTTTTCTTTTGCAATGATTGTGCCTCTCAGTTCAGGACTGCGTCTACGTACATAAATCACCTGGAGACACATTTAGGGTTCAGTTTGAAGGATCTGTCCAAATTACCACTCAACCAGATTCAAGAACAGCAGAATGTTTCAAAAGTTCTCTCAAATAAAACTTTAGGTTCACTTGGAATTGCTGAGGAGGACTCAGGCTCCACATTCCAGTGTAAGCTCTGTAACCGAACTTTTGCGAGCAAGCATGCAGTAAAACTGCACCTTAGTAAAACACATGGCAAGTCCCCTGAGGACCATCTTATCTATGTGACTGAGTTAGAAAAACATTAGCGTCCAGGTAAGCAGCCAGGTATGCAACTGACCACAGGAACATTGCACTAAACTTCTTCATAGTACTGCACTAGGCCTGACCTGAGCCTCTGAAATCAGTCTTACTTTTGTTGCTGAACTGCCTATCTGGACCCTGGTTTTTCTTACATAAATTTTGTAGTTATATTTATATGCTCTTTGTCTGATCTGTGCATGTTTTTTTTAAAAATCATTTTCCCCTTTCTTTCCCTTTCATTTTTTTTCAGCGAGTCAAAGTCTGACCTTTATTTTCAACATCTGTCCTTGATGTTAAGCTATCTTTTGTAGAATATAGTGGGAGACACTATTGAGAGACGTTAATTTAGCCGTAAAGAAAGACACCAAGAACAATAAGAGAAGACACCCTAAAATTGCAAAGTTGCCATGACAATAAAGGTCACAGAACCCTGTAGTGTCAGTTTTTAACCCTCTGAGGAGCATAATAGCATTTCTGTGCCTTTCCCAAAAGAAGTTAATGATCTTTCTTTTTATTTAAAAAAAAGGCATTTCATCCTAACAGAGCTGGGTCAAAAACAAAACTTACATTTAATAAATTTAAAATGTTTTTTTAAAAGCCTTTAAAATGCAGTCTGATTTGTGAAGGGAAAAAAAGCATGCAGCTCTTTAATAATGGTGAAAATCTATCAAATGCTCAACCATGAACATGTTTAAGAAAATAGAAATAATAAACCAAGTTGCCACTATGCCCAAACCCTTTGGATGCTGAGATTTGCCTCTTGGTTGGTGAAAAAAAAAGTATGCAAGTTATTTAACAATGTAAAAATGCTATTTCTTTTTTCCTGTAAAATATTGCAGTTTATAGTTATTTACAAATGTAAGCTTTGGTACAAGCTGACCTTTCTATAGTGTGCTGCACTGGTACATGAAAATAAAACAATAAATAAATAAATGGGGCAAGTGTTGGATTAAGTTCCTTGTAAATTGCCAGCATCAGCTTACTGAAAAACAGTACATGTTACATATCGTACCATTTTAAACTGTTCAACTTCCTTTATACCTTCTGGCTGTACGCTTTCTCTTTTAACTTTTTATATTGTCATTTTATATTCAATTTCTGTGTATATAATGTAAAACCACACTTTTTTGAATAAAATTTGGTTCCTGCCGCTCGAGTTAAATAGAGAAATTTTACTGGCACCTGCATCTTCCCAGATGCATGTACTCAAAGGAACTATCTGACAAAATAAATAAATAAAAATAAAGCAAGCAATGCACTATGAATTATACATTTTGATGTTTTATCATTAATATTGTACAGTACATTTTTGGTTCACACAATTAAATCCACTGTTTTCTCAAGTGTAAAATAAACCCACTTGCAGTTCTTGATTTATGTATATTGTGATGTTGTCATTGCTTTGCTTTTGAGATCTTCCTTTCAGCACTGAGAAGTTTTCAGCCTGCAGTATGTTTGGCACTCTCTGCATAGTCTCAAATGCTCCATTCAGTTTTCTGTGCTTTAATGGTGCTGCTGCAGTGATTTATAAATGCAGATGGGTACAAAAATCATGCAACATTGCCAGTTAGGAACAAGCATTCTGAGAAATGTAGGCATTCTTCTTTTTGCTTTATTTTGCTGTGCATCGGCCATTCTCAACAGGGGACATATGGCCTCATTGGGGGTAGGAGTTTGCACATTTGAAATGGTGTCCGGCTAGAAACAATTGATCACATACCACCTTACAAGGTTTGTTATGTGACCTGCACAATCTTGATTTGGCCTATATACCCTTCAAATGGGCATTGCCAAAAAAAAAGGTGGGAGGTGAGAATAGCTGCTGTGCCTTACCTAGTATTAGATATGCAGCTGTCTGTTTTCCAGATCCCATTGGTGGAAGAATAAAATTTTGCCTCCATGTCATGTGTGTTTGAAAGGTGAGAAGGCCGCCATCCTCTTCATAGAGGTTGGGACTTCAGCTGCCCACTGTGCCTACTTGAGAGGGGCTGTTCTTGATGATCCACAGGGTCCCTTCGAGCACTGCAGTTCATGGGTGGTTATAAGTCTTAACACGGATATGGAAAGACACACGGCACATTCCATTAATTTCTCACTGTATCTGCTTTGTCATTATTTACCTACACTCTGCTACTGAGTGGTCAAATGCCATGAAAAGTCTTCCGTGCCAGGTCCTGTGTCATGTTTTAAAAGGATCTACCGGCCGTCTGGCCTGAATCGGATTATTAGTCCCACCTAGAGTAGGTGCATTGGCTAGAATCCTGTTGCACAACTTATTATATGTAAAACTGAAGATATCACCAGATGCAGCATTTTTAAAAAATTAAACATTTCCGATTTTCTCTCCCAAAGGACCTTGGGACCTCTTCGTTTGTGGAGAAGCTGTTTGGGCAAGGGGGATGTCTTTAATTTCTGAAAATCACTACTGCTGGTAAAATCATCCTGATGGCACAATTTTCTACAGCCCCCAGTATTTTCCCCATGATGAACGGGATCTCGGGGGAACATCAGGACCACCCAGGAGGTGGTTCTTATTAATAGCCAAAGCATCTCCATGACTCCATATATCATATGTTTTAACGCAACAGGATTTCAGCTGTTGATTCTGTGAGGACCTAGTAAATCGGCACTTGTGTAAGTTCCATTGCTTTGGTAGATCAGCTCTGATTGAGACCAAAAGTTAGATTTAGGTCATATTTGCTGACTTCTTGTTTATAGTTGGGTGTTTTTAGAGATACTTCTCACTTTTTGCCTATGACTGTGCAAATTATCTGTAGATACACCATTTTAGATCTAGGACATTCCAACGTTCCAAACACTATACTAAGAGGTATGCAAAAGTATTTGCACCAACAGTCTGATGCCAGCCTTCTTTGGACTGTAATATGAAAACATGTGGCTGGGCTGCTGAATTTACATGTTCCTTGACCTCACTTTGAAAATGCAGGTAGAAAAGTGTCTAGAAAACGAGACACCTGTCATGAAGCTTAGAGGATCTGACTTCTCATACTTGCATCTTGAGACCAAGCAGATATGAGTGGCAGTCCTTGTTACATTTTGTTTACAAAATATGCTTGGAGACCTCTACCCAAATTCAGAGTACACTACAGTTGAAGGATGATTTAACCCTTGGTGCTGCTTTCCAGGTGAATGTCCACACACATGCAGATAATTCTTTCACAAGGAAGACTTACAGGCACACAGGTATGTGCCCATAATTTGTGATTTGCAGTGGGAAAATAAAGTGTGTGAGAGGGGTACCGTCTGCATCCATTTTCTGGCTCTTTTTAGAAATAAAATATATTTTTTCAAAATGCAGAGGGAGACTGAACAATGCTTTGAAAACCCAGCATAACATTCCAATTGAGCAGCAGAGGATGTGATGCTGGACCATATGACTTGGCAAGTAGGAGATTGCATGACCGAGATCTTTGTGAAGAAACATCATGATGCACACTGCAAAAAATAAATGATCCACAAGTAAAAGTCTGGTATTGCCAATTTCAACAACTGATCACTGCTCTTGTTGATTGTGTGTGTGTGTGTGTGCACACACGTGCGCGTGTGCGCACATGTGTGCACGTGCATGTGTGCGCAGCTAGCAGCTCCTACCTTAGCTTAGTAACTGGAGATGCTTAGTTAAAGAAGGAAAGACTGTAATGTGCTACTTTTTTCTATTCTTATAGCTGTAATGGTCCTCTGAGGTTTTGACATTAGTTCTTACTTAGAATACAAGTATATAGACCTGTACTTTTTAAATATTACATTTTGAAGTAAAGCAGAATGCTATCACATCAGGTGTTTCCCTTAATCTTTACTTCTGTTCCATTCAGTGCAGATGTCACTTATAATGTAAAAGTGAGCTGTCAGGGCCTTCAGAGCTCGACGCTACGTGTACTGTGACAATTAATGCATCTGAAAGCCAGACATCTACTATCCATTACACATTTTGAAAGGTATTCACTAGAAGCACCTCTGAGAGGGTTGCTTTTCAAATATTGCTAACTTGACTTGGCTGGATGGATAGAACTAGACTTGAAACAGAACGGCTGCATTTTACTTATAAATAGATTAATTGGTAAATTAAAATGTTATGGCAAATCACGAGTTGTCCTCTTTGGGACTTGGTTAATTGTGATAATTGTTTCTCACAAAAGATCTGCTTCTTGGGCAAGAATCCGAACCAGGGGATTTTAACATAGTGCACAATTGCAAGCATTGTTAGGAACAGTAGTGTATTTAATATGACCAAACCCAAATTGTACATCATTGTACCAGAATCAAAAGGTGAGTATGTGTTTGACCAAATATGTACATTTTTCCCAGTTCTGTATTTTTTATCCCCTTGCTACCAACTTCCTTTTTCTAAGTCCAGTGGCTCTGTGCACATTCTCTCAATAAATGGGAGGTAGGCTACAACGTAACGGCAAAATGGTGCTTGTTAACAATGTAATGCTTTCAGCTTTAATCCAAGTCCAGACTCGCTGAGTCTGGAAAACACATTCAAAGTGTGCAAGAGACTCTTACAGGGGTATTGGAACTTTACTGCTTTTGTCTCCTTCTCTAAATATCAATGGCATTACAGAAGATTCAAGCCGACTTGATATTTAATTTCATGGATTCATAGAATCATGAATTTGGAAGGGGCCTACAAGGCCACTCAATCTAATAACCTGCTCAAGGCAGGAATACAGATCATAAGATGTGTTCCAGGTGGTTGTCTAAATTTCTCTTGAATGCCTCCTGTACTGGAGGACTCACAATCTTTCAAGGTAATTTTTTCCCATTGCTGTACTGCTTTAAAATTTAGGAGATCCCCCCCCCTTGATATTTAATTGAAACCTGACTTCCTATATCTTGAGCCCATTGCTGTGGGTCCTACACTATGGGATGATCAAGAACAGATCCTGCCCCTCCTCTGTATGGAAGCCTTTCATATATTTAAAAAGTGCTAGCACATCACCCCTCAGGCTTCTTTCCCCCAGGCTGAACATCCCCAGCTCTTTCAGTCTTTCCTCATAGGGCTTGGTTTCCAGCTCCCTGATCATCCTTGTCGCCCTCCTCTGAACTTGTTCCAATTTGTCAGCATCCTTCTTGAAGTGCGGTGTCCAGAACTGGACACACTACTCAAGATGAGGCCTAACAAATGCTACATAGAAGGAAATTTCATTTCAGCAATTGGATTATTGTGGATGTTAAGGTCTAAAGATTAAAAAACAAACACGATTTTTGATAAAATAATAGAGTCAAATGTGGAAATATATTGTGTGTGTGTGTGTGTGTGTTGTGTCATTACAGTCGTGACCGACTCTTTGTGACCCCATGTCCATGGAGTTTTCTTGGCAGGAATACTGGAGTGGCTTGCCAGTTCCTACTCCAGGTGCCTCCAGTGCCTGGTATTCCCTGGTGGTCTCCCATCCAAGTATTAACCAGGGCCGACCCTGCTTAGCTTTCGAAATCAGGCAAGATTGGATGTGCTTAGGGCATCTAAGCAGTCGGAAATATATTTACAGGATATTTAATTGTTGGTAGTGAGGTTGCATGAGTTAGGGCTAGGGCTAATCCTCAAATAAGGGGTCTGCCACATCCTGTGTGATTCATTTCCGAAACGGGGGGGGAGCACCTTGTGTTTCCAACTGAGGCAGTTGGGGGGGTGGGATGAAAAGAGGTCTTTATGAGCTCACTGTTCAGAGAGTTTGGG
This sequence comes from Phrynocephalus guinanensis, assembly GCA_037367245.1. Lineage (NCBI taxonomy): Eukaryota > Metazoa > Chordata > Lepidosauria > Squamata > Agamidae > Phrynocephalus > Phrynocephalus guinanensis. The sequence continues at coordinate 74,713,526 of CM074739.1, forward strand.
AAGGACATTCCATTCAGCAGGGATGGAATTTGAAACCTGGAGCAGCCCCATTTTGAAATGTTCTGGTAACATTTCTAGCTGCACCTAGGTGACATTTAGAGGTATTTCCTGGTTTTGCAAACTCTGATCAGTTTTGCCAGCTGCTACATTTTATTTTGATACTGACTTGACAATCTTCCTGTCAATTCAGACAAAGTCCTACTTCACTAAGTCAGACATTATGCCTCTGAGGAACCAGTATATTGTGGAGTGTAGAAGTGGCAAGTTATGTTAAAGATGAATTCTCTTCAGGCTCCTTGCACATGTTTAATAGTATGACACAAAGAGATAATGTAGCATAGGCAAAGCATCAGACATTATTAATATATTACCTCATTGAATTTAAAAACAATGATGAGGAAATGTATCATCAAATGAAGATTAAATTACACACCTGTTGTCATAAATATATATATAAATATATTTACTCCTTCATTCTCAAATATCTTAAGGAAGGTTGGTATTATTTTTTATTAACAGCAGCTTCTATAAGACAGTGACCTGTATAACCTTTTCAAGCCACTCATGAAGAAAAGAAACTGGTAGCGCCTCTGGGCTGGTTTATATATCGCAGACCTCTCTCTTTATTCTGTTAAAACATTCAGCATTTATTCCTGCTTTTTTCCTTTCAAGAATAGTGCCAGCTACCTTTTGTTTTCAATGTGTTCTTTCAGTGTTTACATATTGCAAGGCAATGTAAACAAGCAATGTAAACAGTCCAGATTTATCTCCTCTATGAGTAAAATAATAGACTTTTAATTTCATTTTATCTATCTCTTTATTTAAAACATTTTTGCCCCATCTTTCTCCTTAAGGATGCAATGCGGTTTACATAATCAAAAGACAATATTTAAAGTGAAAAGCAGTAAGTATACTAGCTCTAAAGGGATCAAAGAAATGCCACACTCAAAGATGTGCTTCAGAAATGTCGTTTTGTACTATGTCTGCCTGTAAGGACCTGGTTTTTATTCAGCAGTGTTATGGTTGCTAGAATGGTCAGAATCCTCTCATAGAGCAATGCTGCATAGCAAGTGGACTAACAAGTTCAATTTATTGCTTTAGCACACTGGCCTTGGCAAATTAAATAATATATACGATACAAGAGAGTTAGAATTAAACTTTTGTTCAGGTTTAAAAATCTAAGATCTAAAATGCATCAGACACATCTTAACATAAGTATTAATACAGTCAATAAACTTAATTATAAAATAGTAAAATTACCTTTGGCCCTCCAGATGTTTTGGACCGCAACTCCCACAGTCCTTTGTCACTGGCAATCTAAGCTTAGAATTCTGGGAGTTGTGGGGCCCTCTGGGAGGAGGGCCAAAGTTTGGACATACCTGTATGGCAAAGGAACCTGAGTAGCAATAATCTGTCACCTTACTTAGTTTTAGAGGATGATTGTGTATTGGAAGTTACATCACTGGTGTTGGCAGATTGCTGCTAATTCAACAGTTCCTTTTTTTACTCAGAGATGTGTATGACTCATGCACAATAAGACAAAGTCATAGACAGTCCAAATTTGGGGAAATAAACTCTTTAATTAGATACAGTCTCCCTTCTGGTACTGTTATTAATGCTGCACCAGCTGAGCTCTGCAAGAGGATGCTGACTGATATTTTAGTATTTTCGGTTTGATTTTTGATACTGTTTTAAATGAGTATTGCTATGATACTGATAACAAGGGTGGAGAGCCTTCAGTCTTCTAGTCTTCTAGGTCAGTGATGGCAAACTTTTAAGAGATCCAGTGCCCAAACTGCGATTCCAAACCCACTTTTTTTTTTTTTGCAAAGTGCTAATACAGCAATTGAACCTGAATACAGTGGTACCCCAGGTTACAAATGCTTTGGTTGCTACCCTTTGGGAAAGCGAGGATCAAAGAGCAGGTTTTTTAATTTCCCACGGCCACAGCACCCTTGAGACCGCCGAAATGGCTCCAGAGAGCCTGGAGAAGGGGAGGCCATGCTTTGTGGGCTCCTTCGTAGCCCCAATTTACTCTCCAGCCACGCTGCCCAGAGCTGTGTGGCTGGAGAATAAACTGGGGCTACGAAGGAGCCCACAAACCACTGCCTCCCGTTTCCCCAGCTCTCTGCATGGAGAACAGTGGTGTGCTCCAAGCAGAGAGGGGAGTGCCATGGCTTTGAGGGGGCAATGTCGTGTGCACACAGAAATTGCTCTGCGTACCACCTCTGGCACCTGTGCCATAGATTCGCCAACACTGCTCCAGGCATTACTGGACTACAACTCCCACAGTCCCTTACCTTTGGCTATGCTGGCTATGGCTGATGAGAATTGTAGTCCGACACGTGGAGGGGCTCATGTTGGCACATGACAAAATGTGATCAGCAAATTGTAAGCCAGGACTGCAAATACATGCTTCTTTCCTTCTGCCACATAGCCCAAACCAGTTCCTTCTTTTCCTTCTCTGGTGCTTACCATGGTTTCACATTCCATTTAAGCTGATGCAAAGAATGGTCAATAAAATATAGAGCTAAGCTCTCTGGTTTAAAAGGAACCACTGAGTGGTGCAAGTGGACATGCCATAAAAACTATGGCTCAAGCATGTCAGTGAAGCAAAGGAGGTCACTTCAGAGTGGTTTAGAAAAAAATGGGGTGGGGGAGGACACTCTGTGTCTGTTTCCTGATTTGCCAGCCACGGTCTCCTGGGACTAGTATTTAGCTGACACCCAACCTCTGCTATGTATGTGGAGTTTTGGCAAAGTAGGTACTAGTCCATATGATTTTTTGGTGGAGAATGTGCCTCAGAAGCAAATGCATACTACATATTTCCCAACACTGAAAAGAAAGAGGGAAGGATGCTGCACCTTTGAAAATATCTCAGGTTTTCTAAAAATGGATATCTTAGTAATGGCTATGGAGGAATTACATATTTTTGCAAGGGGAATGAACCAATCAGAATAGTTTAAAATGTTGGTTACTATGGTTCAACCATTATATAAATGGAGACTGTAGTCAAAAAAATCAAGCAGAGATTGAGATGGGGAAGAGCCATGAAAGAAATATGAAATATGCTTCAGAGTAAGAATGCATTGCAGGAGATGAAGAGCAAGTTCATTCAAATCAGGATATTCCCAACTAATATTTATGGATGTGTAATGCAGATATTGAAGAAAACTGAAGGAAGGGGGCATCCATTTGTTTAACGTGTTGTTGTAGGAACATCTTATGCATACCATAAGTAACTAAAAGGATGCAATACATAAATAGGTTGTATATTAAATCAAGCCATGTAGCCCCGTGGCGCAGTGGTTAAATGCCTGTACTGCAGGTAAAACTGTGCTCACGACCTGGGGTTCAATCCCAGGTAGCGGGCTTATGGTTGACTCAGCCTTCCATCCTTCCGAGGTCAGTAAAATGAGTACCCAGTTTGCTGGGGGGGGAATACTGTAAATAAAACTGTAAACCGCCCACAGACTTCTAGAAGTAGTATGTGGAGGTATATAAGCAGAACATTTGCTTTTACTCTTACTGGAAGCTAAAGGGACTAAACTGAGGCTAATGTATTTTGTGCATATTTTGAGAAGAAAACACTCACTGAAATCCACAGTCATGTTGAAGGCAATGGAAAAAGAGTATGACCACTTCCTCGAGTTTGTTGGACCTGAGCAGAGACCTTAATGACAGAACCTTTTTGAAAGCCTTTGAGAATACATTGACTTTTTGAAATTGTTAATTCAGATAGTCATTGTACATTGGAAGCTTCTTAAAGGCACTTAACATTCACACCTAATGCATTTCTGAACTGGCCTGTAAATTGGTAGTGTGGACCTAGATTGCAAGGGCCATTGCTGAACTATCAATTAAGCAACAGACGGCAGTTTAGCTTCTTCCAAGGCCAAGTTCTTTCATGACAAGCATGGTTTTAATGCCAAACATCTAGGCCTGTATTATTTTACTCCTTTCATTTAAACATGAGATTGTCATGTGTCAATGGATGCCCTGCCAAAACTGTGATCCGCACATTGTGTTTCAGTTACTTGGTTTCTGTATTTGTAACCCATTACCTCGATATTAAGAATGCATTAAAACCAGTTCTGGCAAAATATGCTACATTATTATTTTTAAAAATGTGTTTTAATTCTAGAATTCCCAAAACACCCCTTTTCAGAAAAGCAAGCTTATTTTAAATTGATAAATTCCAGGCTACAGGGTGATGGCGGCGGGGGGAGGGGGGGGAGGATGCAAACCGTTTGAATTCAAAAGAGCGCTTGCATTTCTGAAAGAGAATACGTTATTACCCATGGGAGTGAGTTCCTGACTCAACAGTGCACGCAAAGAATAACCCTTTTCTCCTTTTCGAAAATATCCTCACCCTGCCTTCTCCATGTCTGAATGAATTCCACTGACTTCAAACCCTGAAGAAAGTTGGCCATGGCAGAAGCCCGTACCAAAGGGCTTGTCCTTTGGGTTTCCAATCTAAAACTGGCACGAACACTTAGGCAACACGCAGCCATACAGACTTGTCCACAATTTCTGCTGTCATTCGTTCCCCCTGATTGTTCTGTTAAATGTAACATGAACATTTTTCTTTAAGCCCCGGTTAGACTTCATTTGTCACTGTGAGGTTCCAATGTATAACATCTTATTTGTTGTCATGGAAGCACAGTTACAAGCTCAATGTCACACACACACACAAAAGCCATCCTCCAACAAAACAATGAGAATTGGCAGAGGAACTCAGCAAGTCACCCTCCTTCCTCAGAGGCAGGGAGAAGGGGTGGGGTGGGGTAGAAGGACAGTAACAGGACTTGTAAAAGGCCTTTAAGGTTTCTGGTGTTCTTCATTTCAGCCACACTGTTTTTTTCCACAGAAGCAGACAAACTGTCCCAAGTTTTCTTTTATACTCCTTGCAATGTATTGTGATTTTTAAACCTGTCTTAATATTTGTTAACTGAAGTCCCTGAATAAGGAGAAAGGGGTGCAAACATTAGCACAGGAAATTAACAAATGAATCAAGAATCCAGCGCTGCAAAATAACACAAGAACTGTATTTTGTTTATAATTTTATTTTTATTATGAATTAATAATATCTTCTTGTCTCATAAAGTAATAATCTTTGGCAAATGATTCAGTGCACATTACCCCAACCTTCTCATAGAGATTACTATGTATCTGTGTTGTTTTTCCCCTCAATGGCATAGCCCAAAAGAAACTTTGTGTTTCAGAAGAAAGTGATGTGTGTGCATGGGGGAGGGGGGTTTGCCCTAAAGTAATTAGCAAACCCGTTGTTTGTGGTTTGTGGTGGAAAATCCCAACCATGCTGCATGCGCCCCGCAGCTACTGTTCACACCCTAAGTCTGAAATCGCCTCACACAACCTGACTTGACACAGACATCTGCCATGAATATTACAACTCTTATCTACCTTTTTTCTGTTCAATTCATAGCATCTTACCTGATGAAGTGGAATTGTCCCCACAAAAGCTTACAAATTGTTTGATTTTTATAGTTCAGTAAAGGGGCCACCTTGCTCTTGCATTGGGTAATACCAAGGACCACGTGGCCTTTTCCTAACTATTTCTAGACCACCCCATAAATTAAACTTAGGGTCAAATTATGTTATAGGCTTAATGTCCAGAGCTTCCAGTCCAACCAGTTAGCCATACTACCCTGCTATTCCTGGAGTGGGTGAGGACAGGAGAGTTAAACCTGGCAATGGCTGGGAGAGTCCTGTTTATCTCCCAATACTCCAATCTGGGCCAATTGAGCAGTGCTTCCAGAGGGTTTCAAAACACCAGAAGGTTAAGGGCTTTGACTCTGATGCCAGTCCTGCAAGGCAGAACTGCCACCACAACTAAATGGTCTAGGCTCTTGAACCAAACAATTGAATGGAAAAACATATATTTTATTAAAAACAGTGAAAAGGGCAAATCTTTCAAAATATTGCAAAAGGTTTCAAAATGAGCATCAAAGTATTCAAACCATTCTGGTACAAGCAATCAAATACAAGTCTAAGGCAGGAGTAATAAAGAGCAAGCATACAAGAAAATAAGCTGACCAGACTACTGGGTACTTCCACATTAGAGCATGTACAGAGTGCATCCCTTACACATATGACAACAGGACAGCAGTTGAACATAGCATCTCCTGAGAGATAACTAAGCCACTTAAAGTAAGTTGGAATGTTTTTAAACTTTATCCATTCTCTTCCAGAGTTTTTGAGGTGGTCCACTGATCATGCTTCAAGTTCCAGGGAATATTCATATTCAAGTCAAGAGCAGTTTCTGCCCCATCCCTTCACACACAGCTTAAGTCATCTCCCATTTAGCACAGTATCAGGGAACAAGCCTATGCAGCCTTGAAGTTTTAGCCCAACAGATATATCTGAGGTGCACTTCCACTCTTTTGTGGGCAAAAGCTTCCTCCCTCCTTTTTCTCAGCCAAAACTCCCAGGCACCAGGAACAGCCTGCATTTTCCCCGAAAGCTTCCCCTTCCATGGTCCCCTGATTTCATAGTCTCTTCACACTTAGCATGTTTTCAGAAGAGCTGACTGTTTTAAGTGGTTAAAGGCTTCTATTTGTCATCACAGCGCAAGTGTTTCCTCAGCTTCACATCTTACATTTAGTGTGCTTTCTTTTACCAGTGAACTTTTAAGAGTAAATACAGGCTTAAATTTGTAAGTCTGATTCCTGAGGAATGTATATGTATGGAAATATGGTTGTGGAAAGGAAAACAGATGAATCAGCAGAAATACACATTCCCTTTAACATTGAGATTGAACTTCAGATGAGCCTGCAGCCAACCAGCCAATGTCAGAGTTTCTCAAGATGTCCTAAACTGTCCTGAACTGAAAAATCATCATATATGTGTCACGTTTGAAACACAGCCTCCCCCACCCCATAGCTTTCCTGTAAAAGAATGTTTTGATATAAATCAGAAATCTTTAATTGCCATGCACGAAAGATCGGGAAGGGAAGGGGGTATGAGTCCATGTCACATGCATGTATTGCATTGTGCTAGGATAGCTCTTTTGTCTAAATGAAAGGAGACGGGGAAAGGCATTTGACATTTCATTCCCTGTACGTAAAGGAAACTTCCATGCTCCAAAGCGTCTCTAATACTTTTTTTAAAAGAGCAGAACATGGCAGATGTTTTTCATCTGCACCTCAATTTGTACCTCTTCTCCAACCTGGTACCTCCAATCTCCATCTGATATCCTTGTCTAAATTGTCATGACAAGGGGATTGACAGGTACAAATGAAGTGTTCTCAATAATTGCCCATCAGTATGAAACACTCTTCCATAAGCCCGTCTGGTACCAAGCTGACTACTGTTTTCACAATGGGTAAATGTTTTTTAATCGCCCAGGTCTTTTCAATTGTGTTTTAGCTTTTAATCTTGTTCCAGGTTTGCCAGGTTTTGTTTTCGTTGTGCTCTTGCATTGTTCCAGAACCTGATCTTCTTTATTTAATATTTATTTATTTAAAATCTATTTACCTTGCCTTTTCTTCTTAAAAAGGACCCAGGATGGCTTACATCATTAAGATACAATATTTAAAGCTAAGAAGAAATATCATGAAAGGGCTAAAAAGGGCAACCTATATAATTTAAATACAACATCAAAGCAATAAAACAAGCATACAAATATTAAAAATGAACAAACAAATACTACTTGGAGAAATGACAAACACAAGCAGTAAAGTGATGTCTTAGATTATGAATGATTTGTATTACAAAAAAACTTGAATTATGAAGGAAAATCTGCCCACTGCTGAGCTGTCAAAATTCCCTAGCTGTTGGCACCCTGACAGCCAGGTGATTTTGACAGCTCCACAGCCACTGTGCTTTTGCCTTTGTGATTCATGTTTTTCATACTTCAAAGTGCTTTGTCCTTCAGCACACCTGGAAAGCAGGTGGGCAGTAGGGATGTGAAAGCATGGACCCCTGCCCCTGCCTGTTTTTGGAGGCATGCTGAAGGAAAAAACGCCACTTCCCCCACCACCCCCATAGACAGCACAAGCCCTTTGGGAAAGGGCTTTTGCTGGCTGCCATGATCCAGCAGGGGGGTTAGCGGGCAAGAGGAGGAGTCACCTGTTGGCCACTACCACCACCACCACCACTGCTGGGTCAGAGCATCCGGGAGTCAGCAGCCTTGACCCAGCAAGGTTTTTCAAAAGACTCGCATCCATGCACCATGCAAGGAGGGGGCTGCAGGTGCAGGTCTTTCGGAAAACCATGCTGGATCAAGGCTGCTGGCTTCCGGATGCCATGCCCCGACCCAGCAGCGGGGTTAGTAGGTCAATGAGTTGCCTGCTCAGTCCCCTGCTGAGTCGGGGCAGCCAGCAAAAACATCATTGGGGGGAAACAGACATCTTTGGGAAAGGGCTTTTGCTGTCTGCCCCGACCCAGCAGGGGGCTGAGCGGGTGAGGGGTGAAGCCACCCTCACCTGCTAACCCCCCTGCTGTGTTGGATCAGCTGCTGTCCCCCCTCACCACAGCCGGGTGGCAGTGGCAATAGGGGGGCAGCAGGTTTACTCCTGTCACCCAGTCTTGCTTCAGCAAACTGCGTGAAACAAGACCCGGCAAAGTCGGTTGGATGGATGTGAAACCTTTCCTGCACTCTAAGGCTTTGCAACCAGCCACCCAACTTTTCTCCCCACCAAACTGGCTGTCCTTCGCTCTTTGCTCACCGCAGTGGGCGAAGGGCAGCTGGTTTGGTACTGAGCAAAAGTGGGTGGGTGGTGGGTGATGGAAGGCTGTGGAGCTGTCAAAATCAGCTGCTTGCCGACAGTCAGGTGAGTTTGACAGCTCCACGGTCTTGGCTGCCCATTGATTGAGGAGTGTTCCCCCCAAACAAACAAGGGGGGAGCTCTCCCCCTGTTTTGCTGGGTTGGAGCAGGCTTCCCATAGAATTCCAATGGGAAACTGCATTTTTAATTATGAAAACTCTGTTGGAACGGATTAATTTTTTAATTCAAGGCATCACTTGTATTAAAAACACAGCCGAAGCAGTAATGCATTTTGATGCATTTACATGCATACAATGTAGCGGTATCTAAGGCTGGGTGCCTTCCAGCTCAGTCAAGATGAGCACGTGTCAGAATAGAGCCAGGAAACTGATCTCTAGGCAACTGCCTGCTTCTCCTTATAAGACAGTGAGCTGAGAATCACTCAGGGATTGGAAACGGATGTTAGGGGATGTATTGTACATATTTCTTTCTGCAATAAATAAATAAATAAATAAAAATTGCACACCTTAGTAAATTGTGCAGATTATTACTATGATCCAGAGTAGAGCACTCATGTGTATAGGGAGGTATATCCAAAGGTGGAGTTGCCCAAAGCTGGATTCAAACTGGCAGGATGAGGACTGTTCTTCATCCTTTTACTTTCATGACTCTCCTTCCCTTGGTTGTGACGGAACCAAACAATGTGCATGAGCACCAGAACTGACATGCATTTCTCCCAATTCCACGATGGCCCACCACTACCTTGGGTAGTGATCGACACGGGGGCTCTTGAGTTTGGAAAGATAATGCCCTTAGATGTTCCCATTGAGATGCTTGTTTCTGCTGCTGTAGCTTTTTGTTTTGTTTTGTGAGATCACAGCTCCTCCTCTAAAGTGGGCCTCTCTGCTCCAGAAGAGGGGCATCCAATTTATTTTCTGGTCCAGAGAAAACCCTTCAGATTGAGGACTGACTCCTGAAGACGGATGATGATCCAGTGGTGGGGAAACGTCAGCATCCAGATGTTTTGGACCACAACTCCCACAGTCCTTTGTCATTGGCAATCTAGGCTCAGCATTCTGTGAGCTGCGGCCCAAAACATCTGGGGAGCCAAAGGTTCACCACCACTGCTCTAGTAAATGATTAAAATGTAGCTCAGGCATTGCAGGATGATTCTTGTAGGTCAAACCTGTATGAATATGAAAAGCATGCACATAACCAAAGAGTGCAAAAATGATCTTATAGGTCTTTTCCATGTTCTTTATGGAGGAGACCTTTATGTTTCCCAAAGTGGAAAACTGTATCCTGCATAAGATGGTAGCATTCATAAAGTGTGGACTCATACTTAGTCCAGGACTTGAACCACATCCTGATTTGAAGATTGTGCTAGCTGCTTTCAGACTTTACAGCAGTTGTAACAGACTGGAGAGAATAAATGTGAGGCCACCACAATCCACATAGTCCTTGTAGGGTTAAAGATCCTTAAGCTTTAAAAAGAATATATAAAAGAAATTTTCTTTCTGAAATAATTTATGGAAATGCCGTGCTCCCTTTGAAGGTTCCATGTCACTGTATAGCACTATGCAATGTTCTCTTTCTTCACCTGTCAGCCAAGGACCACCTCGAAGAGTCTCACTACTGATTACTAGTTAATTGTCATTAATAAGTGACAACTGACATTATGGGGGCTTAATGCAGAGAGAACAGAAAAGAGCCACAGATATTCTAATGAGCTGACTCCTACGTGCCCTCTATTGTTGTCGAAATGAGGAGCTGTCGTCATTGTTCAGGAGATGGGCTTCAATTGCTCTGGAAAAAAACTCTTTTAATTTCTTTATGCATAGATAATTCCTGGTGTGCACACCCTGTCTCTCTCTCTTTCTCATTTTGTCTCATATACATACAATGAGCTTTGCGCACATACAAATACACTTTACTACTCCTATTTCTAGGAATACAATTATCTGGTACAAAGCCAACCTGGCACAAAGACAGTGCACTACAATGAAAAAAAGATTTTTGATAAGTTCATGCAAGTCCACGAGTCCATGCATGCTTGTATTTGTGTCTGGAGGTGGATGGACAGGCAGATCCATGGAGAGATGATCAACAGATGAGAGAATCAAATGTTTAACGCGTGGAATAAATATTTTAAATTCGCAATAAGATTATAGAGAGCTGGACCAGAAGTACAACTACCAGCCCCAAAAGGAAAGCCAGGAGAGTTATGAGGACTGTGGTTTAGGCAGAGATAGAGAAGAAGGAAGATCTTGACCTACTATGATTGGATCAGTTTCTTAAGGAAATCTGTTGTGTTATAGTAAGCTACAGTATACAACATAAGTGAATATACCCCCTCACATTTTGTCAATATTTTAGTGTTTAGCAGTTTCAACATTAATGTTTATGTGTTGCATTATTTTGAGCGGACAGCATATTTACGCTGGTATACAAGCTGTAGACTCACTGCTTTACATGATAGCCAAATGTCATTTCTTCAGTGTTGTCACGTGAAAAGATACACCAGGGTGGTTACTTCACATCCTTCCTCGAGCTGAGGTGAACTTGCCTCCGTGTTGAAATCGGTTTTCAACATGGATCTAGAAGTGGATTGAAAAGATTCCCGAGCTCCAGGACGGGAATCTCTCACCCCACTTGGAGCGCAGTTCAGGGGGCGTGGTCTGGGTGAACTTGGATTGACCCCACAAGGACGTGAGGTTACATTCCTTCAAACTCGGATTGACCCCACAAGGACGCGAGGTTGCATTCCTTTGAACCAGTCTCCAGCGGGGCCACGAACTGCATTGAGAGGGACGTGAAGTATCAGCCTAGAATAATTGAAGTGTGACGGGATGTACTCACTTCTGTGATATACTGTATGTGCAATCAAGTTGGAACCAACTTAAAGTGACCCTAATGAATTTCCATGGCTGAACCAGGATTTAAACCCCTTTCTTCAGAGACCTAGTCTCTCACTCTATCCATTTCATTACACAGGACACACCTTATATCAGTGGTGGCCAAGCTTCAGCCCTCCAGATGTTTTGGACCACAACTCCCAGAATTCCGGGCCTGTATTACCAAATGACAAAGGGCTTTGGGAGTTGTGGTCCAAAACATCTGGAGGGCTGCTTATATACCACCCCACAGTGCTTAAAGCACTCTCTGGATGGTTTATAATTTTATCATGCAGGGTATACATTACCCTTCTCCCCACAAGATGGGCATTCATTTTACCAACTTTGAAAGGATGGAAGTTGAGTGGACCTGAACTTGGCTGCCTGAGATTATACCTGAGTTGTGAACAAAGTTTAGGTTCAGTACTTCGGTTTAACCACTGGGCCCCGAGGTTCTTATCTCAACATCAGATACTTATTTGTCAATATTTTGAAAGTAGACATACTGTAAATTTGTCTTCCCCTTGAAACTAGAAAATTCTAATGGAGTTACCCACAGCTTGAAAATTATCTTATAACAAATTGTGGGAAACTTTAAAATCATTTGGGTTCACACCCGTCCATTTCTCCCAACACGTTTCTTGAACTGTGGACACACAACATGGCATCAATTACTTCCTTCTTGCTGCAACTAATGAGAGAGAAATAGTAAAAGTAAAGGGTGGAGAACTCCCTGAAAAGGTTAAATCAGCCCAAATGCCACTTATTTATTTATTTATTTTAGAGTATTTTTACCCCACCTTTCTCCCTGGAAAAGGACCCAAGGTGGCTTACAGTACGGGGGGGGGGGGACAATATACAGTCCAATACACTTAAGAATTATTCAAGTAATTGAGAGCAGGGAATTGAGGGACATCTTACAGCATTAAAAGTCAACATTACATTAAAGCTATAAGAGAATGGAACAGTTAAAAAGACAGTGAAAAATCCCATGAAAAGTTATGAATGAGGGGAAACTATCAATTGAAAACATAGTGTCAATGCAATCAAAAATATATAAACCCAATGTCTCTGTGATCATGTATGGTAGATTCATATAAAGGTCACATAATAAGTAGTCCATCATTCAGGGAAAGCTTGCCTGAAGAGAAAGGTTTCCAGAAACACATCAGAGATGGGGCAGTCCTCACCTCTGCTGGGAGGGAGTTCCAGAGTCTGGGCGCAGCAGTCAAGAAAGCCCTTTTATGGGTTCCCACAAGACGTACCTGTGAGAGTGGAGGGATGGAGGGAAGGGCCTCTCCTGATGACCTTAGCACCTGAGCCAGTTCATGTGAGATTCGATCTTTGAGGTAGCTAGGACCCAGGTCGTACCTTGCTTTGTTCAGTGCCTTGTTATTTCCTCTAAAACTAGAGGAACATCTTAAAACAAAGCCCTGCTGCTCCAATAGTAGGATGGCTGTGTCTGCTATATTTTTTAGATAAGAACAGCTTGAATGTTCATATGGCATGAATAGTCAGACCAAAAATACAGTGTCCTTGGATGGAGGCAAAAGAAGCTTGAAGTTTTAGTTTTCACATTGCTTACTATTTATATATGATGTATTTTATTCTTTCATTTCTATTTATACTTGGCCTTCTGTCTATTATTTTGGGAGGGCTTACAAACATTTAAAGATATATGTAATGCAACAATAACACACACGATAAACAAAACATGGAACAGGTAGATGCCAAATCAGCAGCAAGTTCAGTTTTTGAAATAAAACAGTAAAGATATTTTAAAATGCTTAAAGAGGAATTCCCTGGTGTCTAAGAGAAGGAAAAGCTGATGGCATAATGTATATGCAAAAGGAGGGCATTTTGTAGAATTTACTGGGTACAGAATACCAGCACTGGGGGGGGGGAGGAAAATGTGTTGCAAATTGCAATCAAAATATCTGGACACACTCTTCTTTTCTACAGGTGGCTGTGAACTGAACTACAGAAAGCATTATATCATATAATCATATAATGCATTTTAGTATTTAATAATATACTATCACAGCATAGATCTCTATGGCCAGACTAACTTTCCAGGAAAGGCCATCCAGCATTATTGCAAGAAACTCCATGGTATCAGAGGCCATCTGGGTGTCAAGGTAAACACTGAATCCAGAAACACTTCCAACATAAGCTGCAATCCCAGTCCTTCCAGGAGGAGACTGGTTGAATATCATCTCTAGAGGACTTCTGTCAGGACAAGATTAAGCACCAGTCCAGGCATAGGTTTGGCACTCCCATTGCCCCTTCTGATTTGGGTGAAATGGAGAAGTAGGGGTGAGAATATGAATGATATAGCATAGGGGTGACATGTTTTATCATACTGAAAAGATCTTTTTTGCATGCATTTCTGTTGTGTCTTACTGTTGTGGTGTTTGCCATATAACTCTTCATTGTTATATGTGTTTGTGCAGGAGGGTGTAAAGGGTTAATGCTAATGACCAATGAGGGAGTGTGGAGACGGAGCCCACATGTTGAAAAGGCTCCCTCTGAGGATTGTGAAGTTTAGATGAGGTTTAGATAAGAAAGATAAGTTAGATTAGAGAGAGTCTAATGTAAGATGTGAGACAGATGAGAGAGGTTTGAGAATAGTAAAAGGACAGAATTTCAGTGTGCTTAGAGGAACTTTCAATGAGCGGTGGGCAAGAAAACGTGAAACAGCTTGTTGTATTCAATAAATGTTAGTTTACTTTATTAACATTACAACTTGAATGGGACTCAGTTATTTCAACTGGGTAACCCTGAATGGTGGCAGCGGGAATAAAAAGAAAGTGTGTAAAGGCCAATGGTTCGTGAAAGGACCGGGGACTCTGTATAGGTAAGGCCACACTGTTCCTTAATTCCCATGTATTTAAGTTAGCTTTCTATGTTCACATCCAAGCTTATTTTCATTTCTGTCATGCTTTATCAGCATATAGACATGTAAGTGTTCAGAAAAGTGAAATGTGGGCTAGCTGAATTCCATCACTGGCAATCTGTAGACCAAGCAAGAAGGGCACTTTTGGCGGTTACTTCACATCCTTCTTTGGTCCGTGACTAGTTTTGTACCATGACAGCATTGGTCGCGATAATGTGGTTTTGTCCCTGTTTCAGTGTTCCCATGGTTGTGATAACTTGTCTCGTGACAAGTGTTACCTCACGGTCTTGTACCATGACAAATAGAGACGGGCACGAAACGAGCGATTTTTCGTTTTCGTTTTCGTTTTTCCGTTTTGTTACGCAACGAAAATGAAACAAATTATTTTTTAAAACAAAACGAAAACGAAAACAAAACGACCAAATTTGCTGTGTTTTTCATTTTCGTTGCAGCAGATGCATTGAACTAAAAAGAATGCTAACGAAACAGCAATTTTTCGTTTTCGTTTTCGTTTTTTTTCGTTTCGTTACCTAACGAAACAAAAATGAATTTTTTTGCAAAAAACGCCACAAAAATGAAAACGAACCGAAACGGACCCCTAAACGACCAAACGACAAATGAAACACCATTTTTTTGAGTCGTGCCCATTTCTAATGACAAACACTGAATTTGTCTAGCTTCTTTTTCCTTTTTTTGGTGTGTGTGTGTGTGTGTGTGTGTGTGTGTGTGTGTGTGTGTGTGTGTGTGTGTGTGTGTGTTAAAAATTCTTTTTTGATATTTCGCTTCTGAAAAGTCAACATAATAAAAAAACACACACCTGGACACAGTTTTCTGAGAGAAACAAATGTTTTGTTGCGTGACAGTCATTACCACACGGTGTCTTGCCTCAGAACAGAAAGCAGGAACAAAGAGTGACAAGGGAAAACCCTACCCCAGCACCAGGTACAGTATTGTAGCGCTTAGCACCCATTCCGGGGGCGTGGTCGAGATAAATTTCAGTAGTTGTTCAACGGCCGTGAAGTAACATTTTTTGGTACCGCTCCTAAGCGCAACACTAACAGAGACAAAATGGACGTGAACTAACTGCCTTAGCTTTCTATGTTCGCATCCAAGCTTATTTGCAATTTGGTCATGCTTTATCAGCATATAGACATGCAAGTGTACAGAAAAGTGAAATGTGGCCTAGCTGAATTCCATCACTGGCTATCTGTAGTAGTCCAAGCAAGAAGGGCACCTTTCTCTCTAGACCACTGCTCTGATGAGAAGTCTAAGCTTCACTGGTGTTATAAAAACAAATCAAAGAACTGCTGGATTCCTCTGTGGTCTAGGTCTCTGGCCGCAAAGCCAGAGATTGGGAGTCCAATTCCAATTGCAGGGGCTGGATTCCATGATCCCTAGGATCTCTCCCAGCTCAGCAGTTTTAAGATTATTTATCTGAGCCATGGTACTTATTATGAATAGGTGGTACTAAAATCAATCCAAAGAGCTAGAACAATGTCCACAGCTGAGGTGGTTACAATACATGCAGTATGGGAGAGAAGAATAATGGGGAATGGAAGCAGTATGATGTTAGTAAAAGTTGTGCTTCATTTTTGGAACAACACTGAATCTTAGTACTGCTTTCCCAGAAGGGATGCTAAAGTTTTGATTTCGATGGCTCTATTGTTTTAAGTGATTCTAAAGCTCTAGACTGGTGGTGGTGAACCTTTTAGAGACCAAGTGCCCAAACTGCGATTCAAAACCCACTAATTTTTTCGCAAAGTGCACATACAGCAATCTAGCCTGAATACAGGGGGCTGGGAAAGGGCGATGTCGGGTGCCCACAGAAAGGGCTCCGAGTGCCAACCTTTGGCACCCGTACCATAGGTTCGGCAACACTGCACTAGACTGTACAAGGCAATAGGGGTATTCTTCCATTCTATGATTTTTAATAGTAGCTTTCAGCCTTGAATAGCACAGATATTCTTGGACTGCAGATTTCGGAGACCCTGGCCAGCAGAGCTGGTGGCGAAAAGTTCTGGGAATTGCAGCCCTGGAACACTTGGGAACCACTGCATAATAATATTGTGAGTGCAGTGCCACAAACAATTTGCTTCTTTTCAAAGCTTTCATTTGACACATTTAGAACAGTGGTCATAACTAGAATAGGTTGGCAATTGTAATGAATCTCATTGTCAACAGAAAAGCTGCAGCATGCAACACTTGTCATAAAATGGATATACAGTATATGAAGAATGCCAAGCATACAATAAGCTGCAAGTTAGCATTGTAGCTTGAAATGCAGCCAAAGGGAAACAATTCTATATGGGAAGTGTTCTCCGGATCTGTTTTCTATTCAGAAGATGTTTATTGACATAGTTAACTCACAAACTGAGCAGCAAATTTCTTATACAAGCATTGTCACATACAGGTATCTCACTCATCTTGATTTTTTAACAAATACAGTTGCTTAAATACACCAATCAAGTGTAGTGGGTAGTTGTTAACAAATCGTTTCAGAAGTCCCACTGAATTCACAGAGACATCTGGGTAAATGCATTTAGCCACCCAGAGTGGCCTCCCAGCCAGATGGGTGTAATATAAATTTAATAAATAAATAATAAGTAATCTAGGGTTTTGTGCACCATAAATGGAAATTCACATATGTGTGGTCCTCACTTTATCTTTCAGTATGTAAAGAGGTGACTACCATATGTGAAGTGGTCACTCCAGTTCAAAAGAAACAAGAAGATAGGCACAGTTTTAGTACTTCCTGGCACCACTTCATGTTTTAACTAGGATGTGTGTTGTGGGGGGCAATAAGGTGATATAACATAAACATCATCTGATTGCTCAGATCTTGATCATTTGTTGTTGAATGCATCAACTGATGATATTGCAAAATAACTTCTGACTGGTGTTGGGTACCCATATTAGACCATTGCAATGACAATGAAGAGTCTTGTCTTGTCCCCTAAAGCCAGAAAATGTCTATGCTTTTATGGACTTCCGCCTACTTCATCAGAAAATGTTTTCTCTCCTTGAAAACTATGTGCAATCGTGGCACATATCCCCCCCTCCGAGGGGGGATATGATTGAGACGTGCAAAATTATGCAGGGCATGAGTAAAGTGGATACAGGGACACTTTTCTCCCTCTCACAAAATACCAGAACTAGGGGACATCCACTCAAAGTGAGGATTGGGAGAGTGAGAACAGACAAAAGAAAATATTTTTAGTCTGTGGAACTCCCTGCCACAGGATGTGGTGATGGCATCTGGCCTGGATGCCTTCAAAAGGGGATTGGACAGATTACTGGAGGAGAAGTCCATCACAGGTTACAAGCCATGATGGACGTGTAATCTCCAGGCTTAAAACTGGGGTACTTCAAGGGCCAGATGCAGGGGAGTGGTATCAGGTGACAGATATCTAGTCTTGTGCGCTCCCAGACACATCTGGTGGGGCCACAATTCACTGTGAGATACAGGAAGCTGGACTAGATGGGCCTTTGGCCTGATCCGGCATGGCTCTTCTTATGTTCTTATGTTCATACAACGGATTTCAGAAAATGTCTTGTTCCCTTTCTGCGCTGTTGTTTTGATATTTTCCTTTGATACCCATCTTTCCAGAGACTAAGCTGGCCGCAAACTCAGCCATGCTGGGATGAGACTCACCATGATCAACAGGGCTTAATTTAACTACAATTAAATTTAGATTCCATTGGCTTCAAGAGTTCTTCTGCCAGTATGATTAAGTTTAGATCTCACCAAGTGGCTTTTATTTTCAATGGCAATTCTACATATACAAAAATAAGCCTGATTTGCCCTTTACACTCAGTGGGCTTGTTATTGGACGGGCCAGAGTTCTGTTCGTGCTGGAAGAAAAGAGGGGAAGATGTGCTTTTTTGGTCTGTTTCTTGTCTCTCCCAACCCCCCTGTGGTCTTGAAAATCTGACCCAGAGGGTTGGGGATTCTCCAGAGGAGCCTGGGATGAAGTGCTGGAAGCTTTAGGGGGGAAAGGAAGAGGGGAAATTAGCTTCCCCATTTCTCTTCCTCCAGTGCTGATTCTCCATGGGACCCAAGAGTCAAATGACACTTTGTGCTAATTATATATCTTGCAGCCCTCACCACTGTTATAATTTTCCTGTATCAGGCTCTCCTGGATTTAACTGCTCCCAGCTTCTTCTGGCTAGGAATTCATACCTACCCTATGGACACATAGTGGTTAAAGAAGGAAGAACACCTCTGATGGCACCAGTGGAAGATTAGATCCTTCTATACATAGTAGCCTGGATTCAGATTAGGGCCCTATGGGTTTATTTCCAAATTATTATTATTATTATTATTATTATTATTATTATTATTATTATTATTATTATTATTATTATTATTATTATTATTATTATTATTATTAACCACACAGCTATCTATGCTGGATTTTGTATTACCAATCACTAGTCGAACGCTTCTCAAGCGTTTAGGACTCAGTGATGTATCGGCGAATTATGTAAGCAGATCCCAGTAAGGCGGCTTTCTGCATCTGACTGATGGTGACTTTGTCAACTCCAGTTTCTTCTAAACACTTGCTTAGCTCTTTAGGCACTGCAACCAGCATGCCGACTACCACTGGGACCACCTGTACCGGTTTATGCCAGGGTCTCTGAAGTTCAATTTTCAGATCCTGATATCGGGTAATTTTTTTCAAGTTGTTTCTCAGTGCCTCTACTATCACCTGGTATAGCAACATCAATGATCCACACTTTTTTCTTCTCCACAATCACAATATCCGGGTATTATGCTCCAAAACCCTGTCTGTCTGTATTCTGAAGTCCCAAAGTAATTTTGCATGCTCATTTTCAGTCACTTTTTCAGGCTTATGATCCCGCCAGTTATTTGCTACAGGCAGATGATAGTTCTGACACAAATTCCAGTGGTCCATTTGAGCAACTACATTATGACGCTGTTTGTAATCAGTCTGAGCAATTTTCTTGCAACAACTCAATATATGGTCAATAGTTTTGTCTGCCTCTTTGCAGAGTCTACATGTGGGGGACACCGATGATATTTCTATTCTAGCCTTAACTGCATTTGTTCTGATAGCTTGTTCTTGAGCTGCAAAAATAGGGCTTCTGTCTCTTTTTTCAGTGTTCCATTGGTGAGCCATAACCAAGTCTTTTCCTCATCTACTTTTCCTTTGACTTTTTCGAGGAACTGCCCATGCAGCACTTTATTATGCCAGCTATCAGCTCATATTTGCATTGTTGTTTTCCTGTATTGACCCTTTGTTTGCTTTACTTTAAACACCTCCCTGTTCTTAATCTCCAATAATGCTGGCTCTGTACTATTTTTTACATAATCTGCCAATGCATGCTTCGCTTCTTCAACTGTCTGCTTTACTTGCAGAAGACCTCTACCACCTAATTTTCTAGGTAAATACAGCCTGTCAACATCACTGTGTGGATGTAATGCATAGTGAATGGTCATAAGTTTTCTTGTTTTCCTATCTAGACTATCTAGCTCCATCTGAGCCCAGTTTATAATGCCAGCAGTATACATGATGACTAGTATGGCCCAGCTATTAATGGCCTTGATGGTGTTACCACAATTCAGCTTACTTTTTAATACTTTTCTGACGCTTTGGATATATTCTTTACTGACCACATTTTTCACTTGACCATGCTTGATATTATCTAATTGCAGCATGCCCAGATATTTATAGGCTTCAGATTGATGATACTTCTTCTTCTTCTTCTTCTTCTTCTTCTTCTTCTTCTTCTTCTTCTTCTTATTATTATTATTATTATTATTATTATTATTATTATTATTATTATTCTACGATCTACAGTAAGAAGTCATAGGGCTAACAATATCCTTCAGAGAGCTCAAGAACAACTGCTTAATGAAAGGATCAAACAAGTCCACCTCACCTTAGACTCTTTGGAGCACAGAAAAGAACACCTTCACCAGAGAACTATTTTCCATTCCATCCAAACCAGCACTGGCTGCAGTCTTAGATTTTTGTCCAGAAAGCACAACTGGCCCCACATTGCAAAGGGAAAGAGAGACAAATGAAGAAGTTTGATCTTCTCCTCTCCTGGAGGAGAGGAGAGGTCTGCCCAACAAGGCTATTCAGGCCATTGTTCATCTTATGAGCCTCTTTCAGACCAGGGTGACAAGAGGTCAAAGTGAACTATAAAATGGAGGACTCACAACTAGCTTTCTTCAGACTGGTGAAGCTGTTTGGATGAGCAGCAAAACGTTTCAATCTCTCAAGAAAAAGAAGTCCAGTTTCCATGACAACTTCCAGATGTTAGTCCAGATGGCACTTTATCTGAAGTGAAGTGTTTATCTCCTACTTACTTCAAACTAGATATACAGAAGCTTATACTTTCATTTATTTATAATATAAAAAAGAGAGATGATGTAGAGTGAAGAGCCCTGGGAAAGAACTGAAGAGATATGAGTTCAAATTAATGTACTACTGAACCTTAGCATTGCACTCTGTAGGTGGTGGGCAACAACAGCAAACTTCTTCATGAATATCTTACATAACTTAGAAAATACAATAAGATCATGCTAAAGATGATTTGATGGCACATAAAAACAAGAATAATTATATAATTAAGGCTATATTACTGGAGTGATCTTTTAGCTCCTACAGAGCCTTAAATACAGTGAGTTTGCAGTGCTTGCCTGCCCTCATGCTGGCTGCCTCCCATAGCCTCTTGCTGCCACCATTCTTGTGTTTAATATTTGTCTTTTTGTTCCTATCAAACTGAGATAGCACTATTTCAGTATTACAGATAGAAAGCATTTGTTACTTGATAAACCCCACAGAAACAATTTACTCTGACACAGGACAGCATACAGACCAAAAAGTTTCAAAATAAAGTTAAAATATGCAATCCTTCCAATGCTATTTAGAATACCTTGCTTTACAAACAAAAAAAACATGCTTCCCATTCAAAAATGCACTCAGCTGCATGTTGTGTAAAATGATGTTTTTAAATCGATTCCAACCATGCCAAACCTGATGCAAAGCTTGGAGGTTTTTTTTTTAATGTGTAAAGCTACACCTTTAACTGGAGCTTTGGTAGTCTGAGATACAGCTTCAGCCAACATTTTTAGTGAGAGCGACAATGCCTTTAAGCATAAAATCTGTGTTTCTCCATTAGAATAATCTATAAAATATGAAGAGGTCTTCTTTAGTGTTGCTGAGAGTAAGCCAGTTCCAATTAAAATTCTGAAAGCCGTGATTCACTTCATAAATACAAAGCAAGATACTTCCTATAATGAGGTATTATTTTCTCACTTCAGAGAAACAGAATACTGCCCTAACAGTATATAACTCATACTGGCAAATGGCTAAGTCCTTCGAGGAATCTGGCCCTGTTACAAATGAAAGTCATGGGTGTGTTCACAACACTTCAGGAAAGAAATTCTGCATTGCTGACTGTTGACATTCCTTGATGGGAAATAAAACAAAGGCTGATGTCTAAAACAGTGCTATTGTCATAATTGTCTTTCAGTGGTTCATCTGCTATAATCTGCCCAGAATTGTGAATCAGTAACTCATCAATGGCAATTACAGCATTTCGGTGTGTGTGTGTGTGTGCAGAGGGTGAGCCCATCAATGTCTGGTAGTCATTAGAGCTGTATAGTACCAAAACATGGAATACCCCCGTCAGTCATAACTACAGCCAGAATGGAATAAGCATGTGCTATTGTGGTGGCTTGGAACTTATGGCTAGAGACACTCCCACTTGATTCATTACCTGTTACAGGTGCAAGGAACTTTCAAGTGCACCTTACCCTTTCTTCAGCAGAAGTTGGAAGGAATGCTTGCAAGGGTAGCCTGCTCACCCTCAGAATCCCTCGTCCAGCATAGCCAATTGTTCTCCATTCACTTCAATGGAGGGAACACATTTTTCTGGGAACAGCAAATGGGGAGACCTGTCATGCAGTAGCTCTGTGTGAACATCAGAGTGAACAAAAGCTTTTAATCAGACTGACTGGGTGCAAAGCAGCAAAGAAAACAGATGCTTAAAACCCATTAAGATCAATTAGCCATAAGTGTATAATAGATTTCTGTGGGACTTAAGCATGCTTAATTTTCTCTGGGTTGCACTCTTCTTCGCAGATTTATGACAGAAAAGAAGGGAGGAGTTTATATGGTGATTCCCCACTACACACACTGTCTTTTTATTGCCGCGTTGGGAAAGGAGGGAGGAGAACTGGTTGACAGATATTTTGCTTTTTTACAACAAAGGACATATTTTTAGCACACTGCACTAAATGAGAAGTAGAGGCACAACTCCCATTAACGATATTGTGAAGCGAATGTGTGGTCCTCTCATTCACTGCACTGAAAACATACCCTTAAGGGTCCCCATAAATTTGAGCTGTTGACCATGTGAAATGTTCTTTTATGGGCAATAAGGACACTGAGAGGCAGGAACATGTTTTTAAAGCTATGGCCACATAACTATTTGTCTGCATAATTCTTCCATTTTTCTAGCCATAACTCTTCACCGCCACCCCACTCCCCAGCTTTCCAGATTCCAAGTTTGTTGCACACATTACTTATATAAAAATGGGGGTTGGGACACTGAGGGAAAAATGATTTTCGCAACTGTATATTTTGTTATTGAATTACTTTGCCATCTCTCTGTTTCCATGAGAAGACTTTTTCAGCGCTATCAGATTAATATACTGTAGTAAATTCCATATATTCTCTTTGAGTAATGTGTAATATCCCTTGTATAAAAAGGGCACAAACCTCAGAGTGTGTGCATGTACACTCTCTCTTTTCCTGATGAAACAAAGAAGTCACTGCTAGTCCTAAATTGTTTGCTTTTGAATGTTATATTTGATTATGTAAATAGAGGTGGGTTTGTATAGCGGTTCACTTCTTCGACAAAATTTAATTCTATTTTGTGCCTAAGAACCTCAAAGCTGAAAATATTAGGAATTGACAGTGCCATAGCATGCTTTCCCTTCAGTGTTATCAAGAGGCCTCTCAAACGGCTATGGAGAGAGGCTTTCCACATAATATATGTGGCATTTTTAGTTTATCCCAAGCTATCGGTTGTCAAGTAGACAAGTTTTTTTTAATGTACTGAACTAATTCAGCTTTATTTCCACTTGACGTTTCTTTAAAGATAATGTTCACCACGCCAATTAGGAATGTATGTGTATACATTTCAAATGATTTCTTAGTAATCCCAAACATTTGTTGTTATCATGTGTCATCGTCTTCAAGTTGGTTCCTACTTATGATGAATGTGAGATCACTTTGAAGTATGGGGATCATGCACCCTCCTAGTAAGCCAAACTGCAACCCAGATTTCCTGAGTCCTAGTGCAACTCCCAAACCACTGTATCACACACTTTCTCATCCCTGTTAATTAAAAAAACCCACAAAGATTTGGCTGCAAATATATTGTTATTTCACTTTTCTTGATGGTGGGAGGGAACAAATAGTCTTTAAACCATGGAATTCCATGGGGTTGTGGGAAGGAACAACCCAGTCAGTTGCAAATGATGAGGGTTGTCTTATGCACCAACATTGTCCCATAAGAGAGAGTACGTATGATTGTTCCTGAGGTTCAGCTGTGATTCTACTCAGTCCACTTGTTATTCTGTATGCTGTCTATTGTTATACATTAACACCTTGGTTTAAGGGTACCTCGGTTTAAGAGTGTTTTGCAAAACAAGCAAACATTTCTTCTACATTTTGCCTTGATCAACAAGCAGTGTCTTCCAATGCAAGTAACGAGCAGATCACGGGATCCCAAGAGAGCCAATGGTTGCTCTCTTTCTCTCTCTCCCCTGCTGGATTGTGGGTGCTTGTCTGGAACATTCCATCTCAGGAAACCTCCAAAGCAGAGGGAGACGAGAGGAATGGAGGTTTCCCTTGCACCAGCCAGGAACATTTTCAAAGGGAAGTGCAGTTTAGGGGTTTGTTTTATTTTTCATTATATTTATATTTAATTTGTTTCCAACATCTTTCTTTCTTTATTATTGTCACATTAAAAACGCGGAGTAAAATCCAGTTGCTAGTCCAAAGCACAGCAGCTTCTGCAGTCATTTACCTAAACTATGGGGTGGATGTGGACTTCTAGCCAACTTGTTTTATGAGTTTTGGCATTTTGTGAGTATAGTGTGTGGTCTAAGGGACCCCAGAACAAATCTTCTGAGTTTCCGTTATTTCTCATGGGGAAATTTGCTTTGATATAAGAGTGCTTTGGTTTTCAAGCATGTTTCCGGAATGAGTTATGCTCATAAACCAAGGTACTACTGTATCAGAAATCTACTGCCTGTGAACCAGGCTGTCACCATTGTTCAGCCATGAAGGGAAGCTGGTCTAAGGCTCCACTTGAGGAACCAGCTTGCTGTGAGCGTTCTAGCTATGTAGAAGGAGCCATTTTGTTGAGCTGCAAGAACTGGTTGCATCCCAGCCAGCCCTCAGAAGAACTATAACTTCAAAAACTAGCTCCTGAATCTGCTTTTTTACTGCTCCTTTCGCCTCCTTTTTTTCTTTTCTGTCATGTCTTTGAGACTATAAGCTTGAGGGCAGAGCTGTCTTGTTTTTTTATTGATCTGTAAGCCATTCCGAGAGCCTTTCCAGCTGGGAGTTTTCCCATATGAAGCTCTCCATTCTTCAGTGAGGAGAAAAATACTTTAAATAAATTAAGAATAAAAAAATAAAGCTGGTCTGTGTACTAGGTGTGTATCTAAAGGTGCATATCTCTTTCTTTAAAAAATAAAGAAAGGCCTTTCTTTGTCCTGTACTGGTAATCTTGCTGCAGTAATCAGAACAAATGCTGTTAAAGATGGAAATCTTTGACTTTAATATTGTCAAAATATGTGGAAAGACTTTTTGTTTTATAATTTTTTCATCAAGGACTGTTCATCCTGGCAAGACCCTGCACTCCTGTTTCCAAAAATTAATAATAATTAAAGGTGGGCACGAATCAGAAAACCCATGGTTAGGGTTCATTTGGTTCAGGTCCACCCTTGGTTCGGTTCAGGTTCAGGTTTGTACGAATTAAAAAAACTGGTTCGGGTTCTTACTGGCCACGGCGGCAGCTCGGTGGTGGCAGTGGTGGTGGTGGTGGAATCCTGGCCCCTACAGCAGGGGCTTTTTGAGGCGCTGGCATGGGGCCTGCACCTCTTTTTTTGCTTGTTTTCAAGCACCCAACGCGCGGCCCCTGAGGCCAGGTGGGCACTTCTTTTTTTATTTTTTTCTTGATTTTAGAACACTGACCTGGTCGCCCCTGGGGCTTGGTCAGCACTCCTTTTTATTTTTTTAAAAAAAAAATTTTTTTCAAGCACTGACCATGCGGACCCTGTGACTGGGTCGGCATTGGTTGTATTTCTATATAGATTTTTTCTTTATTTTAGGTTCTGCGGCCCATGGGCTGGGTCTGGTGCTCGCGGGCCGGTACCGGGCCCGCACATCAGATTGGGTGTTTTCTTTTCTTTTCTTTTTACGGTTCCGCATCTGCAGCCAGTTTTGCAGACCAGGGGCCAGATTGGGAGTTTTCTTTTTCTTTTCTTTTTCTTTTTGCCAACCACGGCTGGTTCCGTACCTGCGGCCGGTTCTACGGCCCACGGGCCAGGGCCAGTGCTCACAGGTCGGTACTGGGCCTGCACACCGGAAAGGTTTTTTTTAAATTTAATTTTATTTTTTAAGCACCAACTGCGCAGCCCCTGGGGCTGGGTTGGCACTGGTTTTATTTTTATTTTTTTCTTTATTTTAGGGTGCCAACCCGGCCAACCCTGGGGCCGGGTCGGTGCTCCTTTTTATTTTATTTTATTTTATTTTATTTTATTTTATTTTATTTTTATTATTACTTCCAGGTCTGGCCAGGTGGCCCGCGCTACAGCTGTAGCAAGGGCCAGTCAGCTTTTTTTTAAAGCGCCAACTGCACAGCCCCTGGGGCCCGGTCGGCACTGGTTTTGTTTTTAATATATATATATATATTTCATTTTAGGGCATCAACCCGGCCAACCTGGGGTCGTGTTGGTGCTCCTTTCTTTTATAGTTTTTCAAGCACCAACCCTGCAGCCCCTGGGGCCAGGTTGGAACTTCTTTTTTTTTAAAATATTTTTTCTTGATTTTAGGGTGCCGACCCAGCCACCTCTGTGGCCATATTGGCACTCCTTTATTTTATTTTATTTTGTTTTGTTTTATTTTACTTCCAACCATGTGGCCCATGCTACAGCTGTAGTGTGGGCTGGTCGGCTTTTTTTTTTCCTGGTCGCCCCTTCCTGCAGCCAGGAAGACTGGACCAGGAAGACCAGCACCAGGTAGGAGACATTTCCCACACCAACATTAACGAAATGAAGCAAAACAAAATGAACCAATTTTTTTTTGTTCATTTTGTTTCATTCTAAATTCACTCTGGGGTTTATTATTTATTTTGTTAGGTAAAGAAACAAATAACAAATAACAAAAGGAACTAAAAGTTTGTTTTGTGCCCATCTCTAATAATACTCAGAAAGCAACTTGATAGAGTTTCTGAGAATAATCCTATCATTTGCTACTGCTTCCTGATCTCAGCAAAGTCCATATTATCATTAACAAATCCATGATAATGGCTCAAATGTAGATATTATGTGGTTCTGATAAATTTGTAGTGATAGCAACCATTAAGGTTGAAGCTGGAGTAGCAAGCTACTTTCACAAAACAATAGTTTGGGGGTGTTCTCTTATCCATGGTTTTCATTATCCATGGCAAAGCCTGGAACTGATCCCCAGCAGATACTGGGGTCCTGCTGTGTATGCTAAACCAGGCCTGCACAACAGGTTGACCGCGGGCTACCAGTAGCCCGCAAAGGTTTTAAAAGTAGCCCACCTTTTCCCCTTCTCTAATCTAGCTCCAACTGGTGGCTTCCCACTCCTTGCCCCAAAAAGTCCAGCAGCCAATCAGGTGCTGGGGCTGGTCTTGGGGTCTTCTGACATCCTCCCCTACACCCCACCCATTTCCAGGGTTGCTGGGTGCCCAGTGCTGTGGAGGAAGAATGCTTGGCCACCAAAGTCTTTGGGTACAGGAGGCGCATAGTGGCAGCGCTGGGCATGAGATGAGGCTCCCAGGCATGGCACTTTGCAGAATTCCCGGCACTTGCAGAGGAAGAAGCCACCTCCGCTGTCACCATGCTGCTCGCACAGCTGGGAGGCGAGCCCTGGCCGGACATGGAGTTGGTGGATATGGAACTGGATGTGGTGGAGGGGAGCCATCCAGGCACAGGCAAGGGGGGAAACTGGGGCATGAGTGGCTGTCCTGGTTTGGGGGTCCCTGCTAGGCAGCCTTGCCTCGCTGTGCCTTTCTTCTGTTGAGGAAGGTGGGCAGAGAAGTGGCAGATCACTGAATATGAAGATGTGGGTGCTGCCAAGGGTGCCATCCCCCACCCCATCCCCAAATCCTCCAATTTTATTGAGTTAAAATTCAATTTGAAAAAAAAATTAACCTTAATTTTCATGTAGTAGCCCTTAGGCACTTTGGGACAGAAAAAGTGGACCTTGGTCTGTTCAAAGTTGGACAGCCCTGTGCTCAACAAATACCCAGTGTGGTATAACGACTGGAGAGACGAATTAGGACTCAGAGTCCTGGGTAGTCAACTCCCCCCTCAGACATAGAAACTCACTGTTGATATACAACTTGTAAAGCCACACCTTAAATATCTCACTTACTTTGTAAGTCCTGTTAGGGCTGCTGTAAATCAGTTCTAACATGATTGCAACATATGCTAAAGACCATAGAGGAGTTTAGTGGACAGTGTTTGGCTTTATGTTTACAGTGGATTTTATTTATTTATTTTTTATTTATTTATTTATTTATTTATTTATTTCCCTCCCATCTGGCCTAAAAAAGTCACTCTGGGTGGTTACATAAATTTGTGCCTTTCACTAATATGCTATTGAGGCATGCACAGGTCCTCACATGGGTAGAATGGAGCTTCCACAATTTGATATCCGACTGCGCTTGTGCCTTCTGGTCAGGCTTTTTAGAAATGTCTCTTACATATTACAAGGAAAACAGAAAATTGTGATGAGGTTGGGAAACATGGATGTTCCAGTATACACGTGGGGATCTCCACATATGGCTTTTTGATGGTAGAATATGCTTTCTTCAACCAAAAAGTCACATATCACTTGGGAAAATTAAATTAACATCAAATGGACCTCAACAGTTAGAGATGTAATGACATGCAATGCAACTGAGCAGACAATAGAAGAGGAGGCAGCAGTATGGTAATGAAACCGAAAGTATACAGTCAACAAAACAGGCTAGTTATCAGCCTGGGGTCAATTCCATGGCATGGCATAGACCATGCCATGACTCTGCCCATCTCAGCTGATAAGAGTTAGCAGAGATGGATCAGCTGGGAGCCCAAAGGGTGGAAAATATCTCATGTCAGAGGTTGAAATCCTCTTGTGCAGTTTGTCAAGCACTGTACCTTTTAGATATGAATTGCAGTGAGTTAAGAAATCTCTGTAGACTTTACCTACTGCATGTAGAATATCAATCCTTCGTATGCAATCGATCATGTATACAGAAATTTCTCCATTTACAGCAGTTTGGTTCCAAAAGTTACACCATTTGCACACCTGGAACAGAGTTTCAGACGCAAGGTGGGCTGTCTCCAGAACAGGACAACTTTCTGGATCTATGAGCATTTCAGAAATCACTTCAAATATCTTGATGAAGTCTGGAGTGAGCTTGAAAGAATGCTGGCTGAGTAGCTTCATATATGCTTGCAGCACATGGATTATATAGTCTAATTTCAGTCTGATTTCAGGGCTGGTATATTGGCGATAGCATCCCAATTTGGAGTGCCTCCTCTTGGAGGCCCAACTATCACTAATACAGTATTGCCTTTGATGCCAAGTTAAGAGCTGGCTCACTCAAGCATATGTTAATTGGAGTGATCGTGGCTTAGGTTTATTTTTTATATTTTTCTTAAACATTTAAATTACAGTATTAAATTATATTAAGGTGTGCTTAAATTGTGTTTTCTTGAACCCATTTTAGAAACAAAGTTTTCTTGGGACATTTATTCTAAGATATATTACATATTTTGGTTTGTGGATATATGCACATTTTTTCATACAGAAAAGCCAAGTGCTATGAAATCGTTCAAAACAATGTGTTGGACACACACTCCTCCTTTCTGGATGTTAAAAAGAACAAAACAGAGACACGGGGAGACTGCTGTGAGAGGTCTGTAGCAAGCTCTCAGTATAGCATGCATTTTGATCTTCAATGTATTCCGATATGACGATCAGGTCTTAATGTGCCACACACATGCCTTTGCCCCCCGACACAATATCTGAACAGAGAGATGTTTATTTGAATCTGGCATCTGATTGACCTTGAAAATCCAGGCCCCTAATGAACAATGTTTTAACTGATGGTTGAGGAAGATCCTAAAATTGAGATAAATACAGCATTTCCTGGTTCAGATGTTAACATTCTAGTAAAAAAAAATGATTAAATTGGGACTTAAGAGGCTTGCCACTAGAATATCTTCTTATGGGGGGAAAGAACAACCCCTCACACTTTGTAAGGTGTCACCACATATTCTGTCAGCCAAATTTTAAAACGACTAAACTATAATCTGTACATCTCTCTCTGTGTATGTGTGTGTGTGTGTGAGAGAGAGGGGTGGGTGGGGAAGGGGGGAGTCTCGCTGTTGAAATTGTTATACAAACTTGTAAGTGCTTTCAGGATCATAACATTTAGCACCTGAACATATGCTGCAATTTCTATGCACACACCACATAAATAAAGAGAAGTGTTAGCAATCTGTTTAGAAAATGCCATCACTTCAGCTGCAAAGGAGCTGTTACAATCCTGATGTCATTTTATCGAGTCAGTTGTAAGTTAGAGACAAAAAAGAGGTGTTTAAGGTGCAACATTAAAACAGGATGTGTGAGTGTGACTTGAAAGAAAGAAGGAAGAAATGAAATTCATGATAAATGGGACAATCAACATTACTAGAGCAGTCACGGGCTGTGAGAGTCAAGGTCAAAGGTGAAAGAGAGGGCAAGATCTGCAAGAGTAAAGTGAATAAAAGGAAAGATAAGTAGGAGAGCACAGGAGTGGGCATGACTCAAGCAGAAGCCAGTCCAAAAGGCTATTTTTGAAAGCTTTTGGCTATATGCAATTTCTTCATAATGTACTCTATTATTTCAGTAAAGAAAGACATATACAGAAGCCAGTTCTTTAGAGATGCCAATGGCCAGGACCAGTTTCATAAGCAATTCAAAGAGTGTCCTTATGAACCTGTGCATGTAAATAATAAGCCTTCTTTTCTCCCTAAAAGAATTAAAT
Organism: Phrynocephalus guinanensis; assembly: GCA_037367245.1. Taxonomy (NCBI): domain Eukaryota; kingdom Metazoa; phylum Chordata; class Lepidosauria; order Squamata; family Agamidae; genus Phrynocephalus; species Phrynocephalus guinanensis. The sequence continues at coordinate 74,744,365 of CM074739.1, forward strand.
GGGGACATTACATTTTAATTAGCTGATGCCTCCCAGTTTCTAAGATGTATGTGAACAGATGTGGTCTTTTATATTTGCTAGATATTTGTCACTGGTGGTAACCAACTAAACTGAACCACAACTGCATCAAAAGGGTATAGTATTGTCATTTACTTAATGCATAGTTCAGATCAGGATGACATAATCACACTGAGACTGAGAATCAAAACCCATTTCAGGTATTGCTTTGAATGATATTTAGAGATGTGGCCCTAAGACCTGGGAAATGGATTTCCAGGGCTGGAAAAATCAAAATCTAGATATCACCAGTGGATGTTGTTTAAGGATACAATCCTAAAGTCCTAAGAATGGATCCTAAGGTCCTCAAGAAGCACCAGATCTTTCCTTCCTGGGTGATTGCTGAAGACAGATGAAATGCTGATCTTGGAAGGACCCCCATTTTGAGCTTCCACAGACTGTTCTGATCTATCCCCTTCTCCTCAGAATCCTGATACACTTCCTCCTATCCCCCACCTGCTTTTAAGGACTGTAATCTATGGCTAATATCCTGTTTCCCAAACATAAAGTGGAAGAGAACTTGCATAAACTTCCCTTCCACTCTTGCAGGCTCCCTGTTTGTGCCCAGTCTTGCATTGAGTGTGGGATCAGTCATGCAATTGGTCAAAATAAGAGTCTGATGAAGCATTGACATGCTTTCTCTTCCCACCCCACATTTAGGAAATACTGGCCTGGTTTTGCTCCATTTGCCTGGATGCCTGGATGGCTTGAGACATTATTTTCTGTCTGCCCACATTCCCCATAGTTGAGGGTGTCCTTAGCATCACCTGGAGTGGCCAATGGGATGGATGAATGGGGTCTTCTTGCCACCCTCTGTGATCCCCATGTCGGTGTGGTGAAAGCACCATGGGATGGCATGTTGGGGATGTGTGACTATGTGGGCAGTTGCCAATGGGCTATCCATGGGCCTCTGGACACTTTGGTTTGGCTCCCTCTTCACTGTCCAAACTGGGATATGAAATCTTGGCTGGCTGTCAACTGGGGTGTAGAAGACAGGCTCCTTCACTAATCCATCTTCTTGATTGCTCACTGTAGGCCATTGGGGCTGGCTACAATGACTCTAATATTTATATTAATTTATTTAGTGTTAGTCCCCCCATTTGATATTGGTTAATTGTTGTAATTTTGTTTATGATATTATGAGTATTTAATTGTTTTGTTTAACTTTATTTTTATTGTTTTCCCCCCTTTTCTCCTCCCCTTTCCCCCTTGGTCACCAGTGCTAGCAAGGACTGCGATTTCAGTGGTGTCTGTCCGTTGGAGGGATTTTTCCCTCTTGCCTGAAGGAGTCAGTAGTGAAGCCCATTTTAAAGAAACCTGGCTTGGCATCAGACAATCTGTCCAACTATTAACCTATTGTCAATGTTACTTTTTGGGGCAAGGTGTTTGAGAGGGAGTCATTCCTGGAGGAGGATTGTGTCCTGGATCCATTCGAGTCTGGGTTCAGGCCATGCCATGGGATGGAGACTACCCTGGTCACACTGCAAGATGACCTCAGGGGGGCTGACAGGGATTGGTCTGCCTTGTTGGTCCTCCTGGATCTGTCAGCGGCCTTTGATATCGTCAACCATAGTATCCTACTGGGTCGGCTTTCCGAGGTGGGGATCGGAAGCACAGCTTTTAGCTGGTTCCAGTCCTTCCTTGGTAGCCATTCCCAGTGTGTTAAGCTGGGGAAAGAGTTTCCCTTGTGGGGTTCCCCAGGTGTCAACAATCTCCCTCATGCTGGTTAACCTCGATATGAGGCCGCTAGCTGAGGTCATTATGAGATTTAGAGTTTGCTGTCATCAGTATGCTGCTGACCTGCAGCTCTAACTCTCCTTCAGCACCTCTGCAGAGGAGAGAGTGCAGACCTTCGACTCCTGCCTGGATATGGTCATAGAATGAACTAGGACAAACAGGCTCAGACTCAACCTGGAGAAGACTGAGGTTCTGTTCTTCAGGGCATCCTCTGCTGGGTACAGTGACACACTCCCCAGTTTGGAGGATATTACCCTTCAGCTAGCATATAGAGTGAAGATTATGGGTGTGGTCTTGGATCTCGCTTTATTCCTGGAAGACCAGGTTGTAGCCATTTCCAAGTCCACCTTTTCCCATCTCTGGCAGATCACCCAGATTCACCCATACCTGGATGAGGCCTCCTTGAGAACAGTTGTGCATGTAACCTTGAGGATAGATTATTGCAACACTCTCTATGTGGGGTTGCCCTTGTCGCTTATTTGGAGACTGCAGCGGGTACAAAATGCAGTGGCCAGACTGGTAGGTGCAGGCAGATATGACTGTATTACCCTAGTCTTGGCTCACCTGCAGTGGTTGCCCATTGCGTCCCAAATAAGGTTCAAGGTACTGAGTTTTGCCTTACGAAATGCTCCATGGCTTGGGACCTGGGTACATGACGGAGCAGATCTTCCAAAGATCAACCAAGGCCTGACCCACTAGAACATTGCAAGCATTCTCACTTTGGGAGGCCACTCCTAGGGAGGCCTGAAAATCGATTACTCGAAACCAGGTCTTCTCTGTGGCTGGCCCTAAGCTCTGGAACAATCTGCCTAGTGAAATTTGCCTAGCACAGTCCCTGCGGGCCTTAAGATGCTGCTTTTTAGAGAGGCATGTGGCAACCATTATTTTGTTTTATTTTGTTTTATTTTGTTTTGTTTTTTGTGCCACCGTCTGACTGTTCATTATTACTAGTTTTTGTTGTGTTTGTTTGCTTTTTGTTTATTTTCTGTTTTCATTGCTTGATGTGTTTTTTGTAAATATGATTGTCGTACATCACCCGGAGTTCCTCTAGAAGATGGGTGGTATATAAATAAATAAATAAATAAATACATAAATAAATAAATAAATAAATAAATAAATAAATGCTATAGTGTTACAGTTAGAGATGGGCACGACTTAGCGGTATTCCCGTTTCCGTTTCCGTTACTCGGTTCCGTTACTCTACGGAAACGGTAACGGGAATTACTCCGCCAGACTTTGAGCTCGAACCGACGAACGAACAATTTTGGTCTGATTTGTCATGCTCGTTCCTTGCATCGCGCGACTGCGCGATGCCACGCGGCACAGAAAAAAAGTTTTTAAAAGTTAAAAAAACCCGGTTTCCCGGCCAAAAAGCAGGCGGGAAAATGCCTGCCGTGCCTCAGGGCACCTACCAGAGGGGTTGTTTCTGGAGGTCCCCGGCCTCCCCCCCATCCCCCGTCCTAGTGGGCTGCTCTGGTGGGACTCGCCGCAGGCTCGCAGCCAGCAAAAAGCCCAGTCTCGCCGCCGGCCGCCGCAATTAAAGCGCAAGCAAGCGGCACGGACGGCACAGGAAAAAACTTTTAAACTCTCCCCCCACCCATTCCCGGGCCAAAAAAGCAGGCGGAAAAATGCCTACCGTGCCTCAGGGCACCTACCAGAGGGGTTGTTTCTGGAGGTCCCCGGCCTCCCCCCTCATCCCCCGTCCTGGGCTGCTCTGGTGGGACTCGCCGCAGGCTCGCAGCCAGCAAAAAGCCCAGTCTCGCCGCCGGCCGCCCGCAATTAAAGCGCAAGCAAGCGGCACGGACGGCACAGGAAAAAACTTTTAAACTCTCCCCCCACCCATTCCCGGGCCAAAAAAGCAGGCGGAAAAATGCCTGCTTGACTAAGGGCGCAGGGCACCTACCGGAGGGGTGGTTTCTGGAGGGGGGGTCCCGCCTCCCCCCCGTCCTGGGCAGCCGGACTCGAGTTGCCATTTCGCCATGCCATGCGGTGCGGGCGGGGGATCCAAAATGGGGCGGCAAACGCAATATTGTTTTTGAAATCGTGGTCCAAAAACACACAAGCACAACAGAAACACGCGAAAATTTATAAACTGCCAGATTTTTCAAAGTAGCAGTGGGTTTTTTCTTGCAACAAAATGTCTCTCCTCTCCTCCTCTGTCCTCCATCGATTTTATTTTATTTTATTTTATTTACACCTGCGCAATGATGGGCTGGCCGAGTGGCCAGCCATGTGGGAGTGGACGACCATGCAAATTTTTGGAGCCATCCCACCAATCGCATGGCCACTTGGCCATGGAGACTTCTGGGATGTGCCAAAAAGCCCCCTAAAACCTGCCCTAGCCCTAACCCTAACCCTTGACTCCGTACCCATACGTCACAGACTGTCTTCTTAGTGGGTCAGAGAGGCACCCAGAGGTGCAACCCACTAGCCCACCGTAACCTTACCCGTCACTAGCCTAACCCTAGCCATTGCACTAAGCCACCTTAAAGCCAGATCTACTTGCTTGCATTGCACTACACGCAGCAAGTACAATTCCCTTCTGTGTGAGACATGGTGGTGCGAGAGCCTTGTGAAGGGCGGGCATGACGCTATCACTCTCACACTGGTCTCACTGTCTGCACATTATGTTATGCAATATCCATATGGCTATTGCATAGCATTTTGCAGCAGCAGCAGGTGAGGAAGGGAGACCCCCATGTAGAGGGGTCTCTTGGAGCCTGCTTCCCCTTCCTAGTGGGTGAGGATAGGAGGCACCCACGGGTGCCTCCAGGAGCCCACTTTCCCTTTATAGCGGGCCAGAGGAGGCACCCACCCCACAGAGGTGCCTCCAGGAGCCCGCTCCCCCCCAAAAAACCAGTACTAACGACAACGAAAAAACGAAAAAACGAACTGACTAATTTTTGCGAATTTTCACGAAAAACGGAAACGAGCCGAAACGGGACCGGCCCGACTAACGACAACTCGGAAAAAAATTTTTTTCAAGTCGTGCCCATCTCTAGTTACAGTATTTCAGTTTTGCGTTCTGTTTAATTTAAGGGCAAAACCACTTAATTGTGGTGAAAAAAATTCCATGATCAGGAGTTGTTACTCAATTAGACAACTATGTTTTGCCATAGTGGAAAACAGAAAATGGTTCTGCTGTTGGAGTATAGCTCAAGATGCCTGGATTCAAATCACCACTCAACCATGACACTGACTGGGTGACCTCAGACCAATCACATACTCATAGTCTGAAGGAAACCCCAGGGCTATGAGGATAAAGATGGGAGAAAGAGCCGCGTATGCTATTCTTATGCTTGCTTAAGGCAAAGAATGAATATAAACCGCCTAGAGTAGCCTGGTGATTAGATGGGAGGTATAAAAATCAAATAAATAAATAAATAAATAAATAAATAAATAAATAAATAAATAAATAAATGTGCTGAAGAAATAAAAAAAATCTTCCTCTAAAGTCAAATTATGAACTCTGTACGGTATTAAGCTTTATCAATAATCCAGCTAAGAAGCAAAACAAATTATTACATACATATGTAATTATTTATTATAGGATTCAAGACTGCAGGTAGCAGAAGAGAGGTCCAATAGCTCCCTCCTATAGAAATGATTTCCCCACACATTCAAAGCTAGGTTTGACAAGAAATCTAAAAATAGCCAGTCTGAAACTTTTCTTAAAGTGTTGTCCTTGACTTCCAATAAGAGAAGATTGTATTTCACACATTCCTGATTCCTGTGGGGAATGTTTTCATAAGCATTTCATAAGCTGGGCAGGACATTAAGTGGCATGAGCAGAGGGAATGCACAAAAAAAAAATCAAGAGGGTAAGAGGACTGGGGACAGCAGAATTAATTTTGGCAATTACAGGGCCGCTGCAAATCTGCCCAGTTAAGTTCCAGGGCTGGGGAAGCAGAAGGAAGACACAGTGAGCTGTGAGTGAAGAAGAGGGTGTGGTTTTATAAAGTCAGAGAAACTTGGAACAAAACTGTTTAAAATCCACAATGCAGTGGCTTTAACAGTTTTGTGACCTTTTCAACCTATATGGGTTAAACTCTTCAATAAGATGCATGCAAGGGGGACATGTCCCTACAACTGGAGTGCTTCTATGGTATAGAATAGACATGGGAACGACTCGGCGAAATTGTCGTTTCCGTTTTCGGTTATTGTTTCCGTTACGTAACGGAAACGGTAACGATAATTATGCCGTCAGAACTTGAACTCGAACCGAAAAAAGAAAAATTTGGTCAGGTTTTTTGTTTCCGTTTGTGGCATCACGGCGATCGCACAATGCAAAACACAGAAAAAGTTTATAAAAGTTTTTTTTTAAAAAACCCCGACTCCCGTCCAAAAAAGCAGGCAAAAATATGCCTGCCTGAGGCTTTGCCACCTACCAGAGGGGTGGTTTCTGGGGGTCCCCAGCCTTCCCCCCCTCTTCTCCTGTCCTGGGCTGCTTGCACCAAGCTGGGGGGGGGGTTCATCCTCGTCGTCTGTCTCGCTGCATGCCATGTGGTGGGGGGGATCCAAAATGGCAACCACAATTTTTCTTTTGAAATCGTGGTCCAAAAACACACCAAATCACCACAGAAACATGTGAAATTTATTTATTTTAAATGCCTGAATTTTTATAGTAGCAGCAGTGGGTTTTTTATAGCAATAAAACATCGTATTGATTTTATTTTATTTTATTTTATTTTATTTTATTTTAGACCTGCCCATTTGGGCTGGGCATGGGATGGGACCATGCAAATTTTTTGAATCATTCCACCAATGGCATCACCAGGTTTTTGACTGACACTTCTGGATGTCTCCGAGGGCATAAAAAGCTGAGGCACCTTCCAGAAATCGCAGTCGGGTGTATGGATGTGGTTGAGGGAGGAGGGCTGGCTGCTGGTGCTGGTGTGATCTGATCGAGATTGAGGAGGGAGGCTGGAGGCTTTAAGATTTAAGTTAGGCAGGCAGGGAGGGAATTGAATTTAGAAAATAATTTCTTTGATTCCCTGCAGCTTTGTCTGCTGAAGGGAATAGCAGTTTATTCTTTATTTCTTCTCTGGCAGTTTGAGGACTTTTTTCTGATATTGGATAAAGGGGGAGGTTCGACTGGGAGTGGGAGGTGTGGATTTATTTAAAAAATATATTATATACTACCATTTATTTTCTATTTTCCCAACTTCAATTTGCTTGCACACACACACATTTGGGCTGCAAGCCAAGAACAGAACCTCTATCCTAAGTGATATCCTAACTGCCAACTCACCCATCCGCCCGCGCCGCCGCCCGCCCACTTGCCCTCCCACGGCCACCGCCCGCCCATGCCCCCCCTGCCACCGCTGCCCGCCCTCACCTCCCCCCCGCCACCCGCCCACCGCCCACCGCCTAGGGCGCAAAAACACCTAGCGCCGGCCCTGATTGCGGGACGCCCCTATGCTCTGGGAAGTCAAATCGCGCTAAATCGCAGTGGAAACGACAAACGACAAATGACAAATGGAAACGACAAATTTTTGAAAAATTTCGCGACAAACGGAAACGACCCGAAACGGACCCGTTCCGACAAACGAAAACTCGAAACATCATTTTTTCTGGTCGTGCCCTTGTCTAGTATAGAACTACTACATTCTAAAAATAACGGTTTCGGATGCTACAGTGAAGGATTCTGAATATGAAGGAAAGTACTGAAAAGGAGATCCTACATCCTTGCTCTAGCTATTCTGGTTCAAGCAAAACCTTTTATTGTACCTACAATTTTCTGCAAGTGGGATAAAGTTGTTGATCTTTGCCCCAGCACAATAGTTCCCGTCTGGGTTCATGGATCTCCAGATGCTCATGGACTACATGTCCCAGAAACCCTGGTCAGCACAGATAGTAGTGAAGGCTTCTAAGAGTTTTAGTCCAAGAACATCTGGAGATCCAAAGTTGGGAGCCACTGCCTTAGTAGTTTCTGCAATACTGCTGGTCCCTTCCCTCTAAGGTTGCTGTGCTTGGAGGACTGACCTATTGAGTCATCAGTGGCTCAATCTCTCCTCCTTGCCTTCTCATTTTCTCCAGTGATCTGGGGATGTGGTTTTTTCATGTATTCCCCAACTGTTGGCAAAAGAATATCAACATCACTTGTTCCAGCCTTAGAACACACTGTATTCCACTAACACATTTCACTTGAAAACAAAAAGGAGCTAGCTATAATTCAACTGTGCACATAGTAAAGGAAGGCAAACTAATTTACCAGTTGTGCTGTTGTTCACATGGAAATGGATATTTCGTTATGTTAAAAAAGCAATTCTGCACAAAGGGTTTGTAAGGACATAGCATGTCACAAAGGAGTAACTCCAACATAACCAGACAACGATGCTTTTATGTGAGTGTGATAAACAAGGACTTTCTGTTCCTTCAAATCCCCAATTTCAATGTGGTGTCAAAAGATAAATTACTGCAGGAAGGTCAACCAAATTGTTCAAGGGGCTATGAATTTGTAAAGGGGGACTAATGACAGCTAGACTTTTCTTTCCCCTGGTGACAGGTGCCCATGTATCCAGTGCAAACACTTTTTTCTTTCTTTCTGTAGCAATGAAGACATGAGCCTTGCTCTAAATTTTCCAGAACTGAACTTTTCAATCTTCAAGTGGCGTTTTCTTTCACACCCCCCCCAATTCCCTCTTAATAAATTGTATCATGTTGAAGATAAGGTGGGGGTCAAGAGCTGGGGATTTGATCAAGGAAAAATCAATACAATACTTTGAACTTGCACCTAATCAACCTGATACTGAAGTGGTTTTGTTTTTCCTGTGCATAGTAATATTTGGAGATATTTTTCAATATTCAAATATAATATCAATAAGGGTCTTTTCATCTTTAATTTTCAGATAGTCCCAGAAAACATCCTAGAGTGCTGATATAGCTTTTGTCTTCCCAAGTTTTTACAAAAAACAGCCATGTCTTCTGCTTGTCCTACTTGCTGATTCTTCCTTGGTATATATTTGTAATACATGTAACAGAATGAATAATGCAGCAGCAAGTAGCCCGAGGTGGCAACTTTTAGCACTTCTATTTCTTGTCTTGGTCCACTGGAAGTAAAGAGCAGGAATTCAGAGTGTAGACACAAAAAAATAAACATTAGGCTAACCTACCAGCTTGTTGAGAACGATGCTGTGCATGAATAGCTCTAGCTCCCATTTTTGGTTACCCATAATTTGCTTATTCTTAAGGGCATAAACACATAATAACACTATTTTACTGCGTAATCCCCATTACATGCAAGTCCAACCTTAATAACGAATGTTCATTGATTCATTAATGGGACACTTTAGGTCAAAGAGGTATCACAAGAGCAACTCTATACAGGTACTCTTAATAGGAAGGAATGGTATACCCAGGTGTTTCTTGCTTTCATGCTTCTCCTCCTCAGTTGCTTCCTGCTGCTGGCATTCCCAACTTCTCTTCTTGAATGAGAGTCAGTGTCATTCTCGATTGGGCTTTTTCACCTTCTAAGCTCTTTCATTTGCCTCAATGTGATGGTACTAGGAGGAACTATTGGAATTTTTGGGCTTCCCTCTTGCCTTAATGGAAAAAAGGTTTTCTAGAAAAGTGTAATTATAGTCTTATCAGGGAAGTTTTCAGCCAAGTCCCTGACCATCCCTCCTGAGCTCTCCTTTCCCTAACTCCTCTTCTTCCCAGGGTTCGCTGTAATTCTTTTCCTCTGCTCTTCCTTTTTTCTTCCAATTCACTTTCAGATTTCTTCTGTCCCTCCCAAGGCACCTCCCCTTTCCTCCCCTTGCCCTGTCCCAAATTCCTTCTCTTTCTCTCACCTCTCAGGGGTTTCTTTCCTTTTTTGGTGCATCCTTACCTTTTCCCCCTGTGGCAGCAACACAGCCTTCATATCGGCCATGGACCACAGATAAAGTAACTAGAGATGGGCACAAAATGCCCAAATGGCATTTCGTTTTTCGTTTCAGTCTCTCCCCCCCCCCCCGTTTTGTTCTGTATTAGCACCAACCAGCTGGAGCACGGGGCCCTGCCTGTCAGCGCTTTGGGTGGCAAAAGAAAAAAAAGTTTTAAAAGCCCATGGTTTTTCCCACCTGATCAGGTGCATGGGGGGGGACAGTGGGCTTTCCCCCATAGGAATGCACTGCTTCAATGCATTCCTATGGGAAAACGAAAAACAAAAATTTCCATTTCAATTCATTTTATTTTTTTTTGATGGGTCATTTCATATTTCGTTTCTTTAGGGAACAAAATGAAAAACAAAAAAATGAAACAAAAATGTTTCTTGCCCATCTCTAAAAGTAACTCTTCCCTCTTTCCTTCTCGGTGTCCTCCTATTCCTAAGGCTTTCATGGCCATGTCAGCCTCTATCTGAATCCTGCTCTTCTGGGAGCTACATTCAGTGGTGCCCTCCTGTTGCCCAGGAACCCTGTTGATTGGCTCACGAAGAGGTTGGCTGGGTTGTTGGGACCCCTGGCTGGAGCTCTACAGGCCACTGACAGGGGCATCTGTGATCCTGCCTTCCTCCCAGTGGGCTAGAAATCATTCTAATAAAGTAAAGAGAAACTGATAGGGGAAAATGTCACATAATTAATTTCAAAGATAGGAAATGACTGGGGAGCAGGGGGGGACAAGGGCAGGGAAAGGAAGGAAAGCCACCAGCATAAGTATAGATGCCTGCAGAGGACTGCAAAGGAAAGAAGGGCAGGGTCAGGATGGAGGAACAGGTGGCTTTGAAATCAAGAAGCAAAAGGAGCAAAAAATTTTGTTAAAAAGGATGAATACATTTGCAATTTGGATAGGTTCATCCCAGAGAGGATCAGAAGAATTGGGATGGAAGGGAGAGGACATTTGGAGAGAGAGTGTTGCAGGGGAGGATTACCAAAAGGAAGCACAACAAAGTTGAAGAAGAGTAGAAGAAAATGGTAGGAGGGCTGTGTGCAAGTTTCGATTGGAAATAAATGTTGGGTAGATATATAAGTGCTTAGTGAAAAAATAGAGAACCTGAACTAGCATGTACTTCTTTTAGGTTTATTAAAAAAAAACATTTACTGCTAGGATGACCTTGGTTCTATTTTATGTCTTACCACGAGTTCCCAATGAAATCACTTGTATATATTTTTGTCCGTGAAAAAATTGCAGCGCTTCGAAAGCAATCTCCTTGTTTTGCCTTGATCTCAAGGCACAGAGAAGCTCTCACATAACGTACATACAAACCCTTCTAACACACACTCCTCCTAGCCAAGTAAATTTTCCATTACAACTTGAATTTAAATATTCTAATAAATTTGTTTTAGAAATTCTTACAGCTCCCTTGTGTCATTTCTAGGGAAACACTCAGATGCTTGTGCGTGTATGTGTTTTTCCTGGGAGATGGAGATTTCTTTGTGCTTGGGGTGACTGATTGAATTTTACCTGAGCTAAATTATATTTGCACATTCTAGTAATTGCAAAGGGCCACACAGAGGAAACAAAGCATTGGTTGCTGTTGTGCAGGGATTTCCCAAACGTATAATTTCAAATTGATATGAAAAAGGCCTTGCTATGCATTAATAAATAGCAGAAAATGTAACTCGCTTGGCCGCAAAACAAGCTATAGACCTCAGGTGGGTAATATTTATTGTTAGCATGGCTTTTTTCTATTGCACACCTTATGAAATGCAAAGTAAAAGATTTATATTGACCATATCACTTTACTCATATATGGCATGTTTTTATATTGTGTACACCATGAGATGTTCCTACACCATGTAGCATAGTTTTCTCACACTCTATGGTGTTTATGTGCACATATACCCATATGTATAAATTGTTTTAGCTTTTCTGGCAAAACTTAACAGGATCTCTTGATCATTTCTTACTGCACATTCAGAATTTAGGGACATATCTGGACAGTGCAAGGCCCAAGAATTTTCTGCTAAAGTTTATGACCATTAAATTGAAATCTGGATGGACCCATCAATTTCTTTAAAATTGCTGAGTAGATAGATAGATAGATAGATTATCCTCTGTATCAGATCTGGGTTTCAGCTGTTCCTGTGTCATAGGTGCCTAGGATTTTGATTACTGCCACAAAAAACATACAGTTGGCATACAAAATACAGGGAGAAAAAGTGGAAGAAATAAAATTTATGGTATGTGTAGCTATCCTTATAACAGAAATTGTACTGTTCTCACCTGCTTGTTTCTGTTTCTGCATTTCTATACTTCGTCTGTGCTGTAGATGGTCTAGTATGGGGAAAATATTCCAGACCACAGTCCATCAGTGTAAGTCCAGCTAGCTAAGGCTCCTGGATCTAAAAAATCTCAAACATCTTGAGGACAAAATATTCCACCTCCACTATCCAAAAGAAGGATCACACTTCAAGGAGAGATCAAAAACTTCGAATGCAAAATGACCAGAAGAGGAACATGTTTAACTAATGATTGTCACTGCAGCAGTTTCTCTAGCTTCAGGTATATGGATGTTGTGTGTGTGTGTTGTGTCATTACAGTCGTGAGTGACTGACTCTTTGTGACCATGTTCATGGAGTTTTCTTGGCAGGAATACTGGAGTGGTTTGCCAGTTCCTACTCCAGGTGCCTACAACACCTGGCATTCCCTGGTGGTCGCCCATCCAAGTACTAATCAGGCCCAACCCTGCTTATCTTCCGAAATCAGGCAAGTTCGTGCTTTATTTGGTGATTGGTCTTCAGGACTTAAGCATTGAGTTTCTTTTAAGTCTGTTTTCACAAAGACTGCCTTAGTCCCCCTCTCTGCAGCATTATTACTGTTTCTTCGGTGCTAATTACTGACTATCTCTAATGTTTGTCTTTGGTCTCAGCTTAAACTTTGGAGTTTTCAGGTAGGGTAGAAAAGACTTCTGTCTGAACATAATTAACAAGATATTACTGACATAGAAGCTATAATGGTATGGCTCAATATGATGCAGCATTCCAAGATCCCATGTATTTCTTCATATATAGCACATAAATTAAACAGTGGAATTCATTATTGCAATATGTGATGATTCTGCCAAACTGAACAGCTTTAAAGGGGGATTTAAGACACATCACTCCAGTGCACTTGAGGAATGTTAATGATTTCTGATCAGATGAACTATATGTATGAAACATGCAGTGCAAGGGGCAGTAGACCTCTGTGTATCATTTACCCGAGATGGTACACCTCGGTATAAGTTTAGCTTGTGAATTTTTATGAAAAACTGCTAGGCCACAAATAAACAGAAATGCAGGACTAATGGTTTAATCCTACTCCAACAGGGCTCATTCTATTATTATTGTTTTTCTTATAACAGGCTGTCTTTCTTAAACTGATCATTAAGATGAAGTGCACTGTTGTTAAGTACCATCAAATCAGAACTGACTTTTAACAACCCTGCTAGTAAGTGAGGTATTTAAGGAATGATTTAACCAGTTTCACCTCCCAGTGAATTTCTGTGGTAGAGCTGGAAAACTGAACCGTGGACTTCTGAGTCCTAGTCCATTACTCTAGTCCAGTGGTTCTCAACCTATGGGTCCCAAGATGTTCCTGGACTGCAACTCCCAGAAACCCCTTCCAGCACAGCGAGTGGTAGAGGCTTCTGGGAGTTGCAGTCCAGGAACATCTGGGGATCCACAGGTTGAGAACCACTGCTCTAGTTGATACACCACCACCGGATACCAAAGTACACTTAGTCATGTGTACAATACTATGAAATTTCACTTATGGTCATAGCAACACTGATTCTCTTTGTTATTAAAAAAAACCCTCCATAATTATTTGAACAAGATCTCACTTGAACCAGGACATGCTTTTAGTGAATTATTAATAATGCCGAAACCATGAAGCATGGACAGAGTTTCCTTGCTACTGGCTGTCTGCTGATAACCACCATGACCAAAATTTCCAGATTATAAAATTTGGCTTTCACAGATGCTTAATTGAGTGCCAGGTGTTGAAGAAATGAGTCACTGTTGTGGTGGTGTGAAATTCCACAAATAAATATGTCCTTTTTGTCCTTGTTCCTAAGAGGTTTGTTCTCTTAATAATTATTTTAATGTGCACAAAATACTCGAGGTTCGTAATTCTCTTTATTCCACCTAACTGCTTTTTTTTTTTGCAGATAATTAGGATGTGTTGACATTCCTCTTTAATCAAACAGGAAATGAGAACGTATAACCTGATCAGAGGCCAGCTAGTTCTTACGTGGTCTTACTCACATACTTTGTTCAAATGGGTGCTAAGAAGGGCAGGCAAGGCAAGTGGAAGGCAGAGTGGGATATCTAGAATCTGTGTTGAGATGGAATTAGCTGTGAGAGAATCTCAATACGACACCCTTCCACGTTGCATTATTTCCCCTGATATGTTTGTGATGCTGTGTCACTGTGTGATGACATTTGCTCATAATTATATGGTATATGACACAGGCATCAGCTCTGTGATGTCTCCATGTCACACTACAGAAGGATTTTGTGACTTTGAAATTCCCATCAGACACCTGAAAGCCAGCTTCACAGAAGTCAAAACATGACAAAACTGAAGTGAGCCAAGATTTCACTCAGTTCTTCAAAGTTGAGTGCCACTTTTCCAGTAGGGCTCTTTTTTGTTGTTGCTTTGGTTACTTTGTTTTATTTTGCAGCAGTTTGTGATCCTAACTGAATTTCAATAGCTTTTAAAGGGAGAAGGAACAGGCCAATTAAGGGCTAAATCCAATTGGTATGTCCAATCATTCCTTGAATCAATTATTGAAGGATTAAGTCAACACTAATGTAAGGCCCACTTATTCAATGAGACCTCTAGTTTGGGACTAGCAATTGGGCTTGGCCTAAGTTATTGCTAACATTTCTGCTAAGGTAGTTCATGCAGTAAAACCTTCTATTGTCAGGAGTGAAGCAAATAATTGTAAATGAAGACCCACACTGATGAGGACTGGACTTTATATATATCTAGCACAACATGAGTACACGGCTGAATTACCACTGTCTCTTGAATTGAAAATGTAAATGCATTATTAATTTTGAACATACTTCTCCACTCTTTCTTCTTCTGCAACCCTACAGCTCAGTCCTAAACACATTAACTTTGGAATAGCACTAAAATGAAACGATGCATAAATTGAAAATCTACTTTGAGTGATAATTTTGCATGCTTCCCTTGTACAAGGAAGCAAAATTATGCACGGTACTGTGATGAGGATTCAATACTGAATAAGGCCATTTGAAATAAATCAAATCATAATGTTTAGTGCAGGTGAGGTATTATGGCATCTTTTGAGTAACATACTGTAGACATTTTATCTCTTATTCTCAGGTAGAAAACAGATTAGTTTGTGTGGGTTTTCTGCAGTTATTTGCTGGGCAGCCATCTTTAGATATAACAACTACTTTGCAATTTGGTAAGAGCAGTTCTCAGTCTGAAGAAAGGGCACATTTCTCCCCAAAATTCTGGGATACTCATTTTCAATGTGGCCATTAGCCACCAATGACTTGTAGAACCCCTGGTTTGGAGAACTCAACTGGATTAAGAGAGCTGGAGTAAAAAACCAAAATCTTCTGCCCCATAGTGCTTAAAGCCCCTTCTGGGCGGTTTACAATTTATTTACGCAGTCTACACATTGTGCCCTTACCCCCCAGCAGTGAGCTTGGTACACATTTTACCAACCGCAGAAAGACTGAAGGCTGAGTCAACCATGAGCCAGCTACCGGGGATTGAACCCAAGGTTGTGAGCAGTTATAGCTGTAGTACATCAGTTTAACTACTGTGCTATGAGTCAAACTAAATGGGTTGTTTGGTTCCAACTCTATAGCCTTGTTCAGGTGTTACTTATCCATTTCTTTCCCATATGGTTTAGCCTCTGCCTTCTCCATCATAGACAGCAGTATAACTGCAATGTAGAGCTTCCTGCTTGTGTGTAGGCTCTTTGTGGAAGCAAGAACCCTGATTTTCTAAGATTCTTCCTGATATGCATCAGAACCCTCACATGTAGAGTTACTAAGTGAGCAGGAATCCCTCCTCTGCCTCCAGGTGATGAAAGCAATGATGGAGAAAGGAGGGGTTAGGCACTCCTCTCTAAGCATGTTGGAAGGAAATGGGTACCCCATGGCACAGTGGTCAACTTGCAGTACTGCAGTCAAAACCTGAATACAATTGCAATGGGACTCAGATAGCTGATTCAGTCTTTTGGTTCACATCTTTTTAATAGAGTGTTGCATTTTGAGAAATGCCCTCCAGCCCAGTTGAGCTGGATGTTCATGTTCAACAGGAAATTATATCAAGAGATGTTGGGGTAAACTGATAATGCTATGTAGCTTCAAAATACCAAGCTAATAAAGGATTTTCCCACCCTTGATACACTCGTTTCCCCATAGGAGATCCCTGTCTGTCCAAAACGGCACTGGAAAAACACCCTCAGGAATGATATGTAGTTGCCCCGGGTTCACCCGGACTTAGCCCATGACCAAACCAAATGGAGGGCCAAAAAAAGAATAGCAGAACCCAACTATCAAGTGGGAGAAACACTAAGAAAAGGAAGAAGAAAAAAGAAGATGGATAGGAGACCCCGATTTTCATTCCCTCGTTTGTTTTCCAAATTAAACACACAACCCCCACCAGCTTTATTCATGATAACATGGTGGAAAACATGAATAATGTTCAACACTTGGTTAAAAATAGAAAATTAATGAAACTGTTTTCTATTGATGGACTAGCCATTGGCAACCTACCACACCCTGATTTGTTCCTTTCTATCAAGAGGAATGTGTCCAGGCATGTGTTTGAAAAAATGTAAAGGAAGAATATTTAAAGCCACCGGGGGGCGGGGGGAGCAAGACACAGTTCAGTGATGGCTGCATATCTTCCATCGTTTAAGTGCAGGAATATTCAGCTGCAAGCATGACCTCAAAATCCCCAGACCATTTATCCATCAGTCATGAACTAGTGAGTGGATAACCCCAATTTTCTCCAGCAGTCTGATTATATACACTAGAGATGGGCACGACTTGAAAAAATTTTTTTTCGAGTTGTCGTTAGTCGGGCCGGTTCCGTTTCGGCTCGTTTCCGTTTTTCGCGAAAATTTGCAAAAATTAGTCGGTTCGTTTTTTCGTTTTTTCGTTGTCGTTAGTACTGGTTTGGGGAGGGGGTAGCGGGCTCCTGGAGGGAGCTGCAGGAGTCAGCCAGAGCCACAAGTGACGGACTGGCAGACTCTTTGCACCCGCTGTGTCTCACGTACTTGCATGTAGTGCAATGCAAGTAGATCTGGCTTAGGGTTAAGACGGCTTAGCGCAACGGCTAGGGTTAGGCTAGTTACGGGTGAGGTTACGGTGAGTATTGGGGTGCATCTGGGTGCCTCTCTGACCCACTTAGAAGGACAGTGTACTGGCGTATGGGTTAGGCTTAGGGTTCGGGTTTGGGCTACGATTAGTGGGCTGTTTATGCCCGATTGGCACATCCCAGAAGTCTCTGTGGTCAACCTGGCCAAGTGGCCATGCGATTGGTGGAAAATTTGCATGGTCTACTCCCATGGGAGAGCCCATCATTGCGAATGCGCAGGTGTAAAAAAATAAAATAAAATAAAATAAAATAAAATCAACGGAGACTTTTTTTGCAAGAAAACCCCACTGCTGCTACTGTAAAAATTCAAGCATTTAAAATAGCTAATTTCCGCATGTTTCTGTGGTGCTTTGGTGGGGTTTTGGGCAACAATTTCAAAAAAAATATTGCGGTCGCCATTTTGGATCCCCCCCCACCGCATGGCAAATGGATGCGCCCTCCCAGCCTGGTACAGTCAGCAAAACCTGGCCATGCAATTGGTGGAATGGCTCCCAAAACTTTGCATGGTCCACTCCCATGGGCGAGCCCATCATTGAATGCGCAGGTGTAAAAAAATAAAATAAAATAAAATAAAATAAAATCAACGGAGACTTTTTTTGCGGGGAAAAAACCCACTGCTGCTACTGTAAAAAATTCAAGCATTTAAAATAGCTAATTTTCGCATGTTTCTGTGGTGCTTTGGTGGGGTTTTGGGCAACGATTTCAAAAAAAATATTGCGGTCGCCATTTTGGATCCCCCGCACTGCATGGCAAATGGATGCGCCCTCCCAGCCTGGTACCAGCAGCGCAGCAGTAGCAATAGCCAAGGAGAGGGGGGCGGGGAACCCCCCCCAAATAAAACACCCTTCTGGCCTGGTAGGTGCCCTCAGACAGTTTTCGCCTACTTTTAGGGCCCGGGAATCGGTTTTTTTTTAACTTTTAAAAACTTTTTTTCTGTGCCGCTTGGCATTGCGCGATGCAAGTAACGAGCACGACAAATCAGACCAAATTGTTTGTTCGTCGGTTTGAGCTCGAAGTCTGGGGCAGTGATTCCCGTTACCGTTTCCGTAGAGTAACGGAAACGAGTAACGGAAACGGAAACGGGAATACCGCTAAGTCGTGCCCATCTCTAATATACACTAGGGCTACTGTTATTTTATTAAAATGTGGTTTGTAAATGTGGCCTGGTAGACCTTAAAAGTACATTAGACAAACACTCAAATGTGCTTTTCCCCTTGTTTATTTGTGTGGAAGACATTGCATGCACATGCATGCATGTGTGTGCGTGCATGTGTGCACATGTGTGTGCATGTGTGCTTGCACACACATACATACCTTAAGAGATATGTAATCAAAATAGATTTGGAGTGGACAATCTATAGTATTTCTGACACCAATGAGCAAGGCTTTAAAAATATTAAATGACAATTGCTATGCAGATGTGCATCTGCACCAGCTGTTCAAATGGAAGTTAGCAGTTCCCCATTACTAGATTAGGAGGTGATCATTTCATTTTGCCTTTATCATCCCATGACTTTGATATCTAAGGGATATCATAAGTGCAGGAATATTCAGCTGCAAGCATGACCTCAAAATCCCTGGGCCATTCAGATTTTCATAGTGACCTTAGCTCTGTTCCCCAAAATGTGGCAAGAGGGCCCTCTCAACTGTGGCTCCTCAGTTGTGGAATGCCTCCCTTTGGAGGCCTGACTACTGCCAGTGTTGGCCTCATTTCAACACAGAATTAAGACCAATCGATCAAAAATTCAAAGCTTCTGTGCCTCAGTGATTGTGACTAGGCTTTATCTTGGTTATGCTGAATTGAATAAAATGTTTACACTCTTTAAAAGTTTCTATTTATTTTGCCTTTCTCTGGGGTCTGTAGGTAGGGTGTGATAGATAGGGTGTGACAGAAATGCTTTAATAAACACATTAAAATAATTTTGTCCAGTTTGAGGAAATAACATAGAAAAACATTCCCCACAGAAGAGAACACAAACACTGCAAGTATACAAAAATGCTATATTCTGTTTAAAGCAACATCACTAACCAAATTCTCAGTTTGTATCTAGAATTTCCAACACAGTGCATTCAGTTACAGATTTTCTTTGACACTCAAAGTAAGTTGTGTGTGGGAATACAGAAAACAAAATAACAAAGTCTTGGGCTTGAGGTTTATTCCTGTAAATTTGCAAATGGATTTCCATTAAGTCTGTTTTATCTTTCAACTGAACTTAATTTTTCCCTCTCATTCTTTCCTCTTGCCTGTACCATTGTATGCCTGGCCCCGTGATTTAGCTTAGGGACAAGGACAAAGTAGATATTTCATACAGAAGGGAATAGGATGCATGTTTCTGATCAGTTCTCCTCATGCTTTGGAATCTCTATAGTTTATGCCTCAGGCCTTGATTTGGCTGTCTCTCAAGTTGCCATTTCCACATGAAGTACCATTTGGGTCTTTGATCCTTGCATCTAATAATTCCTCGCCTTGGGCTGATCACTTGAGTGAATCCTTTTGGGTCCTTTGCACACACTTTTCTTTGTTTCAGGCTCATGGAAATAGGTTGCAGTGAAAGAAATTAGGGAAAGCATAATTCTAAAGTGAGGGAGTTTTCCATCCTCTTGAGAGTTCTGAAAAATGGGCAACACCAAGGTTCCTTTCCTGGTTTGTTGCAGAGAGTTCAGACCCCATCAGTTTATAAATGTAATTGGTTTTTCTGCCCCCACATGCATCACTCTGCACTTGTTGAAGCTCATTTGCCACTGGTGTGCTCACTCCCCCTGTGTCAAGAGATCCCTCTGGAGCTCCTCACAATCTCTCTCAGTTTTTACTAACCTGTATAATTCAGTGTCGTCGGCAAATTTGGCTACTTTTCTAATTACTTCTATTTCTAGATCATTTATGAAGAGGTTGAAAAGCAGGGGTCCTAGTATGAAACCTTGGGGTACCACACTCTTTACCTCCCTCCACTTGGAGAGGTGTCCATTTAGTGCTACCCTCTGTTTCCTGTCACGTAGCCATTTGCTGATCCAGGACAAGACCTGTCCCTTGATTCCATGACTGGCAAGTTTATTCAAGAGCCTTTGGTACGGGACCTTGTCAAAAGCTTTTGAAAGTCCAGATAAACAATGTCCCTGTAAGCTTCAGAGACTAGGACGTGGGGCAATGGATTCAAACTATAGAAAACGAGATTCCATTTGAACATTAGGAAGAACTTCATGACAATTAGAGCTGTGAAATATGCTGCCATGGAGGGTGGTGGAGTCTCCTTCTTTGGAGGTTTTTAAGGAGAGGCTGGATGGCCATCTGTTGGGAGTTCTGTCATGGGGGTTCCTGCATGGCAGCGGGTTGGACTGGAAGGCCCTTGAGGTCTCTTCCAACTCTATGATTCTATGATTCTATGCAAACAAACATGTTCATAGTTCTTGTAACCTTTTTGCAATGCTATGATTTACAGCCAATTATTTATCAGATGTCTATCTGACTGAGAAGGTTCTCATGTAAATCATGAGATTGCTGACCATATGTTTAATGGTTTTGCTACCATATTATGCAGCCATATTGTGCAGAGGTCCAGCGTTACCAGGACCACTGCATAATAGAAATTCATATGTGAAAGAAATAGCAGAACATGATCAGCTGTGATGTGGGCCACTTTAGGCCTATTCCAAGGATAAATTAGGGTAGGGGCATGGGTGGCAAGCTGGAAAAGGCAAGATGCCCAGACAACAGCATTGGAGCAAGGTTTATGAGGCAAGAGCAATTGTTGCATGCTGAAGTAGGATCGTAACAACTGGAGCAGGCAGGAACATAAAGAAGCAATCCAGGCACCAGTGGAGCACATAAAAAATCTTCAGGGGCAAGGCAGGGACACACAGAAGGAAGGCAAGCACCGCTGAAGAACACATGAACTTGTCGGAGCAAGGTAGTCACCAGTGGAGCACATAGAAGCCTTCAGGAGCAAGGCAGGAACATACAGAAGCAAGGCAGGTGCCCCATAGGGATTTTCAGAAGCAATTCAGGAAGATACAGAAGCAGAGCGAGCACTACTAAAGCACATAGGAACCTGCAAGAGCAAGGTAGGCACCACTGGAGCACACAGGAGTCTTCAAGACAGGAACATGCCTGTTAGGAACAGAGAAGTAAAGGGCCAAAGCACAAGAGTCACTAAATTCGGCACTGCAGAAAGTCTGTATACAGTAGGACCCCAGTATCAACTGGGGATTGGTTCCAAGCCTTCCTATGGATAATGAAAACTGTGGATAAGAGAGAATGCCAAAATGTCCCCAAAACTGCTGTTTTGTGATAGTAACTTGTTTTACAGCTGCTGTTTTGCAACAGTAGCTTGCTTTACAGCTGCTGTTTGTGACGGTATCTTGCTTTACGGCTGCTGTTTTATGACAGTAGCTTGCTTTAGAGCTGCTCTTTGTGACAGTAGCTTGCTTTGAGGCTGCTGAATTATTTATTTATTTATTTTTCCTCTGCCAGCCGTGGATACCTGAATCAGTGGATAATGAATCAGTGGATACTGAGGTCCTACTGTATACTGATTTCCAGGGGTTCCAACCACATCGCATAAAAATCTCCAGTTGTTCCATGCAAGCCTAGGCAAGAGGCATCCCTGATTCTGCAAATGCTTGCATCATTTCTCCCACCCTGACCCTGACAGCAGGGGAATCTAGTTTTCTTTTTCATTACTCCTAATCTATGCAATTTCAGATTACTTCTTAGTACAAAACCAAGAATTTTTTTATAAAGTACTTACAGTATCACCCATAAATTGTTTTTGAAATACTTCACCTTCCCTTAAGGTGAGGGGGCGAAATGAATCATGGGTCAGAATGGTCCACGTAAGTAATGTCCCCCAAGCTATGAAGCAATTATTTCTCTTTGAAAAACAATTCTCACATTTTAATACACATTTTATGAATTTTGCTGAAGGGCAGGAGACTGACGTCTATTTGAATTCCTGCAATTGAAGAAAATTAATTTTCCTCATCTCAGTTTTAAACCACTATCCCTAGACCTTTAATGACTCTTTGTAAATTATCCGATGGCCCCTCTTTCTCTTAAAGCCACAGGAATACACAGATCAGTCCATTTAAACTCACTTGTGATGCAACAATCGTCAGTTTTCTTTCCAATAATTAAAAACTCTCAGTCAGGTCTATGTGACAGGCCTCTTTCTTTACCTGCTCTACTTTGCTTTTACCTCCTTGAATGTTTTCCTCTACACCTTTTGTGTTGTTTTATCTATGGCAAGAGGGAGATCGCACCACAGGAAACAGACTAGTGTTATAGGAAGTAGAAGTCCACTAGTTGC
Organism: Phrynocephalus guinanensis; assembly: GCA_037367245.1. Lineage (NCBI taxonomy): Eukaryota > Metazoa > Chordata > Lepidosauria > Squamata > Agamidae > Phrynocephalus > Phrynocephalus guinanensis. The sequence continues at coordinate 74,766,741 of CM074739.1, forward strand.
CTCTTCAGTTTGCATAGGCAGGCGTGATTTGATAACAGTGCATCAGCCAGTGACTCATTCAGGCTGCAGTCTCCATTCTGGAAAACTATCTTCCCCTTCATATCTCACAATTAAAAACTACCCGGCCTGGTTTCTGGGCTACAATATCAGTTCTAATTTTTGGACTTTCCTGTCTTGTCTACACACTTTTTGCATTACCTAGGTTGGAAGAACTTGAAAGCAACCACATTTTGTGTGTGTGTAGTAGCAGCTTCATGAATCCTGATAAAGGAGCTGCCCAACCATCAATTTTGTTTCCTTTTCTTTTGGACCAACAGGACTATCTTTGTCTTTGAATTATTGTAGCTGGTTTACAAACTGACTTCGCCTGAGGCCAGGAGTCTTCAAATGTTTTTAGCTGTGACCCCCATGTGCCCCTAAGGTACTATAGTTTTTCAGTCAGTGAGGAATACATGACAGGATTTGTGGCTGTACCATCTTGTCTTGGCCTTGAAATTCCTCATCCTATGTCATCATATAGGAAGAGCTTGGAAGTTGCTTCCTTTTTTGAAAACTAAAGCCCATATACAACCCAAAAACCCACCCAGGGCCTGAAATGCTGCCAGAGATGTAGTTCAAACAAGTTCTGAGGTGATACATATCAGGACTAGAGATGGGGATGAAATGAAAAATAAAGGTTTCATGTTTTATGATAAATATGGCCAATTCATAAAAATGATTCATATTTATCATATATGGAGTCCTCCAATAAATACAAATAGATGAATTGTATTGTTTTCTGGGGGTATCAATTTATTGGGATATAAAATAGCCCCCAAGGCACCTAGAGATACCAAAATTGGAGGGAAGCATCCAGTGGCTATACCAGTGATGGAGAACCTTTTAGAGACCGAGTGCCCTAACTCCAATTCAAAACCCACTAATTATTCGCAAAGTGCCAATACAGCCATTTAACCTGGATACAGGTGGCTGTGAAGGGGCGATGTTGGGTGCCCACAGAAAGGGCTCCGAATGCCACCTTTGGCACCCATGCCATAGGTTCACCAACACTGGTCTATACTCGATAATCCATGATTGGTGGAGATTGGAGTTTTGACGTTTGAGTTATGCACCTGCAAATACTGTAGGTCCTCCTGAGGAAAGTTCTCCCCAGGTAACTAGAGACTCCAAACATGCTGAGAAGCTTCCTATGAACTTCCTCTACATTCCCTCGTAGTTTAGTGAAAATTGGGTTTCCTCAACCCAGTTGCTAAAGGACACTTTCCTAGGGGGTTCGAATTTGTGGGTGTATAATTCAGATGTTTGAAATCGAATCTTCACCAAACTTAGAGGAAATGTATAGGAGACTTGGTAGAAGCCTCTCTGTGAGTGTAGTGTTTCTAGGCCCCTGGGGGAACATATCTCAGACTTCTAAGCCCCAATCATAACAAATCTTGCAGGGCTTATAGAGGAAAGACACAGGATAGATCCCTAAAATTTTGGGGCCTCTAGAAACCAGGGGATATTTTTATAATATTCTGAAGGGGAGAGGGATCATTTATTGATTCATCAACACTGGGAATTTGTTCATTCGTCAGTTAATTGATTCCTCAGCCCTGAGGAATCATGAATCATGATGAATCACCAGTTTATTTTAAAAAAAATCATCCCCCTCTCTAATCAGGACTATGGCAGTTGCTATTGTAACCCCAACGTATTAGGTGTCTTTGGGTCATATGTGCAGAAGGAGGACATGAGTTGCTGCCATCTTTCTGTTATCTTTCTGGTCTTGTCTTGTTTCTGTCACTGATGATTTTACCTGTTTTATTTATTTCTTACCATTTTGTTCTTTTATTGTTAATTTCATTTATTGTTAACTTCCCAGAATAGTGCTTTGCACAAATGGGGTGGTATCAAATTAAACAAACAAACAAACAAATGTCTTCTCCCTTATCCTAATGGCCGAAGAAGGTAGACTTGTTCAAAGTCTGTGTCTTTTGAGGTGACACAGAATTCTGTGGGGTTTTTCCCCAATTACTTATTTGGACCTCTGGTGCAAACACTTCCCTTAAGATTTACTATTTGGGAAAATGAGGAGCTTAAGGGCTTGCAATAGGTGAAAGAAGCATAACAGTTCCATTCTGCAAATGTAATGCCAACCACAACTCTTGGGATTCAAGTTGCATAATTTTATATGAACAACTTCTCAGATGTGCCCCCTTAATGAATGCCTAGCTTCCCCTCTCCCCAAAGCTGGGAACCATTCTCTGGTGTGGAAATATTTTAACCATTACCCCCTCCCCCCCCCCACACGCACACACAGTGGTGTGTAATATGCTACATGCAGCAAAAGCTTTGCCTTGATCGGCCCTTTAAATTACAAATTGACTGATGTCTGTTCTAATGCTCTAAATCTGGAGTGCTGTTTGCTCATCAAGCAGCTTCATAATTAGCAGCAGTCCATGTGGTATTCCAGCAAGAGAACATCAGATCGAGTTTCATCTTTATTCTGCAGCCAATGTCATCTCTCTCACTAATGAAAGGGTTTCCCACAGACTGGCATATCTCAGCTTGGCCGCTCCATTACACCATTTCTTGAGGTTCAGCCCGAACACAGTCTGCATTCTGCACTTGTATTTGACTGTATTTATAAAAGTCGCTAGTTACTAATGGGATACGAAGAAATTTCACCAGAAAAGAAAAGAAGAAACACAATTTCAACAGAGTCCTGTTTGTGATTTAGTCAACACGTCTCCCACAGTGGTTCTGGGAAGGGATATTTCTCAAGACGCCATGATAAATCTCATCTACTGTATAATGTAGAAGACAACAAACACTTTCTTTCTTTCTTTCTTTCTTTCTTTCTTTCTTTCTTTCTTTCTTTCTTTCTTTCTTTCTTTCTTTCTTTCTTTCTTTCTTTCTTTCTTTCTTTCTTTCTTTCTGTGGTTTGTACAGAATATCTTTAGCATATCTCTAGGTTTTCTGAAGCTAAGCGTGTGCACAGTGAGTGTGCAATGACTGCAGACAAAGATGAGAAGAAAACACACCCAACACTTCTGTTCTTTCATAGTCCCTTCAATAACAATGTAGTCACCATTTTTTATTTTTTATTTTGCCTTTACAGAAAAGCACAACAATGGCTCATTCGAATGAATGAATTCTCCCTAAGACCAAGACAAACACCCTCATGATCTCAAGGATGTTTCTTTTTGGTACTTCATTATTTAGCTCATGAAGATGAGCTAGAAGACAATTCACATTCATAGCTATGTTTTAGCCACGACTTTTCCCTTCCATCATTTGGCAAATATCTTCCTTTTCAGACAGGCTCTTAAACAATTAGTGATGGTCTAAACCAGTGAGCGTGAACCTTTTAGAACCCAAACTGCAATTCAAAACCCACTAATTTTTTGCAAAGTGCCAATACAGCAATTTAACCTGAATACAGGTGGCTGTGAAGGGGTGATGTTGGGTGCCCACAGAAAGGGCTCTGAGTGCCACCTTTGGCACCCATGCCATAGGTTCACCAATGCTGGTCTAGAGAATGCTGTATGTGCCAGATGTGGAATTATTTTAAAATATTTTAAAATCTTGGTTTTAAAATTAACGAACAGTGTGGTAGAAGTTTCAGAGAGGGTAGCCATGTTAGTCTTTTCAAGAATTTCAGGCAAAAATTAAAGAAAAACAAAAGAAAAGAAAACAAAAGACACAAAACATGTGGCACCTTAAAGACTAACTTTCATATTTTAATGTGACGTTTCATGCACATGTGCACTTCTTCAGACATATAGCAGCAGTGCGGTGTTAGTGGATAGAGGGGCACACTATGATCTCTGCCCAGCTGTGAAAATTCACTGGAGAGTCGGGTGTGTGTGTGCAGAAATGGTATAACTACCATTCCATATATGCCTACCTGGTAGCAAATTTCACTGAACACAGTAGGTCATTTGCTTCTGACTAGGCATAGGACTGTACTGGAATCTTGTTGCGCAGCTCTGCATGTACAAGAGGAATGATGCCACAATTACCAGCAAATCCCCACTCATTAAACATTGCCTTTGGCAATTTTGGGATGCACACGATGTGTACACCATGTAAAATTGCTGAAGGAAGTCTTTCATCAGCAGTGATTTGCCACCACTGCTCATGTGACTTCTGTTGCACATGTACAGCTTCACAGCAGCTTCAGTCCTAGTGCTGTGATTTTTGTGATAATTTGGGGTACTTGGTACATGGGTACATGTTGGGCACACGAATTCTGAAATCCCTCAACTGGTATGTCTGAGATACTGGGAGGAGGTTTTCAAAATGCATGCATGCTTTTCTAAGCTCCAGCTATATATGTGAGTAGAGGAGCTTTTCTAAAAAATAGACATGTTGCAGATGTTGGAAATTAAAGACAGCCCTTATTCTCTGTTGCTCTCGTGTGCATTATTTTCTCTCATTTAGCATAATATTACTTAAAGTTTTAAGAGTGTGTTTGGGGAGAGAATAAAATTTTCTGGAGGTAAATAGCATGATCTAATGAGCAAAATACTTGCAAATAAAAATGAAGAGTGAGATGACTATACTCATAAGGGATACATTTATTTAAAATAAATAAAATACATCCTGAGATAATTTCAGATAGAAATGGTTTGAGTTCCACCTTTCTTCTGTCTCAAGTAATCTAGTTGTTCTGATGGCTTTTATATAATGGGAACCAGCCAGTATTGCAATATGAGTAACATATTTATAACAATCTCAGAAACAAGATATCTAAAGATGTATTTTGTAGCTTTGAGACCTATTGCTTAGACTCTATTAATTTTACAGAGATGTCTGGAGTTGTTCATCTGTATAAAGGTTAACTATCTTTACACTTATGAAATGTGTATTTCTGTTTTCGTTTTTACATTTATCTATATATTAAGGCCTGTCAGTCATTCCAAATGATGAAGGGTTGCATGCCCCAAACTTTAAAGTTTTAGTTTTGATTTTGTTTGTGAAGGCAGTTTCAAATGAAACATGATTAGACCATAAATGTATAAGAACTCTCTATTATTTATTTTGCCTGTGAGGAAGGATACTTATCACAATAGCTACATGCTAACATTAAATTCTGAATACTAGTTGCTGTGAGATAATAGTGCAAGTAGGGCTACTTGTTGAATTCCTATTACTGTGTATAACACCCAAGATTTTGGATTGAATAGGGCTTCTATTGCTTCCAACAAGATTTGCTGGCATTTGTCTCAAACTTAGATCCATCCAATTAAATGAATGAATTTTTATTGTAATTCAATGGGTATGTTAAATTTCTCGTATCCTTAAGAAATAGAACCATTGGGGTAATAACAAATGAACCACCACATATAATAGTATCAAATTATTGGTAACTGCTAGTTAATTGCTCCATGGTGCTGCAGCTCTGCTTCATCCATCTCAGAAAACCCCGCCCAACAATGATTCATTCAGCATCCTTATTAAGAAAAATAACAGGTCCCACAAGGGGTTGTGCCCCCTCCCTGCCTCCAGATGCTCCTGGTGCCTTTCCCCTTCCCATTAGCCCTGTTGCCTCCCTAACTGCTCCTGCCTCCTGCTCCTCTTAGTCCTCTGCTGCTGCTATCTTTACAGGAGCATACGTGCGCAGAGAGAGCAGGCCCGGCTTTCCATCTGGATATCTGTCTCTAAAAATTGTAGTGGTGTGGAACAAACAGGAGGAGCTGGTAGGACTAGGTAGGGAGGTTATGGGGGCAATAGGAAGGTGGTGGGTATGCAGCAGAAAGGTGGAGGCATTAGGTTCACCTTCCCATGCAAGACAATCCATTAGCCAATTCATTTTTCTGGGATTCGTGGGTGGTTTGCAATTTGTTGGTTGGCACAAACCATAACCACCTATTCATCATTTCCCAGTTTGTTACTTTTGTTAGTACTGTCCATAGAGTGGCAATGGTAAACCCTATGATGAAATGGTCCAAAATGAAACAAGAGCGAGTGCTGTAAGATGAGACTCCCAGGCTGAAAAACACTCTGTCAGCTGCCGAGAAAGAGAGAGGACTAGTACAAATAACTCTGTTCCTAATGATACAGCTAGATTAAAGCCAAAAGGGTGATGTGCACAATCTAGTGGGTGATGTGCACAGGGGTGAAATAAAAGTTCAATGTTGCATGGCAAATCCAATTAGAACATGGAATTTCATGAAGTATGAATCAAGACAAACTGGGAACCATAAAGCAAGAAATGGAACATATAAACATTGCAATGCTTGGTGTCAAAGAGCTAAAGGGAACTGAAACAGGATATTTTCTGTCAGACAACTGCGAAAATATGGAGAAGGTGGAACAGATGGAATACCAATAACCCATTTCAAGCCACAGAGACAGATTCTGTCAACATTATAACAATAATGCCAACAAATATGGAAAATAAACAATGGCCCACAGACTGCCAATATTCAGTATACATTCCAGCCCCCAAGAAAAAAGATGTCAAAGAATCCAGTAACTATAGAACCATTCCTGTAATTTTACATGCCAGCAAAATGATGCTCAAGATGTTGCAACAAAGATTTGTCCATCATACAGAAATAAGAAATGCCTGATGTTCAAGCTAGATTCTGGAAAGGAAGATGTATGAGATAATATTGCAAACATCTACTGGCTACTGGAGAGCACCAAGTAATTCAAGGAAGTCTAATAGACAATGGAAAAACCATTGATTTGCAACTCATGAGAAACTGTTTCCCCCCCCTGAAAAAAATGTCTGTGTCTCAGAACATGATTGTTTTGATGTCTAATGTATATTGTGGACAATAAGCTACCATTAGGATGGAATATGGAGAGACAGAATAGTTTCCTATAGGCAAAGTTGTCAGACAGAGGCACATTTTATCAACCTATCTGTTCAGTCCATATGCATATATTATGTAAAGCATAAATAGCTGATTGGATGAAGAAATGCTGGAGAAGAGCCAATCAAGATTTACCAGGAGGGCCTATAAAAGAGAAGAGATAACCAGATGTGAAGGCCAGAGGCTGAGAGGGGAAGGGAGATGATGCTAAAAAACTGAGGGAAGGTGTTAGATTGTAACCAAGAACAGGAGTTTGGGATTTCCAGGGAGATATATAATGTACTTAGAGACAGCATGCTAGTTCTAACATGGGAAAGTTGACTCTTATAAGTAACCTCTGTAACTTTAAAGTTAAGATTCAATGTGTCTTGTAATTGTTATGCTATTTAAATAATGAATTTATTTTTTATCCTTAAAAGTTAAAGCCCACCTGGCTCCAATGATTTGGGCTGTAGGCTAGCTCAGGGAAAAGACAGGGCAAGTGTAAAAGTGACTGGCCAGGTTGGGCTGGTCACACTGTGTAAGAGTTTGAAAACTGGACAGTAAAGAAAATTGACAAGGAGGTGTAAGAAGGAGGTGGTGGTCTTGTGAAGAAACACAAAAGGAATGGACAATAGTTTTTGATGAAATGAAAGAAATTATAGGGATTAATATAGAAAGATTTCCAAAGATAGCATTGCTAAACATAGTTAAAAATTGTCAAATAGAAAAAGAGGTAAAGGATTTGATTATAATTATGGTAACATCTGCAAGATTAATAATGGCAAAAAATTGGAAAGATAATAAGAAATCGAGTCTAGAGGAATGGTATGATGAAATGTGGAATTTAGCCATTAATGATAAACTGACCTGTGAATTGAAAGTTATAAAAGGGATGTTAAAAGAGAATGTTTTTAATCAAATTTGGTATAAATTTCTGGATCATGTATTTCTAAAACATAAGGGTTATTTTCCATCTGAAGAATCAATTCAGTTTTGGAAGGAGACAGGATATTTAAGATAAAGCATGTAATTGTAGTGAATGAAATGTTATATAATGTTATACAGTATATTGTTATATAATCCTGAGGGTGGAGGATAATTAAGCACAATGTGTTGTGGGGGGTATATGTGTTGTTTAAATTTTTAATTAATAAAATATATTTTTAAAAAAGCAAAAGAAAGAAGAAGAAGAAGAAGAAGAAGAAGAAGAAGAAGAAGACTGATTTGTTTGTAAGGTGGTGCTGGAGGAGAACTTTCCTGATATCCTGAACTTCCAGAAAGACAAATTGGTGGCTTCCAGGGCAAATGAAGCCTGATCCTTCTCTGCTGGCAAATGCGATGAAACTGAGGCTGTCCTACTTTGGGCTCATCGTGAGAAGACAAGATTGTCTGAAAAAGACAATAATGTTGGGAAAGGCTGAAGACGGCGGTGGGGTGGGGGTGGGGGGAGAAAGACCACATATGAGATGGATCGGCCCCATAGAAGCAGCCATGGCCCTGAGTTTACAAGAGCTGAGTAGGGCTGTTGAGGACAGGACATTTAAACAATAAAATGAATATGGCTCAGAAATTAATATAAAGCCAGTGCAAGTATTTTATTTCTCTTCCCCCCCTCCATATGTAGCATCCACCACAACCTTGACATCATTTCGGAAAGTACCAAATCCTACAGAAGAGATTTCCAGGTTCCCAGGAGGCAGAGGTAGAGTATCTGCCGAGTGAGCTGCACCTTGCACAGTCCCTGCCAGCCTTTTAAAAAGCCTTAAAGACCTGGCTTTTTCCTGAGGCATTTAGTGACCGTTAATGTTTTTTTTTGTCCTGCCTTCTTGCCAGTGAATTTTTATTGTGGTTTTACTACGATGTTTATATTATGATTTTTTTCTTTTCACTTTTATTATTATTGCTTCCTTCTTCTATTATTTAGCTTGTTATTATTGTTATTGTTATGGTTGTTATGGTTGGAAGACAGGCGGTATATAAATGTTAAAATAAATAAATAAATAAGTAAGTAAGTATGGAATGGGTGAAGAAGTACCTTCTCCATCCATTAGGTGAGCACTGAGATTACCTGCTCTCATGCACGGTGATTCTTTTTCGTAGATATATTTCTCCTGTCCTATGTTTTTCCATGTCTTAATGGCACTTGTTTCTAGTCCAAAACTGAAAACTTCACAGACTAGGTGTGACTGTCTGGGTTGAAAGACAGAACTGTTTTGTTTTAACCAAAATGATATCAGAATAGTACTGAGATAATAAATGAAACAATGCTTTTGAAAACGGTCTGGTCACCTGGTCTTGTTCATTAGCAGTAATCACCATACCAGCAATAGGAGATTCTGTGTTGTCTAGTGTTTTTTTAATGGTTTCCTGCTCCCTTCCTACCATGATGGATGATTACTTTTCGTTGTGATCCTGGTTCAGAGTGCCTCCAGAAGGCCCTACAACTTGCTGAGCATGTTTTCTATTAAATTCCAGGTGGTGAAATAAAAAGAGATAAGTGCATAGAGACTTCTTGTTGGTGTGATTAATTTTCATGTTCTTACAGCTTCTGGTATGGGCCGGATCTTCATGTGGAGATTTGTAAGCCAAAGAAACTAATGCCTGACTGCCACAGATGATGTGACGTAGATGCTTTTAATTCAGTGACTCATCTTTTGCTGTTTCTTTAGGTTTTTGTGCAATTTCTATTATTTAGTGTTCACACATCACGTAAATAACTCTGACTGGTGTTCTTTTGTCTGTCTGTTTTAACCAACCTCCTGACAAGCTTTCGTAACACAGGTGGGAGGGGTGGGTGGGTTTCCTTTTAGGTAGCTTACTTGAAATACAATACAGGGACAGTCCTCTAGGACTTTGGAAAGGAGGATTTTAATTGGACGGCTTAGCAATTGCAAAACTACAGCAGAGGTTAAACTGTTTTGAGCAAGAAAAATTAATACATTAAAGGTTACATTTCCAACTGTGAGGCTGCAGAGCTCGGCTCTTATGCCGTGTCAGAATTACATAAGGCAGAAGAAATGGCTCTGAAATGATCCTGGAATCATTAACAAAAGCCAAGGCAGAGTAAGACATTTCCCAGCAGGAGGGTGTGAAGAAGAATAAAGACATGGAGAGAGCTCATTAAGAATGAATTGCAGACCATAAACATTTGAAACCACTAAGTGTGGAGTTCTATCTGTTATCTAATGACTCAGAAATTATAAAACTAGCAATGACTTTCAGAAAACGGAGTTGACTTTGTAGGAGGTTGTTTGCCATTATTAAAAGGGGGGAAATGATGTATTTTTCCTTGCTTTCAAGAAAGAGACAGAGAATCTTCCATCTTTTTATATCAGAATAATTTAGGCACTTTCATTCATTTTCTTATGAGCCTTCACTTCCTAGAGTCTGCAGTATATAACTGGGACATTGAAATGGAAGAATTACATAAGATTGAAGGAAAAGACAAAAGTTGCAGCTTTTTGCCTTAATGAAAAGGTTTTGCATCACTGCTTTATAAGAGCTCTAGATGCTCTGAGCTTGCTTGCTTCTCCTGTGCCTTCCTCAAAACTCCTGTGGTGATATTGCTGATATTTACTTCAGTTGGATTAAGAATTAGACATTTTGAATTATTAACCAGGATGCTTAATGTTGTCCAGGACATCAGAGACTCTGGGAAGTCTACAAGCAAAATCAGATTGTGTTAAGTAGTGTAACTTATCTTGGCATACATTTCCATGTGTCTTAAAGGAAGTTGCAGTATACAGAATGTGAGCAAAGAGAGAGCTAGATTTACCAAATAACAGTGGACTCTCACCCTCTTTGTAAACAAAAGAGCCCAGCAGTGACAGTAGAAGGTGCTGTAGTAGGGTCACATAAATGTGAATTCATGGAGCCAAAATATTTATTTAAACATTATTGAATTACCTTTCAGCCCCAAACGCTTTCCAAGATTATGTGCACCTTCAAAAACAATCTCATATCAGATAATAACGTTAAAGAAAAAGCAAACCATCTTGAAAGCACCCCAAAACTAAAAAATTATAGTACAATGCTCTCAACAGTCAGTCCAAACGAAACTTTCTTTTAAAGCTAAGCAATGAGGAGACCAATCTGAGATAGTAAGAGAGAGTATTCCTCAGCTGATGTTCCTCCATCAAGATGGCAAACTTCTGCAGAGGCAACAGGGCCTCCCGCTGGGCCCACTCGCCCTCTCCAGCCAGGCTGACTGGGCGGCGGCAGCAGTGGCATCTCTTTGGCGGTGGACCTCTTTGGCAGCAGTGGCAGTGGAGGAGACAGGGCCTCCCACTGGGCCTGCTCACCCTCTCCAGCCAGGCTGGCTGGCTGGCAGAAGCGGCAGTGGCTGTTCGGCAGCGGGCCTCTTTGGCAGTGGTGGCAACAGAGCCTGCTTGCCCTCTCTGGCCCGGCTGGCTTACAAGCCCAACAGGGAAGGGAGCCATTTTACAGCAGAATGAAATGGTTTGTTTTAAACAAACAAACAAAAAAACCCACCATTTCATTTCATCTGCAATGAAATGCTGCTTCTTCATTTTGTTTTGTTTTGTTTTGTTTTGTTAGCTAATGAAACATTGAAACAGCAGTTTGTTTTTCGTTTTGTGCCCATCCCTAGTTCTGGCTATAAGAACTTGACTCTTCAAAAGCAATTCCACATAGTTACAAGTAATGTTCTTATATCTCCTGATTGTATCTCAAATACTTACAGAAAGGAAGGATTGGTAAGTACTGCTCGCTCTAGTGGTTCTAGTACTGGATCAGCAGCCTGTAAGCTAACAGCACTGCTAGAGAGGCAGAGAATGGTGGTTTGACAAACCAAGGTTGGAAACTATAACCATTAGAGATGAACTTTTAATTCATTTAGTTATTCGTTATTCGTTTCATTTTGTTAGCTAACGAAATGAATAACGAACCAACCCATCAAAGAAAAATGAAATGAAACAAAACAGAAATTTCTGTTTTGTTTGCTTCGTTTTTCGTTACCTGGTCCTTAAACTCCAGAAGCTGCTGCCTGTAGAGGCACTGGCCCCAAGCCAGTGCCTCAAAAAGCCCCAGCTGGGGACTTTAAAAAAATTAAAAAATTAAAAAACCAAAACCAATAAAACAAAATAAAATGAATGCCAACCCTCCCCCAGGGGCTGCTTGTTCGGTGCTCAGAAAAACCCAAAACAAAACAAAACAAACCCTGGGGACTTTTTTAAAATAATAAAAATAAAAATTTTAAAAAATAAAAAAGGAGCGCCGACCCTGCCCCAGGGGTTGCTTGGTTGGCGCTCTAAAATCCAAATAAAAAATAAAATGAAATAAAATAATAAAATGAACGCTGACCCAGCTCTAGGAGCCGCACAGTTGGTGCTAAAAACAAACAAACAAACAAACAAACAAACAAACAAACAAACAAAACATAATGAAGGAACACTGTGGCTGATGTGCGGATTCTTTCCTTCTAAGGCCTACACCAAAATGGCAGGGTCAACTAAAGATTCAGTGAGTCTATTCTTGCTGAATCCACTCCATACTTCAGAATTGGTTTTGTTCGGGGGATCTTGATGTTGTTGTGAAAAACTAAACACAACCAGCATGGCAAGTGGACAAAGGAGATGAGATTAATGATCCAACAATAGTTGGAACCCAGTTTTGGGAAGCACTGTATTAAATTTCTTAGTATTATACAGTCTGTTTAGTTATGAATAGCTATTTCAAAAAATTGTTCTAGCAAGCAAATTATTGTTCATAAAGGAAGCCTAGTACAACCTTATGAGTGTTTACTCCGAAGTAGGCCCAGTATGTTCTGTATGCTCAATGGGATATACAGTACTCTCAAAAAGGTTGATACAGAACTCCAGCCCTAGAAAACTGAAAACTTGATTACAATCAATATCTAAACCAGCTGTTTTTCTTGAAGGATTTTAATCAGTTTTAATCATGCTGATTTTAATCAATGCACATCATTTAACATATAGACATTTGCATTAATTTCCAAATATGTAATAACGTGCATTTGCCTTCACATATTTGTATTGCTGACAGCTCAGTATGTTCAGTTCAGCATTTTGAACTTCCATCTTTGATAAACATGATTCCTCCCCAAGTGATGTGGTTTTCATACAAATTAAACAAGTGATGTTTCAGCATAGTAAATGGATATGTGGGAGAGAAGACTGGGCTATCCAAGAACTCTAGATTCTGATAAACACGTTTTAGTGTCTCCCTATGACTGGCACAGGGATTCCCTACCAATTTTGAGGGTGAAAGTGCCCTCTGTTGACTCCGTGACTTACCTCTGGCAATGTTTTATGGGCATGAGTTTTTGTTTTTAAGGAAGAAAATCTTTACTACATGAACCCCACAAGTAGTCTAAAATCAGGTTTGGATCTTAACCTGCTCTTTAGAGAATTTCGTTCCATAAATGTGGTTTTCTCAAATAGAATGTTTGTTGTGTCTCTTTTTCTCCTTCCATTTACGGTGCTGTGGGAAACTGTTTAAAAAGCTCAGGAGATAATAGCACTAAAAGAGATGGGAACAACACTTAATAGGGAAATAACAAAGGTGGAATAATTCCCAGTGATGCAATTAATAGTAAATTTGATGAGGGCAGTAACTGTGGAAAAGTGAGAGAGAGCACTAGGGAAAAATTAAGCAAGCAACATTAAATTAAAGAAGTCACACCAAAAGTTTGAGGCTCAGAGGCCAAACTATCCATAAGGGGAAGTGGGAGCTGTTTTGTGTCTCATGTGTGTACCTGATTTTGGAAAGGATTGATCAGAAGGGCACATAATCAGAATACTGTTGATCTGGGTGTTAGGAGTAAATGGATGCATACATTTTTGTTGTCTAATGGGACATGTGATCCAGCATGCATCCGAGACACACTGTGATACTTCATCAGTTAGCTACAGTCACTTATGCAAAACTTGGGTGGATTCCAATAAGACTATAACCACTGTAACAACTCTCTAAAGCCTCATGTGGCCCTGATCCTTTTGTTTATTTACATAAGATTACTTCTGAGCTGACAAAGAGCTACGTTTCGCTGAGGTAAATGTCTGTCTGAGCTTTCCTACAATAGAAATGAGGTAAAAGTTCATATAATTGAGCACTCCCTTGTGAGGAAAAAAATTAGCTAGATTCAGAAAACAAGCATGTTGGGGTGAATGTTAGTTCAAATTTTGAGAAACATGTTTAATCAACTTCTGATAAGGAACATGCACTATGTCCATCTCTGAGGTTGTTTTCCTAATTGAAAAGCATTGCATTGGTAAAAGACAGATTCCTCTAAGCTTTGAAACTCCATTTTAGCCAAGAGACGGTAAAGGAGTGGAGAGGCTTCACTGGTACAAATATGTCCATCCTCTTTAGAGTCATCACTCTTATGTGAACAAAAGAACAATGGATGGGGTGCAGCTAGCCAATGTCTGTCTTTGACTAAGCATGCTTCTCTAAGATATAGTTTATATTTTCAAGAATCTTTGGGGTGTTTATTAATTGAAAAGAGTTTGCCTGAAGTGACACAAACCAGACAAAGATTTGACATCTGAAAGACACAGGCACACCAGTAAGCATGGCTTACTTAACAATTGTGATTCAATGCTTGTTGTATTCGCTGCAGCTCAAATAGTTGTCTTAGGGCTTGATCCTACTAACAATAAGAAATACTGTTGTATCATGTTCTGCTTTTATTTTAAAAGGTTTGAAATAAGGTGTCTCCATGATGTAAACTGAAAAAAATTGCTTTGTCAGGGAAATATGCTTCCTAGTTGGAAAGGGACTAAAATAAAATGCACATCCACCAAACGGTCATTTATTCTAGAACACACATGAAGCACTGATTTATTTCAATTGTTTCTTCATATCTAAACACCTCTGTTGCTGCAAATTGCATCTTTGGGTATCCAGCAGTGGCAGTGTTGGGTCTGGCAGGAGCAATAAGAGCTATGTGTGTGGGGAAGGAAGGACAGATAGCTACTGGGAGCCTGAGAGGAAGAGGACACATCCAGTCTGGTACAGGTTTTGAGGAGTGAAGAGCTGTCTTGGAGCAAACATGGATTGGAGGCACAAATATTTATGGATCCACATTTTTAGGTAGGACTATCACCCAAACAATATCAGTCACAGGTACCATCTCTGCCCACAGATTGAGCAGTGACTTGGGGATGATCCCATGTTTAAATTATGTGAATGCCTGAGGAGCCATGTTTGAATTATTGTTTTTGCATCACCCTTCATTTATGTGGTGAATCTTGTTGGTAGAAATGGGAACAGCTAGAACAGTGATGGTGAACCTTTGGCACTCCAGGTGTTTTGGACCACAACTCCCAGAATTCCAAGCCTGTACTGCCAATGACAAAGGACTGTGGGAGATGTGGTCCAAAACATCTGGAGTGCCAAAGGTTCACCACCACTGAGCTAGGACATTCTTAGAGGGACAGAATCATCCAAGATTCCTAAAGGGAAAAACATATTTTCCTTCACCCTTCTTCACCTCACCTCACGACAGCTGCAGGAGTGAATGAGCAGCCAGTGTGAGGGCAGGGCAGGCGGGCACAGGACAAAGCCTCAAATGCAAGGATTCTAAAAGCCAGTGGAACTTCCTCAGACAAGATATACAGCTCTGCTTAAAATGGATTTAAAGTATTCCCAAGGGGACTGACACACCAACCCAAATACCATGTGTCTGCCACGTGATTTCTAAATCGATTCTATTTAGTGTGGAGCTTATTATGAGGCAAATCTAAATGTAAACAAGCCCAAAATTATTCAGAAAGGCCCACTTTGCCATGTCTTAAATTAAGGGATATCAGATAATAAGCAAAGGCCACAAACAAAACTTCAGAAGAAAGAAATGAGAATGTCTCTCCTTCATCCTTTGCTGAGCCATCAGGCTCCAGCTGAAAGCTTGCCACTCATCTCCTAAAGGGTTTTTCTGGAATGATTGCGTCCTCTATTTCCAAATGCCCTTTACTAAAAGGCTGCTAAGTGTGAGCTGTGGTAGCACCAGACTGTCCCACAAGTGGTCACACCTGCGTGTAGAATAATCTAGGGGACAAATTATTTCAGCACCTTGCTGCTGCTCTACAGAGTTGATGAAGCTTAAAGCAATTGATTTGAAAGCATTGTTATTGGGAGAACCCTCGTGGCCTTGTAACAAGTGCATGTTGGATATTAAAACTGCCCACATGTGTTGCCCACAACTTAGAGCATAAGGCAAAATGAGATTGTGAATGAAATGTGGATGGATACCGCTTTCAAGGTTGAAGCAGGCATTGTGCCCATCAGTGGCATACTTCGAGCCACAAACAGGACTTGTGTAGGCTCACAGCTACTGCACAGAAAATAGCAGAACTTGGAAAAGCTAATTTTGGATGACCTCTCAGAATCTCCCAGTGATTGTGTTGTCTTAAAAAAATAACTTTCCAAGAAGGGGAAATAATCGAGACTAGTAAAACAGTTAAGAACTGTGTAGTTTGCTTTACAGTGAACGAAAACCACCCAAGATGGGAAGGAAGTGAGTCTCACTGTCTACATATCAGGTTGCTGAAACTTTTTCAGCATGAACAGTATGCCTGCAGACTAAACTCCAAGATTCCTCAGGCCTTAGGTAAGAGGTCACCAGCAATCCCAACAGCACTTTCTAATTATCACAATCCTCTTCTGAGGCTGCAATGGCTGGGCCTCTTCACTCTTGAACGAATGCGCCTAAGAGGTGACCTGATTGAAGTTTATAAAATCAGACACGGTATGGACAAACTAGGTAAGTAAAACTGTTTTCCCTGTTGCACAACACTAGAACTAGGGAGTACTCCATGAAACGTTTGGGTGCTAGATCCCAAACAAATAAGAGGAAGTACTTTTTTCACCCAGAGGATCATTGGTCTGTGGAACTCCCTGCCAGAAGAAGTGGTGACAGCTGACAGCCTTGACAGCTTTAAGAAAGGATTGGATAAGGTTATGGAGAACAAGGGTATCTATGGCTATCATTATGGATGCCTAAGGACAAACTCCGGGTTGGAGAGATAGGCAGGATATCTCTCAATGCCATTTGCAGGGAATCATAAGGAGGGGAAGATATCTGCTTGGGAATACCCTGAAGCAAATTGGTGAGCCACTGTGTGAGACAGAATGCTGGATGGGCTGTGGCCTGTTCCAGCAAGGCTGTTCTTATGCTGTTAGGTTCTTATGTTCTTATGTACTAGTATGTTGTTCAGGTTTAGTGCATTTGTGAAGTGTACCTAAATTACAGATTCTTTGCTTTAGACTGAAACAGCCTTTCTTCAAGTCAAACAAGGTAAGCTGAGCACATTTTTAGAAAAGGTGCTCCCTGAAGTGGCAAAATATGCTAATTATACCATGTGATTTTCCTCAGCTATTATTTTGCATTTAGCATGCTTTGCTTTGTGATTGGTCATTGGAAGGTAAGTACAAGCTTAATTTGGAGTTCTGATATCCGAAGCAGGTATCTTTGAGGAAATCACATTCTGGCACACAAAACAGGTTTATTTGTGGCAATTTGTTTTTCGCTTAATGTCTAGGTTGACTTTTACTATTCTCCTCCTGCCACTGTTAGCCAAGAACTGTAGTGCAATTCCCATAAGCCTTCACCACCAGCTGTGCTGGCCAGGGTTTCTGAGAGTTGCAATCTAAGAACACCTGGGTGACCCAAGTTTGGGGACCACTGAGTTAGAGGGGAATCTGCTGGAATCATGTGCTAAAAGCTTAGATGGGCTGAACAGAACAAGGAAATCACATCTGACACTGTGATACCCAACTGACTATTGTAGAATTTGGTTGGCTTCAATATTTTGCCTCCATTGTGGATGGGAGACCACCAGGGAATACCAGGTGCTGTAGGCACCTGGAGTAGGAACTGGCAAACCACTCCAGTATTCTCCCAAACAAACTCCATGGACATGGGGTCATGGAGAGTCGGTCACGACTGTTACGACACAACACACAGCAACAACTATAGTTACAACCCCAAAAAGGAAATGTGGTAAACAGAGAGACAAATCCAGACTTCCTGCTTGATAAGGTATAAAAACCACACCTCCCTTAGACAGAACAGAGATGAAATTGAGAAAGTCTGTAGATATACAGTACCTGTATCTCCTGGATACAAATATGAATAGCAGCACCTCAGGTGCCATGGAAAGTCACTCCCTCCTCCCCCAAACTGGCTGGTTCACTCACCAGTCACTGTGCAGAGCTTTGTTGTCGTCATTGAGAAAATAGCAGAAGGAGCCCAGCTGACTATTTCTTGCCTCCCTGTGCAGCTGACCACTCACAAGCTGAGTGGGGACACTCACCATTCTGCCTCTTCACGGGAGTGGTTGGCTGCCTAGGGGGGCAGGGAAGAGCCATCTTGGCTCTTTCCACAATTGTTGTGGCAATGACAGTGAAGGACCCCAGTCCTGCAGAGTGATGGACCAGCCATTTCAGAAGTGGTAGAATGGACCTTTGTGGCACCAGTGGTGATGCTATTCATATTCTCAGGGATGTGACTGCAAATATCCCATGTCTAGTAGGTATCTATATGAGACGTAGGCTCACTGTGAAATGGGACTATGGGAAGATTTGTTCAGCAAACATTGTCTTCCTGCAATTGATCTGCCACAATATGATCACCTGGTCTTTTGCCCCTTTTTAACTGGTTTGCATTATCAAATTCTTGAGAACTTGTTTGGCTGCAGATGCTACATCTTGATCACTTTGGTTGCTTGTTTGACAGAGTTACAGATGGTTTGGTTCCCCTACTTTAATTTTCTTAGCATCATCCTGAGATATCCCACTGAATGTAATGGCTCTTGTTCTCCAATAAGCACCAAAGCTTCAGTTCCACTGTCAAAAGAACTCAGAGAAAAGAAGCCAAAATAAGCAGAGAGGCAGCGTGCCTATTGGTAACACAAGGAGGAGGTAAAGACCAAAATGAATAACATACTGGAGCTATGGAGAATTGTAGAGGCTCAGCAGTGAAGAATACAGATTACTAATGCAGTCATTTATCCACAGTCTTCATACAGAAACCACCAGGTCCACAGGAAATAAATCAGGTGGGAATAATTTCATAAATGTCCTTCTGCAAGACCTCAGATTCAATACTAGCCCCCACTTTATTAATTTCTAGTTTAATGATATAGCCTTAGAATTTCATGTACTAAAATTGGAAGAGACTAAGGTTCCTTTGTTGCTATACACAGACAGCACTGTTATGATGTCACACTAAAAGAGGCTTAAGATGATTTTATGGGCTCATGTGTGTGTGTGTTGCACCGTTACAGTCGTGACCAACTCTTCGTGGCCCCATGTCCATTGAGTTTTCTTGGCAGGAATACTGGAGTGGTTTGCCAGTTCCTACTCCAGATACCTACAGCACCTGGTATTCCCTGATCGTCTCCCATCCAAGTACTAACCAGGGCTGACCCTGCTTAGCTTCCAAAACCAGGTGAGATCGGATGTGCGTAGGGCATCTAGGCAGCTTTTACGGGCTCATAGGATAGTATAAATATAATTTGCAAACAATCAAGAAAACCAATATCATTTTTTCCTGAGATGTATTCAAGTAAAACTTAATTATTTATTTATTTATATGTATGTATGTTTGTTTAAACTTGCACCATGCCCAACTAGTAGAAAGAACACTAATTGATGAGTGGCATGATAAACAGGTTAATAAGTTTAGGTACTTGGGTACTCTTGTTTCCGCTACTCTTTCTTAGATCAGTGATAGACACCCTGCAGTGCGACACAGACTACAAAAAAAGCAGTTCTTGAGCACTTTGACACCAAGGAGGCACAGTTTGTCTCTGCTGCCTTACAGGTGCAGCAGTCCTGCACCACAATGCGCTTCATATATTGTGGTCCTGGTATATTACGGATTTACCAGGACTGCAGTCGTGGGTGGGTGGCAGGACAGCGGGTAGGTGGTGCTGGGCTTGGGGCAAGCTCCAGAGGCCCAGTGCACGCCCACTGCATGGCCTGGAAGTCAATTTCGGTCTGCCAGAAGTCAATTCCAGTCCAGTGGAAGCTGCTTCTGGGCCCTGTACAGGCCCGGGAAGACTGCTGGAGGCCCATTCTGGAAAGGGCCAGGCCTGGGGTGAGTACAGGAGGCCCCACACAGCCTTGCTGGTCCCTGCCTGAACTTCAGATAAAGGCATCTGCATATAGCGGAATTTCCTTTATCGCGGGTGGTTCGGAAACTTGACTCCCGTAATAAACAGGGGAGTACTGTAGCTAGGTTTAACAATCTGTTCCAGCTGTTATCCAGTATTGCAATATGGATCCAAGGTTTTAACTCAAGTGTAGAATATGTCTCTCAAACCCCTTGAGCTCACATTTGGGAATTCCTTTGTGTGTTTCATCTACAGGACTAGGACTATAGGCTGGCCTCATTTCTGCAGAGAGCAGAGCTGCTTGGTTTATTGTCTTTTGGGACTGGTTAAAAGCTGTGTATGTTGACCCATCCATAGATTACCTTAATTTCTTGCAAAAAGATATATGTATATACCGTTTTTGACTTTTTTTTGTTCCATTGCTCTATTGCATTTACTTTGCTTTTCTATGATTGTTCCTATACACAGGATCATCGTATTATAAAACCCATTTCAGAACAATGAATTATGGACGTAGGTTTTTCAATATTCTTTATCAAATGCCCACAGATCTTGTACTTGAATTTTGGCTTGAATGCTGAGTTTCTTAAACACGCTAGGTATCTGGATAAGCTCACTATTCCCAAATATCAGCATGGTTTCTGCAAGACTAGATTCAACTGTCTCCTGTCAGCAGTATTGGAAGGGCTCTTTTGCAGCATTCCATGTGAAGACTGGCTCTGTGCCCACGGAGATGAAGTAGTTGAATCTTTGGCCCATGTCTCATTTGAATGTAGCTTCCACAGAGAAGAAATAACTATTTTGAGTATATCCTCTATCTTAAGAAAGGGTGATTCATATGGTATATGGAGTATTTGTTGGCAGGTATAAACTAAACAATCACAGAGTCTGTAGCCAAGTTTCTGCTTTCTGTTTTAAAATCTCGTAAAAAGACTCTATTATATTAACTGACTGTTTCCCCCCCCTTAAGTATGTGTATATTTTTAATGATTATTGTATGATTTTAAAGCTCAGTGGTTTAGGTATCTGGCTGTGGAATGAGAAGTACAGCGTTCAATTCCTTAATGTGCCTCCATAACAAGGACTGGATATGATGATCCATAGGAGGCCTTCCAGCTCTGCAGTTCTAAAATGATGATGATGATGATGATGATGATGATGATGATGATGATGATGATGATGATGATGATGATGATGATATTTTGGTCTTAATGTTTTAATTTGGGTCTGGGCTGCATACAAATAAATAAAGAAAATCAGCTGGGAAGGACTTAATAAACGTCCTTCTGCAAGACTTCAGATTCAGATAATTTTATTGAGCTAGTCTACTGATGTAGGGACTGGATGGCTATTGTAGTTACAGTTATCATCATCATCATCATCATCATCATCATCATCATCATCATCATCATCATCATCATCATCACCACCACCACCACCACCACCACCACCACCACCACCACCACCATCTGAATCAATTTGTTCAGTAAGTAATTCTGCTGCCTGAGGATCTCCCTAATAATCCTACAGAACTTTATAAACCTCTAAGGAAAAATCAGAATCCTGTGTCACAGCTGTCATTTATTCGAGTTAAAGGTTAATTACAGACTTGAACTAAACAATCATTGACAATCATATCAAAATGTATCTGAGTATCAAGGTAAAAGTCTTTTCAAGAGCTTATAGCCTTAAAAGATACATCTTAAACACAGAATACAACTCTAAAAATTTCAAAGTTCTTAAGAACAAAAATCTGTTTAAGAAAATTGCTTTCTTAAACTGTAAGCACACAAAATGATTCTAACTGCTCACCCAGCTAAACCAGTTTGAATATATGGAGGAAAAGCCATGCTGGTTCTGTTACTAGCTTGTGGAAATGAAGCCTGCTGTGGCGCTGCTATAAAATTGGTTTTTTTAGCGGATGTGTGCCATATGGTGTGAAATTGCCTTGTAGTGAGTTGAATTGGTGGTATGTGTGTGTATGTTATCTCCCTATATTTACAATTCTTTCAATTGTTTTCCTTTCTCTTACGTTCCAATGACAAACAACCCATTCTCCAGGGCCCTGGAGATCCAGAGGCCAGGAGCACCAGGAAAAAATTAATCAAAAATTCGATTGTCCCTACAGTCTCTGTAACTCTAAAGATTTATATATCAGAATCTGTCAAGCTGCCACTATGACAAAAACACCATTATTTTGGCTAAAATTTTGCAGAGCTTATAGAAATGAATATCTGTTGCCCTAAGGTTTGAAATACCAAAATGCTGCAAAAGCAGAACACTGGAATATCAAAGTATTGGAACTATAAAGAGTGCAAGCCATAAGATCTGCATATGATACCTCTGTATTTAGAGGTTACAACATAAACATGTTCAACTCTCAGGATTGTTATGGTAGAGGTGGCTAATTGTCTTGCACTTGCTATGGTAAGCTATTTTTCAAGCCTCAGTTTTAAAGGGATGTTCATTTTCACGGCTACATTTTCTATACCATGCTTAATTATTTTAACATTCTATACACAGAAAATTACACATCATGAAAAGTTACTACAGTCAAGCTTTCTATACTTATGTTTGTCAATTATTATCTATACAAAGTTCCACATGTGCCTATTGATATCCACTTGAGAAGCAGGAATTATTTGACGGTTGACATTCAGAGTGGGCAGTATGTAGCTCTCAATATATTGTTGGGGTGACATTCTTAGCTGGCACAGTCAATAGTGAAAAAATGATGGGATTTGCAACAGTTGGTGGTCCTTTCATTCTCTATCCATGGTTTAGGATATGCAAAAGGATGTTCTATACTATTCTGCTTCTATCAGTCATTCTTGCTATAGCATTTCTGTTCAGTGTTGAATGATGCTTTCTATTCCCAATGTAATGGCAGGACCAAACTACTGCTTGCTTCAATGAAAGTTTGTGCTGATACGAACACAGAACTATACAGTACTTGGATTCTACTTATGCAGGTTTTTTTTTTGATGACACAACAATGTATAGCACCTGAACATTAAAAACAAACAAACATGAGCTTTAGTAATTCTGGAGTGTTATCTTTCTGGAGAATTCAATTACTTTTTTATTCTATCTGATGAAGAATGTTGTGTCACTTGAAAGCTTGTATATAGGTATTTGTTCATAAAGATGATCCAATAAAATTGTCACAAACAGTACTCATTTTACCCTTTTCCACCTCTTATTCATTTAACATCCCTTGAGCAATCAATACTGATATATTAATTCATAGGTTCTCCAGTATTTTCTTGGACAAAGCAATTCATAATTCAATGAAGATAATTTTTTTGGCAACAAGCTACAGTATTTGAATTCCATTGACATTTGTAGGGTTATATCAGCTTAAATACAAATATTTTACCTTAATTTATTGTGGTCTAGACTAGAAAAAATAAGACACATTTAACCTCTCCTCAAATTGGGGATAATGTGTGACATGTAAAATTACTGTTTCTCGATTTATTAACTGATTCAGTAATGCATGTCTTGATCTTTTATAGTCTAGAATTCTTAAAACCTAAATTTTATTGCAATACTTGGGACATTTGGATTTACTTTATAAGAACATATGTACCAAAAAAAAGTCTACAAGAAAATTTAAATCCAAGTTTATGAAACTGTCATATGATTATGCACAGTTGATGAGAGGTTTCCATTTTCTATCCACTATAAAATAAAATAGGGAACACTTTTTAAAATGGTATCCTTTTAATTACAGCTTTTACTGATACTGCTGATTAGAGATGGGCACGACTCAAAAAAATGGTGTTTCGTTTGTCATTTGGTCGTTTAGGGGTCCGTTTCGGTTCGTTTTTGTGATTTTTTTTGCAAAAAAAATTCATTTTCATTTCGTTATGTAACGAAATGAAAAAACGAAAATGAAAATGAAAAATTGCTGTTTTGTTAGCATTCTTTTTAGTTCAATGCATCTGCTGCAATGAAAATGAAAAACACGGCAAATTTGGTCATTTCATTTTCATTTTCGTTTTGTTTTTTAAAAAATTTCATTTCATTTTTGTTGCGTAATGAAACGAAAAAACGAAAATGAAAACAAAAAAACGCTCATTTTGTGCCCATCTCTACCGCTGATCTACCCTTCAATCCTAACTCCTTTTGAAAGTAGACAATGCATTAGAGTGGCAATTATGGGATGAAAATTAGGCTGGCCTATCATTGGTAGAATACATCATATTTTACAATTGATTATCAGAAGAAAACTTTGTGATACATCCTATAAGAAAATTTCTGTAAGAAACAATCTAATTTATGTATTTATTCCAAATATTTTTGCTGGCCTTTCACCTTAGAAAGGACTCAAAATGGCTAACATCATGAAAAACAATATTTAAAAGCTAAAAAGAGTAAGTATACAATTTGGTTTTTTTTTTAAATGAATAAATTCCACACTAAATATGGTGAACAAAACCAACACTAAAAACTGATTCAAAGCAACACCTCCTACTTTATTGAGTATGTGTGAATACCTGGAAGGTCATTCCAAAGTAGTTGGGGAAAGTTTGTCTGCTTCATTTGACAAAGTCTGTGAAGATTCTCAGTCATCCGGGTGAGTTTACCTTGAAGCTGAGTCATGGCAACTGGACTTCTTTTTTTGAGAGATGTTTCGCTGCTCATCCAAGCAGCTTTCTCAGTCTGAGGAAGGTTAGTGGCGAGTCCTCCGTTTTATTGTTCACCTTGATTTACATAAGAACATAAGAACATAAGAACATAAGAAGAGCCATGCTGGATCAGGCCAAAGGCCCATCTAGTCCAGCTTCCTGTATCTCACAGCGGCCCCACCAGATGCGTTTGGGAGCGCATGAGACTAGATATCTGTCTCCTGATACCACTCCCCTGCATCTGGCCCTTGAAGTACCCTGGTTTAAAGCCTAGAGATTACACATCTCCATCATGGTTTGTAACCCGTGATGGACTTTTCCTCTAGGAATCTGTCCAATCCCCTTTTGAAGGCATCCAGGCCAGATGCCATCACCACATCCTGTGGCAGGGAGTTCCATAGACTTACAACACGCTGGGTGAAAAAATATTTTCTTTTGTCAGTTCTTACTCTCCCAGCACTCAATTTGAGTGTATGTCCCCTAGTTCTGGTATTTTGAGAGAGGGAGAAGAGCTTCCCTCTATCCACTTTACTAATACCCTGCATTATTTTGTATGTCTCAATCATATCCCCCCTCAAGCGCCTTTTTTCCAGACTAAAGAGGCCCAATTGTTTTAGCCTTTCTTCATAAGGGAGGTGCCCCAGCCCAGTAATCATTTTAGTCGCTCTCTTCTGCACCTTTTCCAGTTCCACTATGTCTTTCTTGAGATGCGGTGACCAGAATTGTACACAATACTCCAGGTGGGGCCTTACTATTGTTTTATATAACGGCATTATAATGTTGGCTGTTTTATTTTCAATCCCCTTTTTGATAATCCCTAGCATGGAATTGGCCTTCTTCACTGCTGCCACACATTGGGGAGACACCTTCATGGAGCTGTCCACCAACACACCAAGATCTCTTTCCTGATCCGTCACGGATAACTCAGAGCCCATGAGTTGATAGATGAAGTTTGGATTTTTTGCCCCAATATGCATTACATTACATTTGGTTACATTAAAACGCATTTGCCATTTCTCAGCCCACTCCCCCAGTTTGGAGAGATCCTTCTGGAGCTCTTCACAATCTTCTCTGGTTTTTACCACATGGAAAAGTTTTGTGTCATCTGCAAACTTGGCCACCTCACTGTTTATCCCTGTCTCCAGGTCATTTATGAACAGATTGAAAAGCACCGGTCCCAGGACCGAGCCCTGGGGCACACCGCTTTTCACTTCTCTCCATTGTGAAAATTTCCCATTGACACCTACTCTTTGTTTCCGGGATCTCAACCAGTTCTCAATCCATAAGAGGACCTGCCCTCTTATTCCCTGACTATGCAATTTCCTATCACTCTGGTCTGAATAGGCTCATAAGTTGGACAATGGCCTGAATAGGCTTGTTAGGTTTACAATAGCCTAAATAGGTTCCTAGGTGGACCATGATCTGAATAGGCTTGTTAGGTGGATAATGGCCTAGGGTGCATCAAAGTCCCATCTATGAAACCTTGACCAACAACTATTAAGTATGGGTTGTGAGATTGTTGACTGTTTCCTTTGGTAGCTTAAACATAACTTTTCTCTTAACCTGGTTACTAAAAGCAGGATTTGTTTATGGATTTATGCCCCAGTGCTTCAAAGACAAGGGAAGGTCCCCAAACAGATAAAAAGGTCGCTCCGAGGCAGCGAATGTTCCGCCGGAGCTTCATTGCCCTCCCCCGCACGAATAACGCGAGACGGGGGAAGGTAATCGGGCAAGGACCTGGATGGGCAGGGCGAGCCTATATAGGCTGCCCCCGCCCTGGGCCAAAGCCTCTTTTCTCCTTGGTGCGTCCCCCACCCACCCACCGCATTAAGAAGTGCTAACGTGAGTCTGACTGGTCGCCTAGTGGGCCAGATAGGAATTTTTGACCCGTTCCAAGATTGGCAAGTAGGGACAGGGATTTTTCGCCTATCTCACACTAGCGCTCGGGGGTGGTTCCTCTTTCCCCTATGTTCTGTGTTGGTCACACTGGAGGATGTTATGAGGGAATGGAGCAGGGGAGGACAATTCTAATATCCCCTACGCTACCATCCGATCCCTAATGCTGTGGATCCAGGGATTACGGCGTTGGGGGAAGGTTGCTAGTGGAGGCCTTGCCTGGGACATGAGTCGCAAAGAAGGTGGCTCGGGACTCGGGCAAGGGGAGGAAATTGGCTGGCCCTGGGAGACTGACATTGGGTCAGACCACCAGGGGGCTCGCCTCTCCCTAAGGCTCCCTAGCCGGTGGGGTCCTGGGAGAGCCCCAGGTACCCGACATTAACCTGCACGATGGCAGGCCCCTCAAGAAGTTCCAGATGGTTAAAATGGGTGTTAATATGTTGTGTTAATAAAGTGTGGCCCGGTTATATACCCCAATAAAGTTGTCTCGTGTCTTCATTCGCCATGGTAGGGCAAAGAAACTTGAAACAGAAAGTTAAAGCTGCAGCAAGACAACTGAGGCTACAGACCACCTGTCCCCACTCAAATACATTGATGCACATTTCACTTAGCAATTCAGGGGACCCAATGTGTGGATGAATATTACAATTTGTCAGTGATTTACAGTGCAAATGGTTAGGATCAGGATAGAAAACACTAGTAGAACCTGCCTATTAGTGAAATGGTGTTCAGTATTTATGATGGCATTGCTGATGGGTTTTACAGAACACCATGGATCAATGGGAAAAGAGCGATTAAATAATGCCGGTCACAAGCTACTTCAACCATACACAAAATAGAGGAGGAATTATATAAGAGCTCATAATTCCACACGGCACAAAAATAATCTGTGCAATGGGGGAAGGGACCTAAGAATAAAATGCATGACTGAAAATGTTGGGGGTGGATGGACTGAGGCAATGAGCAAAAGGATATATTCACTATCTGTCTGGTACCACCTATGATTTCATAGAATGAAAATGAAATGCACAGAGAATGTGACAAGTATTTTCCCCCACACTAATACTTGATTCCCCAGAAAAGCTAAGGAAATATTACCCAAGTGATCAGCAGATTGGAAAGCAGCTCAGAAGAGTCATGAGCCCACACTGTTTTTCCACTGCTCCTGTTTCATGGTCTCTCCAGGTGCAGATGCAGTTCTCTCTAGATACTGCAGGACAAAGGTTTATTACACCACAGATTTGCTGCAGGGGGTGCAGCATGCTGTCGGTGGCAACAGCAATATTTTCCATGGGCTTCATTCCTGACCATCTATTCGGTGTGCTTAGCTGCAGTCAATGAAACATGTAAACGAGCACAGGCTAAAACCTTTCTGCTGCTCTGAACAAAGCATCACCAGTATCCTAAGCAAATAAAAGGATCAGATTCAGCAGGAAACACAAAGAACTGTGACCGCACTGTATTCTGAACTGATAATATGTGCAATTTCCTACCAGCTCAAACAACATACAGCGGCCTCAGTACAGAGCAAGCAAGAAGCTTAGCTAGTCCCTAGCAGGGAATATTCGTTCAGGTCACCAAATACAGCTTGAAGTGAAACATCTGTAATTGGAAAGCAAACATTAACTGCGAGAAAAAGGAAATGATGCAGATAGTCATGGCAATCTCTAAATAAGCAAATTAAATGCCAGAGTTTAATGATTTGTTTCTTTGATGAAATACACATCTTAGGTTGATCTGTGGAGGATGGGGGATATATGGACAAGACTGGTATAAAGACTAAACAGAAATACTCCTTGAAAATCATTTCCGGTGCATCTACAAATTAAACTGTAATAACATTACAGGGAGCCGAAGTTGCATTATGTGTGCAGAAGGCAATTTGAACTGTTTTTATTGTACTGATTTTATTTAATGGAAGTAACACAGATTTAAATAAAAATGTTTCTGACTTAACAGGTTTGTAGATCAAGTGGAAAGGGAGTGAAATAGATGACTGTGTTGAATAAAACCTCCAAGACAAAATATAGAAAGCAGCAACGAAAAAAATGTTATTGCAATATGCATTGTTTTATATGTTATCCAGCAACAGATGATTCTGTTCTGACTCACCTATTTGCATTGATTTAGTATTTGGATTGGTACCACCACCCCTAGCCAGGTGCTTGTCTCATGTGCTGGACTATAATCCCCATCATACCCAGCCAGCATCCATCATATGCATTGTAGTCAATAGTACCTCCTTGGGTGGTTGGGAGGGAGGTTGTTTCTGAAGGAATGATGTCTATATGCACCTCCCATTTGCACCAGTGAATTGAGATCTACAAAGTGAGACCAACCTTTTATACTACTCACATGGCATATAGCTTACGTCTACCGCTAATGCACTTACATGTCTTTTCATAAGTACCTTCCGTATTGACATCTGTCAAACCCATTCTATTGGAGTGTTTACAAAACTGGCAAAGCCTTTGAGAGCTAAATACTTACAGGATCAATGCCTTAACCACTCTGCAATTGTTTTTTTATTGTGAATGCTTAACACATTTTTTTTAAAAAATATTAGTATACATTTTTATTACTCTGCATTAATTACTGCTGGGAATAGTGGCCTACAGGGGTGGGGGTGAGGGTGAGGGTAGGAAACCTTATACTGAAGTCCAATTGTTTATCACAACTGGAGTAGATCCATCAGATCAATATGAAAAGTCAGCACTTAGGTAAACCTCTTTGAGTCAATGGTTCTGCTCTAGTGAGGTCAAAGACCAGGGTTTAGACCTGAGAGCCAGAGGATGAGATAAAAATATACATGATAATATCTTTTTAAAATGTTACATAAACTAGATAAAACTAGTTGTAGAATTTTTCATATGTGTCTGTACATATTACTACAGTCACTCAGCTAGATACTGTGTGAATATATGTACAAAAGCCCCATTTGTAACATTCAGTATTTATTTAAATTTCAGGATAAAAAGATTCCCCCCTCCTGAAACTGAGAGTCAAATGCACAAGAACAAAAGTGAAATGTAATTTGCCCTGTAGTTGAAAATCCACAGAATTTTTTTGGCTGTTGGATCTATTCATATCATTCTAGAGGAAGAGAAAAGAGAGGCTTTGAGATTGTGAGGCAGAAATTCACAACAGTACGTCTTTACTTTCTCCCCCCCCTTCAACCAAGACATCTTTTGCAAGAGTCCTTTATCTAGAGCTTTGTATACATATTTTTAATCCTATACAAAAATGATAGGATGTCAAGAAGGATCTATAATAACACCATTTTTTTTTACTTCAAAGACTTGGCAATTTCTGATCCATGTGACATTCACACTCCTTCAGGGTCAAACAACATCTTGCAGCCTTCATAAAATGATTAAATATTTTAAACAGCTCCTGCTTATACCTCCATCGCCCCTCGAGACTGATACTGTTATCGTTTTTGTCAAAGCCAGTTTCCATCCGCATTTGTCATTCCTGCTTGCATTTATGAGTTATCAATCGCCACGTCAAAATGCAAAATAACTGATGTTCTTTGGGCAGTATTGGATGGCCTATCTGGGGCTTTTAATCAATGCTGATTTTTATTTTTCATACCCATCCATAAATCTTTTCTATTCCGGGCCCCATGTAATGTGTTCATACAAAATGCAGTGACAGAAGCAGTAGTTATATTATCAAACATTATACCTCGGGGCTAGCGGAGTATCAAGGGCTTTCAAAAGGCAACACTGGGAATTACTGTGGAGGAGAGATGACTGTAGTACAGAATGTAAGGGATTGGCAGTTGCCATTTATAAATCAACATCATGCAAGATAATCCTTCTCACTTAAATGCTGCCCCAAATACTTTTTTCCCAGATACTATCACGTGCCACACTCCCTTCTGTCTACCTACTCACCTCTGCCTTTTTGCAAAGCTAGCAAAAAAGGAAACACAGGAACAACCGTGGTAGGCATTTCCCTGAACATTACCTTTGGGAAGTGTCGAGAATCTATGGGTTCTTCTCTCATGCTGCCTCAAAGTAGAATATATTATCCTCTTTTAAAACATCATATCTGAATTAACATTGCATCATTCCCTCATCACCTCCCATCTCTTCCTGGGTTCCTCTAATGAAAAGTAACTAATGCCAAGTAACTAAGAAAGTAACTAACTGAGATGCATGTTTACTTAAAAAGGCATCTTTCTCTACAAAAGGATGGTCTCTCTCTCTCTCTCTCTCTCTCTCTCTCTCTCTCTCTCTCTCTGTGTGTGTGTGTGTGTGTGTGTGTGTGTGTTTTGTGTGTGTTGTGTCATTACAGTCACACCCGACTCTCTGTGACCTCATGTCCATGGAGTTTGCCAGTTCCTACAGCACCTGGTATTCCCTGGTGGTCACCCATCCAAGTACTAACCAGGCCCGACCCTGATTAGCTTCCAAAGTCAGACGAGATTACCCTCCACATATGAAAAGTTGGAGAGAGCTTTATTCCCCACCCCACCCCCGTTGCTCAGAACTCAAGAGCTTACTTCTGACCAAAAGTTAACTTCTGACCTCATCTCCTGGGGTTTCCCAGCCAGAATGGCCAAAATGACTGAGGGATAAAATGAACACATGCATTGGCATTTTTTTTAAATAATGGTAGGCAAGGCACTTTAATTCACTTCTGCAAGAATGTGAGCCAAATACTCAGGGGTTAAGATGGGCAAGAATAGGCAACACTTGTTTCGGATTACAAATCCCGGAATGCCCCAGCCAAGATGGAAGCCTGAAGAAAACACTATGCTTTCCCCATCCAAAACTTTGCCTTGCATTCATCTCTAAGCTTAGAGTACCAGTGAAACATTCTAGGAACTGTGGCAAAACGTGTAATCCACTTTCATCATGGGGTTAATCATAATCCCCTATGAGAGTAATGTTGAACTGATTTGTAGGCTTATGAGATATATGTGGCACATTGAACAAGGCACCGTCCTACAAAATAATGCTAAGGTGGGCTGGCTGGCTTTTAATCAGGATTAGCTAAACTTTCTGAGTTTTCTAGGGCATACTCAAGTGGCAGTTTCCTGGGCTCCCAGTTGGGCTGCAGACAGCTCTTCAGCTGGAAATATTCACATTCACCATAGGGATCCAGCAGTGTAGCCCATGTATGAGTCTGAAGCCTGATTCCTGATTGCTCAGTTGTAGTTTAAATGGATGGAAGTGCAATAACTTCACAGGTCCTGCTTTGCTTTAGTGTTGGTTTAATAAGGAACGGACATTGTATGCAGAATGCCTGTCAGATCTGGAATGATGAAGTGTCACACAAGGACCTGTCACTATCTTCTTTCTTAAATTTAATGCATACTCTGTCATCTCTATCAGGGGCATGGTGGCTCAGTGGACTAAGGCTTCTGAAAACTGTCAGCTGCAAAGTCGGCAGCTCGGTAGTTCGAATTCCGGGTGCCACACAGCGGAGGGAGCTCCCGCTGTTCACCCCAACTCCTGCCAACCTAGCAGTTTGAAAGCATGCAAATGCAAGTAGATAAATAGGTACGGCCATAAAAAGCGGGAAGGTAAAACAGTGCTTCCTTGCAGCCATGCCAGCCACATGGCCATGGACTTGCACAACACTGGCTCTCTCAGCTTGAATACGGAGATGAGCACCGCCCCTAGAGTCAGACACGACGAGCACACATGTGCGGGGGGAACCTTTATCTTTACCTATCATCTCAATGAACATACTCATTTGCAAGCCAGACTTTCATTTCAGTGGTACATGAGGGATGTGTATAAACTGTCCATTAATACAATGCAGACTGTATTCATCAGTAGAGATGGGCACGACTTAGCGGTATTCCCGTTTCCGTTTCCGTTACTCGTATCCGTTACTCTACGGAAACGGTAACGGGAATTACTCCGCCAGAATTTGAGCTCGAACCGACGAATGAACAATTTGGTCTGATTTGTCATGCTCGTTACTTGCATCGCGCAATGCCAAGCGGCACAGAAAAAATGTTTTTAAAAGTAAAAAAAAACCCCGATTCCCGGCCCTAAAAGTAGGCGAAAACTGTCTGAGGGCACCTACCAGGCCAGAAGGGTGTTTTATTTTTGGGGGGGGGTTTCCCCACCCCCCTCTCCTTGGCTATTGCTACTGCTGCGCTGCTGGTACCAGGCTGGGAGGGCGCATCCATTTGCCATGCAGTGCGGGGGATCCAAAATGGCGACCGCAATTTTTTTTTGGAAATCGTTGCCCAAAACCCCACCAAAGCACCACAGAAACATGCGAAAATTAGCTATTTTAAATGCTTGAATTTTCACAGTAGCAGCAGTGGGTTTTTCTTGCAAAAAAAAGTCTCCGTTGATTTTATTTTATTTTATTTTATTTTTTTATTTTTATTTTTTTTTTTTATTTTATTTTATTTTTTTTTTACACCTGCACATTCGCAATGATGGGCTCGCCCATGGGAGTGGACCATGCAAATTTTCCACCAATCGCATGGCCACTTGGCCAGGTTGACCACAGAGACTTCTGGGATGTGCCAATCGGGCATAAACAGCCCACTAATCGTAGCCCAAACCCGAACCCTAAGCCTAAGCCTAACCCATATGCCAGTACACTGTCCTTCTAAGTGGGTCAGAGAGGCACCCAGAGGTGCACCCCAATACTCACCCTAACCTCACCCGTAACTAGCCTAACCCTAGCCCTTGCGCTAACCCGTCTTAACCCTAAGCCAGATCTACTTGCATTGCACTACATGCAAGTACGTGAGACACAGCGGGTGCAGAGTCTGCCAGTCCGTCACTTGTGGCTCTGGCTGACTCCTGCAGCTCCCTCCAGGAGCCCGCTACCCCCCCCAAACCAGTACTAACGAAAACGAAAAAATGAAAAAACGAACGACTAATTTTTTGCGAAATTTCACGAAAAACAGAAACGAGCCAAAACGGACTGCCTCCAACACACGACAACTCGAAAACGTCATTTTCCCTAGTCGTGCCCATCTCTATTCATCAGTTATGGAAAGTGAGTGCATGCAGTGCGTGCACATTTCAGTTAAAAAGAGCTGTTATATTCCCTTGAATTATTGCAGAACAAAGATCTCTTTATAATGGGTTAAGATACAACTTAGGCAAACTTCTGCTCCTGTCTCTGAGGTTCTGGCAGAAAAGAAACTTTGTACCAGTTAAGGTTGCATTCTCTTGAAGAGGCACTGAAACATTTGCTTAACTCTATGCAGATGGTACTTTAAGTTCTATTGTATTCTAGTTCCGAAGTTTGGAAAATTGAGAGCTTAACTGCTGGCTAGCTCCCAAAATGCTATTTGCATGCACAAAGGAAAACTACTGTCTAGAAATAATGTACTGAATTAGACAGAATGGGAAGTATGTTTGTGTTGCAGAAAGAAACAGGTGGACAAGGATTTGTTACAACACATCGGCATCTATATTGGGCCTGCAGAGTAGCTTCTGTTTACTTAACTTTTCTCCTCCAAAGTTAAATTTAAAAGAAATGGCAGAGAAACAGGAAAGCAGGAGGAAACACCTATGGAACTGTAGCTTCCACTAAAGAAATGATTGTCAAACATTTGAGTGCTGTGCTTAGCCAGAATTCCTAGTTAGCCCTAAAGCTGCCTCTTTACCTGGAAGTAGTTGTATCTGGAGGCTGATTTAACAGCTGCAGCATCACATACCCTTGGAAAAAGAATATGCTTAAAATGGCTGAAGGTATTCTTGCAGTTGCTTATGCAGATTGCAGACATTATTTCCTACATATTATTTATTCAGGAGGACTACTTAATTTGAATTGGAGGAGAGGACCAGTGCTAGATTAAACATGTGATGAGACATTTGAAAAGGCATGCAGCTGATTACACTGGATATGTTTTCTTTAACAGGAGTGAGCTCCCTTAACGCAACCCTTTGGTCAACTGGGGAATCTCTCCAGGCTGCACCCCAAAATAAGTAGCCCTGCAGCTTGACAAAAAAAGATCAATCTTGGGCATGGATTGGGATTAGACTGGAGCAATGTTCCCAAACATGACGTGATTGCTGGGAAACACTGTACCATTCGACAAGCAGTCCAAAATGCAGCTTATTTCTCTGGGTAATCATAGTCAGAGACAATTTAGTACCTCAAGAGGGGTCTAAATGGAGCACTGTCCCCACTAAGTTTAACCCCCATTCCATTATTCACAATTTCCTTCCTCCAGCTGTCCTCCATCATGGTGTCAAAAGTGCCAATGGGAAACAGACTCTCAAGTTCTATGAAAATATTGTCAATGTAGATTTTATTCTTCTCAGGCTTGACACATTGACAACATTTTCATAGATCTTGGGACTTTATCCTCTATTTGTACTTTTGCCACCAGTGGATATACCAATTTCCTCTACTGCTTAGGTCCTCAAACTTTTTAAACTGTCCCTCAGAGAATGTTGGGGGGTGGATTATAGTTCTATAGCTTAAAAAAATTATATGCGCGCGTGTGTGCGCGCGCGCGCGCACACACACACACACACACACACACACACACACACACACACACACATTTTCTACGTCAGTGCCAGAGCTTGGCTCGGCACATTAATGGTGCCTCTGGCCATGTGCAAAGTTTGCCTTCAGGTTGCTCCCAGGCTTTCTCTCACACACGTTTCCCACTTTGATAATCACTATTAAATAGTCCCCCCACAAACATATGACACATGCACACACAAATGTGCCTCCTTCCTCTCCTTCTCAGTCTCCCTCACTGATCTGCCCCCTCCCCTGCCACAAACACTTCCTCAACTGCCAGCACTCAGCCAAACTTCTGTCAGTGCTTTTCCTCCTCACCACCTGTACTCTTCCTCTCCTCCCCCTCCCCAAAGCCAGTTCCTCTCTCTCTCTCTCTCTCTCTCTCTCTCTCTCTCTCTCTCTCTCTCTCTCTCTCTCTCTCTCTCTCTCTCTCTCTCGTCCACCATCTTCAGAAAAAGAACCTGGTCCATCAAAGAGGGCAGTGTGCATTACTTTTTATTTTTAAACTAATAACAAGATATTGCAGCAAGCTGCCTGTAATAACAGGTTTGAAGTAGAGTGTGCAGCAGGGCACACCTTCAAAGCAGTGCAGAAAACACGACCCATGGCTCACACGTTTTTTTATTTTCTCAGAAAACTTGGGAGTTGAAATGTGGTCTCAGAGGTTGGCATGTTTAAAATAACTGCTTGGAGGAGCGGCAAGGGAGGGACGGTGTATGTCAAGGAACAGGACACTGCTCTTACGTGTAAAGAGTGTGTTGCTCCCAGCTCTGCAGGCAGTGTGGGAGACATTGCAGCAAGACTGGATGGGGAAGGGATGCCTTTGTTGATCTCTCTCTCTCTCTCTCTCTCTCTCTCTCTCTCTCTCTCTCTCTCTCTCTCTCTGGAGTCGAGGTGGACTCAGTGAGCTGCTTCCCCACCCAGATTCTTTCTCGGACAAACTTGATATGACTCCAGGGGGTGGACTGGGAGAATGCACCAAAGAAAAGCCTTAGCGATGTTGCCTTTTTATATAAGTGTTGGCGACCCTGTTTCATGTAGGTCCAGGGAGCTTTATTGTTTTAGATGTGCATTTCAAATGTCTCGTAAAAACAAAAGGGCTCTTCTGCGCTCATCACGGCCTTCCCCCCGTACATCTTTAAGATAGCTTTTTAAGTTGGCTTCCTGCCACTTCCCCACCATGGGCCCTGCACTTGCCAGCTGGAGGGAAGTGTGCCCCTGGGTCGGGTGGGCTCCCCACTTGGCTGGGGTGGTCCCCACCCTCCTCCCGCCAGGGCTGCTTGAGTCTGGGCAGCTGGTGCACCATCTTGATGTCAGGTGGAGGGAGTGGGGGACCTTGCCACAGCCCTCCTATTTTGAAGTGCCCCACTCGGCTGCATCTTGTGCCCCAATCATCTGGGCAGTGGGTGGGTGGGGAGTGGGGGACCTAGCCACAGCCCTCCCACTTTGAACTGCCCCACTAGCTGGTGCACTGATCATCTGAGTGGCGGGTGGGGGGGATTAGGGAACGCTAGATAGCGCACCGCTTTGAACTGCCTCAGCAATAGAAGCAGCTGCGGAGGCCGGCTCACTCGCTCTCAAACCAGGGGTGAGGGGTTCTGCAATTGGTCCCAGGGTGCAGATTCAGGACCCTGGGGGGCATATCTGGCCCACAAGCTGTAGTTTGAGGACTCCTGCTCTACTGCATGACATGGTTGAATCTGGACAAAATTGATGCCTATCATGGTTGCTTCGTTATATGAAGAATATGTGATATGTCTAATAAAGAAAGGATTATAGGACATTGTCTGAATGTCTTAAGGATGTACATCTACATATTTCCTTTTATTTTCCTTTTTTGCAGCACATTTTTACCTGCCACTAGATTGAACACCGACTGTGCTGTTGAGAAGGTCCTTCATGTTAATGTCAGCAACATCACTCTCACATCTAAAGCATTTATGTGCTTTAGAAGGCTGTTGGAGAAAGCAGCTTAGAGACAGTCAGGAATAAAGAGTTCTTGGTGAAAACTGAGGTAATACCACTAAATGAACTTGAAGGTGATGATCTATTAGATTGGGCAGGCATCCAACAGGAGGGCAATACTTTATTTGAATGAAATAAGCATTACCCCTCACTGGATGTTAACCCAATCTAGCCACTACAGAAAACGCTATCTGTATGATAACTTTGATTTTGCCATTCTAAAGTTTCAGATGGTGTGGTGCAGTGGATAAAATGACTGATCAGGGCTCTGGGACTTGGGTTTGAATTTCTGCTTAGCCCCCCCCCCCCCAAGTTTGGCAATGGTAAAACGAGTCCTTAAATATCTCATATGCCTTGAAAATTCTTCTAGGGTAATTGCAAATTAGACAAAACCTGAACAACAACTCCTCAGCAGGAAACTCTCTCCCCATCTTGAAGTGTCTGTATCTTGAAGTGTCTTGGAAGGTTATATGAGTAGCCTTTTAATGTCTGACTAATGCTGTCCGTTTGATTTTGAATTATGGAGCCCCTTGCAGGGTTTTCTAGGCACAGAATAATCTAAAGTGATTCACCAGTTGCTTTTTTTCTGGGAGTGTTCTTGCCAAGTACAGTAGAGAATTGAAATCCCTATTTCTGCCCCTATAACCAGGTCATCCCAAATTCAGTAATATGACCAAAAGTCTCAGGATGATTTAAATTTTCTTGAGGAACCAAACTATTATGTATCTCTCATTTTTTCCGGCCTTTCCCATGCTAACTTGATGTTGCTCTTTATTCATATTCTCCAGCTGTTTTTGGATCTCATGTCAGTGCATACACGGACTTATTGTCTGTTGAGCGAGCCAATCTGAGGCTCCTCCTGAGTTTGCCTGGCCAACTACTCAATCTTTTTAATTTGTCCCGAGGACTATCCTCCCATCTGAAAATGAATCCTCATATATAGACCAAGACTTTCCTCTCATTACTCATCAGTCCTCAGCCAAACATACTGTTATTTGTTGCTGTCCAGTCACATTGGAAACTTGGATAACTACCTGAGGTTCTGGTAGCACTTCCATTGTACATGTGACTTCCGTGTGATTCTCTTAGCAATGAGCATACCGCAGTACCTACAACTAGTAGAACTCTTCTGAGCTTTTCTTCTTTTTCTCAGTTCCCTTACTAGGTGACAGATCAGACAGGATTAAACAAAAGGTATACTATTATATATAGTACAGTCCATGTTTTGTTTGTTCTCCAAATAGGATATAACCATTTTTAAAATGGAGCCTAGTAGAGTCAAGGTGGCCCAGCCCAAGAAATTATGTTGCACAAGATTCACATTCATTACATATCCATACATCCTCCTTACAATATTTAACAGGTATACAGTATGTGTCACTATATTAGATTAAAAATGATTTTCCCATTATTATTATTGTTATTTCCAAAAAAAGAGAAGAAGAACAATAGCTGCTAGACCAAAAGTGTCTTTCAGAGAAAATTTAGGATTTTACATTTTCCCGGCCTGCTGCCTATAAGAGCAATAAACACACTTTACCTTTTAGACATAAGAGCAAAAGGAAATTTGGAAACACAATGGCTGAGAGATTTACCAGCTGCAGGAGAGGTAAGAAATGTCATTGCTACATTAGAAACAATTTTCTATTCTGCTAAACTGTGTATAGCTAGCCACCTAGAAGGCAAGGATTACTATTTATCTGGTCAGTACCTCTACCACAGATCATTAAACATTTGTTCTATACAGCCATACATCAAAACATGCATACGAGGGGCTATTCTTCTAAGAAAGCTCACAGTACCATGACACTATTGCTCTGAGTTCCTTTCTGAAACAGCAATATACATTTAATTCTGGAAGAGGATGGAAGTTTCTAGTTTCAGGCCTTTAAAAAGTTTGGTCTTTCACTGCTTGATTTATCTGTGTAATAATTTAGAAGAAGCATGAAGGCAAGGCATAGCATTTGAACTGACTCGGCTTTATGAATTCCTAACCATGCTGTTCAGAGTCTAGAACAGGAGAAATTTCCTTTTACTTTTCAGTATAACTCCCAGTGGTTGGTATTGCAATTAGAGATGGGCACAAAATGTAAAACAAAATGCTGTTTTGTCATTTTGTTAGGTAACAAATTATTTCATTACCTAACAAAACAGCAGGACACGTTTTGATTCATGAAATGATTTGACTTAGAGGAAATGACAAGGGAGTGATTCTAGGTAAGCCCCCCAAATTTGGAAAGGTTTTGGGGGGGGGGGTCAGAGGGCTGATTACAGTCCAAAGGGGGTGTCCCTAGGAAAATTATTTCTTGTTGGATTTGGAAGCCAAGCTGTGGGCGAGCAATTAGCGCCACCACAGCTTGGCTTCTATTCCAAATGTATATGCAATGTATATGATCAGAGGCATGCTTTGGCACCAAAGTGGCAGAGTTAGCTTCCTAAAGCAATTATAGGTAAGTCCCCCAAATTTGGAAAGGTTTGGGATTCAGGAGGCCGAGTTATGAAGCTCCAAAGAGGGTGCTTCTAGGAAAAAAAGTCTTTCTAATTGGAATTGGAAGCCAAGCTGTGGCGGTGCTACACTTGCCCGCAGTTTGGCTTCCAAAGTTCCAATTCCAATAGACAGATTTTTCCCCCTAGGGGCACCCCGTTTGGAGCTTCATAACTCAGCCCCCTAAACCCCAAACCTTTCCAAATTTCGGGGGCCTACAGAGAAGAACTTGAGGATGCTTCCCTGACATTTTGGCCCTTTATGACCCAGGGGGAGCATAGCATTTCGTTTCATTTCATTTGGTTTCATAACGAGACTACTGTAAAGATTCATTACAAATGAACCAAAATGAACTAGTAAAGAAACGAAACAAAATGAAATGCTATTTTTCCATTCTGTGCCCATCTCTAGTTGCAATTATTGCAATCTTTGTATTCTGTCTTCAAGAGGTTTTAACTGGGAGGAAATTTAGGAGCAGGGATGACTGTCAATTTATTTATTTATTGGACTTCTATACCACCCATCTGTTGGCAGGGCCACTCTGGGCATTTTACAACAACAATACAGCAACAAGCAAATATCTATAAATCAGCAATATTAAGCTATAGTAAAAACAATAGATGGGCAAAATAAAAGCAGAAAGTTAAATTATGTTAGTAGGCAAAGTGCTGTAGTTATGTCTCAGTCTAAGGCAGGTGTCCTCAAAGTTTTCGAACAGTGGGCCAGTCCACCACGCTCCAGACACCACTGGGGGCCGGACCCCAAGCAGGTGGGCAGGGTGGAGGAGCAGCAGTGGTGGGGCTTCAGGGCCATGGAGGGAGTAGGAGACCTTGCCGCAGCCTTCCTATTTTAAATTGCCCCACTCGGCTGCACCCGGCACCCTGACCATCTGGGCGGTGGGTGGGAGGTGTGGGGGGGACCTTGCCATAGGCCTCCCACTCTGAATGCCCCACTAGCCATCTGGGCGGTAGTTAGGGGGAGTGGGAGGAGCGACATAGCCCACTGCTTTGAACTGCCTCAGCAACAGAAGCAGCTGTGGAGGCTGGCTTGCTTACAAAGCAGGGGGTAGGTGGGGGGGGTTGCAATTGGTCTGGGGGCCGGATTCAGGACCTTGAGGGCCCTCCCAGTGGTCTCATATAGATATTAAGTAGCATTGATAAGATGATCGACCCTTGACTCTTAATGCCAAGGGAACTGTTTTTTTTTCCTTTTTGGAGAAAACTGAGGCAAAGAAAGTGTTGAGTAGTTCTGCCTTTTCCTTTTCTCCTGTTAGCAATTGGTTATCATCACCAAGCAGAGAGCCTATCATTTCCTTATTTTTCTTTTTGCTGTGGAAATAACTAAAGAAACCCTTTTTACTACCTTTAATCTCTCTGGCAAGTCTACGTTCATTTTGTGCTTTAGCTTTTTTTACGCTCCCCCCTGCATATATTAGCTATTTGCTTATATTCCTCTTTGGTGCCTTCCCCATTTATCCATTTCCTGTACTTCTTCTTCTTTATACTTAGCTGAGTTGAAAGCTTTTTAGTAAACCATTGTGGTTTCTTTCAGAAGAGCCCCGTGGCACAGTAGTTAAATGCCTGTACTGCATGTAAAACTGTGCTCACCACCAGGGGTTCAATCCCAGGTAGCAGGCTCAAGGTTCACTCAGCCAGCCATCCTTCTGAGGTCAGTAAAATGAGTACCCAGCTTGCTGGGGGGGGCAATGTGTAGCCTGCATACTGTAATTAAAAAAACTGTAAACCACCCAGAGAGTACTTGAAGTGGTATCCGGCGGTATATAAGCAGAACACTTTGCTCTTTAGACATCTCCCATTTTTTCTTCTTGTTGGAACAGTTTTAGATTGTACCTTTAATATCTTGCTTTTAAGGAACTTCCATCCATCTTGGACTCCCTTCTCTTTCAGTGTTTTGGTCCATGGAATCACAGCCAATAATTTCTTAAATTTACAAAAATTGGCTTTCTTAAAGTCCAGGATTCTTGCCTGACTATGCTTACTCCACCTTCCAACTGTATAACAAATTCCAAGAGAGCTTGGTCACTTTTACCTAATGATCCCACTACTTCGACCCCATTTACAAGGTCCTCCCTATTGGTTAAGACCAGATCTAAAATGGCTGCTCCTCTTGTTGCCTCCTCTACATTATGGACCATGAAATTATCTGCAAGGGCTTCATGGAATCTGTTGGACCTTGCATTTTAAGCTGAGTTGGACTGCCAACATATATCAGGATAGTTAAAATCTCCCATTAGTACTACATCTCTCCCTTTTGACTGTGTGGCCATCTGCTCACAGAAAGCATCATCCCACTCCTCTAGCTGACTTGGGGGTCTATAATATACCCCCACAGTGACATCTCTCTCATTTTTCTCACCCTTAATTCTCACTCAAATACTCTCAACCTGCTTTTTCCTGTTGTATATCTTGTATTTCTTCAGGAGTATATATGTCCTTAACATATAAAGCAGAACTGCCTAGATGCCCTAAGCACATCTGATCTCGCCTGATTTCGGAAGCTAAGCAGGGTTGGCCCTGGTTAGTACTTGGATGGGCGACCACCAGGGAATACCAGGTGCTGTAGGTGCCTGGAGTAGGAACTGGCAAGCCACTCCAGTACTCCTGCCAAGAAAACTCCATGGACATCGAGTCGTGTTGAGTCAGTCACGACTGTAACGACACAACACACACAACATATAAAGCTACACCTCCTCCTTTCTTACTATGTCTTTTCCTTTGAACAACATTCCAATCATGTCTCATCCCACCAGGTTTCAGTGATGCCAATTATGTCATATTTATTTTGCTGTATTAGGAGTTTTAGCTCCTCTTGTTTGTTCCCCATGCTCTGTGCATTTGTTCCCCATGTAGAGACATTTGAGGCTGTGTGTGTTTCTTACAAGCCCTTTGCTTAACCTGTTTTTCCTCACATGGATGGACTGTAATACTTCTTGTCCTGCTCCTACTTTAACATTTGGGCTATTCCCCATAACCCCTTCTGGATCTCTACCTTTAAGAAAATTTTCTCCCTCCTCCTGAGAACTCAGTTTAAAGCTCTCCTTATCAATTTTCGAAGCCTCTAGGCAAAAAGATTCCTTCCAGCAGTGGTGAGATGCGCTCCATCCTCGCTCAATAGCCCATCTGAATGAAATATCAAACCATGGTCTAAGAAGCCAAATCATTCCTGCCTACACCATCTCCGAAACCAGTTGTTAACCTCCACTATTGTGCTTTCACTTCATGAGCCACATGCTTCTACAGGGAGGAGAGACAAAATTACCACTTGCCTATCCAGGTCCTTCAGCTTCCTACCCATCTCTTCGTATGCTTTTGTGATATTCTGAAAGCTGCATTTTGAAATATCATTAGTTCCTACTTGGACCAAAAGAAATGGGTTAGAATCATTGGGATTGATGAGTCTTGTCAGACTCTCTGTTGCATCCCAAATCTTGGCTCCAGGGAGACACCAGACCTCTTGGTTCATTTTGTCAGGCCTGCAGATGACTGCTTCTATTCCTCTAAGCAAGGAGTCTCCAACCATCACCACTTGCCTCCTTCGCGGTTTGGTAGATGCCACTTGTTGTGCTGTTAGATTCTGATTCCTCTGTGCAAGGTCTTCAAACTGACCTTGCTGTTCTTGCTACAGTTGCTTTTCCTGGTTGATAAGGGAGAGAGGTTGGAATCTATTGTGCAGTTGCAAGCTCTCTGTCTGTTTCCTAGTTCTTCCCTTTCTGACTGTGACGTTCCTCCAAGTATCTGTCTCCTGTATTTGTGAAATGCCCTCATTCTGGTTGAGATTATCCCTGTCACCAATGTTGACAAAGATTTTCTCTGCTTTCTGCAACAAACCCTCCTGCTCCCTAATGTTGCAAAGATTGAAAACACAGGCCTCCAGCTGCCTGATCTTGTCATCCAAGAGGGCCACCAGCTTGCAATTTGAGCATGTTTATCCCGGCACCTGGTTTGGCAAAAAAAAAAAAAAAAAACCCAAACATGCCACAGATGTTGCAACTAACTAAATCTGCCCCTGATCCTCCATCTTGACTAATTGGTAAATTACTTGAAAATGGAAGAAAGAAAAGAAAAAGGTAATGGAAAAGCCAATCCTCTTACTTAATCTTCTTTGCTACCCTCAGTATTGGTAAATTATCAAGGAATCCACTCCCCCCCCCACCTTTTGCTGCTGGCAATACTAAGATACAGCCAAACCTCCAAGCCCACGTGCTCTCAGGAATTTTCCAAGCAGTCTGAAAACTCCTCCCCCAAGCAGCCTCTTTAAAGCCTGCAAGAAATTCACTATGTAGATTGACCCATCCAATTTATCGTACAAAAAATATGCCTAAACCTACAGTAGTTACAGCAAAGGCCTTAGCAGTTCAACTGATAACAGCAGTGCCTCTGCTCTTTCTAAGATTCAGAACTCTTACTCAAAGCTCCTTTCTTTCTTAGTCCCACCTCTTTGTGTTGAACCAATATCTCATAAGGATGATCACACTAGTTTTTTTAAAAGCACAAACCTTTTCTCATCTCTTCATTTTTGTTTTCTGGTTGGTCATCAGATATGGGCTTAATTTGTTAAGTCATGCATCTGAAAGGGCATTCTATTGATACAGCTGAAAAATGTTGATAGCAGAGAATATACAGTCTCTTTAAGCTTTCATTTAACTCTCAGGGGGCTTATGTAAGAACCTTATTGGCAAACTCCATGTGTATAGATAAAATCATGTCAGTTGCTAAAGCAAATTGATAATATTAACAAGGTGGTGGTTGCATTCCTGGTGGTATGCCCAGTTGTGTAGGACACAACTAGGAACATGAGCAGACACTTGTTAATTAGCAGCAATTACACTTACAGATGTGTAAATTGCCATACTACACAAGTACAATACTAGTCTTTAGGATGACAGTACTGATCATTATAACAAGTGATAAAATGCAAACAAATAAAATACAGTAACCCCCCGCCCATCGCGGGGGTTAGGGACCCACCCCACCCACGATGCATGAAAATCCGCGATATGCGGAAGCAGGGGGGGCAGGGGGGCGATTGCATGCCTGTCCGAGATATCTTGGGGTGGTGCATGCCGGTGGCGGCAGGGAGATCTGACCTCCCGCCGTCGCCCGCCCGCGCCGCCTGAGACTTCTTGTCCGGGGCCGTCTCCATTGAAATGCATTGACAATGCATTTCAATGGAGAAAATTTTCCCCATTGGAAAACATTGGCTCAATGCTTTCCAATGGGGAAAATTTCTCCATTGAAATCCATTGACTCAATGCATTTCAATGGAGATTGCTGCCCCCCGCATGGCCCTCTCGGAGGAGCACGGGGGGTGGCGTGGAGTGACCTGATTGCCCCCGCCACCCCCCGCACAGCTCTGAGGCTTTGCACAGAGGCGGCGCGGAGCGACCCGATGGCCCCCGCCGC
Organism: Phrynocephalus guinanensis; assembly: GCA_037367245.1. NCBI lineage: Eukaryota > Metazoa > Chordata > Lepidosauria > Squamata > Agamidae > Phrynocephalus > Phrynocephalus guinanensis. The sequence continues at coordinate 74,811,510 of CM074739.1, forward strand.
CCCCCCGCGTGGCTCCGAGGCTTTGCAGAGAGGTGGCGCGGAGCGACCCGATGGCCCCCCGCCACCCCCTCTGCATGGCTCCAAGGCTTTGCGGAGGGGCAGCGTGGAGCGACCCAATGCCCCCCCCACCCCCACCCCCACGGTGCAGGTACTGTGATCCCATGATGTAGTGGGACTGCGGTACCTGAACCGCGAAATGGCGGGGTGACTGTAGCCTACTTTTTAATGTAGCATATTCTGGTCCATCTGTCAGACATGTCTCTGTTCTGAGATTGGCACCCAACTATTCTGCATTTGGTTTCCAAAAATAAAAATAAAAAATTGCCCCTTTGCATGACATTTCTGTCATATTTGAGGCTGTTTTGTTACAGTCATTATTTTACAATTTTTAGCTGAGGTTTTACAGCAAAATCAGTTATTTCCTTAAAACTTGATTTATTACAGTTTAAAAGGAAATGACAGTTGCCTTCTTAAAAAAATAACATAGTTAGCTCTGTTTAGGGATTCAGGTGTGGAGTCAGAGGTTGGGAGTTCAGTTTCCCAATGTGCCTTCTGACAGGCACCAGACTCAATGCATTTATTTATTTATTTATTTATTTATTTATTTATTTATTTATTTATTTATTTACTTAGTTTTTGTACTGCACCTATTAGTGTTAGGGGATTACTCTGGGAGGTTCACACCACACACACACACACACACACACACACACACACAAACACACACACACAATATCGTAGTGAATAATATGCTGAAACCATCGAAACAAACAGACAATCCAGATAAAACAAAACAGTTAAGCTGCCAGAGCAAAAATAAGACTAAACAAAATAAGGACAATAATAACTGGATGGGGACATAAACTCAGCCTCAATTCTTAGATTATTATTATTATGATTTATAATCAATAAAGTTGTAGGATAGGTGGCAAGAAAGTGCTGTGAAGAACCCCTCAAATGCATACTGTGCATGCCAAAATTTTTGTACCCATTTACTAAAGGACAAAAACTCACAGAAGTTACATAATGACAGCTTTGTTAAGATACGTTAAAATATACTGAGTTGAATATAGATAGGTTAAAAACCAGGGCTTAAAATCTTTTGCTGTTTGCGGCTAAAGGAAACCCACTGACACTGCTAAATGCCAAGCCAACAGCTACAGAAATCCAGTTGATTTAACAGACTACTCTAGCTGGGCCTAGTGATTATAGTTAGGGCTGAGGTTCTGGAGAAGAGATTAAGCAAATACATTGCTCTATTTTTACTCAGTGATGTACTCTTTAGTCACTACAGAAAGTGTGGCAAGCAATTGGCCAAATATCACAGGAAACTGTCAGAACGATGTGCAGCTGAAACAGTGGCCTGAGATCATATTTGCCTTTTAAAAATACTTTTATCATTCCCAGATGCACTGCTGTTATAAACATGAGCAACACTCTTCCACCTTGCACATTGTCTGCGTTCTTCTGAGCAATACAGGTCAGAATCTCATTAGTATTTACAGAAGGTTTGAAGAATTTGTTGAGGCAAATTCTGGTTGATTCACAAGGTACAGCGTGGTGTTAGTGTGACAAAACCCTGGAAACAGGAGTAATGAATATACAAATAATCAACCAATCCCAGCAGGAGGGCGGGGAATGGTATGATATAAAAAGGGTGGAGCCTAGTCAGTTGAGGGAGTTCAGTTGAGTTGAGTTACGTTGAGGGCTTTGAGAGTGAGTGCTGGGAGAGAGCACTGCTCTGAGAGAGTTCTGTCAGGCAGTGAGGGCTATACTCTTTACTAGTTATTAAAGACAGGGGGGCTGGAAGAGTTGATGAAATCTATTATATGTTAAAGGCAACACATAACATCCTCAGATATTGTTATATTTATTATTTTCTCAATAAACTTTGTCATTAATTTTATATTATATATCTCTGAGTCGGTCCCAATTCATGAGGCGATGATTTTAAAAGGTGGCAGCATTACCATTTCCATCACAATTCAGTGTGTAAAAGGGAGGTGTCATCACAATTTGGTGGCACAGCAGTGGAATGTCAAAATAAACCCAGTTGTGCCTTTGAAAACCCAGTCTGTGAAAGGGGTGACGTCACAGTTAGCTGTGCAACTCACTTGACTGAGATGTGCTCTAGCACCTCATCAATTAGCTGCAATTAGTTGTGGCAAGTTATGCAAATCTTACATGACACAGTAGGGTTCTGGTCATGGCTTGTCATTGTTGGCTTAATTACATTATTGGAATGAAGGATGCTCAAACAGCTTGCTCTGCAAAGCTGTTTTTGTAAATTGGGAAGCTTTTATTTTTAAAAAAACTTATTTTTTTCTGACCTTCATGTATTCTCTGCCTTTTAAACAACACAACGGGGTGGATAGAGAAATATAATACACCAACAATCACAGCATTTGAATAACAAACTCCCATTCTAAATTAATTTCATTTTTAATAATCTGACGGTAAGAATGCTTGTTGGCTCACCATATTATTTATATGAAAATCACCTTCCTTGTTTGTGTAAAGAAAATTTTGGACTTGAATATGCTGATCATCATTATTTTTGTTCACTAGGCACTCTTCTCTCTCTTTTCTATATACATCTCTCAGAGGAAGGAGCCATGTTATTTTGAAATGACTTTGCACTATTGTTGGTTTCCTGTGTTAAATCAGAGAATCAAGCCAAAAACAACTGCTTCAGTGCTGTCTCTGGAAGTTTAGAATTTCAGAATTTAAAAAAAAGTATATCCATCTGTGTGGTTTAGAGGGGGAAAGGTGAGGAAAACAGCAAGAGAGCCATTCCCCCCACCAAGTGAATAATGCCATCGTTGATTTAATTAGCAAATTCTAGATGTGCTGACAAAGGAAATTTTCTTGGGAGATGCACTGTGTTGTGTCACTGGTCTAAATGAATAGGCTGAGCTGAGTTGCTGGTAATAACAGATGAACAACACAACTCACCAACCCTCAAACAGCGCATAAATCAATTTGCTGGGAATTAACCACTTGCTTCAAAATTAGGGGTTACTTGACAGGGTTTCAGTGATTAGATTGTCAAGGACCTGTATTTCTATCTGGGATTTATCTATCATTGATACAAGTACATTCCTTTGCAGACAGCAGACTGGCTGGGTAGCAATCCACAGCATTAGGCTACTTAGTCTGGGGGCTTTACCCTTTACAATTGCCAGATGGCATTCAGAGGTGGACAAATGAGGTGACAGCTTGAACATATGATCAGAGGGAAAATGTGCAGAGGTTCTGAAATAGTTACTAAACAGAAGTGCATGTGGGGAACATTTTGGAATATTTACATGATGAAAGTTCAGTCTGTTTCCACCTACAACGTGGGCCACTGTCCCTAAACCTCTAATACAGTGGTTGCCAACCTGGGGGCTGGGGCCCCTTTGGGGTTCGAATGACCATTTCACAGGGATCTCCATGAGACAGGGAAGAAAAAGGCACAAATGGCTTGGGTCTTGAGGAGGAAGGGGGAGAAAGTGGGGAAAAAGTGAGTCAAAGCTTGATAGGTTGGAGGGGATGTCAGTCAATTTCAACAGAGGCTGTGATTGGCTGAGGGTACCTGTAGAGGGACGTTCTCTATGGCACCTGTGGCAGTGGCCTGCCAAAGGGGGCTTTGCGGCCTCTTCCAAGCAGGGCAAGGGGTCACCACAACATGAGGAACTGTATTAAATGGTCACTGCATGGGGAAGGTTGAGAACCACTGCTCTAATATATGAATAGGCAGTCAAGACTGCAACTTTCAGCAGCCAGAAATGCTGGGAATTGCAGACTAAAAGCATTTTGTTCAGTCTGTGTTAGAACCTTTGGTTACACTTTCACAGAAGAGAAATTGAAAGTAAAATGGAGAAAGGGCAATGAAATTAACTGGCTAGTCTCCAGGAAATTCATGTGTGAATGAAAATGTTATGCAAAACAAAGAAATTGAAAACGAGGATTTGAATTTTGTTTTTTAAATGTACCGGCCATGTAGAGGAAGCAAGATAATTCTTGAATTGCTTTTTTTTCTTGTTGGGCATAATGCCTGGCACATTTACAGAGGCGTATTTTTATGTTCTACCTGCACAAACAGATTTTTTTCTTTCAAGCTGGTAATGAATGCAGGTCAAGTCAAATTTGAGTTCTAATAAAGACATTTCAGTTTTGACAGATATCTGAAACATACTTTGCCCAGATGATATGTTTCCATGTGAAAAATGTATGTTCTCAGAAAGCCTGAGAAAGAACTGAAACAGAGATCTTCAACTTTTATTGAGAAAAACAATAGACACTTGTTTCAGGAAAGACAGCTGAAGAAGTGAAATGGAAATGACAACAAATGAAAATTTAAGGCTAATGGGTAAGTTAAACATTAACAAATAATTGGGCCCGGAAGGCAAAATGGCCCTCAAAGAGCTCAAGCGTGAAATAACTACAAGTCCCATAAACTCCATGTATAACTTAACTTATGGGTTAGCTAGGGGTGGTTACCTAGTGTGGAAGGGAGGCCTTTGAGACCTGTAACCTCATCTTTTTGGCCTTGGGAATAGTAAGAGATTGGTTTAAATAGGAAAATGAGGCCACAAAACCTGTTCTTAGATGGTCCCTTTTTTTTCTTTTTTAAGCCACACTGGAAGCACAACAGTACAATTTATAAACATATCTAATAATTTTCACTCAATGACAGGTAACACCAAGAACATTCAGGGTAGCTAAGATTAAGCTTTCACTATAGTAGTACATGTTGAGGGGTGTAGAGTACACTGATAAAAAGATTGTGCCTGTGCAAAACCCCAATTTTCTTAAGTTATTTTTGGTTCTGCCTACTTTCTGTGGTCTATTAAGTGATTTCCAAGTAACCCAGTTCCTTGAGTAACCAAGGGTCCGACATTCCTGAGGTTCCAACCATTTTAAGAAGTGGTTAGTTCATTCTTTTCACATTATAATTCTGGCAGTCTCTTCTGTTCCTTCAGTATCCACTGATGGTGGTGGTGGTGGGGACACACCCTTTCCTTGACTGTAATCTGGAAGGGAAAGAGTGGTAGCTAAAGAGTGGACATGCTTTTAGTGTAGATGCTTTGAGTCTTTCACAGTTAGTGATTACCTCTTACCATATGTCACTGGGGACACTGATTACAAGGTTTTGTCTCTGGAATCCAAAAAATATTGTTAGAACTTTCATTGATAGCTTCATTAACCTGTTTCGTAACACCTAGCCTACATTTTAGGGACAAGGCTGTAGGTTCTTAATGTTCTGGTCATGTGCCTAATTCATTCGAATAGGTTGCAGAAAATATTGTTGCTTGTGGAAACTTTTGTTTGGATTTTGGCAACATTTCTCATTAGCCAGTGTACAATCCACAGTAACACCTAAGTGTCTGGGAGCAAAGTATAATGTAGTTGGATGCCCTTCCAGGTAACCTATACTTTCCAAGATGCTTACTTGTTTCTCAGATGGAAGGCACATATTTGAGTCTTAGCAGGGTTGGGTTTATGTTGATTTCTATCATAACATGTGCCAAGTTCTTCTAATGCATCTGTTAAAAGTTGATCTAATATGTGAAAGCTGTTCAACTGAACAGCAAGTGTAAGTATGTCAGCATAAATAAAACATTTGGTGCCTTGAAGAAGTGGTTGATTTTTTATGTAGATGTGCAACCAAATAGGTCCCAGTGCACTGCCCTAGTGTCGACTCTTCTTTTGAGTCACCCATTGACTGCAGTTTTATTGAAACATAATGAAAAATCTGTGCTTTTGTGAAAGAGTTGCTATTACTTCAGTTAGTTTATAATCCTTGGTCAGATTATAGGTTTTTTTGCAGTACTACCTGATGGTAAACAGCTTCATAGGCAACCAAGAAGTGAAGAAATGTTTCCTCAGTGATCTACCTGGTGTCAAACCCATCCTCAATATGTTAAAGCCAACCTGTTGTGGATTGAGGATGGCTCCACAACTGCCCATACCAGGCACTAATCTGAAAAATTGGCTCCATCTCAATTGGAACCAAACTTTTTTTTTGGAAACCCATACTTTCTCTCATTGGTTACAATTCACACTAGCACCCCTATATCCACTGATTCACCATCTGTGAATTTAGTTGTCCATAGTTAGTGATCAGTGGGGGTGGGGGCTGCTGGGGGCAAAAGCTGTGCCACATGGCCACTACCCCTTGCCACTGGGCACAGCGTGCTCCTGGTTTGCCGCCTGGGAAGCTCGAACAATAGCTGTATTCAAAATATGGGATGATGGGATTGGAACTAGGATTCTGCCAAGGAAGGGCTGGAAAACCATTACCCATAAATTGGCACATTTCCAAACCCTCTGCGTGTCTCTGAATAGAAAAGGCATCAAAGGCCCCTCGTCCTCCGTTCTTCCCTGCACCTGCCCCTCCATGATCTCACAGGCAGGAGCAGCTGGAAGGTTCCACGGAGAAGCTGGGGAAGTGGTGGTGGCTGCCACTGCAGCCCCAGTGCCCATACACACCCACAGGACCCTTCTCCACCAGCACACTTCTCTCCAGTGCACTTCCTTCCTTCAGTGCCTCTGCCCTCCTAGGGAGACACAAGCTTTACTGCTCCCACGGTGCTACTGCCTCAGCCCAAGCTCGAGAAGGCACACCCTCCCTCCCTCACACATGGGGGTGATGGGGCTGCTGGAGCAATCCTTGCCCCCAGATGCCCTAAGAAATGAGTCAAGAGGCAGGAATCCTTGCATCAGGCAGAGGGCAACAGAGTGCCACCCCCTCCTGTACACGTGAGCATCACTGAGGTGCATCCCACAAGAAGGGCACACTGAGAGGAGAGAAGAGAGTCCCAGTGGCACCCAGGTGGTGAAGTGGGGGGAGGAGGCACAGAAAGAAATGCCGCCCAGCTGCCTCAGACATTTGCCTCTTCCCTTCCACCTGGGCCTGGCTGCTGTCAGACACCCCTGGTTGTTCAAGCTTCCTGGGCGGCAGACTGGGCAGTACAGGAGTGCACCTTCATGACACCCAGTCTGCCACTCTACCCAGTGGCAGGAGGTGGTAGCTTGACAACAGCCCCGCTTGGCAGTGTGGCAGACTGGGTGCTGCACCACCCAGTCTACCACACAGATTTCAGTATCTGCAGGGTGGCCTGAAACTGAGCCTCTGCGGATATGGGGGTCCTACTGTTATTTCTTCTATCATTTCTCTAGCAACCTCCCCTTCTGTGACAACATCTTTCTAAATATCCCCAACACTCTCAACCAATCTCCCTTAACTAGCTGCTTTTCATCTTCTTAGTCCTCCTGGCGAATGTTGATTGGCTTTCCTCCAGCACACTTTTGCCCAATCTGCTACTCGCATAGTTGCCAGGTGAACATTAATGCAGGTTCTGTCACATAAGTTTACTGTAAAGAATGGAAGTTTGTTCACATGACATCGAGAAAGAAAGTGAGAAGGTAATCCACAGGTGAGCAAGACATGGCTGATAAAGTACATGCATCTTTCAAGCGCCCAAATAAATCCTCCCAAAGTTTTTTTAAAAATTGGGAAGAAATTTATCCCTCCTGTCCTTTTCTTTTGACACTAGTTTTTAAAGATTCAAGCAGTAGATATTACCAATGTTTGATGTTTGGATGAAAAGACATTTGACATGTTATTAACAAAAAACTTTATTTACCCTCACCCAAAGCCTCTACAGTCAGCTTCAACAGCTTGAGATATTCTGCCACAATTAAAAGGGGAGCTGGAAGGGGCATAAAGTTGCATAGTGTGGAACACTACTTGAATCAGAACATAGTTCTCTTTGGGTTGCACGCACTCTCACATTTTCTCAACACAGTTCAGGAATGTATTGCAATGTGTACATGAGGAAGGAATCCAGGACTTCTTTTCATATGGGATCAAAAAGTTTCACAATTCATCCAAGTAGCTTCTTCAGTCTGTTAACCTCACCTGGATGACTGAGATTCTCCACAGACATGAGTCAGAATGCAATAATAATAATAATAATAATAATAATAATAATAATAATAATAATAATAATAATAATAATAATAATAATAATAATAAAATTATTTGACACTGCTTACACAGAATATGGCTTCCCCAAATTGTTCTCAACAGATATATATTCGAGAAAACTATGTTTTAAAATGATGGTATATGGGAAGATGAGTACAGTTTCATGTCTATTTCTGTACTTTGGAAAAGAAGTACATGCAGAAAATAGATGGAAAGAACTGCTAGCTGAATACACATGAAAAATCCATACAGCAGAAACAGAGTGAGCTGTCCATTCTTCACCTCTTTTATATCCTACTCATGCTTATTAAACAGGGACTTGGAGTTCACTCTGGAGTTTAGAGCAGAATGCTTAGTGTCTAAATGTTACAGTAAGATTGCTACTTAGTGTAAGTAGTGTTACCCAAGGCTGAAAATATTTCCTTTATATATGTAGTGTACCAGTTTCACACAATTTCACCCTCTGTCTGGTGTGATACACTGGTGCAGGGTAACTACATTTCTGCTCAGTAACAAACTTATTTGCATTTAAATGGAGTCTTCTAGAAAGGATACGATTTCTACCTTTCACCTCCCTGGGGTTGTCTAGGTAACAGGGTAAGGTATACACATGGGAAGGAAGATAGGTGAATTTTGCTGTCTCGCAAAATGGAGTTTGAACAAGAGGGAAAAAAAATGTGTAGCTCTGTCAACAGAGAAGATCATCATCACCTGTTCTCAGTTCTGTGTGTGAAGATGTGGGACCTCTTAAGAAGGCCTAAGTAAATGATTTTAAATGAGCACTGGGAAATCAAGAGTAGGATGCATTCCTTGGTGCATTTCTTCAAGAAGACAAATTACAAAACATTTAATCCTGTTGACTAAAGCTAAAATTTGTGACTGTGTCCTGTTTCCTGAAATACCAGGACTGCATGCGGGTTCCCTTCCTTTCATTGAGTTTACATCAATGCATAGCTGATCATTGTTTTCTGTGAAGAGTTCCAACCCTATCCAGTATGACTTGCTGACACATCCACTTACAGGATGAATGCAAAAGTAGATGTGATGTTTGCTTGTTTAACCATTATCAAGCATGTCATCAGATGAGAGCAGGAAAGAGATATCTGTGATCATTTAGAAGTTGTTGGATTATAATTCCCTCCAGCCCTAAAGAGCCTGGCCAATGGTAGGGGTTTGTGTCTTCCAAGTTCAAGCACACTTAGAGGGGCACAGATTTCTCATCCCTGATTTGGAGTTTATCACATCACAGCTATAATCCCCTTAAATCTGTAGGGATATACAGAGCAGGGGGAAGAAAGCTTGCCTACAGTTGGGAGCCATCTGCAAGAAGATGCTTTCCCGCCACTACATGGGGGTGACTAGCTACTTCTTGGAGTAACATGTGAGCTGCAATGAAATAACCTAGGTCCAATCATTGAACAACAACACTCACTCATTTCATCTGTAAAATGACAACAGGGTGATGTTTTCTATTATAAGTAAATACATTTATAGGAAAATAAGATTTTATCTTATCATCATCAAAGTCATAGAGATGCAAAATGGTCTTGGAAATTGAACTGCCAAGATGTCTGCTATATGGTCTAAAAATGTAGAATATAGAAGCTCAGAGTTTGTTTGAGCAGGATTTTTTATCATATCTCCAACTGACCTAAACATCTTCTCAGTGTTCTCTGCTGTTATTCTGTGTTGTGGCTATATAGCATGTGCTGAAGCCAACAGTAATCTGTACTGGGAAACCCTTGGTCATAGCTGACATACACAATTTTTGGAGTGTTGTCCACCTGGCATCCTTCTGTTTAATAGCTAGTATATTTATTGCTATGAGTTACATAATGCTTCTACAGTTCCGTGCTGTTTTTTATACTGCCTGAAAACTGTAACACATTCTGATAAATGTATTGATATCAGATAACTGGAAGTCAATATATTGTTTTTCCTTGCCTCTCTCACACTAACAAGCCCATTTGTACATCATTTAAACATCCTCAAAATTGCCATTGCTTTATTAATTAATTTCTTTTAATTTTCTTAATTAATTCACATATTCAGAAATGTCTCCATTTGCAGCTAAGGGCGTTTATACACGACCCCTAAACTCCAGGGCAAATGGCTCCCAGCTCCGGAGATTAAAAATGTTTACCCACCAGCTCTGGAGTTAACAGGAAATTAAGTGCGACCCCGCCCACTTTAGCGCGTCCCAGCGCAGCTTTCAGGTACCTGCTTTTTGGATGTGAAAAATATTTGATCCGGTGTAAGGATAGTGAGTGCGGGGCTCTCCTGCCTTCTGTTTGTTGTTTTTCTGCCCCCCCCCCCTTAAGAGATCTGAATGCTGCCGGGAACAGAACGGAGGTAAGCCGGCATTCTTTTCTTTCTTTTTTCTCCCTCCCTCATGCAGCCAGCAACCAGGAAGTGCGGAGGGGGGTGGGGACAGAGGAAGAGCGACGAACCCCTAAGATCTCTGGTCCGAATTTAAGTGGCCAGCGGATCTTAGGGGTCGTGTAAAAAGGCCCTAAGTTTTGTTTACAGTGGAGTGTGGCTGGGTAGCTCAGTGGTTTACATATCTAGCTGCTGAAGCAGATGTTGGGAGTCAATCAAAATATAATATAATTGACTGGTATTATAGAAGAAATACAATTTTTAACAAAAACCCTAAGTATCTGTTATTGGCACAGTATGTCTGCTGTTCCTAATATTGTTGTTCTTTGCAGCTCTGGTGGTGTTATTTCTGAGATCTGCAATTAAGGTCATCAGGAGAGGCCCTTCTCTCCATCCCACCACCCTCACAGGTACGTCATGTACGAACACATGAAAGGGTCTTCTCAGCTGTGGTGCCCAGACTCTGGAACTCCCTCCGACTAGAGGCCAGGACTGCCCCATTTCTGATGTCTTTCTGGAAACAGGCAGAAAGTCCCTGAATAATGAACTACCTATTATGTGTCTTTTATATGAATCTATAGGATCACATAGATTTTGTGTTTATAACTACTTACAACCTTATGTGTTTACATTGACACTATGTTTTCGATGTTAGTTTCCATCACTCATAACTTTTACATGGAATTTTACTCTCTTTTTAACTGTGCATGTTTTCTTGTTAGCTTTAATGTAATGTTGTCTATTAATGCTGTAAGATGTCCCTCAATTCCCTGTTCTCAATACCTGGACGTATGTTAATTGTACTAGACTGTATATTATCCCTTTTATTTATTTATTTATTTATTTATTTATTTATTTATTTATTTATTTATTTATTCAACTTATATGCCGCCCACTACCCAAAGGTCTCTGGGCGGCTTATAATCAAAAGAATTAAAAACAATTTAAAATAGTTAGAAATAGAATATCAATAAATCATCAAGCAATAATAAAAACCTTACACTAAAATCATTATCCTAAAATTGTCATCAGTGGACCCACAGTCTATATTGTATCAATTAAAAAACTTCTGGAACAGGAAGGTTTTTACCTGGCGCCGAAATGTAATCAGTGTTGGCGCCAGGCGGATCTCAATCGGGAGGGCATTCCATAGCTTGGGAGCAGCTGCAGAGAAGGCCCCATGTCTACAAGCCATCCCTCTCACCTCCCTGAGGGATGGCTCTCTCAAAAGGGCCCCCTGGCTTGATCTTAATTGCCGGGTAGGTTCGTATGGAAGGAGGTGGTCCTTCAGGTATCTAGGTCCTAAGTCGTATCCTCATATTACTGTAAGCCACCTTGGGTCCTTTTCCAAGGAGAAAGGTGGGGTAAAAATACCCTAAAATAAATAAAATAAATAATACTGTATGAATCCCCCCATGAGATTTTGACTTTGTTATTTTCTGACATCTTCTCTACCTGATGTTTGCCTGTTTTTTGAGGTTGGAAAGATTTATTTTAAGCATAATGACCAAATATAAGGTGCAAAAGAAATTGTTCCTAGTCTGGAACCAAACTAGTACAAATTTACTAGTACTTCATGTGTAGGCTTCAAAAGCAGGTAGGGACTTTCAGACATGTGCTTCATGCTTGTAGCCCCCACAAAAAAAGAATTGTACCAAATGATTCTTTTAATTATGCGCTTCAGCATTTAGCTATCTGAAGAGTTACTGAAGTAGAATTTCTTTGTACTGGAACTTTGGATTTTTTTCCCCACAGTGAACTCACCCCACCAGAAAATCATAACCTCATCATGAGATGGGATACATTTTGTTGCACTTTTTGTTCTCATTATGATCTCTGTCGTGAGAGTGTGTTATCCCTGAATGTCAGCTTCTGAGCTGCTTCCTTCTCATTTTCATCAAATACTCCCTGTTCTTGTGACAAAGTGGTGTAACAGGAACAAAAATGGTCCCAAATGAAGCCATTCTTATGACAAAGATAGAAAGACTGTAATGAGAACAGAAAATGGCACAAAATCAATTCATGCTCATGACAACTTCAAGATTGTAATGAGGACAAGAAAAACAGTCTGAAATTTATCAATTCTTGTGACAACCTTGTGACAGTAATGAAAGCAGCAAGTGGTTTGAAATTGGTCCACTCTTGGGATTGACACTGAAACAAAAACCAGGAAATAGCACTATGCTTATCTGTCCTTCTCACAACCCTGAGGGTGGCACAAGAATAGATGAGGTTAGGAAAATTAACCCATTATAGTTAAGGCCAATTGGCATGTAGCGAACAGTCAATTGCTATTTAGAAAAGACATCAACCTGGGACTTTTGCTTCAAACTAGTCTTGAAGGGAAATTTGAAAGGGGCAAATGATTTTAGGCATTGCATTTTGCTTAATTACATAGTTAGTATCAATGGTCAGGTAGCTGCATTACCCATAAGAAAAATCCTAAAATAAAGTTGTGATCCCTTTGTCTGGTCACCTCAAATGGCAAAAAAATCTGTCTAAGCCTTTGAGATCTCTCAATATAGTCTGCCGGCAAAATGGTACAAAAAACAGGTGTGGGTCCAGTAGAAGGGAAGAACAAAAACCAGAGCACAGAGAGAACTCCTAGTTCCCTAAACTCCTTGCCCTCTGAAGATGCCGGCCACAGAGACTGCCGAAATGTCAGGTAGAAAAACTTCCAGAACACAGCCAAACAGCCTGAAAAATTCACAACAGCTATCAGATCCCAGCTGTGAAAGCCTTGAAAAGTACATAGAACAAAAACTGTTTAATATTGACGTTGTAGTGTCTGCAAGACATTCAGTTCAACATCTGCATTAAATAATAAACACCCAGGCAATGCAAGAAATAGACAAGTGAAACATAATTTACTGCGTTAACCCAACAAACTCCATCAGACCACAAAATAAAATATACCTGTTGAGTTGCAGTTTGTTTTTTCCAGTGTACAAATAAATATTGAACTCCCCAGTTTAGCTGACAGAAAAAAATGGCAGTTACAAGTTTCAAATATAAGCTTAGTTCTCTGAAGGTACTAGCACTGAATATAGTGCTCTGGTGACTTTTCTCATGTGAACTGCAGCCAGTATCTAGCCCCCACCCCCTAAATCTAGTGAAATGCATGGCTGCTCAGTCCTCCTTCTCTCCCTCAGCTAAAATTGAAACCAACAAAGTGTGCATAAAATAATTAAGTTAGCATAATTGTTTGCTGAGAGCTCATATTTAACTAAGCTACAACCACAGTACAGGTTTATCATGCTAAAGCCAGGGAATGATCCCTCAAGTATGAGATTCTCAAGAATTACTTGAAAGAGGAAATTAGAGGAAGGATATTTGAGATGATGGGAGTCATCGATAAATGTTACCATCTTTTATAATACAGTGCTACCTCTACTTACAAATTTAATCCATTCTGAATGCATGCTCTTATGTTGAACAAGGTATCGTATCTAAAAATCGAATAAATAAATAAATAATCAAAATTTTAAAAAGGTAAGTAGAACAGGCCACATCTAAAATTTGTAAGGCGGTAGTTAAGATGCCAATGGTTTTCCGCTCTTAAGACAAATTGCTCTTAAGTGGAGCAGCTGTTAAGTAGAGGTACCACTATAATTGAAAACAATTAACCACTGCAGTCAATAGCATTGTTCTAGGCCAGGGTAACTGACCTGAAGATTACAGTTACTCAAAATCATCAGTTGTTGGGAACATCTTAGTGAGATACCATAGTTTTATAAACAGATGCTTCCACATCCAGCATTCCTGCCACTTAGGTTCCATATCTGAGGGAAAGTCTCCAACTTTAGGGCAGTACACTTGGGAGTACACTTCTTTGGCACTTTCTATATAGCTGCCATTTTTGGGAGGGTAGGGAAAGGCTCTGCTCAGATACTATGGAGACATGTTGATTTTTATACAAGAGAGTACTGAGGGAGACAGACCAATGGTATGACTTGCTATAAAACAGCACTGTTTCATCAATTACCATGTCAAAGGCTAGCTGATATAAAAGTAGGTGCTGATCACTATCCATCTTGCCTCCGAGTTATGATCAGTTATTTGCTTGTTAATGTTTGCTTATTAGTGTGGAAGGTCTCTACTCCCTTTTATGTAAATAGTCACCATCATATCAAAGGAACAGTGAGAACTGGCATTCAGCATCCCATATTGTCTTTTAAATACAATATTTCTGGAGATGAATGATCTTCCCCAGGGTTCTTCTTATACTACCAGGTATCAATACCATAGTCAGTATCTTGTGAGGTTATTGGAGTGGGGTGGAACGCAGATTGGTCATCCTTTTCCTTGGACTATAAGTTTGGGTGAGTTGTTTCAAATCCTTTTTCCAAAACATATTCCCAAAATTGGCAATTCAAGTGACAGCAGGTATTATCAGTTCTGCATAGATTTGTCTTTCTACCATTATCTGGTTCATCAGTTCCTTGGGGACCAAATTGGGAAATCCCGGTTCATTACCAGTTTGAATTTCCCAATTAGACATGGGCACGACTTGGTGAAATTCTCGTTTCCGTTTCCGTTCCTCGTTTCCGTTACGCAAAGGAAACGGTAACAACAATTAAGCCGTCAGAACTCGAACTCGAACCAATAAAAGAAAAATTGGGTCTGATTTGTCATTGTCGTTCATGGCATTGCGGCGATCGCACGATACCAAGCGGCACAGAAAAAAAGTTAAAAAAACCACCCCGATTCCTGGCCAAAAAAGCAGATGATAATATGCCTGCCTGAGTGAGGGCACCTACCAGAGGGGTGGTTTCTGGGGGGTGGTCCCTGGCCTCCCCCCCTCTCCTGTCCTGGGCTGCTCTGGTGGGGGGCGTCCTCGTCGTCTCGCCATGCCATGCGGTGTGGGGGATCCAAAATGGCGACCACAATTTTTTTTGAAACCGTGGTGCAAAAACCCATCAAAGCACCACACAGAAACATGCGAAAATTAGGTATTTTAACTGCCTGAATTTTTACAGTAGCAGCAGTGGGTTTTTCTTGCAATAAACGTCTGTCTCCAATCCCATTGATTTTATTTTATTTTATTTTTATTTTTATTTTTTACACCTGCGCAATGATGGGCTGGCCATGGGATGGGACCATGCAAATTTTTGGAGCAATTCCACCAATCGCATGGCCACTTGGCCAGGGTTTGACTGAGACTTCTGGGATGTGCCAGTTGGGCATAAAAAGCCCACTATAACCCTAGCCCTAACCCTAACCCTAACCCTAACCCTAACCCAAACCCATACACCAGTACACTGTCCTTCTTAGTGGGTCAGAGGCACCCAGAGGTGCAGCCCACTAACTCACCCTAACCTTACCCGTAATAACCCTAAGCCTAGCCCTTGCCCTAACCCCAACCCTAAGCCAGATCTGTACTTGCATTGCACTACACGCAAGTACACCGTCCTTCTTAGTGAGTCAGAGGGCGCCCAGCAGAGGCATTCTTCTCTCACCTCGCTCACAGTCCAAAGTTCCAAAACATTCCAAACCTGTACGCCAGTATGCTGTCCTTCTTAGTGAGCTAGAGGCACCCAAAAGAGAGGTGCCTCTGCCAGTGCCACTTGGCACGCAATGGCTACACGGTCATGTACCCTTCCTTTTCCCTTCGTAGCGGGCCAGAGGAGGCACCCACCCCAGAGAGGTACCTCCAGGAGCCCGCTACCCTACCCCCCTAAACCAGTACTAACGACAGACGACAAACGAAACGACAATTTTTTGAAAAATTTCGCAACAAACAGAAACGAGCCAAAACGGGCCGGCTCTGACACACGACAACTCGAAACGTCATTTTTCCTGGTCGTGCCCATCTCTATTCCCAATGATAAATTCTAATGTATAGTATTTCCCTCTGGCTTTTTCTAAAAAGAATGTGTGGCAAAATTTCATTGCCCAAATGGATCCTTTGCTCATGAAAAAGAATTAGGCACTGTTTTGGTTGTTTCTGTATTTTCCCCGCTATTCATATGATGCACAGCTAGTCCTCTGGTCACACCATTGATTTATAGTTTATTGGTGACTGGCCAGATTTTGAAAAGACATGCCATAACTTGCTTTCAGGCCTTTTCCTCTCTTCATATAAAAAAGAAATCAGCATCTCTTCTGGAGTTGTGGCTTAAAAAAAAAAATCGGTTGTTGCAGTCCTTGTTTCCACAGTGCTAGTTTTATGTCTTTTAACTAATGTGCTTCTCCAGGAACAGTTTTTTAAATGAGAAGTTACGGCTGCTTTTCTGATTGAAACAAACTAGTGTTGATTGCTGATCAGCCATCTGTAAAGGAGGGCATCTCAGGAAGGATATGAGCTAATGAAAAAATGGACCTGATTTGAAAGTGTGACGTGCTTCATGCCACAGGCCGGTCTGAGTGGCATGAGATTATATCAGGGCAAGTGAGAGGTAGATTGAGAATAAGTAACTTCTGTCTTGAAGATTAAATGGCAAATTTGCTATTAAATGTGAAAGACATAAAGTGGAATTAACGCTTTGAGGGTGTTCGCTGTGGTTATATACTCTCGGCAAATGGGACTTCCATCCTGTCGCTCGCACTGTCAAATGGCACACACTTCTCATTCTCGCTCAATTAATACTCATCTCGAAGTATCAATTAAAGAGATGAGAAATGAAGTGTTGACCCTGAAGAAACACCCTCCTATCACCCATTTTGGAAGGTGCATTTTGCATGCAGTTCGTTCTCCAAATGACCTTTGGAACTGGTAAAATATTATTGATGAAATCATTAGGCTTCTTGGTAACCAATTGATAATTCTCATCTAAGTTGCCTGGTGCTGATGACATTACCCTTGCTGTAACTAGGAGACAAATGCTGGTGAAGAAGTATATGGGGTTTGCTAATTGATATTGCTTTGTATCCTGCATTTTTACAAATACTCATGGCACAATCAAATTTGGAGAAACTGCCAAGACAGAGTTTTTTTTTAAATGACCAAATAAATATCTGAAAACTTCAAAATACGGCTGTGCTGTTGTAACATATATGATGCTTAATTTTATTCTTCATTGTTCTCATGTCTCCTTATATTCCTGTTAAGTGGAAATTGCCTTGAAATGGAAAAATTAGAAACCGTTAATTCGCAACTGAGCATCCACAACAAAATGTGAGTGCATGCCCCAACCCGGGGAACATGGGTCTTGTACTCTCACTGTTTGCTCAGCTTTCAAAATGGAAAGAAGGGAGTGACAGTTCTTCTTTTCTACCACCCTGCAACTAGTCTCCCCACACTATACATGGAGTAGGAACTGGCAAGCCACTCCAGTACTCCTGCCAAGAAAACTCCATGGATATGGAGTCACGTAGAGTCGGTCACAACTGTAACAACACAACACACAACACACACACTATACAGCAAAGAAGTGCAACAGTGGAGGCTACATCCCTGGATTGGGGGAATGCTATTTATTCCATGTGTTGAGGTTTCTGGAAAATGGGAAAGGGTGAGAGGCGTCTTTCTCTTTTCCTCCATGATGGAAGCATTCAAACGCTCTCGATAACACACATGCATGACCTGCAGAAGATTCATTTTTTGGGACTTCGTGGTGTGGATCGCAGTAGGGTTTGGGGTGCCGTTAAGTGGCAAAGGGCTTAAAGCAGCCAGTTCAGCCAGTGCCTTTCCTTTTGTTTTCAAAGAGACAACTTTAATGTTCAATCCTCAAATGCCCTCAATAGGCCTAAGCAGGGTGGGCTTGATTTAGATCAAATTGAGTTATTTTTGTTGTGAGTTTTCCGGGCTGTTTGGCCGTGTTCTCAAAATTTTTCTTCCTCACGTTTCACCAGACTCTGTGGCTGGCATCTTCAGAGGGCAAGGTGTGAACTCCTAGTCCCCTGAGCTCCTTGCCCTCTGAAGATGCCAGCCACAGAATCAGGTGAACATCAGGAAGAAAAACTTCCAGAACACGGCCAAACAGCCTGAGAAATTCACAACAACTATCAGATCCTGGCCGTGAAGGCCTTCAAGAATACATTGAATTATTTTTTTAAATTGATTTTTTTGACAATTATATTTGTTTAAAACATTTTTAAACATCAGTTGTTATTAATGCTGCAGGTGGCCACCCTGAGGCAAGTCAAAATGACAACAACAAGATGCTGTGCCTTTTCAGTATTGGCCCCTGCAGTGTGGAACTGCCTGCCTGCAGAGATAAGGGAGGCTCCTTCCCTACTTTCTATTGGGAAGGCCTTGAAAACCTATTTAATTACAGAGACCTTCCCCAACTGGTGATGTTGTTGTTGTTGTTGTTTTGTTTTGCTCTTCTTCTCTCTCCCCTCCCTTCCACCAGCCATCTGAACGGGGGCAATTTTTTTGTTATGGCTTTTATTTTGACCCTCCCCCCAAGAAATCGGGCAGGATAAGGTATTTGCCATCTAACAGGTTCTGTTAATGGCTGTTTTAAATGTGATTTATAAGATCTTTTAATTGGATTTTAATTGTATTAACTGTATTTTAATTGGATTTTATTTATAGCTGTATTTTTGTGTTATATGAATATTTTGCAAACTGCCCCAGGGTAGTGCAGTTTGCACTAAGGGGGTGGTATAGAAATATAAATAAATAAATAAATTTAGATCAATTTGATTATTATTTTTTTAATAATTGATTTTTAGCCAAACCGGTCCCAAGGTCAGGAAAGGCCACCAAATCCTTATAACATCTTCTTGGCTTTATTTGCCACAGGGAAATTTAAAGGACATTTCTTTTATAGTTTCTCATTTTATAGGAACTTATCTAATGTGCACTTCCCCAAAATAATACCAAACTGGAGTCTGATTTGTAGTTTTCATATAGCTTAGATCAGTGGTTCTCAACCGGTGGGTCCCCAGATGCTCCTGGACTGCAACCCCCAGAAATCCTGGCTAGCTCAGCTAGTGATGAAGACTTCTTGGAGTTGCAGTCCAGGAACATCCGGGGACCCACCGGTTGAGAACCACTGGCTTAGATGTTGCTGTATAGTTATATCATCAAATCATACATACAAAAATGCACAGTACCCTCCAAATTCATACACTGATGCATACAAAAATATCGCATTTTATATGAACGATATGCATTTCTTCTAATGTATGTACTACAGTGGTCCCCTGCCCTTTCGCAGTTCATATACTGCAGTCCTGCTATATCGCGGGAACACAGTGTATAAAAAAGGGCGGAGGCCTGTTTCAGGCCTCCCATACTTAACTCCAACCTGGCGCTGTCCTGAAAGGGCCTGTGAGGGCCTTCCCAGGCCTTCTGGAGGCTCCCAAAAGGCCTCCCTGCAAACCAGAAGTGACTTCCGGATCACCCCAGGGCTGACCTGACCTGCATCCGCATAGCGCGGATTTTCAATTATCATGGGTTGGGGCGGGTCCCTAACCCTCGCAATAGGCAGGGGGGGTCACTGTATTGTTATTCATAATACATCAGGAAAAATGAATATTAAAAACTGAATGTTCATATGTGTACAAAAGTTTGAAAGTGGACGGTTGAAAACTGGAATAAATGGATACTGATTACTCCACCTCTATTCAGGTTTCCCTACCCCATTAAATTCTGCTGAGAAGTAGGCACTCCAAAGGGGCGGAAAAGTTTCATAAACAGCTTCCTTTTGAAGGGAATGTCATGTGGAACTCGTTTGTAGATAGGCAAATGACCACATACAGCCATTCGTCCGTTTCAATATGTTCACTCAGAAAGTGGAAGGAGAACAACCTCCATGTGACCAAATTACACTAGGCAAGCATCAGAGGAGAAATTGAATGATTCCATAGTAGTAGTAGTAGTAGTAGTAGTAGTAGTAGTAGTAGTAGTAGTAGTAGTAGTAGTAGTAGTAGTAGTAGTAGTTGAGGGGATTAGGACTGTGGAGATCAAGGTTCAAATCCCTCCCATAGAAACTCACTAGGGGAATGGAACTGGTAAAAACATTTTCTTGCTTACCTTGAAACTGAGACTATGGTGATGCTATGTTGTTAATGTATACGTACTAGGAAGTGTAGGTGGCTTTCTTATTTTCACTTCTATTTTGTTTGTTCCCAAATACCTTTGATGCCTGGTTAAAACCCTTAGAAACCTTTACCTTTTTGTCTTTGTCACTAATAAAATATTAAACATGTCTCCATTCAGTTGTTGAAATGTTTGGTTAAGGGGGTTTGTGTTACTCAAAATTAGGTCTTTCCTTCACCACCCGTTCTACTTTGCAGTATTCAAGTGAGAGTCAAAAGACCTTGCTCTTGTATAATTCTTTTGGAATCTCCTGAAAGCACTACTTAGTTGGGTCAGACAAGAGTGTTGAGAATGGGAGGTACTGGGTCAAGGCAGGTTCCCTATCCATCACCACATTTAACTCTCTTGGGCTCACTCTCTCCAAAATCACCAGTATTGCTGAGTGGTTAGAATGGGACTGCCTGAACTAGGCAATCGTTCACATAAGAGTATTGAGGGAATTTTTTTTCTGAATGTATGAGAATCCTGCATCCAACAAGATTTTATCTGTATCCCGCTGGAGCTGAACACACCAGAAATGCTGGATAGCTCAGTGGCTTAGGTATTTGGCTGTGGAACCAGATGTTGCGAGTTCAGCCTCCCCCACTATGACTCCTTGTTGTTGCTTCAGAATAACTGGCTATAGTCAATCTAATGCAATCGCTGTCTGTGCAATTTCTGAATTGAGGTCTTTTTAATATCCCTTTCAGTTTCAAGCAAAATACTGTATACTCAAGATATATACAAGCAGGGCCCAGTCACCAACTTTAGTTGTATGGGTCTCTTTTTGCCACAAGCTGACAGGCACGAGCCATTTTATTTAGAGGTAAATTTCCTTTATCACAGCATCCAAACATTTGATTGGATGGTATGTTAAATTCCAGGAAATAAGCATGATCGAACTCTCTGAAGAACCAGAGAATGAAACACGGAAGATGAAAATATACTGTTTTGTGGTTAAATGATAGATCTGTTGCTCCCACACTGATTATTCATGTTTGACCTCTGTCTGTAAGTCTCTCTGCTTCCCTCCAGTTTTGTAAAAGTGCTGACTTATCCAGAAATAAAATGATGCAGAAATATTTTTTTCTATGTTGTGAATAAACTATGGAATTTGACATTAGCTAAATGAGCTATCTGGAGTAGGAACTGGCAAGTCACTCCAGTATTCCAGCCACGAAAACTCCATGGACATGGGGTCACAAAGAGTTGGTCACGACTGTAACGACACAACACACACACACACAAATGAGCTATGGAATTTGACCTTACTTATGGCATGTGAGAATATTTTAAGTCTATTTTAACCTCCCCAATTTTCTGTCTTCCAGCACACAAATTTATGTAATTGTGCTTGGAAGAAAATGGACCCAAGTGTTGTTGTATATGGGGAATGGCCACTGTATGTAGCATTAGAAGAGATTGTTTATTTATTACAACTGATATATTATTTTTAATTTCTGGATTTACATTACCTCTAATCAGAATGACATATTTCATGACTGTCAAAGTCTTTCTTTCTTTCTTTCTTTCTTTCTTTCTTTCTTTCTTTCTTTCTTTCTTTCTTTCTTTCTTTCTTTCAAAACTACTTGACACTAAAAAAAGAAAAGAAAATATTTTATAAATTCTTATAAATTCTGAAACCTGACTTTAGTGAGCAACCAATTGATCCTATGCAAAATATTTTGTTCTTTACTTTGTTTCTTATTTAGGAGAGAGTGAGTGTACATGTCTTCCTGCTAAGTTTTGGAAGTGCACCTCGTTCTACAGCCCATTTGCCAGACCACCCATTTTGATGTATATACTGTACAGTAAATATACTGTACAGTATTTAGCAGCTACTGTCAAGAAGTAGTGAGAGATGCTCCCATCACTTAAGGAAAGCCTATTGCATGCAGTGCCTACATTATCTCGTACATACACTGCAGCTGTAAAATTGTGTAGGCAAGCTCTGATGGAGGTACAGAAGAACCTAAGAACATAAGAAGAGTCATGATGGATCAGGCCAAAGGCCCATCTAGTCCAGCTTTCTGTATCTCACAGTGGCCCCTCCAGGAATCTGTCCAATCCCCTTTTGAAGGCATCTAGGCCAGATGCCATCACCACATCCTATGGCAGGGAATTGCACAGACTAACAACATGCTGGGTAAAAACATTTTCTTTTGTCTGTTCTCACATTCCCAACCCTCAATTTGAATGGATGTCCCCTAGTTCTGGTATTTTGTGAGAGGGAGAAGAGTGTCCCTCTATCCACTTTACTCATGCCCTGCATAATTTTGTATGTCTCAATTATATCCCCTATCAGGTCCCTTTTTTTCCAGACTAAAGAGTCTCAAATGTTTTAGCCTTTCCTCTTAAGGGAGGTCCCCCAGGCCAGTAATCATTTTAGTCACTCTCTTCTGCACCTTTTCCAGTTCCACTATGTCTTTATTGAGATGCGGTGACCAGAATTGTACACAGTACTCCAGGTGCGGCCTTACTATCGTCTTGTACAATGGCATTATAATGTTGGCTGTTTTATTTTCAATCCCCTTTTTAATAATCCCATCCCCTAGCATGGAATTGGGTACTCATTATTTGAAGGGAAAGTGACGATTAAGAAGTGAGGCAGATGATAGTTCATAATTATAAGAACAAACTTGCTAAGGCTTATTTGGTTTTGAGTTTTAAGTAGAAACACAAGTTATTTAGTTACAAATGTGCAACTTGAAGATCCACGGAAACATGCATCCCCCATCCTATTTCCCATAGTAGCACCGTTGAGAAGAAAAGCCTAAAAGAATTTGAAGGTGAAACTTAAAATGTATATAGATGTTCCTTGATATGAGAGAAGAACAACTAATGAACCAAAGGTAACATAGTATATATATATATATATATATATATATATATATATATATATATATATATATATATATATATATATATATATATATATATATATATATATATATATATATATATATATATATATATATATATATATATATATATATATATATATATATATATATATATATATGTTTTCGTAGATTTTCACGGGTATAGGTATGCATGTTAGGGTGGATTCGGGTTTCTTCCCGTGTAGAAATCTGGTTGTTTTGGCGACGTTTCGACGAGGTCTCACTCGTCATCTTCAGGCTGGTGTTCTGGCTTCTTTCTTCTTGAAGCAAAGCGTGATCTCAGTTGAAGTCCTTCTATAAAGAACCAAACTCATCTCCAAAACTGAACACTTCAACAGTCGAATAATCATGGAAGCCATTGAAATAGAGAAACACCCAAACAACATGAATAAACGTGATGACACCTCCCGCTTGCCTGACATCTGGAAACTAGCCCTGGTCAACAGACGAGCCTCTGTCACAAAGACTGACACCAGGTCCAAAAGGACACAAGATGCCACCACCTTCCATCCACACCAAACACAAACCCAGCCCCTTCCCACAGATGAAACGAAACCACCATCCAATAACAAAACCACGACTGCACCATCTACCGCTACTCCCCACTCCAGCCACCACATGGAGCACACTTACACACGCCAAAAAAACATTGGGAGACCACAGACACGCAGCCAGACCAAAATGAATTCACAAGACACAGGACCCCACTCCACCAAAGCCCAGGATGCTGCCAGAACACCCATCACCAAGGTCGTTAAGAAACAAAAGGCTAATAGACACACATCCAGCACCTCACCCACACATGATGTCTCTAAACAGCCATCTAACCCACCAGCAGTTAAGCCCTTAACGATCGCCTCAGCCACACAGCAGATCACAAAAGAACAAACGAACCTACAATCAACAACAGAGCAAGCAAACCACACACCCCCAGCAGTATTTATAGAAGGACTTCAACTGAGATCACGCTTTGCTTCAAGAAGAAAGAAGCCAGAACACCAGCCTGAAGATGACGAGTGAGACCTCGTCGAAACGTCGCCAAAACAACCAGATTTCTACACGGGAAGAAACCCGAATCCACCCTAACATGCATATATATATATATGCTCAAGAGGCTCCTTAGGACATACCATCTACCGGAAAAAAACACATACAAACCGCTACTTAAATGCTCAATCACACCACCACCCTGCACAGATCAACTCCGTAGCAAAAACCCTCATCTCCAGAACCAAACGCCTCGCTGACAAAGACCACCTAAAAACTGAATTACACACCCTCTCGAATGCTTTAATTGCGAACGGATTCCAAAAAAACACCATCACCAAACTAATCCAAAAAGAAACACCCCCCAAGAACCAAGAAACAGAAGAGAACAACGGCACTGCCCTCCTCCCTTACATCAAAGGCACCACAGACAAAATAAGCAAAATTCTCCACAAACACAATATCAAGACAGCCTTTTGCACCGAACAAAAAATAGCCAACATTTTAAGAAACCCCAAAGACAAGATTGAGCTAGAAAACCAAGGAGTCTACGAAATACCATGCAAAGTCTGCCCAGCCACATACATCGGACAGACAAACAGGAGAATAAGCGCACGCATCGCAGAACACAAGAACGCAGTCAAAAAAGAAGAAAAATCTTCCTCTCTCTTCCAGCACATAAAAACAACAGGTCATGATATTGATTTTAAAAGAACCAAACTCATCTCCAAAACTGAACACTTCAACAGTCGAATAATCATGGAAGCCATTGAAATAGAGAAACACCCAAACAACATGAATAAACGTGATGACACCTCCCGCTTGCCTGACATCTGGAAACTAGCCCTGGTCAACAGACGAGCCTCTGTCACAAAGACTGACACCAGGTCCAAAAGGACACAAGATGCCACCACCTTCCATCCACACCAAACACAAACCCAGACCCTTCCCACAGATGAAACGAAACCACCATCCAATAACAAAACCACGACTGCACCATCTACCGCTACTCCCCACTCCAGCCACCACATGGAGCACACTTACACACGCCAAAAAAAACTTTGGGAGACCACAGACACGCAGCCAGACCAAAATGAATTCACAAGACACAAGACCCCACTCCACCAAAGCCCAGGATGCTACCAGAACACCCATCACCAAGGTCGTTAAGAAACAAAAGGCTAATAGACACACATCCAGCACCTCACCCACACAAGATGTCTCTAAACAGCCATCTAACCCACCAGCAGTTAAGCCCTTAACGATCGCCTCAGCCACACAGCAAATCACAAAAGAACAAACGAACCTACAATCAGCAACAGAGCAAGCAAACCACACCCCCCAGCAGTATTTATAGAGGGACTTCAACTGAGATCACGCTTTGCTTCAAGAAGAAAGAAGCCAGAACACCAGCCTGAAGATGACGAGTGAGACCTCGTCGAAACGTCGCCAAAACAACCAGATTTCTACACGGGAAGAAACCCGAATCCACCCTAACATGCATACCTATACCCGTGAAAATCTACGAAAACACACACACACACACACATATATATATATATATATATATATATATATATATATATATATATATATATATATATATATATATATATATATATATATAATTTGCTGGCATTCCATCAAGCTTAAATCCACCCTAACATGCATACCTATACCCGTGAAAATCTACGAATATATATATATATATATATATATATATATATATATATATATATATATATATATATATATATATATATATATATATATATATATATATATATATTTGCTGGCATTCCATCAAGCTTATAATGACACTTCTTAGAATAAGAGAGTCACAGTGGAATCTCTTCCTTAACACTGATCATTACTTATCATTTGGAGAATGGAAGGTTTTCTTTTTCTTTTCTATATGCCTGCCTCAATGTTATGTTATGCAACTTTTCAGAGAGCATTAAGATGTTTTCTCTCCTTCCTGCTGGAGGGTAAACATTAGGATGCCTCCCAATGATCTATGTCCTTCCAGTGAAGACGGGGTAAGCTGGGAAGCAATTGAAAACCTAGATCAACTACAGATCAAACTTCAAGCCAGCTTCACTGAACAGTGATACTTTGACAGTCTATAAATATGGTGTGATATGGGAGATGCTTCCATATTCATTATTTGATTTGAAATCCTTTAAAATGAGATGTGCAATAAAAGAAAACAGCTATGAAGGTATATTTTTAATTACCAGCAGTTAAGAACATATATTATTCAGAGAATCCATATTTTGACTGAAATATGGTTTAATGTTGGTGGAGGTCAAAGCCTCATGGCCATTTTTATGCAGGATCTTGGGCCCAAGGAGGAAAATAAAGGTGACTAGCTCAGTGGTGGGCTGTTACAGCCTCAGGGGAGACAGCAGGAAATGTCTGATATCCCCTGGAACACAATAACTGCTAGCACAGGCGAAGCTAGGGTTTTCAGCGCCGGGGGACAAAGTCAGGTGGGGAGCCATTTGGTGCCCAATGTGGCACCTCCAGATGCTGTGCACAGGGACTGCTTTCCCCCTTGCCCCCTAGCAATGCCACTGAGTGCTAGTCTCCAATTGCAGTGAGCTGATCTGTGCCAAGCAGGGGTGTGTAAGCCCACCCACTGCACAGCCTGGATGAACAGGATGGAGATTGGGAAACTGCTTGCACAAGGGGATATTTAGATGTTGCATAAGCTTTGAAAATATATGATTGCTCATGTCACAGAAAATTGGATGGGTGTACTGGCACCTTCAGATCTAGACGACTGTGTTTCTTTTTTTATTCGTTAACCACTATAATCTAATTACAAGTGACAGCATGCTCAGGATGGGTTCTTCATGTCCCACTGTTGAACAAATATCTGAGAGAGAAGTGTGGTCTGTACTCCAGTCATGTGAATTTAGTCCAATAAATTATTGCTAATTGTAACTTGATTAACATATTTCATGGTAGCCACTAACATTTTATTTTTCCATTTGACTGACTTTCCCTGACCAACATTTGTCAATTTTCCTGACAAATTTTCAAATACAACCACAAGTTAAAAATGAATAGGCTGTGTTGTATTAATGCAAGGTTTTATGAAGCGTTCCACTCTACAACTTCATAAGTCTCAACTGCAAATATATGTGTCCAAGTAAGAGATCTAACATCAGCTTCTTTTAACTGCACCAACACCTGTTTTGTAATTGCAGCATAATTACACCAAGATGCAAGCTTCAATTCAGGCAAACTCTTAATGCTAACAAAAGACATAATATTTTTTGTAATTGTTTGAAAGGTACACTAAAAATTGAATAAACATTCTATCTAAAATGGTTTCTCTGAAGCCACATTATGACACTTGTAGTTTTGAAATTGGAGTAATAATCAAGTTAGAATTGTGTATTTTAATTACAATTTCTTTGACTTGCCCAGGTTTCGACCAATTTCCCTGATTTTTCTTTACCAACTTCCCTTTCCCTGACATTCCAGGAAGCGGCAACCTTGTTTGAGTTGCCCTTGTATGCGCCATATGAAGGAGGGTACTTTGAACCCCAGAGCTATCTGAATACCCAGAGATGTTCCAAGAGGCACAGTGAAATGAAGAGAAATTCAAATTCCCCACTGTTCCTCCCAGACAAGCCAACCTGTGTGAGCTTGGGCGAGCTGCACAGTTCTTGGATGCTCCCAGAAGAAGGAATGGTAAATCACTTCTGAGTGCTCTATGCCAAGAAGCCCTGAAGAACATCACCATAGATAAGAACTGATTTAGTTGCACACACTGTATTTTACCACTTATTGGAAGATTAGATGCTTGGTGCAGAACTTTCTATAGGGCAGATAAAGATTATCACGATTTTCTATACATGGCATCATCAACTAATATTGATGGATAAAATAGTGGGACTGCATGAGGCCAGATGCTGAACCTGTGTGCAGACCAGATCAGAATTCTTGAGACTATTGCACGCCATCTGAAGAGGCTTCCCACTAGTAAAAAAAATCATGAATGAGCATGAAGGGGTAACCCCACCCCAAAGCTTGGTAACCAGGTGAGTGACATTCTGACTGACGTGGGGCTTTCCAAAGGGTTTATTGTCCAGTTCATAACTGATGGTTTTCCTTTTGCCACATTTCTGTCTTCAGGCAAGTCCAACTGTACTCACACGAGATGCACAACAGATAGGTTTGTCTAATGGAATGAGACTATTGAATACAATCCTATGGGTATTGTGACAAAGTACCTTTGTTGTTTGGTCCCAGAAGTCCTATTAAGGTTGTTGGATAAATCAAGCCAGAGTGTTAACAAAACAAGAAAAATGTCTCTCTCAGTTCATTTCCACCAGGCAGAATTTTATCTTATCTCTCCCCCACCCAAAGATAAAAGCTCAAAATGCTCTAGCATTGTGTGAAGAAGGAAGGAGAGCATTTTTCCAAAATAATACCTCACTGTATGGATACTGGTTAAAGCTGAGGATAAAAGGTGCCTATTGTTACATTTGTGATCTTCAAATAGCTTGAGAAATGGCTGTGTACTTGTTGACATCCAAGGATTATAGCAAATAAATAAAATGGTCTGCTATATTCATAGATTTAAAAAAACATAACTTAATGGTGCTGATATGACAAGAGTGAATAGTTTTATCAACCTTTGTCCTCAGCAAGGATGCGGTATTGATGATTTTTTTCATTGTCTACTGAAGTTTTCATTGTATTTATATACTGTACAAGTAGCTTCTGAATGACTATGTGTAGAGCAAAAAGTCTTGTACCTCGTCTCAGAATATAGAGCCTTGGCCATAATTGCTATGGAAAGGAGGTTTCAAACTGCGTTTTAAATTATTGTGAGGGAGATATACTGTTTGAGTTCTCCCCCCCCCTCTCGGTGTGTGTGAACAAGTGTGATCATGGTTATAACTTCCATTCAAATTTCTTTCCTTTGGCAGACATGCATATCATAGTTCTGGCAGTATGTTTTTACAAGTCCTTTAAAAAAACCCAAACCATTCCTATGAATATATGTTCACTATTCAATGAAAAAAAAGCAAAGTCTAGGTTCATCTAATGATTTCCCCCTAATTTGTGATGGTGATCTCTATTGTTGTAGAATTAACAATAGAATGAAACGAATGATGAATAACGCAATGAATTAAAAATTCATTTCATGACCATCTCTATTTCCAAATACTTCTATATTACAAAAGTTTTTTTCCTGGGGCACCCCTTTGGAGTTGAATAACTTGGTCCCCTGTACTCCAAACCTCTCCAAATTGGGGGTGATTCAAGGGGAGAGCTTGAAGAAGCTCCACTGTAATTTCCACATTGGTAGCTGTCTGGGACCACTATTTTCAAGTACATAACACTGCAATTAGAAATGGTTTTTTTCTGAGGGCACCCCCCTTTGAAGTTGAATAACTCAGCCCCCTGAACCCCAAATCTCTCCACATTTGGAAGGCTAAAAGGGGAGAGTCCAAGGAAGTTACCCACAAAATTTGGTGCTTCTAGGACCCAGGGGAGCCATTTGATAGAGTAACAAATCAGTTTGTTACTGTTTTATGTTGTATGTTTTTTTAAAAAAAAGTGTTTCTAATGGAATGAAATGAATCACGGGGGGGGGGGACAAAATGAAATGAAATGAAACACATTTTTTTCATTTTGTGCCCATCCCTACTTGATAATAAATATTACCTTTTCTAGTGGAGCATACTAGAACTGAGCAGTAATAATTCACCTAGCTGCTTTTTCTTACACCATTCTTATAAGATTTGTTGAAGATGGTAGTTTTGCTTTCCATAAGCAACTATCCTCACAGGTCCTTTCATTAGCAACTCTCTGGCTTTTGCCTGAAAGCTAGATCTGTGCCACCTTTACAAAGGTCAAGGATATGAAACACAGTTCCAGGGCAGAGAGCAAAATGTCGTGCACTGGCCTGGCTTTGTGACACAAGGCAATGAAAGCTGACTTCACTGATGACTGATTGTTTCAAAAACTGGGTCAGGAAAGTGATTTCCCACAAGCATCCAGCTATGTCCTAATCTTCTGCCTTCGTCCGACATGGTTGTTCATAAAGTGTTCGGTAACAATGTACAACCTGGTTGTACATTCTGGTGCATTGCCAGGATGCCTACCCACAATTTTGAAGTGAGCACAAATTTGCCATCACAATTTGCATAGTTTCCCTTATGCTTGCTTAAATCGCTGATAAGATTCAGGTCAATATAAATTTGCAGAAATGCTGAAAGTTTAAATTTGCAT
This sequence comes from Phrynocephalus guinanensis, assembly GCA_037367245.1. Taxonomy (NCBI): domain Eukaryota; kingdom Metazoa; phylum Chordata; class Lepidosauria; order Squamata; family Agamidae; genus Phrynocephalus; species Phrynocephalus guinanensis. The sequence continues at coordinate 74,841,988 of CM074739.1, forward strand.
ACATTGTCTGTTTGTTCCAAGTGATTCCTAAGATGGTAAAAGGTGCAATAAGAGTTTTGCAAACTTTTAGTCTCTTTTCTTTATATCAGGGTGATCTATGATCAATGCCACAAAGTTATTTTACTTGGGTCAATACTATAATTTTTACTTTGGAGTTCACAAAACGAATGTCTTGGTAAGAATTCATATACATGGCAATAATTTTTTAGTTGTTGTATCAACTTACTGTAGGAACTCTAGGCTTGGAACAATATAAAAATTAAAGGTATTTGAGAGAGTTAGGCAGCAGGAGTGTTCTGCTGAAATGGGATGGCTAGAGAATCTAACATATGCTGCAATTCATTTAGCTGGATTTATCACTGAGAAAACATGATTCTTTATATCAGAACATTCTAGATATATGGAAAAATCAGTTATTGCTTCCACATAGTTCATCATATCATATTAAATTAGTATTTGAGTGTATAACATATGAAAAGTAACCTTTAATTTTTTTTGTTCAAATTAAAAAAGAAAAATCAGCACCACCACCCTGACTTTTTACATTTTTCACTTGGTGTTTGCCAACAAGAGAAGAAAATCTAAACCACACTGGCAAAACAACATGATTTGTGCATTTACCATCTGACACAGAGCAAAAGTTCTTGCATGCTTTGGCTTTAATGTGGCTCTTTACCTTTTGAAGCTACGTAGTTTAGTGGGATGTGCCAAACCCAAAGCCTTAAAAATAGAACAGGGTACAGTACTTAATATGGCAACTGTCACTGTTAACTTTTTACAAGTTCAAGGCTAGGCAAGATCAGGATCAGATTCTCAGGACTTCCTTCACTATCTCCCAGTGCTGCATCTCCATTCCTGGGGAAAAGTTGCTTCAGACACCATGTCAGATTTGCTAGTTATATGAAAGAAATATATATAAAGAAATTTGAGGATTGAGGGCAGCTACTCTCTTACTCATCCCGTTGATACTGGGTTTTGATGTGTGGGGGCATTAATGTGTGTGTGTGTGTGTTGTGTCATTACAGTCATGACTGACTCTTCATGACCCCATGTCCATGGAGTTTTCTTGGCAGGAATACTAGAATGGCATGCCAGTTCCTACTCCAGGAGCCTACAGCACCTGGTATTTACTGGTGGTCCCCCATCCAAGTACTAACCAGGCCCAACCCAGCTTAGCTTCTGAAATCAGGTGAGATCAGATGTGCTTAGGGCATCTAGGCATTAATAGCAGGTTTTAAATGCACACCATTTATAAAACTAAGTCTGATTTCAGATTTGGGCCGGAAAAAGCCAGTACATCTCAGCCAGACTCACTTGGAAAGTAACCACACTTCCTGTTCAGCTTCCGCTAACCTTTCAATAGCTTTCTGAAGTGACGGGAGCTTGTTTAATGTCTGCAATACTTGAATAAATTGATTGTCTGCTGCTAGTGACCCTAGCTGGCCACACTTTACTTTAAATGTCCATTACTGTTAACATTAACTAATGCTTAATTACAATGGAATTTCTATGGAAGTGCATAAGGCAGTCATATGAATGCCAAATGAGTATATTAATGATTAGTGTGATCACAGTGAATACCAAATGATTTCATAATGACTGGGGAGGTAATATATAATAAAAAGGGTCGCTCCTTATTTTATACACTTGGCCATAGAATTAAAACTCATTCTTGGCCACCATTCAGAAGCTGTAACATTTCCTGGAGTCCTTGCCTGAAATCTTGTGAGGAACTCTGCTGATTTGTAAACTAGGTGTTAATATAGTGATGATATTCCGTAAAGATGCCATGATTGTTCGAAACTGATGGTTATTGTTATTAGCTACTGTCTCTGTTCCTATCTAAAAACTCTAAACAAAGACCAACCATGCAATTGCCCGCCATGGAGATACATGAATCCACACCACAGTCTCAGCTGAGAAAGATCGATATGAAATAATTTTTTTTCACATACTTCAGTTTATTGTCAGCAGCAATTGCATGTTAGGTCTTGTTATTCAGATAGCGTCAGTTGGCCTGTCATGGCTGAAGGGTAAAATGCAGTTTTCCTTCCCATTGCTGTTTGCCTTGAACAAAGATACTCCATGTCCCAGATCTTCCAGTTGAGGGGATCCATTATGATATGCTATCAAATGGGTCTGGAAAAATAAAGGGTTAGAGAATGGTTGTGCAGGAAATGTCAAGAATGCCCTTCTTCATCCCGTGGTCAGGATGTTGTGGATAACATGAATGACATGGTAACAACCACCTTTCGCTCCCTTCGACAGCGAGACCGTGCATTAAACCAGGCCTATGGTTTGTTAATTCTAACAAAGGGACTACTGTGCAAATTAAAAGATACATTACAATCCATGTTTATCTTAAGTGGTGTTAATGACTACTTTTTTCCAAGAACCAGAATTCCCCGTTTCAGCCTTGTCAAATTTGCTCATTTGAAAGGTAGGAAATTTTAAGTAAACAGACAAACAAACTATTCGTTGTGGGCCTTGTGGCGCAGTGGTTAAATGCCTGTACTGCTGGTAAAACTGTGCTCACGACCTGGCGTTCAATCCCAGGTAGCTGGCTCATGGTTGACTCCGCCTTCCATCCTTCCAAGGTCAGTAAAATGAGTACCCAGCTTGCTGGGGGGGGGCAATGTGTAGCCTGCCTAATTAAACTGTAAACTGCCCAGAGACTACTTGAAGTGGTATGGGGCGGTATATAATCAGAACACTTTGCTTTGCTTTTTTTGGTCTGTTTGGCCATGTTCTGGAAGTTTTTCTTCCTGATGTTTCGCCAGACTCTGTGGCTGGCATCTTCAGAGGGCAAGTAGTTCCCTGAGCTCCTTGCCCTCTGAAGATGCCGGCCACAGAGTCTGGCGAAACATCAGGAAGAAAAACTTCCAGAACATGGCCAAACAACCCGAAAAACCAAGACACAGGTTACTGGGAACACTCATCTTTACTGGCACGAATGCTGCCACAGGCCTGATCTCTCTTCTGATAAATCAGAGGACTCAAGAGGAGCAATATTGAAAAGTCCAGGCAGATCAACTGTGCTTTAGTTCTCTTTCCTTATGCTTTGCCTTTGAATCTGCATCCTTTAATTAATTTCTTCAGTTGACATCCTTTGCATATTTCCATGAACACAAACAGATGAACTAAAGACAGATAAATTGGCTGGGTTAGATACTTATGAATAGAATTTACATCTGTGTTATTGCAGCAATGGCTCTTAAGGCACAGGAATTCCTCATGTGTTACATGATTCTAGGGCTGCTTTCACAGAACCACTAAAATCTGCTGCAAAGTGCTCGCAAATGTGCTCCCACGAGCAGCGGACTTTTTTTTTTTAAAAAAAGTGTGACCATGCGCAGTTAAGTGAGATCCAGTGCATTTTACTAGTGCCTGGTCTCGAGGTGGTAAAATCCTTGTCGCTGTTCCAATGAGGATTTAAACCATTACTCGAGTTCGTGGGAACACGGACAATCTGCAGAAAAACCTTTTCACCCCTGTTATGGTGTCTTTGCTGCGGTTCTCAGTCGTGGGATCAGAATGGTTGCGGATTTTCAAAATGCGATCCACGACATCAACCACGTGACTGCTCTGGGGGTTGATCCTGATCAAAGTTTGCTGCGGATTTTAGTGGTTGTGTGACAGCAGCCTAGCTGCATACCAAACACTTCCTGTCCAAAGCTTTATAGGAGAAACCATGGAACAAAGAAGAATAGTTCAACCTTCTCTTTAGTCCTCTGAGAAGAAAAAAGAAAGGCTTTCTTGATCATAGGTGGAGGGTTGGAAGAAAACATGGATTAAGGAGAGTTAGACTATGTTTCACTAAATATATGTCACAAACACTGTTTTCAACTATATATGTCACAAACACGGTTTTCAACTATGTAATGTGTTTTCTTTTTTAATATTTTTGAGACAAGCCATGAAGTTCTGAGGTCTAGAGTGGCAAAAAAGCTCTAGGTCTCCTTCTTTCTAATTTCTATAAGATAAAATATTTTCCTTCAAAAGAAAATTATAGACCAATTGTCTCCAGATGATCTTGAACAATAATTCCCTGGCCAGCACAACTAGTAGTGAAGGCGTCTTAAGAGCTGTCATCCAAGAACATCTGGGAACCCAAAGTTGGGAAACATGTTACAGATCAAAACAGATTAGAACAATAAAAGAGGTGTGTCCAGAGAAAGGTAGTATTGTCATGGAGGGACACCAGCAAGTCAAAAACAAGGACCACATTGTTTGTATTAAGTCATTAAGCCATTTTTATACAAATGGGGAGTTCTGATGTAATAAACTAGCAGAGCCTTCCTACATTAATTTCTTCAATTTAACATCAGGATAGTGTCTTCAAGAATAAATGGAAACCAATATAAAAGAAGCAAACTAGACCATGTTCTAAAATGGAATCATTTCCTAACTGCTACGGTGATGGGAACTGTGAACAACCATGACAAAAATGAGGAGCATCTCTTTTAAAAGCACCTTCACCACTTGTGTTTTTTTGTTTCTCACTGGTCTTTTTGTGTCAGGAAATTATGCTGGTGAGAATACCTGTTGTCTGGCAGTTGGAACGATCCAATATCCAATGAATCATAGCAGTCAGCCTAAGAGGAGGGCAATCGCTGAAGAAGGAACATACACTGGTGGCTCTGCATCAAACAAACCATTCAGCTTGTGACATCTGGCCTTTCTGATCAGAACAAATCTGCAGTGTCGAATGCTCTAAAGGATCAATCCTCCAGGAGGTGATGTTAAAATGAGATACGTCTTTGGTTCATCTTTGATGGCATCTGAGACAAGCGTAGAAATAAATAATGGAGCTGCTTTGAAAGTTACATGCTTTTCATAACTTCACATAAGGTGAAGAACCCTTTCCTGAAGTATGTTGCACCACTTGCAACATATATAAGGAGTAGAGATGGGCACGACTTAGCGGTATTCCCGTTTCCGTTTCCGTTACTCGTTTCCGTTACTCTACGGAAACAGTAACGGGAATTACTCCGCCAGACTTCGAGTTCGAACCGACGAATGAACAATTTTGGTCTGATTTGTCGTGCTCGTTCCTTGCATCGCGCGATCGCGCGATGCCACGCGGCACAGAAAAAAAGTTTTTAAAAGTTAAAAAAACCCGGTTCCCGGCCGAAAAGCAGGCGGAAAAATGCCTGCCGTGCCTCAGGGCACCTACCAGAGGGGTTGTTTCTGGAGGTCCCTGGCCTCCCCCCGATCCCCCGTCCTGGGCTGCTCTGGTGGGACTCGCGCCACTCGCCGCAGGCTCGCAGCCAGCCAGCAAAAAGCCCAGTCTCGCCGGCCGCTGGCCGCCGCAATTAAAGCGCAAGCAAGCGGCACGGACGGCACAGGAAAAAACTTTTAAACTCTCCCCCCACCCATTCCCGGGCCAAAAAAGGAGGCAGAAAAATGCCTGCTTGACTAAGGGTGCAGGGCACCTACCGGAGGGGTGGTTTCTGGAGGGGGGGTCCCGCCTCCCCCCCGTCCTGGGCAGCCGGACTCGCCATGCCATGCGGTGTGGGCGGGGGATCCAAAATGGGGCGGCGAACGCAATATTGTTTTTGAAATCGTGGTCCCAAAACACACAAGCACAACAGAAACACGCGAAAATTTATAAACTGCCAGATTTTTCACAGTAGCAGTGGGTTTTTTCTTGCAACAAAATCTCTCTCCTCTCCTCCTCTGTCCTCCATTGATTTTATTTTTTTATTTTTTTTACACCTGCGCAATGATGGGCTGGCCGAGTGGCCAGCCATGTGGGAGTGGACGACCATGCAAATTTTTGGAGCCATCCCACCAGTCGCATGGCCACTTGGCCATGGAGACTTCTGGGATGTGCTAAAAAGCCCCCTAAAACCTGCCCTAGCCCCCTAACCCTAACCCTAACCCTTGACTCCATACCCATACATCACAGACTGTCTTCTTAGTGGGTCAGAGAGGCACCCAGAGGTGCAACCCACTAGCCCACCGTAACCTTACCCGTCACTAGCCTAACCCTAGCCCTAACCCTAACCCACCTTAACCCTAAGCCAGATGTACTTGCATTGCACTACACGCAAGTACAATTCCCTTCTGTGTGAGACATGGTGGTGCGAGAGCCTTAGTTAGGCATCTCACTATGGCTATGGGTTCAGAGCCATCCACTAGTCTTCACAGTCACTGTCTGCACATTCTGTTATGCAATATCCATATGGCTATTGCATACCATTTTGCAGCAGCAGCAGGTGATGAGGGGAGACCCCCATGTTGAGGGGGTCTCTTGGAGCCTGCTTCCCCTTTCCTAGTGGATGAGGATAGGAGGCACCCACGGGTGCCTCCAGGAGCCCACTTTCCCTTATAGCGGGCCAGAGGAGGCACCCACCCCACAGAGGTGCCTCCAGGAGCCCACTCCCCCCAAAAAACCAGTACTAACGAAAACGAAAAAACGAAAAAATAAACTGACTAATTTTTGCGAATTTTCACAAAAAACAGAGACGACCCGAAACGGAACCGGCCCAACTAATGACAACTCGAAATTTTTTTTTTCAAGTCGTGCCCATCTCTAATAAGGAGACCTGCATTTGATAGCAGAGTGTTGCATTTTTTCCACAAAATACCTAGAAATGCAAAATCTGTGAGCTGAACATACACAGGATAACACTCATGGGAAAATAATGAGAGTCACCCAGACATCTGCCAGTAGAGAAACAGTCTTCTGCATTCCATTTTCTGTTTTGGTTCAGAGTAGTTTGCTGATTGTAGGGAAATGTTTTGACCAATGGATCCTATTGGTGTAACTTAGGGCGCTTTTACACGACCCCTAAAATCCGAGGCAAAGGGCTCCCAGATCCGGAGCTTAAAAATGTTTTCCCACCAGCTCCGGACTTTTAAAAAAATTAAGTGTGACCACGCCCACCTAAGCGTGTCCCAGTGCACTTTTCAAGTACCTGGTATCCGAAGGTGAAAAATTTCTGATGCGGATGTAAAGCAGTGAGTACCGGGCTCTCCTTGCCTTGTGTTTTTTTTTGTCCCCGCTGCCCCTTTAAGAGACAGGAATCATGACGACGACAGGGCTCGGGGCAGCTTCCACCGGCAGACGGAGGTGAGCCTGCATTTTTTTCTCCCTTTTTTTCTCCCTCCCCTCACACAGACAGGAACAATGGAGTGCGGAGGGGTGGGAACACAGGAAGAGCGACAAGCCCCTATGATCTCTGGTCCGAATTTAAGTGGCTAGCTGATCTTAGGGGTCATGTAAAAGCACCCTTAGGCAAGTTGCCATATTTTCCCATCTATAAAATGTCTCCATGTATAAGATGACTGTTTGCAGAGACAAGATATGGGCAGTTTCGCAACTGCACAGTTCTCTACTTGGCTTACTTCTGTGTATAAGATGACCCTCAATTTTTATTCTAATGAACTTAGAAAATATATATATAGTCTTATACACAGAAAAATATGGAAACACGGTACTTTTTTTGAATGACAACTCCCAGTATCTCCTGTGCTGGCAGGGGAATTCTGAGAATTGTTCTCCAGAAATTGTTTCCACCAGGCTATTTAAGTACACTTTTTGAAAAATAAAATAAAATGGGGATTATAGATTAAACTCTGCATTACTCCCCCAGAGACTCAGTCTTAATACTTAGAGGATCAGTATTCAAACTTTTCTTAGAGGAAAGTCATTCTAGGTTGCTGAAAACCAAAAACACCATATGCGATGGATATTTTTTGCAGCCTTTACTATTGTTTTTTTTCTCAGATGAAAACAAGCATCAGGGGAGAAACACAACACTTTTTATATTCAAATATTTAGAATTAATATTTTCTATACTGATGGAGCATCGGGGTATTCTGTTATCCTTTCTGATAAATTCTTCATATTGTCATTGAACTGTTCAGAATAGAATGGAATCCGTTTCCTGGGATATGCACGTCACAAAGATGATTTGTAGCTCTGTATCGAGAGCATAAATAAAGCACCAGCTCTTTGACATTATGTGATTTATTTCATTGTCTAAAATAGGACTGGACAAGTTGTTCACTACAGAGGACCTAATGAGAAATGTGTCATGAGCCAGAGGCCTACAATTAATTTGTATATGTTTAAAATACACAAAGTGTGCATAATTTTCATGAATATGTCAGGTGCCAAGCTACAGTTAATGAGCACATTGTTATTCTATCCAATGTAACTTTTTCTGTCCTTAATTTACATTTTAAGTGGTGATTGGTGAACATCAAAACTTTTAAAGTGACTTTGCTTTTAGTTTTGCTCCAAAAAATATTTACAAGTTCAGAAATCTCCACACAAGAATGAGAACTTAGAAGCATACTGTTTTGTAGGTAAACTGAGGTTATGAGAATTCTGACAAGAATTAGTAGATGGCAGAAAACTAACATAAGGTCCCAGAGTGGCCAATGCAGCATGTTTTGCCAAATTCTACCTAAAAGGGAGTAAAGGAATGTAGAGCTATGCGAACGCCACCCCATCCAATATGTATCCAAATATTTGCTGTATAATTCAGGACTGACTTGCTCTGAGGTAGTGGTGATCTGGCCTAAACCAGTTGGATTCTTGAGTTTCTGCAAGGCTGGGTGGATGGAGAAGGAATAGTCTGGTGAGGTTTTGTGACATTGACCTGCGTCCTCTCCACAGCTCAGCAATTGGAATTTCCAATTTCCACAAGAGGTGTGGCTTTCACTTCTCAATCTGCTTCTGTTTTGACATTCTCTTCTTACTTACATGCTAGCGTTTTAACCCAAAATATGCCAGACCAAAGTTCATTGATTAGTAAGGGTTCCTGGTTCCTTATCCCCTTGAATTCAAATGGGAACTTCTTGGACTGCCCTGTATATGCTGTAGTAATGCATAAATACCCCTGCTGTACCCTATCTGGACCATTCCCCTTCCCAGCCCCCTGAACACTGTAATAGTTGTAATATTGTAAAGTTATTTATTTTGTTATTTATGTCTGTGAAGATTCTCAGTCATCCAGGTGAGTTTATCTGGAAGTTGAGTCATGGCAACTGGTGTCTCAAAAAGAAGTCCAGTTGCCATGACTCAACTTCCAGATTTTATTTATTTATTTTGCTCCGAGATATTCTTATTAATGCACAGTCAATAGATTTTTAGAATTGTTTTGGTTTTGAATTCTTCTCCATAGAAAGCTAGACAACACATACTTTCTTAAGGAACATTTGATTTATTTCAAATTATATATTTTAAAGCACATGTACTCTAAGGAACAGCCTGGCAGCTAGAAGAACTGGCAGGAGTTGACCGCACAATTGGAACTCACAAATGATGCCAGCACAATTTTAATTGCACCAGCAGTGTGTGGGAAATGTCACTTGGGTATGTGAGATATTTAAGGAGTGGTTTTCCCTGTGTCAGTCCAGGATTTGAACCCAAGTCTCCTAAATTGGATCATATATTTCTATTCACTACATGACATTGGCTCTTTTGGTAGGTTAAATGTGCCTTAGAAATGTAAGTGCAAATTTTTTCTCCAGGTCAAATGCTTTTTGGTAATTGAGCTACATACCTTCCAGATTCATTTGCACTGTACCAGGAGGAGAGCAGTATACACTGCCTTGACTTCATTCAAGGAAGTGAGGATATAACTCTACCAATATAAGACATATACATAACTGGAAAAAAGGGCATAGGGCATAAAGTTATCCAGAAGCTTGAATTCCACAACAGTGCCAAGATCATCCACCTTGGTGTCAATTTGTTTTGCAATTTGTTCTCTGAGATATGAAAACTGTACATTTTTTGTGATCTAACTGGAACATCTAAGATTCTGGAAAAACAATCAAACAAAGACAGAACAATGAGTTGTCTCCAAAAAGTATGCAGTGCACATCATACTGGTGAGTAAGTGCTGATGAACTCAATGTTTCTGGGTAGACACGTGTGGAATTGTATTACAGGTCACTCACCAATGTTGTATCATTCAATTTTACCTTTCTCTCACTCTGTCTCCTGTTCACAGAATTGGATCTGGTGGGATATTGCATCCCGGGATTTATTTAATATAATATTATATTATTTTCAAGAACATGTTATTTATTTTCTCATGTTTTCAGAACACATATATTAAGGCTGCAGTCAGCTATGCATTTACCTGGGAGTAAACCTGAGTACCCATGCATAAGTTCACACTGCAAGGCACTTTAGAAACAAAATATCAACAGATATCTTCAGCCAATTACCATCGCTTCCAGTTTGCTTCCAAGATGAATACAAAGCGTTCATTCTGAATCGACAAAGTCACAAGTAGTTTAGGGACAGAATATCTGAAAGGTTGTCTCTTCCTGTGTGGGCTTACTTGGAATCTGAGGTCTTGAGTAGATGTTCTGCTGCATTTCCAACCACCCCAAGAAGCAAGATGAGTAGTGAGTGCAAATGGCAGGGCTTTCTGTATCGTCATTGACTGTGAAACCGCCTTCCAAGAAAATGTCAAGCAGTCTTTTACCCCTGATGAATGTTCTTCAGGCAGTCAAGATTACAGGCCACTGCCATTGTTTCCTTGGGTGAAAAAAGCTGGGTTGAAAGGTGGCTTCTTGACCTTTTAAAAAGAACAGGGACTTTTAAAAATGTTTCTTAAACTGTCTTTTAATCTGTTTTCTAAGAACATTCTTATGTTGTTGAGCAACACTCCGAATACCTTCTTGGGCTGAAAAGTGACACATACATAACTTTTACTAATATAATTGTTAGTAGGTTGACATAGGGTCGAAAACATAGAGCGGAATCCTAACTGGTTAAGTTGGCTATGGACCAACTGAGGCAGCACTTGACCAGCTGAAGTTGAACTGAAGCAAAGCCCCGCCTGAGCCCTGTTCTAACCGTGTGCTGCCCATGTGCCTGTGTCCTTGGGTTGGAAGAGGTTTGCATCTGGCATAACTCAACTTACCCCTTCTCCATTCCTTATTTTGGCTTTCTTGCCAGCAGAGTATTGTAATGATAGACTGCACTGTTGACAGATACCTGCAAGAGTTAAATAAAAGGGGGGGGGTTCTGGTAGAAGAAGTGGATTTCTGCAAGCAGAAGTGACTTTGGCCTAAGCCTAGCTCTGTGAAGTCAGAGCATGGTTGAACTGGGATTGAACTGCCCGTCAGCATCTAACTCCCCACAATTCTACCAGGTCATATTATCTAGTTTGAATATCATGATTTTAGTTGTACTGCTATTACACTAGAGTAGTAGTAGTAGTAGTAGTAGTAGTAGTAGTAGTAGTAGTAGTAGTAGTAGTAGTATATAACATTGCTACTGTTGGGGTTTGAGTTTAACAGAGTCACAGCAGAATATTCTTTGTCTCGAGAAATAAGATTTTAATATTTACAGAATTATACAGCCACAATTCTCTTTTTCTCCAGCTGTTATACTGCTCCAAATATTTACAAGTTCTTCAGCCTTTGTATTATTATCTCACCATTAGTTAGCTCCAAGTTTTTTATCAGCATGTGGAAGACTCAGTCTGAGTCTCTTTTTTCTTCCCTTGCTGCTTCCCTACTGCTCCTTGAGTTGCTTTCCTTTGATGTTGAGCCATCTGGGTGAGGCTCAGCACTTCTACCTTACAACTCTTTGTAAAATACATATTCCAACAGCTACACCGTTGAACAGGAAAATACCATCTACAATGTCCAGCGCTATTTGGTTCCTTCAGCTGTGTCGAGTATTATTATCCAGGCCAACACAAATATGTGTTTTGAGTCAAGGACACAGAGTCTGCCTTAACTTTCAGTCTCCTTGTCTTTGTCAGCAGATGTCCAATACACAGACATATGCCTTGTATAGGGTGTTAATTATTTCCCTTTCATGTCTCACTGGCACAAGTGCTTTAGCACCTCGAGTTGCTCAATTTGATCTTTGTGCTCAGGAACAAGGTAATTAAGCAAGCTACAATTTAAAGAAAATGCTTGCATTGCCTTGTTGCAAGTCTTAAGATAGCACTCCATCCTAAATCATTTGATAATGTAGGAAGCTCCTGTGCACTTCCCTATTTGACTGAGGTTTAGTTCAACAGGTCACAAATCAGTAATTGATTCCCAGTGTGCTTCTGCTGGCTTTATTACAGTAATGAGGACTATCTTTTCTCATCTCTGCTAATATGTTACCCAAACCATCCGACTCTCAGTTTGCTGTCAGGATGACTTTGACAGGTTGTTAGCAGCTATATGATGTACAGAACTTCAGAGAAATGACTCAAATGGTGGTTGTGTACCTTGCAACACCTTAGGTGGTCTTTGAATAAGCAAAAGTACTTCCAAGAGAAAAATCATACATGCAAGTAGAGATATCTTTAAAGGAACTCAGACGTTAACAGGAAACATCTATCTGCTATTTGAGGCCCTCAGAAAAGTTTCAAAGGTCAGACAGTACAAAACTGGTGTATCCTGGAAGTAGAGCCCATGAGATGCATGGAAGATGTCCTGGTCAAGAAACAAATGTCTGAGAGATGACAATTGGAGCTGAAAGGATAGCAATGTTGCAGAGGGGTAACTGAGTTCTTTCCATGTTTGTGAACTCAGATGTCGGAAGAATCCCATGCTTAGAATCTGACGATCAGTCACCAAAGGAAGTTTTATGTTTTTTGCAATATCACTATGCTATTCCAGTGGTCCTGCTATGTGGAGGAATTTTGGCTACTACAGATCACCTTGTGGGGATAAATAAATTAGATCAAGGCTTGCTGTATGACAGCTTTTATTATCATGGAGTGGTTTTGTTGCAATTGTCAGTGAAAGACTCTCTACCGGTGTCACCTTCAGCTACTCTTGTTGCCCAGTAGCTGCCTTCCAGAAGTTTTTTTCTGCTTCATCACCTTTGGAACTATCCAGGCACTTCTACTCCTGAAGAGGGTAGATGCATCTTTGTCTGGTGTCTCAGCTTTGCCCTTTCCACCATGTGTGACATAAGAACATAAGAAAAGCCATGCTGGATCAGGCCAAGCTTCCTGTATCTCACAGTGGCCCCACCAAATATGTTTGGGAGCACACGAGATTAGATATCTGTCTCCTGATACCATTCCCCTGCATCTGGCCCTTGAAGTACCCTGGTTTTAAGCCTGGAGATTACACATCTCCATCATGGTTTGTAACCTGTGATGGACTTTTCCTCCAGGAATCTGTCCAATGCTCTTTTGAAGGCATCCAGGCTAGATGCCATCACCTCATCCTGTGGTAGGGAGTTCCACAGACTAACAACACACTGGGTTAAAAAAATTCTTTTGTCTGTTCTCACTCTCCCAATCCTCAGTTTGTGTGTATGTCCCCTAGTTCTGGTATTTTGTGAGAGGGAGAAGAGTGTCCCTCTATCTACTTTACTCATGTCCTGCATTATTTTGTACGTCTCAATCATACTCCCCCTCAGGTGCCTTTTTTTCCAGACTAAAGAGCCCCAAATGTTTTAGCCTTTCCTCATAAGGGAGGTCCCTCGGCCCAGGAATCATTTTAGTTGCTGTCTTCTGCACCTTTTCCAGTTCCACTATGTCTTTTTTGAGATGCGGTGACCAGAATTGTACACAATAATCCAGGTGCAGCAGAGATACTATCATTTTGTACAATGGCATTATAATGTTGACTGTTTTATTTTCAATCCCTTTTTGATAATTCCTAGCATGGCATTGGCTTTCTTCACCACTGCCACAAAATGGGTAGACACCTTCATTGAGCTGTCCACCAGCACACCAAGGTTCCAGACTCGGAGGCTAGCCCCCCCTGGTACTTTTTATTTATTTATTTATTTATTTATTTATTTATTTATTTATTTAGTTATTTATTTATACAGTTTATATATCACCCAATACCCAAAGGTCTCTGGGTGGCTTAAAATTAAAATTAAAATGAAGAATTAAAAGCAATTAAAACATTAAAATACAAAACAACATAATACAATTAATATACATTAAGATGTAATACATTAAAATTGTCACGAGGACCCAGAATCTATGTTGTATCAGTTAAAGAACTTCTGGAACAGGAAGGTTTTTACCTGGTACTGTAATGTCATCAAAGTTAGAGCCAGGTGGGTCTCAATCGGGAGGGCATTCCATAGCCTGGGGGCAGCTGCGGAAAAGGCCCTATATCTATTGGCCATCCCTTTCAAAAGGGCCTACTGGCTAGATCTTAACTGCTGGGTAGGTTCACATGGAAGGAGGTGGTCCTTCAGGTAACCAGGGCCTAAACTGTTAAGGGCTTTATATGTAAACACAAGCATTTTGAATTGGGCTTGGGCAGCAACTGGTAACAAATGCAGCTGGTAAAGAATTAGCATGATATGGTGTCTGGTGGCCCTACCACTTACCAACCACACCACACGATTCTGGACCAGTTGCAATTGCGGATCATCTTCAAAGTCTGCCCCATATACAGCACATAGTGGCCATCAATGTGGGATGTTATCAGTGCATGTGTAACTGCCATGAGCCTCCGCTCGTCCAGGTAGGGGCATAGCTGTTATAATTTCCGCACCTGAAGAAAGGCACCCCTGACCACTGAGTCCACCTGAGCTTCCAGAGTTAAACTGGGGTCCAGGAGCATTCTCAAGCTGTGGACCCTGTCTCCCATCCAGGACAGGAAGATGGCTCTCTAACCTGTCCGGGCAAGCACCCAATAACAGCACTTCCATCTTGTCTGGATTAAGTTTCAATTTGTTAACCCTTGGCTTTTTTGATTTACGCAAACTCTCTTCCCATGTTACAGTGTGCATCCATGGGGAAGCAGTCGCATGAACTTGCTGAAGTCCTGTGTGAAATGTGTGTGGTCATCAAACCAGAGGGGCACAACTTTTTGAGCTCTGAAAAGTCTGATTGGGGCCTGAAACACTTTCCGCACATGCACACGCACATGCACACACACACACACACACACACACACACACACACACACACACACACACACACACACACACACACACACACACACACAGAGAGAGAGAGCTATACCCAATTAGATGTTATCCCATCAAGCATGGAAGTTATAAATTGATTCATTACACATTTACTGTATTGAGAAGGAAGCCCCCATGGGGAAAAATATACATGTTTATGAAATACAATTCAATGTATTTAAAGAATGGGGTATATAAAATGTTAATATTCCATTTACAAAGCAGATCTTTGAATCTTGTACTGCCTTTACATGGTTCTTATCTCCTGTTACTATAGGATATGTGAACTTCCCCCCTCCCACTTAACTAACTCCCCAGTTTGTATCCCCATCCCTTTGAGCCCATGGCGCCTGCAGTACGATTAAGTGGCTTAACAGCAGGGCAGTCTGGTGGAGAGGAAAGATATCCCGTCTATTACAGATGGTTGCATGTGGCTTGTGGGGCACAGTTTGTGCATCCCTGAAGTGAACCTCGAACAAACATGTCACCAATGTGGGGGACAAACTAAAGGAGTGGTCACTTGAAAGCTTCCCAGTATACTTTGCATTGGGACCTTTGTTTACTTCTTGCTACTTCTTGCAGCTTTTTCATCAGAACGTAGGGTGAATAAAAAAGTTTATTGGGGACAAAATAAAACAGTATGTGCAGCATATTTTAAGGAGAATTGCATTACTGTGGAGGTGGCTCATATTTAAAAGATGGAGGCAGCAATTCAGATACACACACTCACCGAATGACCTTAATATTGCTTAATTCTTTGTAGATATGCATAGGATTGTGCTCTTAATCACAAAAAATTGGCTTGTTTCCACAGTTGAGATTATCCCCTTATGACATTACAATTATCGCAAATCAATCATGGACAAAGAATTTCAGGGTATGTGGCCTATATCTCCTTTGCTAGTGCTTTGAATCAGGCACTGGACACCGCTTGTTTGTTAAGTCAGGGTTTATTTAATTTATTTTTTTATTTTACAAAAGGGCTTCTCTGATTACATGATTGCAAGGTAGGAAAATTAAATATAAACACAGCAAACCTATAGATATGGTGATTGATAGCTGGAAATTTTGAAAATCAGGCAAAGCCACAATGCCATTATTTTACTTGTATTAAGCAAAAATGCTTCCAATACTCCGAAATGCGAAGGGGAAATATATTTATTTATATCGGCTGTGGTGTTTTTTAGTTTGCAAATGAATTTACAGTGAGAGAAAAATCCCCCTCCTGTTAGAATTAAGCTATTAAAGAACACCCCCCACACACACACCCATCTTGGGTTCTTATCAGCTCACTGGTAACTTGTCTGTCTTCCTTATAACAAATCTGAGTCCACTACCACCCAGGAAGGGTTTCAGGCAGAGCTGTTTTATGTTCAATGTTCATATCTTAAAGGGCAGTGGAAAACTTCATATTCTCTCAGCAGGAGAGCAGAGATTCAGTGTAGGTGCAAATCTCTGGCAGCTGACTGTTGGAGTCCACAAGCTGTAGCTTGTAAATAATTCACTTAGGCAAAGGCGGGGTGGGGAGTGAATGGGGGGGGGAATCTGCATATGAGCGTGAAATGCCATTTATAACTCATAGGATGTTGACTTAGCTGAGAAGAACTTTTCTATCCTTTCAACTCATTACATACCACTAAAATGGAAAGCAGGAAGGAGGAGCTGAAGAGGCCGTACCGTACAATTGTTATCCTTGCCATTTTTGTAGAATGATGCTTCAGATATGAAAAATGATTTTGCTGGTGACAGTGTGAAGGAAGGTTAGATTCCTGATGCTTCTTGCCCTGTAAAAAACAGAGAGAAATTTAACTTGGCATAATTAGCTTTCGTGTACTTAACTGTCTGCTCACCCTTTCTGGCTCTTATATACATCTGTGTGCATTGCTTTGTATTCGTACAGTTTGCAGCTTTTGGCTTCCTATGGGAACTAGCTCCAAGGACTGAAAAGAGGAGGGCACGTGTTCTTTGATTTACGGCAACTTTTCTGCCCAGGCAACCTTCTGTTTCTTGGTATTGCCATCAAACAATGAACACAACTCTATGGAGGTTAAAGTGTCAATACAGGTAACAAGAAACCAAAACCACTTTGACATAATTGACACATTAACATAGGTGTCGCCTCCCCTCGCCTCTGTTCTAAATAGCTATTTTTCAATATGCTGATTGCTGCTTTTGGGCCTTCCTCCCTCCTCCTCCTCTAAAGTCAATGTAGTTGTTGCTGTATGTGTCAGAGAGAGAGAGCACAACACACCCAACTTCTTCTCAAATCTCTAGCCGGATACCTGAATGCATGGCTTTAGGATTGATTCTTTGGAATATTTCTCCCCGAACAACCTCTGAACGGATTTCCCTAAGCAATACATCTAGGGTTTTTTTTTAGTAATATGAATCTCTGGAACAGTTACTCCTGCTTGATAACCACAAGCATAAACAGCAAAAATTGGTATAGCTTGTACACAAAAGAGGTCTATACATAGGAAGGAGTAGAAGGACTTTGCGAATGTTGGAATTGTTTTGTAACCTCACATGCTGCCTATGTGAGGTGTGGCTGGGAGGGACCCTTCTGGGATGCCAGTCTATCCAGCACTAAACAATAGTTCCTTCCTGCTTCTGTATTAAAAGTGAGTCCCACTTTTCTGCTCTGAGTCCCCCCCTCCAGTCAGTAGCCTAGTAGGAGCAATAATCTATTGAGGCAGCCAGCCATATTTTGCGAGTTTGCTGTTTGATTTGTTCAGAATTGTAAGGGAGATTTTTATCCTTTCTATTTTAAATGTCTCAGAGTGAGTGAGGTTGTAAGTGCCAGTTGATAAAAGGGGTGGTTTACTTTGAGAAATGTGGCATTTTTCTGCTCTGTGCAGTTCTGTTACATAGCTGCATGACTTAAACCAAAAATTGAAAACTCTGCAACACATTCCTCCATGAGTGTGTTTATGTGAGGCCCTATCCAGAATTTATAAAACTAAAGAGTATGCATCCATCTATTATTGATAAGCCTATGTGCATGCATCTGTAAGACGTATGATTGCATGTGTATGTGTGAATGTGCTAAACAAACACACGTCAGAGATGGAGTCGGTGCAGGATCACAAGAGATTCGGGGCCACAAAGCCTTGTGGGAAGATGCAGTGGTGACACTTTTTTCACACAAACCCTCTTTATGAAAAGCAAATGGAAACATAATGAAAAGCTGTTTTCTCGTTTCCACTGAGCTCTTTGAACTGTACCTTGTGGTGATCATTAATCGTGGAATCATAGAATAGTGAAGTTGGAAGGGGACTATAAGGCCATCAAGTCTAACCCCCCCCCGAGTGTTGGAGCACTCATCATCTCTTGAGGTAATTGGTTCCATTGCAGTACTGCTCTAACAGTCAGGAGGTTTTTCTTCTTCTTGATTTTCATCCGAAAGCTGGGTTCTCTTGAGCCCATTGCTGTGCAACCTGCACTCTAGGATCATTGAGAACAGATCCTGCCCCTCCTCTGTATGACAGCTCTTCAAATCTTTGAAAAGTGCCATCATATTGCCCCTCAGGTTCCTTTTCTCTAGGCTAACCATCCCCAGTTCTTTCAGTCTTTCCTGATAGGGCTTGGTTTCCAGCCCCTTGATCATCCTTGCCACCCTCTCCTGACCTTATTCTAATTTGTCAGCACCTTAATTTTTTAAAATCTTTTTTATTTTCTACATAAAAGAAAACAAAGTGCATGTGTTTCTTATCAGATGCTGTGCTACGTGAGTCGATCACAATTATTTCAACATCATTTCAGCATTATCTGTTTCATTTCTCATTTCCAACTCTTTAGAAGAACAGATTTCCTTTTAATTTTCATCAATATACTATTAATCTCTATATATGTTTATTTCTATATATCTATATATCTTCATCTTTCTAGTTTATTATTCCATCTATTTCTATTTTAATTTAGAATAGAAGATAGCATCTTTCTTGAAGTGTGATGTCAAGAACTAGGCTCAATACTGAAGGCTGAATAGAGGGGGACAAGCACCTCATGGAGATTTGGAAATTATTCTGCTGTTAATGTAGCCTAACATAGCATTTACCTTTTTGTGTGTGGCCCCATCACACTGTTGGCTTATATTCAGCTTATGATCTACAAGAATTTCAAGATCCTCCTCACTTGTAGTATTGCTGAACCAGATGTCCCCCATTTTGTAACTAGATTTCTAGGTGTTCTACTTTGTACTTATCCCTGTTAAATTTCATTCATTTAGTTTCAGTCCAGTACTCCAGCCTATCAAGATCCTTTTGAATTTTGTTTTTGCCTTCCAGGGGATCAGCTAGTCCTCCCAATTTTGTGTCATATGTGAATTTGACAAGCATTCGCTCACTCCCTTGTCTAAATCATTAATAAAAATATTGAAGAGCACTGAGCCTTGGGCTACCCCACTTATTACCTCCTCCCATTTAGAGAAGGAGCTGTTAATTATCACTCTCTAAGTACGACTCTAACAAATTGTGTATCCACCTTACACTTGTTTTACTTAGCCTGCTAATTAGGATAATTGTTGATCGGCGCTTGGTTGCCCGCTGTTCGTCGCTTACAAATATAACAAATAAATAAATAAAATAAATAAATATTATAGGGACCTTCATCAAAACATTGCTAAAGTTGATATATGTTGAAAGAAAGAAAGAAAGAAAGAAAGAAAGAAAGAAAGAAAGAAAGAAAGAAAGAAAGAAAGAAAGAAAAGAAAGAAAACTTTGCTCAGAAGTATACTTTGAAAGAAAATATTCTTTTAGTAAGAAAATAAGCAGAGCAGTCTAACTTCCTTTATTTTTTCCTATCAATTGAAAAGGTGACAGTTTTCAGGAAGGAAATCAACATGCACGTACTGTATACATAGTTTGGTTTGACAGCCAAGTAGCTGTGTGATTCCTCGCACCTCCCTTTCTTTTGTTGTAAAGCAGCTCAGCATTTATGCAAGGTTGTAGCACAGGTGAAGACTCAAAAACCGCAGTACATTAATTCTATTTTAATTCTGGACAAATGGAAAAAGGAGACATTTCCTTTCCCCTGTCCTCTGTTAATCAGCAGCTCCTTTTGGTCGATCTGTGATAAGTTGCTCTTTCCCTCTTTTGCATTCCAGTCTGTACTATTGCCAGTTTCCCCCCCTCCTTTTGGTTCATTTCTCCTTAATGTCTTCTAGGTTGAGGGTTGTTAGACAGATGATGCAGTATAATTCATTATGAAACAATTGCCAGGAAGGTTTGCCCACTTGTCCAGGGAAAGGTCTTAACCAGTTGTCTCTTGCAGGAGAATGATTTTTAAGCTCTAGAGACAGATAAACTACATTGCAGCAATGGTGCAAGCTGAATTTACTGCTTATCCATGATTGCCAGTAAATATGGAAGTTTCATTTCCACATTTGCAACTCTTGGGATCAGTTGAATTATCCTGGATCCTCAGTAAGGCAAAACTGGGCTGCTCTCAGATACAGAAATCACAAGAATCTAATTGTGTTTGCCGCAAGGTTCAAGATGTTGGACCCCTATCTATGATTTTAAGACTGGAGAACCTTAAGGCATGCCAATGAGAATTTTGAAGCATCATTTGGCTGTGTGTAGCTCGCCTTCTTGCACTACTGATTAGGGGCGTACAAGGAATCCACTCTAGTACATCTCTGGCTGCTCAGTTTGCCCAGGCTGTGTTCCAAATTGGGAGTGTATAGGTTTGTGAATAAATTTGATGATCTGCACATGCACCAGCCCTTCCAAAACACAATAGGTTCCTCTTGATCTTGTAAACAGGGATTCATCCCAGACTTTAATCTGGGAAATCTTGGAAAAAGGCAACAGCAAAAACAATTTTTTAAAAATGGTATTCTTTTCCCTCTTGCTACAGGAAAACATCTAATGCTGTGAGTTTGTGTGAATAATCAGTTCTTTGGAAGTAAATTATGATCAAAAGCCAAAGCCAACCATAAATTAAATGTGTGCGTTTTTTTCTCCTACTTTGGTATACATGACTTTCCATTAAGCTAGCCTCATATAATATACCTCGGATGTGTTCAATAAAGCCCTGTAAATTATAGTAAGTATTTAAAATGGTAAATAGACATTGAAAAAGGCCACATTAGAATTAATGAATGAAGGGGTTGATACTGAAAATGCACTTGTAAATAAATAACAAGGCAAGTAAAATGACACACTTTTAGGTTAAGAGTTACAAATAAGATATGATGATAAATTGTAGGGCTTTTTGCCCAGGCTTCTCATTTTGGGTAAATGTCTCACAAAGACCTTGCAAACAAATCCTTTTTCTTTCTAGTATTCAGTTTGAACCTGTCAAACACAGGGGAACATGTACTTGTCGGTGATTGGGACTAGTTAGTTACAAGTAGTACCTATAGTAACCAATGACGAAATCATTTTTAGAAATGAACACAGTGACTGCCTTTTCAGGTGTGGCAGGTAAGACCAGAGTTACTTAGGTGTAATAAGTATTCAGTGTGTTTCAAATGTTACTTTAAACATTGTTTAAAGGAATTTCAACCAGAATTCTTCAGGTTTTGTGTCAGTTACCTTGTGGTAAGGAGGCATTCTTTGGTTGCATTGTTTGTATTTTTTAATAATTATTCACATAATTATTTTTAATAATTATTACAGAATCACAAAGAGCATTAAAAGAAAACAGAAATAACAATAACCTCAATTAAATTTCCATGAACATTATATACTTGAATGTTTCCTCTTTCTTAGCTGTCATCACAAAAAGAAAGACTGTGAAAAAGGAAATGACCCCTCCCTTCTTTTTGATTTACACTGCCCTCTCAGTGGAAGATTGTTGTGCTTAGTTTTTCTAAGATGATTTTGTATGCATGTCAGACAATTTGTTACTCTGAAAGGTGTCACTGTATTCATTATCCTTATCGTCATATTAATGGCTTTGATTCTGACAGCAAGTTATTTAGCATTACCTTGACGTCACTGGACATTGCACAGCAATGCTATGGGATTCTATGCCATAAATTCATGATCATCTAAGTCAGTGGTGGCCAAACTTCGGCCCACCAGATGTTTTGGACCACAACTCCCACAGTCCTTTGTCATTGGCAATCCAGGCTTGGAATTCTGGGAGTTGTGGTCCAAAACATCTGGAGGGCCGAAGTTTGGCCACCACTGATCTAAGTCATCCAAATCTTTTTCATGTAAATTCAAAACTCATTCCTATTTTGCCCTGTGGCAGCACATCCTCATCATGCCTGTAATGACGGGGGTGTGGGTGGCAACCAGGAAATCTGCAAGGGAGGCCGGGACCAGGGTGTTTCCAGCAGCCAAGAGTGTGATCAGTCCAGTCTGAGTTCGATAGACACAGAAAGAGTAGTCAGCCAGTCCAATGTTAAGAAGCAGACAAACATAGCCCAACAGGGAGGGGGACACAAACAGGAAGATTTACAGGGTCGCAGGGTTCTGGAAAGGATCAAGGTAGCAGGGCCGAAACATCAGGAGTCCAGAGGCAGTTGCTGAGGCAAGGAACAGGGAGTGCTGGCAGCTAGCTTTATGCCAGGAGCAGGCTCACCGGCTGCACTCTCTGATTGCTGCAAGGAGGCAGAGTCCTGTGGCCCCAATCCTGACAATGCCTCCCTGATAGGAGTTGGACTTGAGGATCCATAGGGTCCCTTCCAGCTGTGCAGTTCTAAGTCAAGACTCAAGATTAAAGCAGAGGAAATCAAAATTTAAAACAGATGTCACATGCAGAATTAAATGTATGACTCCCATGAGTATGAAACGTTTATATTATACATATATTTTATAGGGACACCACTCCAAAATAAATCACTTAATTTCAGTAATACTCTCTTTAATGAGCTGGCCCCACCCTATGTATCTTTACCAGTGCTTCAAAGAGTCACTGTTTCAGATTACACGTCCCAAAATTCACAACCAGCATGGCTACTTGTGACACAGTTTGGTGGTGGTGGGGAACTGAGTCTTAACTTTTCTGAGCTCTGCATATGCCTGTCAAATAGAAGACCAACACTGTCAACATTAATACTGTAATGCCTGCAGTGTAAATGGACAGTGTTATCTGCATATATTGTGGCCAGCATATTTCTCTCATGTTTCAATATGCACCTTTTACTGCACACAGCATTGGGCACTGGGTGCAGGTTTCCTGTTCTGCACAGTAGTACTAATGGAACAGTTTGCTTCAATTGGAAATACTGAGATACCAAGAATGAGACCCCCTCCCACGTATCAAGAAGGAGACAAATGAGCCATCAATGGAGGCTTGACAAGACTGCAACCACTAGGTAACTTCTTTCCTTTTTATTTGAAACAATTGTCTACACCTACTGGATTTTTCTAAATTTTATCCCAGGCCTCAAATGAAATGCATGATTCTTCTGCACCAGCCCTCCCCCTCCCTGGCCAGCAAGGGGCCATTAACGTTGATATGCCACATAGAGAGAGGTGTGTGTGGAATTGTGGACATGACATGCTACATGTTATTTGAAAGAAAAACACCACTCTTACCTTACCTTACTTCAGATGCATCTTCAGATAATCTCAGCTCCGGGCCTCTACCAAGCAAGTACCTGGCATTTTTTCATCTTGCCAAGAAACTTTACCTCTAAAAACGAACACCTGACATTTTAAATCTTTGTCATGTCCGAACTTTTGGTACAGCTTTGAGGAAGAGGGTGTTGCCCTCGAAATATTAGCAACTGTTTTGTTATTGTACTAGTAGCCTAAAAGGTATGACCTGTTCTAGTTTTGTATTTGATTTTTGTGATGGCTACATGGCTCCCCAACTTGCTTTGCTTCAATTATATATTTAAAATTATATATTTTTAAAGCCTGTACTGAAGGGGCCAATTATAAGTCAATCAGAAGAAACTTGCAGATGTGTGTGGGGTCAGCTTCATATAAAGAAGGCTGGTCACCGCAGAATTGGTGCTTTTGAGCTGTGGTGCTGGATGAGACCCTTAAGAGTCCCCTGGACTGCAAGGAGATCAAACCTACAGTATTCATCCTAAAAGAAATAAACCCTGAATGTTCTCTGGAAGGACATATTTTGAAGCTGAGGCTCCAATACATTGGAAAAGTCCCTGATGTTGGAAAAGATTGAAGGCAAAAAGAAAAGGGGACGGCAGAGAATGAGAAGGTTGGATGGTGTTATCAATGCAACCAGCATGGATTTGACCAATCTCTGGGAGGCAGTGGAAGACAGGAGGGTCTAGGGCAGGCATGTCCAAACTTCGGCCCTCCTGATGTTTGGGACCACAACCCCCAGAATTCTAAGCTTAGATTGCCAATGGCAAAGAACTGTGGGAGTTGCGGTCCAAAACATCTGGAGGGCCGAAGTTTGGACATGCCTGGTCTAGGGGGAGGAAAGATGAGAGAATTCTGTAGCAGCCCTGGGTGGATTTCCCAGCACCCCATGTCACCATGGTGCACAGTTGGGGAACCACTGCATCAGGGAAACTTGGTGACTCTAGCTTGTCCTTGATAGAAAAAAATATATATATATTGGCCCATTGGGACACCTTATTGAAAAATACAGTCATTGCTCCAAAATTTTTTGTTCCTTCATGGAAGCAAAATGGCTAGTACTTTTTTTTTATCAGCAGCAACATTGGCAACAAATTAAAAAAACAACAACCCAAATATATATTTTGAAAAGGTTTTGCCCTAATAATATTTTGTTTTCTGAGGGGAAAAATAAACCTCTGTAAACTTTTCACTCCTAAAGTGCTAGATTGGTGACAATGAACACAATGTTTCTACTTCTAATCATGATCTTTTTTTAAAAATTTCAAATCTTCCAAAAAATTTCAGCCTTGCTATGTGAGCAAATAAGTGGAGATTTACACCCATTGCCTCTCTTGTTGATTCATTATGGCTCTGCAGGGTCACATCCTTGCCCTGCTGATAGACGCATGTGACTCAATTACTGCAGTAAATAAACAATTTATGTCCCCTAATGGGCATCTATGGCAGATCAGCTTTTCCTCAGCAATTATAATATGGCTTCTCCCCTCCTTCCCAGAGACATGCCATGGGTGGCTTGCTTGAAGGGAGATGTCATTTGTGCCAGCTCCAGAGCAGATCACACTGCTAATCCAAAGAACACTCAGCATTTGCTTTCCTTAATACAATTTGGCTGTGATGTGGGGAGAAACGGATAGATGATAGACAAGTTCATTAGACTGATTACATCAGATAGTTAAATAGACATACAGGTTGGTGAACTGAACAGCTTTTGCTGCCAGTAAACTAACGGCAGTCCAGACTTGTGTTAGAGCAGTTAGAGAGTCCTTTGGAACAAATGCATTTTTCCACATTTACCTTCTGGCAGTGTTGGTGTGGTACTCCTTCTTTCCTCCTGTTGTTTTTTCTCAGTGGAGAAGGAAGATATGTAGATGACCTACATGTCCCTTTCAGGGCTCTGGATCAATAATAATAATAATAATAATAATAATAATAATAATAATAATAATAATAATAATAATAATAATAATAATAATAATAATAATAATAATAATAGGAGTCAGTGGCAAAGAGTTAGAAAAAGATAACCAAATATCAGGATTTAGAAATAGAAATAGAAAATCTATGGAATAAGAAAGCAAGAACAATACCAATAATAATAGGCGCCTTGGGTGCAATCCCAAAAGACCTGGATCAACATCTGAAAACCCTTGGAATTGACAATATCAATATTCGTCAACTACAAATGGTGGCATTATTAGGAACAACATATATTCTACAAAGATATCTCCAGTCATCCTAGGCTCTTGGAAAGAGCTCAATCTGGAGTTGGAGAACGCCAACTCCAGCTTAACCTGGGAGCTGCGTTTGTCAGATACTAATACTAATACTAATACTATACTAATACTAATACTAATACTAATACTAATACTAATACTAATACTAATGCTAATGCTAATAATAAACCTCCTTTCCTCTTCATTTTTTTAAATACATGTGGCATTCAGGGTATGTTTGAATGGGAAGGGATATTTTCTGGGTAAGTATAAATCCACTGGCTGTTTTGAAGGAAGGGCATAGCGGCAGACAGGGCCACCTAAATCTTTACTAGGCCCGAGGGAAGGATTTAAGTTCAGGTCTCCTATTTGAATAAGTGCTAGGAAAAGATGGTAACATAAAGGTTAGTTGAATATTATAAATAGGATAATAAATGGAGAAAGAAGGATTATGCTACCAGACTAGAAATCATTTGACAGAAGTCCTCATGTGTTGGCACTAATATTTTTATACACCAATGAGGGATAACCTACTCCCTGCTGTCTTATTTATTACATACAGGAACACCATCATATCAAAAATAAAACCTGAAAGTAATAACAAACATGTATGTATAAAACCTTTTGATCCAACCTTCCTGTAGCTAAGGCCCTTTTTACACGACCCCTAAGATCCGTTGGTCCCTTAAATTCGGACCAGAGATCTTGAGGGTTCGTTGTTCCTCCCTCCCCACCCGCTCGGCACTTCTTTGTTCTGTCTGCGTGAGGGGAGGGAGGAAAAAAAAGCCTTAGACAGAGACAAAAGAATAAAAGGCTTACCTCCGGTTGCTCCGACCTCCGTTTACTTCCTGGTTCCTCTTTAAGGGGCGGAGGCAAAAGAAAAACAACAGAAAGAAGTGAGAAGAGCTCAGGAACTCTCCGCCTCAAATATTTTCACTATAAAAAAGCAGGTACAAGAAAAGTGCAGTTTGGTCGCGCTAAGTGGGCGGGGTCGCACTTAATTGTCTGCAAACTCCGGAGCTGGTGGGTAAACATTTTTATCGTCCGGAGCTTGCAGCCATTTGCGACGGAGCTTAGGGGTCGTGTATAAACGCCCTAAGTTGAATGCTCTGAATAGCTGTTTTCTTCCCTTTTCCTATGAAACTCCCACTCCACGCCCATGGCTGTTCTAGCTAGTGCAATCTCAGAATTGTTGTTAAAGCAAGTGCCTTTTCTAAGCTTTTTCTAAAAGAGGCTAAAAGAATTAAACATACAGGCCATTATCCTGATGCACAGCTCCCTGTGGAACAGGAAAAATATTGTCCGTAGCAGATTGCAGCTGATCAAAGATCCTTTTTGTTGTTGCTCTTCCTGTTTTGGAATTCATCTTCCTTTGTCTCATTGTGTGTGAGTCCCATGCATCTGGAAAAAAGAAAACAGGAGTATTTAATCAGCAGCAACCTGCTGCTCATAATGATGTCATTCCTGTTGTACAGGCAAAACCGTTCAACAAGATACTGCCTCTGATAGTTCAATACAGCAATTAGTTGCTGGCATAAGTAACAGCAGGCCATAGGCAGCCAGACTACTGTAGTTCCATATATTTTCTGGGCAGTGTTTGCTATATGTCAGAAGGCCAGTAGAAAGGAGGATGAGCTAGTTTCCTGGGAAGAGAACTCTGCAGCCTGGGAGCAATGTGTAAGAGTAGGTACTCTCATGTGTAGCCATATAGACTGTTCATCAGAGGACAGGAAGGTCTGTGGAAGTCTAAATTGGAATGATCAGGTAGGATTATGGGAGTTATAGGCTATTATCCTGTTCTGTATTGACATGCCTGGAACTCCCAATGCAGAAGCTGCCATGGATATCTGATGAGATGCTACTCAGGCATCCACGGCGCTTAGAAAGTTCCAGTTATGTCTTTCATCTTCACACTTAACGGTCATTGCTGCAGAAAGTATCTTGCCAAGGCACAAGTGTGCATATATATTGAAACTTCTCTGAGGACTTTGCTTGTTTGGATAAAGCTACAAAAATTCAAGCTGGGGGAATAAAACTCCCACACTAGTACTGTATATAGGTGCATAAACAAGATAAATGTTTATCAGAACTTTTTGTAATTATAGCCAGTCAAGCAGAGCCCACCAATTCACTTTTTTCAGTTAGGCAAATGTCTAATGAACAAAGCATTAGCATTTGAAATGCAGTGCAATGCCCATTAAATGGAGTTATCAGAAATTACTTCATAACTTAACACCACTGTTATTTGGACGTCACATTCTGTGATCATGCAGTGGGTTGCGGAACATCTGCTTGCACCAAATATTTGTGCTTTTCCAAAATAAGAAATTAAATCTTTTAGGAATCTTTTTTTAAAAGGCAGGGCTCCAGGTGTGTCCCTAGAAAACTACTGAGACATATTACGTTTAAAAGGCTTCTTCTTCTTCTTCTTCTTCTTCTTCTTCTTCTTCTTCTTCTTCTTCTTCTTCTTCTTCTTCTTCTTCTTCTTCTTCTTGCTAAGTAATGCCTGTTAGACAGGAACATGGAGGAATGCCATGCAATTTACAGAATTTCAAACTAATCCAGACTGTTGACTTTAGTATTTCCTTTCTGTGTTGCTTTTATGTCCCATCATGTTGATAGCCAACATATATTTGCAGTATATATTTGCAGCCTCCTGGCAGGATTGGTCTCACCTTCTCTGGCCTACCAAAACCTCCTCACCATATTAAAGTTTGTGTCCAACAGCAGGGCCAAGTGAGTGTTTGGTGTTTTCAAGAGACTGTGCAACAATACAATTGCACTTCATGTACCACACATATCTCCAATGCATTTGAATGGCTGTCATCCTATACACACCTAACTGGGAGTTGGTAGCCCTGAAAATAATGAGATTTACTCAAAGTAGATGTGCATAAGATTACACCGTTACTTTCCAGTTAGGAATATGTTTAGTGCTGTAGCTTTTATTTGATCAAGTTGTGGTCTATTCTTTAGCAAATTGCAGGCCAAAATGGAATAAATCTACGTCACTTCCCCAGTTCAGCTGATTTAAGAAACCTGCAGGATAAACAGTTTAATTGCATTGGTGTAATAGTAAACATGTTGCATGAGTCCTTGGTTGATATAAATGCCCATGCCTATTGCAAATCAATTTTCTTTCATGCTGAGGAACTGCAACAAATTTTCTAGCTCATTTGATGGCTTGGTGGAAGACTACAGGAATAAGTAACAAACTTTACCATTCTGTTACTTATTGTCTCTTGGTGGTTCCTAACCATTTTGGAATAAACTGTTTGAAAGACTTGGTGCCTAAACTTCCTTATACTATAAGCCACTGCAAAGCAACAGACCTTTAAGTGACTTCAGGTTTGGATTAACTGAAGCTGGGATGAGTGAAGTTTATAAAAAGCATGAAAGATACTAAGGATATTCAGAATCACTTTTTTCTTGTTTTCTTATTTAATTTGAGACAACAGATTATGTAAACAACCTACTGCTGTAAGTCCTGAACAAAAGATGTGATGGCTGTGCCAGCATCAAATGTATTCAGGATTCCATGTTGGGGCGGTACCTTTATATACATACGAAATTGTGTGGAAAGTATGCAGAAGGACACAAATAGACAAGCATTAGGACACAAATAGATAAGCATTTGGGAACAGTTTTTCTCCATCAAGTAGGCAAGCAAGCTTACATGGACAATGTAAAGCCTGCGCCTGTTAACTCTGTTTTCTTCCATCAAGGACCAAATATGCTCAAATGGGATAGGTATAGTTTTGAGTTCACAGTAAGACATTTAGGTTGCTTAAGGAAGAGGTCCTAAAGTTTCTAAATCCCAATTTTCAACGAGTCTATGAAGTCCCCTGGGTAAAATCTACTTCATCCAGTAAGACCACTCCTTTGTCTTCCATGCATCTCTTCTATCACACCCTTGAGTGTGATGGAAGAGATCGGCATATTGATGAGAAGGAACAGATCAGTCTTTTCCTACTTCTCATTGCTCCCACCCCATCCAACTTATCCTTTCATTCACGAAGGGAAAATATTCCTGAAGACTTGCATGCCTTATGCACTTGTTGTGGACAATAAATGATCTCACTGTAGAGTGTGGCACCTGCTGCCAGTTTCTTGTTTAGTACAAAGCATTTGTGGATAATGGTCTGGCATGTAGGAATAATCTGAAAGTGAGAAAATGTCATATCAAATTCCTAAATAAATACAGAAAATTAACCTTTGTTTAGTCAATAGGATTAAAGAGCTGTTGTAAAAAAAAAGAGCAGTTCTTGGTAGATACATCTCATAAAGAGCTTCTTCTTCTTTTCTAGCTCATGCAGTTGGAACTTCTAAGTACGTTTGAAACATCCACTAGAAAAGAACCTCTCTGAAGTGAATGCTTCTTAATATCTGACTGTTCATGAGTCAGGAAAAATACAAAATTGTAATTTCCAAGAGTTTTGCTGAGAATGAAAGTGTTCTTTAAATACTCGAAGTGTTGTCATGTAGAAGAAGGCAAGGGCAGAGGATGTGCCCAGATCTAATGAGCTTATGCTACAGGAGGATCAATTCAATGGCACGTGATGTCGGGGGCACATTTTTTTGATGAGGGACACAGAAGGAGCCTTCCTGAAGGATGTTGGCACGGTGGACACATTTGGGCATCCTCTGGGCAATGACTGCACCCTGTTGGCTGTTCCTTTCCCTTAGAAAGGACCATTGGATTGTCCCCAACATGACTGAAGAAGATGATTCCATGATGAGAATAACTGGACAATAACTGGTGAGTTCTTAGTGCAAGAGGTGTTTAACATTGGCCAAGAAGCCCTTTATTAGAAATGTTCTGTGAAGATAGTGCATTGAAACTTGGGTTTGGACTAGCTGGCCCCTTCTGATTCTGTAATTCTGTGAGCTCTTCTGTTTATTGGAGAAGAGCTCTTGGTTTGGTTTTGTGGATCATGTACCTTGTAGTCAATTTGTAGACAAGAATGTGGCAGATTATCTTTTATCTCTTAGGCTTGTTGTAGAGGTGGATCCCCTCCATCAGCTAGGGCTTAGACTAATTGATCCCTGATTTCCTTTCAAACTCCACAACTTTATGATTCTGCAACAACCAACCAACCAAACACTCAGATTTTCTAGCATTCAGATCTTCATAAACTGCTTTAATAACTGTTAGTTTTAGGCTCAGATTAGTATCTCTTTTCTATTCCTCCATTTGGGATGTTTGGGAAAGGTAGTGTACTGAAAGATTGTTGGATAGCATTTAAACTAGGATTAAGAAAGGTATTTTGAGGTAGCTGTAATAGTGGACTAGTGATCATTGTGCCCATTTCAAAAATTACAGCAACATTCTATAGCAGTGGTTCCCAATGTTGAGTCCTCAGGTGTTCTTCACCTAAAACTAGTTCAATTGGTCAAGATCTATGGGAGTTGTAGTCCAAAATCACCTGGTAAGCAAACACCACTCAATGGTATTCTGGGCAAAAATCAAAGAAAAATAAAACAAATCAAAAGCTACAAAAGAATCTGGTGACTGTTGCCATTGCCTCAAATTGTTATTTATTCCTAAATGTTGTACTTGGGAAGAACCTTCCCCAGGAGTAAACATGTGGTAAAAACATTGTTGGTATCTACGATATTCCAAACACTTTTAGCAACATTTCCAGTCATTTTCAGATTATTATTTTTAAATCTGCCAAAATGTATGTGAGGAGGACCACACACACACACAACCTGTTTTCCGTGTATAAATGTCTTGAGCTGTGAGGGAGCAGAATTTTGATTTACAGATGGTACTAAAAAAGGAGGCCACCACCTAAGAAATGGATGACAGCATCTGAAAGTGGTTTCAGCATTTTAAAAGCAATTACAGTGGTAGATTTATGTATCAAGCCTGTTCTTCATATTTGCTAAAAACTGCGGGTTTAATCACTAGGAGGAGAAAAACAGCTATATAATACCCAATAGAAGAGGACATTCCAAGTATAGGCTTGATGATTCTCTGTTTCTGTGGGTCTGTGTGGGTTTTTGTGAGCTGAAGACAGAAAGAATGTAAGCAATGAAACAACCTGCAATACAGGACTTCCAGAATAAAAATGAAAACAAAGCAAAGCAAAGAGTAAGAGAGCGTTTCTTGAGAAAACTAAGGGAATGGCATAGTAGTAATGCATTATTCACTCCAGTAGAAATTAATGGAGCATGCATTCTTCATTCGCAGTCTATTTGAGACTGTAACTGAGGATGTCACATCTGGCACAACTACTTTGAGTCATGTTATTCCACTTAAAACATCATCTGGACCTTAGGAAACAGCTTTGCGGAAACAAGGAATACTGCATAGGACCTGACATTGGCCCTGTTGAAAGGTCCTGATGAGTTACAGAGTCTACGAAAATTCAGGGCCTCCTCTCTAAAAACCCATATTTATGGGGAATGCTCTGCCTCTTTATGGCCTCCAATTACCTGCTCCTGCAATTTGTAAAGCATTCTTCCTCCCTTAAGTGCTAGCCCTTGAGCAAACAAGAAGCCAGCCCTTGGAGTCTGAAGTAAACCAAAGCTATTATGGAGAGAGGACCACAATGAACAAGCCTTTGGCAGGGGGGCAGGGGCAGAGGGAGGTTTATTAGCCACAAATCTAAACAATCAGCCCTGATTTCTACTGAATACAGTAAGTAAGACTACTCAGTGGAAGTTTGTTCAGCATAAATCAGACAATCACCACACACACACACACACATATATACATCATTTGTCTTATAATATTATGCATTGAAGAATGCAAGTGAGACATATGTGTCAGCAATGTGTGCAGAATGGGAACTGCATCCTGCATGTGATGTCCTAATCCTGACATGGAACATTGTTCAAATGAAATTCTTATTGAATAAGGAGTACTTCATACATAGAAATCTTTGTTGGACTTAATGATCTTCCATGGATCAAGGGCGCAAAACTTTGCTGAAGTAGAAGAAGGGCACAGGAGAAGCTGGCTAGATTACAACGTGCTTCCTAGGAGTGTCCTGCTTTTAAGTATTTTTCAGATATTCAGGATTATAAAGAATGAAATGCAGCATTCATTTGATGTGAAGCAAGATGCTATGCAATGTATAGGAGTCGGAGTCGGGATAAGCACATACAAATAACATGATATATATATGGACTGTGGGCCCAAGTACACTTCTATCTATAACACTATCTTCTAGTGTTATGTACAGTTGGGCCCACAGTCCAGGGCAGAAACATGGTACGGCAATACTTGCCCTAGCATTTGCCATGAGCGCTAGAGAGGTGATGAGGAGAGAACTACCTTACATGAAATCGGAAGAAGGTTATAGTTAGTTATCTTTTCATTGTTTTTATTTCACAACCAATATATACTGCATAAAGTGATAAGGGAGCTGATACAGAATGCAGCAACCTGGCAGTATTTCTCCTCAAGATTTGTCCCAATAGGAACAACATGATGCCCCACATTCTCTTGAGTAATGTATGCAAAGGCCTAAGCCTTGCCCTGTTCCTTGCAGGTATATAAAGTGCCTCTCCACTTACACACTGGCGATTCTTGGGGGCAACACACACACATTGACTTAGTGTGTGTGCATGAGCACCTGAGAATTGTGGCGTGGGCTCTTTCTCCCCCTGTAAACTTGCAAATTTGGTTGTATGTCACAAAGTAACATCATCTCTTGGGGGCATTTTTGACCACAGTGGTGGTGATTACTTAGCAGCATTGCTGCTTGTTAATTTTTTTTAAAAAAGAATATCTATAAATCTATATCACCTTTCATCTGTTAAACAAAGACTCCCACTTCAAATCTGAGGACACTATCTCACCGAAAGCCTATCTCTCTTCTGGGAAGTGGATATGTGCGTATGTGGCATTTTCAGCCCAGTCTAACATGACACTACTTTGTCGCATCTAATGCTTTGAGTATGACTTGACTGCAGGGATAGCCCTACATGCGGAAATTTGATAGGAAATCAAGAAAAGTGGTTCCTGCTGATGTTAAGCTGATTCCAGTGCAAGTTATAAAATATTCCCAGTGCCCCGTATTGCACCCATGATTATAAAAATATTTAAAGTCTCAAGATATATGACTGACTAGAAACCTATTCTGATTTATGCTATGCCCTGCTGTGAACATGCATTTGAAAGCAAGGTTTTGGCTGACAGAAGCATCACAGTAACTGTCTTCCACCCATATATAACAGTGATGACCCGCAGAAATTATCAGGATTTAATATGAGGCTGTAATACAACCTTTCCTAACAAATAACAACAATCCTCCTCCTCTACCTAAGCAGGAGACAACATGCAAAGGTGGATTACTATTTATGTGCCATCAAATCATATTAGTTGTAAGTCAGCCAGATCAATAGCAAAAATGACTTTTCTTGAATATGGGGATGAAAGGAAAAATACACCAGATAGGGAATATATTTTAAAGAATAGCAACAAATGGGCAATTGTTTTGTGGTTTGGGAGAGAAAAAAAGAGATGATGAAATCTGTGCATCCATGTATTCCTTTATTTAAATGCCTGTATTTGCAGATGCATAAGCATAAATGTAGCATATTATGTACATATTATTGTGTATTATAAATTAATATATTAAAAATACATTGAAATGGAACTTGTGTCTAGATTTTGTGTTACTCTAATGGTGCATTATACACTATTGTGAATTTGGAATTTGACTGTGTGCCATTGTTCTCCTGATCCTCAAATGGCAGGACTGTATTATTCCAAAAATCCATGAACACAACTTTGTTTTTCAGTCCATAGGGCTGTCTTTGGAATCTTCCAGATGGTGTATTTGTACTGTCATGTTCTGCCATGTGCCAAGTAGAGATGGGCACGACTTGAAAAATTTTTTTTTCGAGTTGTCGTTAGTCGGGCCAGTCCCGTTTCGGGTCGTTTCCGGTTTTCGCGAAAATTCGCAAAAATTAGTCGTTCGTTTTTTCGTTGTCGTTAGTACTGGTTTTTTGGGGGGGAGCGGGCTCCTGGAGGCACCTCTGTGGGGTGGGTGCCTCCTCTGGCCCGCTATAAAGGGAAAGTGGGCTCCTGGAGGCACCCGTGGGTGCCTCCTATCCTCACCCACTAGGAAGGAGAAGCAGGCTCCAAGAGACCCCTCTACATGGGGGTCTCCCTTCCTCACCTGCTGCTGCTGCAAAATGCTATGCAATAGCCATATGGATATTGCATAACATAATGTGCAGACAGTGAGACCAGTGTGAGAGTGATAGAATCATGCCTTCCCTGCACAAGGCTCTCGCACCACCATGTCTCACACAGAAGGGAAGTGTACTTGCTGCGTGTAGTAGTGCAATGCAAGCAAGTAGATCTGGCTTTAAGGTGGCTTAGTGCAAGGGCTGGGGTTAGGCTAGTGACGGGTAAGGTTACGGTGGGCTAGTGGGTTGCACCTCTGGGTGCCTCTCTGACCCACTAAGAAGACAGTCTGTGACGTATGGGTACGGAGTCAAGGGTTAGGGTTAGGGCTAGGGCAGGTTTTAGGGGGCTTTTTGGCACATCCCAGAAGTCTCCATGGCCAAGTGGCCATGCAACTGGTGGGATGGCTCCAAAAATTTGCATGGTCGTCCACTCCCACATGGCTGGCCACTCGGCCAGCCCATCCAATGCGCAGGTGTAAAAAAATAAAATAAAATAAAATCAATGGAGGACAGAGGAGGAGAGGAGAGACATTTTGTTGCAAGAAAAAACCCACTGCTACTGTGAAAAATCTGGCAGTTTATAAATTTTCGCGTGTTTCTGTTGTGCTTGTGTGTTTTTGGACCACGATTTCAAAAACAATATTGCGTTCGCCGGCCCATTTTGGATCCCCGCCCGCACCGCATGGCATGGCGATGGCGACTCGCGAGTCCGGCTGCCCAGGATGGGGGGGAGGCGGGACCCCCCCGTCCAGAAACCACCCCTCCGGTAGGTGCCCTGCGCCCTTAGTCAAGCAGGCATTTTTCTGCCTGCTTTTTTGGCCCGGGAATGGGTGGGGGGAGAGTTTAAAAGTTTTTTCCTGTGCCGTCCGTGCCGCTTGCTTGTGCTTTAATTGCGGCGGCCGGCGGCCGGCGAGACTGGGCTTTTTGCTGGCTGGCTGCGAGCCTGCGGCGAGTCCCACAGAGCAGCCCACTAGGACGGGGGATGGGGGGGAGGACGGGGACCTCCAGAAACAACCCCTCTGGTAGGTGCCCTGAGGCACGGCAGGCATTTTTCCGCCTGCTTTTTGGCCGGGAACCGGGTTTTTTTAACTTTTAAAAACTTTTTTTCTGTGCCGCGTGGCATCGCGCGATGCAAGGAACGAGCACGACAAATCAGACCAAATTGTTCGTTCGTCGGTTCGAGCTCGAAGTCTGGGGGAGTAATTCCCGTTACCGTTTCCGTAGAGTAACGGAACCGAGTAACGGAAACGGAAACGGGAATACCGCTAAGTCGTGCCCATCTCTAGTGCCAAGTTCTGCACAAATGGTATTGGGATTTTTCCTGATTTCCAAATGATGTTTCTCCTATCCATTTTGGACTACCACTATCCAACACACTTTCTTTTTTCCCCACTATGCCAAAATCTCTGGTTTGTTTTGTTCAGGAAAGCAGAGATTAATACTCTGATGCTTCCTAAGATTTTCAGTGTATTATGCTCTTTAGAATGTCATCCTATGCACTTAGGATTTCAGCATAGGGAAACATACTAGAGCTTTACTGAAAACTCCTGGGTGCAGGTAGTGCACTAGCAAGAGCAAATACAGGAGATGATAGGAAAGAAGTGGAGAGGTAGTTCAATGTAAGACCACCCACAAGCAGGATGTGACTCCCACTAAATCCCATGGATTTCCATCCCTAAGTGACAGCAAAGGAAGTGGGGGAGAGATGTACAGATGTCCCATCTGGAAGAGCGATTGGCCCAGACTGAACGCTCACAAAGTAAATATGATCTGTGAGATGCTTGTAGGAAGCACAAACAATAGTGCCCCCCCCCACTTTTTTGCATTCAGGGCATGCTGAGTAGTCGAGTTTCTATGAGATGAGTAGAGATGGAGTAACTTTGTCAATGCATAGCACTTGAGCCAAAATTCTTTGATATACCGTACTTAACACCGGTTCATTCAAACACACACAAGCCAGTGTGTACTACTAC
Source organism: Phrynocephalus guinanensis (assembly GCA_037367245.1). NCBI lineage: Eukaryota > Metazoa > Chordata > Lepidosauria > Squamata > Agamidae > Phrynocephalus > Phrynocephalus guinanensis. The sequence goes on from CM074739.1 coordinate 74,878,715, forward strand.
AGTACAAAGCTATATTAATTTTTCTTGGCCATTTATTTGCACAGGTAAAATCATAGACGTGGGAAGCTCAAGTGAAAAAAAAAGTTGCATTAAAATGAATTTCTAGAAGCAAAGAAATATGGGAAAGGCTGAACTGCACAGAGTTTTCTCATTCCCATAACTGTCTGAATGTAGTAGGCACTCTTTCTTTATTTCCTGTTTGGTATTATATCTCTACAGATGAGCGAGCTCTGAGAATACAGGGGCTGTTTTTGTTCTTCTCCAGACTGTGCAACCTGTGCATAAAAAAGAGGAGGTAGGATAAAAAAATGATGAGATATTTAAGAAAAACCATCTACCATTTAAATATAACCCCCAGCCCCTGCACAAGCTTCTTCTAGTCATGCAACAGATTTTTTAGACAGAGGAAGAAAGTGGATGATTTGGGGTTAAACACACTAACGTACTTGCTCTTAACGGTAGCTAAGTTCTAAGGAATTTCATGCAAGGATTTCATGGGAAGAAATAAAGGACATTTTATTGACTGGCAAGTTCAGGAAGAGGGAAGGTGGAATGGCAGAAAAATCTAAAGAAAGCATCTTGGGAACCAAGTAGCATCTAGATTCAGAACCCTAGGAAAATATCTTTGTAAAAACCAACCAAAAGTAGAAAAAGAAGGTAAGGTCAAAGACTGGAGAAGTTACAGTTAGAAGTGGAATGATTTTTCTCCCCACAGACTCTGTCCTCACTGGATGGGAGATTCTTGGAGCTGTCATCCAAAAAAGTATATTGTTTGTTCTTGCCTGATTTCGGAAGCTAAGCAGGGTCGGCCCTGGTTAGTACTTGGATGGGAGACCACCAGGGAATACCAGGTGCTGTAGGCACCTGGAGTAGGAACTGGCAAGCCACACCAGTATTCCTGCCAAGAAAACTCCATGGACACGAAGAGTCGGTCACAACTGTAATGACACAACGCGCGTGCTCACACACGCGCGCGCGCGCGCACACACACACACACACACACACACACACACACACACACACACACACACAGAGAGAGAGAGAGAGAGAGAGAGAGAGAGAGAGAGAGAGAGAGAGAGAGAGAGAGAGAGAGAGAGAGACCATGCATGAAAGCTCAATCATTCTAATCAGCAAATGGCAAGATCAAGTCCCTAATACCAAAGTTTTGGATGAAACACAGATTACAAGCATTTTTACAGTCTTGAAACAATGTCAACTTCAGTAGACTGATTGTGTCATCAAAACATTGGACAACTGGCTCCTGAACTCTATGATCTTATAAAAGACTTGTAGCAGGTCCTCAGTTTGATGGTGGACAAAAGAAATAATTGAAGGACTCTGAAGACAACAGTTAAAATTTTTAATATTCCTGATATCAAAACTGAAATGATTGATGAAACACTGTCAAACAAGGGGCAAAAGAATTCAAAGCAGAAAAGATTAAGGATGCACAAAGGAAGAGAGGAATGAGAAAACAAGGATATAACTTCCCGATAGCATTACAAGCCCAGGATCAGGGAACTGGCCCCAGTATTTCTGTATCTTCTAGGCAATTATTGGGCTAGTTCCCAACTTCCCTTTGGTGAAAATTGGCTGCAGTATACAAATGCAAATATAAATAAATAAATAAATAAATAAATAAATAAATAAATAAATATAGTTAGTCTCCTGCATCCTCATCCTTGTGCTCCATGTTAATTACTTCTCTTTTCTCCTCTGATGGAGATCATGAGCCTTGAAATTCAAATTATTTATACTCTCTCTCTCTCTCTCAATAGGTGTTAACTCAGCAAGCATATACAGTTCAAAGCATGAACTTTTCTCTGGCAAGAGCATATGACGCAACTTGATCGCCAACCAATCTAACTATGCTTTAGACAGCTTTTCTCCCCTTCAAGTGGGAGATTCCCCAATGCTGGTCAACCTTCTCCTTGAAAAGTGTTTTGAAGGATCCCAAGTAAAGGGCAGGATCCATTTGTCAGGCTAAAGCTCCCTACCTGTGCTATAGACCATATTGATTTGCCATTAAAATGAAGACAACAGTGTGTGCATATTGATTAGTGTCAAACATTTTTCACACTTCTTTCCTGTGTATCTTTTGCATATTAATTCAGAACTAAACTCTGTTTGGGCTCACTCCAAAGTAGGTGTTCTGTAAATTAGATGCTTGCTTACTTCATTTTTGTGCACAAGAACAAGAAATGACATTCCCCTCCTCATCTGTGAGAAAGTGAGCTTTTGCTTGTTTGTTTGTTTGATAGCTTTTGGATTTGCAAGAATTATTTTTATGCAAATAGTGATCCAGTTTTTGTATACATTCTAGCAACAGCTTTTTGGCATGGAGTTTTAAAACATAACAGTACTGTTTGAGTTAGTCCTTCTGTGCATCCTGAGAAAGATGATAATTGTAGGAAAGTTGAGTAATTAATATTTGTATCTTCCGATGCTTGGATGTTGCAAGAATAATGGCAGAGTCATATTCACTGAAATTATGTTTATACTTATGTCTGTTTTCAAACACATGCTCTTGTGCTACAAGTCATCAAAAAGGTACCAAACAATCTTAATTATTCTTTATTATATATAGGAGTTTTTTTAAAAAAACAATTATAGATTGATTAACCATAAGGATACAATTTCTTTCAAATGACTAGGAATTGTTCCTAATCCAGTCCCACCCATCACAAATGCAGTTAACCATATTCTGAGTCTTGATACTTTTATAAGATTTTTTCTAGATTTGACATACAGTCTGGTGACGTGTCACATCAAATACAGACAATCATGAAATTTTTAGAGATATGTCAGTTCTGAGATACTTCTTTTCTTGCTTTGATCCATCATGGCTCATCAGGGAGGGAAAATGATCATCTTAGAGGCATCTTTCTAATTTTGTCTGTTTTTTTACAAGTGTGAAACAAACTAATTTTTTCTTAAATTTCAAAGCCTCTTTGCCATCAGTCAAAAAATCATATTGCTGCTAAAATTAACACTCAGAGAAACTAGAATTTTACATTTATTTCCATCATCATTTCCCCCCTTTCCTGGAAAAAATACAACTTAAGGGATCTAGGGAAGCAGGTGATCCCAGGGAATTTCTGCTGATTTCCCATGGACTGTTGTAAGAATATTGGGGGTTTCTGGCTTTAAACATGATTAAGTTATAATTAGTATTCCCAATGGACATTCTCCTGCTCTCTGTCATTTTTACTCAAAGAAACTGAAGTACCTTTTTCTTTTAGAATCCGCCTGTCTTGAAAACTGAATTGCCCCCCCCCCCCGGCCGAAACTGAATACGCGAGACACAGGTGTGGGTAAACAAGGGCCAGATTTATTAAGTCAATAACAAGCAAGCATACCATAAACCAGAAAGAAGCCAATGAAGGAGGGGGCCTTCGTAGTGCGGGAATTATCGGGTCCAGGGGGGCCTGAGCCCAGACCCCCCCTGCAATCAGATGTTCGGCAAGTAAGGGCGAGCAAGGGGCACACAAAGGCAAACAGCGCCCCCCACCATTGACTGAAGCTGATTACCTTCCCAACCAGGCATCGGGGTGCCATCACCTGGCTTGTGCCCTGCCCGGCTGCGGTAAGCTTAAGATTTCCCCCCCCCCCCCCCGCACACTGTAATCACCTGACTTGCAGCGTCCGGAGGTTAGGGGTTGAAGCTTCTTGGTGGCTCTTACTCCCCGCCATGTTGCTTATCCCGCACTACCCACCACCCGTATGCCTAACTCCACTGACCAAAATTGATGAGACTTCCCCCCCCCCCCTGTCAGGACGGGATAGGTGAAAAAAACCCCAACCGAGGTTGCCAATCTAGGGCTGAGGGGAAAATTCCATCTGGCCCCTACATGGCGACCAGTACAATCGCCCTGACAGATGGTAAAGGGTGGGAGGGAGGGATGCTTTCAACCAAAGGCTGGGTGGGGAGCTCTCACGACGTCCCCTGGCCTCGGGAGACTTCAGCTTCCCATCTCGCATTAGTTCGGCTGGGGGGGGGAACGGGCCCTGCCTCCCTATGCGGCAGCGGAGCGGGGACTTTGGTGCCCAGTGTGAGTTTTTAAGTGGATTCTAAAAAATTCTTTTCTGTCCTGCCAGCCTTGTACTGTAATTCATTGTTGGTTATCTATGCTTGGATAGGTTTTATCGGCTGATTTTTATTGTAACTATCTGTACAATGTTGTCAGTCCTAATTCTGATTTTATAATCCGCCCTGTGAGATCCTGTTCCTATAAGGTATCAGCATACAGTATTAACAAAAGAAAAGCAGAAATGAGCGTGGGAGCCTTAACAACTCTGCATCCAATTACAGCAACTCTTCCATTAAAGAGTTGTTTTTTGTAAAGGCTTTTTACATAGTGTCCTTCAGCACCAGAGTATCTGAGCAGGACAGTAGGTGGCTGTTGGTTCAGCAAATGCCAGAGCTTGGCAGGACACATCAGTTAAGGACCTAGATCACATCTGCAGGAGACAAGTGAGTGCAAACTGCCAGCTTCAGCTCAGGGCCATAGGTCAATTTATCAATGGGATAGCTACTGCTGAGAGGAATTTCTCACAGGCAGGATGAACCTCCAGTGACTTTTTCCCTGAGTCTAGACATCTCTCTCCCCATCCCATCTCCCTTCTCTCCCAGAGAGCTATCAGTCATCTTATGGTTGAACTCTGTTTTACCTTGTGACCCCGTCTTCAACTCCGGCACACATTAAAGTGTGATCTAGGCCTCAATGGGGCAAAACTCTTTTTGCCCATCTCCGTTTCATTTCCAGCTTGACCTTAAAAACAGAATTCCTAACTTTATCAACACCATTTTGTATTTTTATATAATGTTGGCACAGCCCCAAAGCAAAACACCTGCCAGCTTCCAAAAGCACTGTAAACTGTACCAATTGTTCATATCTTTTATATTACTCAATGTACTATCTAATGGTGATGTACCAAGAATTCCTTAATTGACAAAGTTTTCCTTCTGACATTCATTCATGCAAATATGCCTATTTATGTGTGTGTGCATGCATACATACATACACACACACACAGAGAGAGAGAGAGAGAGAGAGAGAGAGAGAGAGAGAGAGAGAGAGAGAGAGAGGACAGTCCAGACAACAGTGGCTAACACATACATAATCAGTAGCAGAGAGTGTAGTGCAATGGTCTGGGTCTTGGCAGAGCAGTAATAGATACATTTGGCATCTGAGGAAACAAATGCAAAATAAACCCAAAATCAGCCTTGAAATTAATGGTGTGAAGATAATGTAAAAAATAACTTGCTAACACCTCCCCTCCTCTGTCCCAGCTGGAAAAAACAAATCAGAGGTCTCCTCTTGGATATGATACAGTATACCCAGAGCTTCACACACATTGTTCTAAGTTTGGTAGGCAGAGTGTAGATCAATAGGCTACTAATACGTATCCATAAGCGAGGGTGGTTGATAAACCTCCATGTATGTATATACAAAAAGTTTATAATTTCAGTTCAGCGAATAACAAATTGATTTTTTTTTACTATATGAACATTCTTAGGTGTAAATAATTTTAGTCTTTAGTCTCTAGCATTCAGTATGATTTTGTTACTGAGTTTGAAGATTTTGAACTTTACATGAGTAGAAATTAAGATTGTTATGGAAAAGAACAAATGCTTTAGGCTCAAATGAAACATATTTCTTTCTTACTGAAGGTATCACCCGATTTTCTGAACCTGCATTTTACCTTCCTACTCACTTTTCCCTATGATTTTTAGTGGATAACCTTTTGGTTGATGGAGGTCTTGCAATACATGATGGAGAAAGTAGGGCTCTTTGACCGTAAAGAGTTCTTACATTATGAAAAAAGAATTCAAGCCCAGTTAATTTAATTTTAAACTTGTTTGGTAGATTAAAAATAAATAGGAAAACATATAAGTTGAAAAATAAATAGAACATGGAAGCCTGAAGTCAATCCACACTTAAAAATGTGCCACCATTAAAGCAACAGGGAGTTGAGAGTTCTATACAGATTTTTTTTCTAGAACATCTGATCATCCTATCATGGAAATAATTCCTCAACATACATACACAATATGCTGTAAGTATTGGCTATTCATCCGTGCAGTGTACTAGAAAAGACGTATTTCTTAGAGAGCTTAAAATAATCCTTCCACTAGTTGGAAAAATTTAGAATGGTGTTGATTGACAGGTCCTGAGTCCATTTCCATTTCCATGCCCTTGTGGGAAATTTAGATTAAAAGAAGGGAAACATTTTGCATAAAAATGATTTTCACAGAGTAATGACAGAAATGATAATATGCTGTGGAGGCCATGGAACATCAGTTGCACCAATTGAGGAGTTTCATAAACTTATTTCTGACTTCTTTCAGGACACAGACACATGCACAGGAAAAGGGAGAGACAGGGGGAAAGACAGACATACAGAGAAAGATCAGGAATCTCTTAGACTTCTATAAATTGACAAATTTAAGAAGCATTTGAGTGGTTTCTAAAATTCAATTTCATGATGAGATTGCTGGCTTTTACCTCCTGCCTCTTCTGTAGAATATAACTTCTCCCTAAAACTGCAAGAGTACAAGAACATGGACAAGTACAACTGTTTGTGGAACAAGGAAATCTTGGAAGTTGATAACATAGCATTGAGAGAAGGTGCCATGGCAACTCAGCAACAGTGGGCACCTTTTAAAAGCAAATCCCATGAAAGTGTTAGTTTGGAACAGTTAAGAACAACACAGTCATAAACATTGGCAGCTTTATTTTAGGATTTATGATGGGGCCTAGCTTACAATACTGTATCCAATCCTGGTTGACAAACCACCCAGTGGAATATTGCTGAGCTGGAGGAGGTGAAGAATATGAGAGAAGCATTATGGGCCCAGCTGAGAGGTAGAATTATGGCTGTGTTGTGATAAAGTTACAGCCAGATCCTGTAACCTAGGATATGACAACTCTTGGGTATTTTGTTTGGTGTTAACAGGTTTCTAATTATTACTAAATGAGCAGGGGAAATATATACAGTTCTTTTTATAAGAAAAGGTTGCAACACATCTTCGCTTCCCCCCACCAACATCCAAGGGAAAACATGATAGAGTGATGAATAATAATAATAATAATAATAATAATAATAATAATAATAATAATAATAATAATAATAATAATAATAATAATAATAATAATAATAAACAACAGTAGCAATTAGACTTCCATAAACTTAAGACGGATGGGACTTGAAAGGGTATACTATGCTTATTTAAGGTGATGTTTTTCTCCTTCTAGTGCCTGTGCCTTTTTTTTGGATGCTCTTCTACCAGTGCCCTAGTACTAAGACCCACTCTTTGAGTGTTTTACTTGGTGCTTGAGTATGGTTTGTCTCTGAAATGCATGCTTGGGATGGAGGTTGGAGCTAGAGAAATTCCAAGATGGCAGTATATCAAGATGGCAATCTTATTGGAAAATCCACTTACCTGATAAGGGACAAAAACAAAAGGAAAATTGTGAAGCTATGGGTATGTTAAATCTTAATGGATTTACTGTGGCATAATGGCACAAATGCATAGCATGAACAATTCCATGGGTTTCACTTCATTATGCCAAGCTGGTTATGTCACTGTTGCCCTCTTCTGGCAACAAGCATCTGACTTATCCTATGAATTGTTGGCAGTGCTGCTACGTGCCATCAAGTTGTCTCTGACATATGGCGACCCTGTGAAAGAGCCTCTCCAAAATGTCCTGTTCTCAGTTGCCCTGCTTAGCTATTGCAGACTCAAGCCCATGACTTTAGTACCTAGTGCTAAGAGGTTCTCTTGGCAGGTATGGTGTAACAGGTGGCTATTGGAAAAGTGCTGGCAAAACCTAGAAACATTGTCCTTTTTTAAAGCAGCTATTAAAACAACTTTACAGCAACTTAAGTCATAAATTTGAGTCCTTTGACAGCAGCAATTAAACAACTTAATTAATGAGTGAATAAAGAATGATAATATTTACTGAACAGGAACATCCTGTTTTGTAGTTCTCTTCCAACTGTGCACCTGGAAGATCCCTTTCCTCTGCTTTTTTATTCCATTCCATTGCCTGGTGTTGGTTGTTAAAAACTTTTTATAAATGACACACACTTTGTGGGGGGGCACCCTTGATGGGTATCTTTGTTCTGGTTTGGGCCCCCACTTCTAGCTACGGAACAATTTCTACAGTCCATTGAAAGCCTGAATTTTATATCAAAGTGAGTGATTAGTTCCTGATAAAAGGGCTAATAAAGCATGAATGCATTTTGCAATTAATGGGTTTTTGAATGACAGCCCCCCTAACCTGTGCATGGCTAACATGCACATCAACACATGCTCTCCTTTCACTGTCATCCTCATTTGGCTGCTGATCTCAGTGACTCCCTCAATGAATTACTTCCCCCCCACACCTTTTTGTTAAAGGTTGCATATATATTCTCAATGAAACGTATAATCCATCTAGGGTGTAAGTAAAGCCCCATACATAATTATCTCAGAATGACAGACAGTGAATTTCTCAGCTATTATTTTTGACAACCTTGTCATGGATGCCAAGCATGCATTGTGGCTAGACCCTGAGAAACTTGGGAAAATCCATGTGGGGAGCAAGATCCTTTTTTCTTTATGGAAAAGTTCCCCGAATGACAGGCCCACGATCCTGGCTAAGCTTAATGAAAAGTCAACAGAGGAAAACTGAAGTGCCTGAAAATTAATTATTGAGGTGGGGGCTCCTCGTCTCTCTATGTTTCCTCACTTGAGGGATATAATGTATTTAATGTGACTTATTCATTGAACCCGCTCTCTTTGATAGGCCATTTTGACCTTCCACGGCTGAAATCTTTGAATTACCAATTTTAGGATGATCGGTAGGACTTCTCTGGACTATCTAAATTTGAAGCCAAATTAATGTAATGGTGCTGCTCTAATTATGATTCTTCCTCTGATGCTTTCCATAGTCTAGTATTATGGCATGTAACAATAGACTAGCCTGGTGACACAATATATATGAACTATATTGGTGGCATTGACTCCTTGTGTTAAACTCTATGGGTTTAAGCGAGATATTCAAGGCACCATTCAAACCCAGTTTGTCTCTCTCTCTCTCTCTCTCTCTCTCTCTCTCTCTCTCTCTCTCTCTCTCTGTGTGTGTGTGTGTGTGTGTGTGTGTGTGTGTGTGTGTGTGTGTGTGTGTGTGTGTGTGTGTGTGTGTGTGTGTGTGTGTGTAATCCATATAACACTTTCATGCCATATTTGTATTCTATCCCAATTACAACAAGTAGAGAACAGGTTCCAGCTTCCTCTTGTTGATATGATGACCGTAAACTGACAGAGCTTTAACCATCAGCTATTTTGAAACAACTGAATTCTTTTAAAACCCTTCTGGTTTATGACTTTGAGATATTGTGCTTCTGTAGCTACAATTCAGCCTGAATTTTGACAAAACCAATGGCAGCAGTCAAGGTGGTCTACAGGATAACATCTCTTGTGCTCACTACATTCACATAGGGACACAAAGCAAGGAGAAACAACATATGTTTGCTCCTTTTTTTCATCAGTTAACCACTTTTGACCCAAGCACAAGGCAATTGTCAGGGCATTTTTGAACAAGTGTGAGTCAACTTGTGCATTCATTTTGATATGATCCTGCTGTGAGCAGTTACTATTGTTACAGATATTATAGATGGCTGACAAATATATTAGAATACCTCAATTTCAACCAGCCTCACCTTTTCCTTGCCTAAATATTTGCTATCTCAAAAAGTGGTCCAAAGGTTACTAGAAGGACAAAGCCTGTAGGAACTTGCATTGAAGGCTGCAACGTGCAACTATTTTACCTCCGGTAGAACAATTAGTTTTGTGTGGTCTGCAGCTAAAACATTCCTGAAAGTCAGTAAGACATGTATCCACCTTTGTCATGAGGACAGCTCTTAGGAAAATTCACTTAAAACTAAAGTTTTATTTGGCATAATGTTTTGGACCTGCCAGTCTGCTTCATCTGATGTCACAGAAATGTTTACGCCAAATAAAAAATGTTGGTTTTTGAGGTTTAGCAACATTCTTTGCTTTTCTGGTGCAACAGATTTTTCATGACAATCCATTCCCCTCATATATATTTCTCCACTTGACAGTGGTCTGCAGGCTACAGTCCCTACTAGAGAGAGAGAGAGAAAAGAAGGGCCATTCACAGTTAGCGATAAACAGTAAGACCAGGTTAAAATACAGTAATCCATTTCAGATGGAAGGGGTGTCTTTAATATGGACTATGGCTGGGCCGGGAAGAGAAAGGATTACATGTTCCTTCCTTATTTCTCCATGCCAGTGTTGTGTATGGAATGGGAAATATCAGAGTGCTGCCATGCTGCATTCCATGCTCATATCTTACCCTCTCTCTGCAGTTTGACTCTTGAAGCTTGTTGCCTATCTAACCTTGTCATGGATATTTAAATTTTCTCAGCCATGCTGGATATGAAAGCTAGTACTTTGTCTAGATGTAATTGGCTTCAGCTTCAGAAACAGGAGATATAAGGCCTCAATTAAAACTGTAATCATGATGCACTGAATCTGAGGATGATCAGAATTCATGTATTTTGAACATGAGGACCACTTGTAAATATTTTCCTGGATTTGGCTTTTGAAAACAATCTCCATTGACAGCATGTGTTAATCATCAAAGTCTCACTCACAACTTTCTTTTGGTTTTTGGGGCAGCATGGTACGAAGTGAGAGCTCTTCTAAGTACTGTAACTGGAATTCCCTTCAGAGGCGTTTCTCTCCTCAGTTTCCTGATCTCATCTCTCCCGCTCTTTCTTCCGCTTGCAATGAAACTGCCAAGAAAAGGGTTAAATGTGTAGCTTTATCAGTTGGGATGTTGTGAGATCCACACTCATTAACTTTTCTGGGTGGCCATCGAGCAGTTAATTAATATCCCTGACATGGGCTGCTGTAAATGAGATCTTACTTTCCAGATGCCTATTGCTGAGGGGAGAGGGAGACTGTACTTGTGAAGAGTGACAGCTTTCAGGAGAATGGGGAGGCTTTGTACTCTGTCTAGCAGGAAGAAAGACAGCTCTAGTCACCACCTCCTTCCTGTGGGAAAAAGTAAGGGGAAAACACACACACACTCATTCAGCCCTTTCCTCAGGTAGCCTTGCTCCTGGCAGTAACATCACGTCTGTTTCTGCCCTTGTCAACACATCTCACTGTCCACAATCGCTCATCATCTCTAGACAGACAGGGACTGGAAGAGATCATCAATTGCCAATGCAATTCAGCAGATACACTTCATAAATTTTAATTACATTCCTACTGAAAATGAATGGTCAGAAAATATAAAACATCTGCCATCCAGATCATTTACATTTTTCGTACAATAAATCATCAGCAACATCCAAAACAATGGACTAAATCATGTGCAGTGTGGTAGGTCAAGAAAGAAGAAAAGGCACCCATTGTGTGATTACTGTTTGGAGCTGAGCCATTACACGGTGTGGTGTGAAGAAGAAAAATACATATTAAAAATAGTTACCATTTGTACTTGCTCTCATAAATAAAAGATCCCTGCCCTCTGATAGGCCATGTTAATGGATTTATTATACTGTGTATATAACAAAACGAGAGCTTGTTTAAGTAAAAGAATATTTAGCTAATTATGATGGGAAACTGGTGCATTTATCATTCAACTGGCTAGTTTATATAGCTTGTAGTGAGCATAAATAAGGAAATGGAAAAACAGTCTTTTGTTTTTGCCTTCTTTCTGTCTTGAAATAAGACAGATAAAATTAACAGAAGCCAGGGTAAGAAATGCATGAACAACATTTTCATATAAGAAAAAAGTAAAACTGCACAACCGCATGCCCCTTGCCATTTACATATTGTTGTTAAAACCTCAAGGTATATATTTGAGCTGAGTTACCTGTAAATACATATCCAAAGAAACTGTAGCTGTCCTAGTTAAACTATTGTTGTTTCTTCAGTTGCAATTTGGACACACTCTGGACAATTCAGAAGATATAAAACTGGTCTGAGTGGCTTCATATTATGGTGAAAGTTGAGGCCTTCAGTATTGTTGAGGAACTAGGAAAAGAGCAGGAGAGTATTCACAGACCCATGTGATGAAAATTTCCATTAAGCAGTGTTATGATAGGTAGAAAATCTATCAAATTACAATACAGCCTTCAATTATATTATATTTTTTCTCTTCCTATTGTAATATGAATATTTAGATTTCTTTAGGTGGACTCATTTTACCACGTGAGGTAAATAAGAGAGGAATCCAATGAAAATACCTTTTACTGTTTTGGTTACTAAATGTTTGGATACTATAGGCCTGAATCCTATTGTATATTTCTGCTGGAATAATTCATTGGTTCCCAAACTGTGTGCCACACTGCCCTGCAGTGCCATCACACCCATCCTGGGGCACTGAGGATGTACTACCTAAGCTGGGCTTCTCCCCTCTCCCCCGTCCCCCACCAAAGTGAGGGAGCCATGTCAGTGGCCAGTAAGTCAAGGGAGCTGCAATTCAAAAAAAGGTTGGGAACCAGTGGTGTAATTCTGCCAGCATTAAATTTCAGCAGTGACTTACTGTCAGTTAATAAGACATTGTAGGTAATTTCTGTCTCACACTGAGTCTTAGGACTTGGGTGGAATACAGCTTCTTAACATGTGGCAATTTTCTGCTAATATTTACTCTGGTGTAGTTGTTCTGCCATGCTGTAACTAATTGGACTCTTGACTATTGTTATAGTGGAGACTCAGAACTCATTATGTATTTTGCAGGCACAATTCAGTGGAATTATGTAAAATTTTGTCTGTACTGGGGAATACTGTGCCCAGTGCCCACTCTGTCATATCAGAGCATTCAAATTACAGGACATTTTAATAAGAATTGTTCCAAATGGTTATCAGATTCCATCCTTACATTTGTCCCAATCTATATGTGTGTTATTTGTATAGATTCCAAATCTGGGATAATACTGCCTTAGCTAGAGTGATGTGGGCAGTGAGCTAAATTGTGGGGACAGCTAGTGAAACGTCAAGACAGTCACTATTCTGAACTCCACCATAACATCTTATTTGATTTCAGAAGCTAAGCAGAAACAGCCCTGTTTTACCACCTGCATTGAAGACTACTTGGGAACTTGAGGACTAGAAAAGACATCTGCCTGGAAACATGGAAAACTGCTGCCAGTTAGGGATGATAAGAATGAGCTAGATAGACTAAAGGTCTGGCTCCGCGTACAGCCACTTCCTGAGTTCTTCCTGGATGTTGCATTAAGAGACAAATAGTTATTCAATGTGGGGCATGCAGCCTGCCCTGGACCTTAGCCAGTAAGCTGCCCTTAGGTATAATAGGGGTGGTTGCCCCATTACCAAGTTGACTGGAGGATGCTATCCTGTTGAGGTCACAGTCAACAGCCAGTCCATCTGGCTTTGATATGCAGATGGAGCATCCTGTTTTTCATTGTGGCTTGCAAAATGACCCCTATTGATTTTCTGTATACTTAAAATGTTTTGTACCTAGGATGGGGTAGTGGATGGCGTGATACACTAGAACTCAGGAAACTCCACTTTGCCATGGAAACTCACTGGGGGATTGGAATTGATCATACCATTCCTTAAATTTCTCACTTTCTAGGAAAGTTGGTTCTGGCTTGATGTCATATAACTAACTAAAATTACTTAACTCTCCCTTGAAACAGTGCTCTTTGATTGGCTAATACAAAACTGCTAAGATGTTTTGTGGGCTCGGTGCTATTGGGATGCATTTGCAAACTATTGTTCATTTTATACTAAATGAAAGTGGACAATTAGTAAACAATATTTATTTTGATTGGATGCTGTTCCATTTAGAATATGTATATGAGATGCCTGCTTAGCCTCAGGGGGATCTGTTCTATTGAAAATATTTAAAAAGACACTGATAGATCAAGTAGAACTATACTTTTATATTTCTATGACCTTTTATTACTGCTAAGTTTTTATTACATTAAGACATTGTTTAAAACAATGTAGTAACACAAATGTGCCTAATAACGTGTACATTATTAATAATGTAATGTAATGTACAATATACTCTTCCTCTATAAAATGATTTATTGCCCTACAAAGGATATTTAAAAAATCCCTGTAATATGTGACTGCACAATGTGGCAGTGTGAGAGAAAATATTCAAGGTGTTCAGAAAAGGATTTTATGCCTGAACAAAGTCTAATAGTTTTTTTCACCCTCCTTGTCCATGAATATTTCTTCTGAACTATGAGACTCAAGGAAAACAACAATATCTTGCCCCATAGGAATATTCTATTTCACATACACTCTTCTTGGATAATATTATTTATTGAAAAACAACACAAAACAATCTACTTTGTGTTAAGATTTTTACTTGCTCTTTGTAAAACATTAAACTACTAGAGAAAAATAAATCCCTCCACAAAGACTTCTGATTTTCCTTCTTCATTTAATAGGCTGGATTAATTAGGTGAGCACTTGAAAATCTCAATTAGAATCACAGACTCATAAAATCTATAGAATTACTGATTTGGAAGGGACCTATAAGATCACCAAATCCAACCCCTTGCACAATGCAGGAATCCAAATCAAAACTGATATGACTACGGATGGGCACCAAATGAAAAACAAAACACTGATTTGTCGGTTCATTATGTAACAAAATGAAACAAAATGAAACAAACTGAAGCAGCAGCATTTCGTTACAACCAAAATGAAACTTTTTTGTTTAAAGTGAACCGTTTTGTTCTACTTGTAAGAGGTCTGCCACTGAAGAGTGCTGATGTCAGCACTACCCTCTCAGTCCTCTGCCAGGCAGCAGTCAGAGAAGACTGTCCCAGGAGAACTCGCTGCCACTGCACCTGCCCCCAGAGCCTCACGGAGGCATGCAAAGGAGTGAGCTAGGAGGCGAGTGAGTCCTCCTTCAACACTTTTCTCCACTGCTGCTGCCATTTTAAACTGGCTCCAGCCTCTTACAGCTGGGCTGGAGTCTGCTTAAAATGGCAGTGGCAGTGGAGAAGAGTGTCAGAGGAGGACTTGGTTTCCTCCTCGCTCACTCCTTTGCCTGCCTCTGTGAGGCTCCAGAGGGAGGCGCAGTGGCAGCTAGTCCTCCTCCAACAATCTTCTCCGCTGCCACTGCCAGGGGAGTCCCTTACCTCATTTCATTTCATTATTCATAAGTAACGAAATTCTTTTGGAAAAAAAACTGGTTACTTACAATATGAAATGAAATGCGGGGGGACAAAATGGAACGAAACAAAACTCAATGTTTCCGTTTCATGCCCATCTCAAGATATGACTGATAGTTTTCCAGTTTCCTCTTGAATGCTTTCAGTGTTGGAGCGTTCACCACCTCCTGAGGTAATTGTCTCCACTGTTATACTGTTCTAATAGTTAAGCCTTTTTTCCTGATATTCAGCCCAAATTTGGCATCCAGTAACAAGTCCGTTACTGTGTGTCCGACTGTCTGTCAATTATTTGAAGAGGTCTTTCTTTTTCCAAGGCTAAACGTGCCGGTTTTGTTTGATCATTCCTTGGTTTCCTGTCCCCTGATCATCCTTGTTGCCCTCCTCTGAACTTACTTCAGCTTGTTGGCATACTTATAAAGTGTGGCATCCAAAACTGCTTTTTATATCCAACACTTCAGTTGCTGAGCAAACTTCCAAGTGCCATATGCTGTAATGTATATGGCTACAAATTGCACTTTATTATTGCTACATCAAAAACACAGAGTAAAATCCAGTTGTTAGTCCCAAGCAGATCAGCTTCTGCAGTCAGGTACCTAAATCATGGTGCAGATCTGGACTTCTAGACAACTTTTTTGTGAATGTTGGCATTTTGTGTATACAGTATGGGATCTATGGGATCCCAGAATTAATCACCCAAGTTTCCATGATTATTTATCGAGAATTTTTTTTTATATAAGAGCATTTTGGTTTACAAGCATGTTTCCAGAATGAACTATGCTTGTAAACTAAGGTATTGCTGTATAAGTTAATTTGACTTCACTTGACAACAAAACCGGACATAATATGCATGAACTAACTTTAAACATTGTGTTAGTAAAGGTAATACAGAACAGCCTTCCTTCAAATGCTATCATGAATGCATCCAAAGCTGACATATGCCATCGTTGTTTCAGGAATTTACTGTACATTCCTCTTTCTGCTTATCATTATCACCCTCACACACTTTTACTTACCTCTCTCTTCTTTTCTTTGCCTTCCAGATCAAAGTATGGTCACTCATCAATACCTTATTGACAGAAAGGTGGGGAATGTAGTCATATGTGTTTCTTACTTTTTATTTCTTTTAGAGCAGTTCTTCCATTTATATGCACCAGGTCATGGTGACAGTGATCTGTTGACAAGGAAACAACTAATTTCAGTTCTCTGCAGGTGAGGCTGGGTTTGCTGGAGGGAGATTTTATTTTTCATATCCCAGCCCTGCATTGCAAAAAAAAAAAAGGAATTAATGTCTCACTCTTTCATGAGTATGATGGGGAAAAATACATGTATACATATTGTACTGTATCCCTGAGAAACCCATTGCATGCCACCAACATGCCTTGTTCTCCCCATGTTTAGTTTTTGCTGCTGTACAGAGAACTCTGAACAGAGTGTCAACATGGCAGATGTAAGTGCAGCACTTGAATCAAAAGTTGCTTTGCATCACACACAGCTTATAAAAAAATAGCTTCGACATCCACTGTAACTTTTTTAAGCATGTTTCTCTAACTGAATTGCTATGTAGAGGCAAAATCATTTGGCCATCTGTTTCATTTAGGTATGGAATATGGGAAATCACAAGGGATATTGGGTGGCAGGGAGGGACCTTCTCCATTCTTCTGTAAGTGCAAATCCATCCTCACTTGAGGATGTTGCCTCTGTCATTTAAATATTCATTGTTAAGCCATACATCTCAGGACTTTTATGAAGGTTTTCTGAGAATCAGAGGCACCATCCATATGAGCTAAACCTAGAAACCACCAAGAGGTTGTGCATGCTTGAAAAGAACAGCATTTTTTAAAAAGTAAAATAAACAAAAAGTAATCCCATGGGATATATCACTACTAGTGTCGTCCTTTTATACAATTATTTTATTCAACATTGCCCAATATAGATACATTGCATCAACAAATGGAATGCCTCTGGGGTCAATCATCAGCATTTTGACTGATGACATTGTTGAAGAAAGCAAGAATTTATTGATGAAACTGTGGACAAAATAAGCAGAGGAAGACTGGTAAAATAGATCAAAACTAGAAAGTCAACCAGGAACTAGGAGTTTTATGGATTGGAAAAACGAAAAACTGCATCCAATTATATTTTCTCTTATCTGAACAGATCACTGAGCTTGTTTACATAGTTACTTAAATTTATGCAGAATCTGGAAAAAGGTGTATTAGTTATTTTTTTCTTTTCATCATTAAGTCATGTGACAGTAAACAAAGTAGAGAATTTTTGCTGTAAGTCAATAGCCACTTCAGTGGTTTACTTCTGAATCAAAATGGACAAAACTGGACTTCTGCTGGACCAATGGCTCAGAAGTTTTTGATTCCGTCTAATCAGAAACTACTCCCATTGAGTTTAAGTAGTGTATAAAACCTTTCAACCTGCTTTGCTGTTTTGAGTATGTGAATTTCATCCTCTCTAGTTACATAAAGACATTGTAAAGCTGGTGGGAATGAAGAAGGTGCAATGTACTGGATTTCTTTGAGTTCAGAACTTCCGTAAGCAGTCTGGAGAAACTCAATACTAATTTGTCCAGTAGTACTAAACTTTGAAAATGATGCGCCTAGTGCAATATCTTTCTAGGGAGAGCATCCACCAAAAGCTTTACAAGAGTGAGGAGAGCTGGGGAGATAACGCTAGAACCAAGGAGAAGAATATTGTGCAGGAATCTTACAAAGACACAAGCTTTTTATCAGTGAAGCATGATAAAAAGAAAGAAGAATATCTGGACGACAAGAGAGAAGTTTCAGCAGCTGCTCTTCTTACTTTGATAATAATTTGCAGACTTAGTGTTACAGGACAGGGCATTTTTTTTTCTTGTCCACACTCCTCTTCTTTCTCACAATGCATTATTTGCCTTAAAATTTATTTCCTGTATCTTTCCGCAACAGTCCACTTGGGAATGCAACCTTTTCCTTAACTTCCAGACCACAGATTGTAACACTCAAAAACACGTTTTTGCTAATGAAATCCATCTGATTGTAACTATTTTCAGTTCCTTTGCCAATGTCTGACACTGGTGTTTTGGTTTTCATTTACGGGTTTTGTTTTTGGGTGTGTTGTTATTCTGTCAGATGCAGCTACAGATGCCTGTACATACATTTAGAGATGACAGACCGCACTCGGAAAATCAGTCATGAATGAGAAATGTCAATATGAGCTGCACTTTAATCTCAATAAGAAAGGCTTATTTATTTATTTATTTATTTATTTATTTATTTATTTATTTATTTATTTATTTATTTATTTGAAGGTCATTCTGGGCAGTGTACAAATAATTCAACAAACAAAACAAGAACAGTATACAATCTGGAAGTTGAGTCATGGCAACTGGACTACTTGTTCTTGAGAGACAGAAACGTTTCGCTGCTCATCCAAACAGCTTCATCAGTCTGAATAAAGCTAGGTCTGGTAGAACCAGAAGAAGGTAGAGATGATGCAATTTAGAACATGAGGATTTTAAAAAACAAACCCAAATTTCTAATTTTTAATACAGAAACAGTATACAATATAACAATTAGGAACTTGGGTTTGTTTTTAAAAATCTACATGTAAATTGTGTCATCTCTGCCTTCTTCTGGTTCTACCAGTGGAGACTGACTGCATCTTGTGTAGTATTATTGCACTGTGTTATTTATTAACATCCAGAATGTAAATACTGTTAAAGGAAGTTCCATTTTATCTCACCCCAACTTAATATTCAAGTAACTGTAGTGATAATATGTCCCAAGATATTCAAGTTACACTTGCTCTCTCTTATTTGCCCATTTGTTTTTACTGTTTTTAGTTTTATTCTAAAGTATTGGGTCTTTGTAACGATCTCAGGTGTGCTGCTACTTAAGCTGTTTTTCTTATTGCAGCAAATGTGGATTTCATAAGCAGGCATTCCATTGATAGAACCGTAATTGTCCAATCTGCAGGCTTAGCACATAGAGCAACGGATGATTCCAATAGCAGAGAGCCTTATGTGTCTTCTGGCAACTTCATAGTCCCAGTAGCTTGTGTTTTTCAGTTTCAAATTGGTAGAATTAAATGCCCTTAATAGCTTATTAGTGGACTCCTTGGTGCACCAGAGAGGTGGTGAATACAAAACAGAATGCTCAGTAAATCAAGCATAGTGCTTCTTGGCAAAAGAAATCATACACAGCTGTATTCCCAACACCATAAATAAGGAAGATAGGAGCCACCGGTTGCTTCTTTGGTACTTCCTACATGGGACTGTCCATCACTAGAACATATGGGTAATTTGCATATTTATAGGGTTGGTCCTCTTTCCTTGAGACAGTTGTATGGCCATTTTGCAATCTGCCATTGAATATAGTTTTTTGCATTGTGCTGCTGAAAAAGGAATTGAGGCAGAATATCTGGATGACAGATAAGTCATAGTGCTTGGTTAAATCATGGTAATTACTAATTACTCTAGCATTTGCTATATAATATTCCTTTATTTACGATGATAAATTTAGACAACTTGAAGAGAAACCAACATATACAATGGAACTATATTTAAACAACTTCACTTCTAATGACATGTTACCATAATTTGAATAAGAAGTTGAAAGTAGGGTTTTTAAAAATGCAACTTTATTTTAAAAGTTAGTCAAATTACGTGATCCATGTAACACATCATTAGAAGCTGATAACAAATTACATGTACAGAAAACTTCTTTTTCTCATGCCAGCTGCAGGACTTCTGGTGAAAGACTATTTGAATGGCCAGAATCCTATTCGTGTTTGTGCAAAATTTGAATAACTTCCTCTGGGTACCGTAGTTTTTGTTCTATAAGACATACTTATTCCCCTCAATAGTAAGAAGAAATGTCTCTGTGTGTTATAGAGCAAATACATCACTGCATGGAGATTCCAGAGCACCTCCTGCAGAGACCTCCAGACCCGATGGAGGTCTCAGCCCCAAACTGCAGCCCCAGCCGAGGCTTCCTGACCTGGCTGGGAAGCCTCCAGCCCTTGCAGAAACCTCCACATCCAGTGGAGGTTCCAGCCCTAGCTGCAGCCCCAGCGGAGGCTTCCTTACCTGGTTGTTATAAAAAAAAATCCCTTGCACAATTGCTCTTTAATTAAGATGGGCTCAATGGGAGAGCTCCACTCCCTGGGGCTGAAGCTAGGGCTGGGACCTCCACTGGGTCTTGAGGCCTCTGCAAGGGTCATAGGCTTGCCAAATGGGCCTCCCAAAAGCAGCATGGCTGGAAAGTAAAATGTGAAGACTAGTCCCCCCCCTTACCCACGTGTCTGCATTGAAATGTCTCGGCATGGAGACCCGGGCGGGGTCAGCTTGTCTTCACATTTTACTCTTCAGCCAGCCGCTACGTGCCTCCCAAGAGCAGCACGGCAGAGAGTAAACTGGGGCTAGAGATGTACCAAGACCCTAGTATGCATGTGTGAATATTTTTTTCCACACACACGTACCTCGAAACACTAGGTGCGTCTTATGGTTTGGTGTGTTATGGAGTGAAAAAATACGGTAATTGTGGATAATTAAAGAGATGCCATGAAACATCTTGGTTGTTGCATTTGGAATGTGGCCAGCCATACAACCAAAACACATCCCAGTACCTTGTCAATTAGCCACAATTAGCTGTGACAAATGAATAAACTTCACATGAACAACAACTGTGGCCGATATCTCTACAGGCAAAATGTATTACGCTGCATAATTAAAATGTAACAGGGCCTGGAGAAGGTGCTGAACATGACAAGTGCTGAGCTCAAGCATTTCAGAGGGCTATTTTATTTTTTAATGAGGTACACCTCTTTTCTTACTCCCCTGGTGTGCCATTCTTTGTCGAGATGGTCTTTCCCCTCTTACAAATCTCAGCAGGCTCCACAAAATTTATTTAGCTTTCCTGCCCCCATCAAATGATATTAAATAGAAGGCATTTTAGAGGGAGCAAAATGGCAGTCAGACTGTCAGCACAGTTGCTACTTTTGCCACTTGCAACCACAAAAACCATCCCCTCCTTCCCTTCTTTGAGGAAGAAAGAGCAAACCATTGTTGATGCCGAGCCTCATCTCAGAAAACTGTATAGAAATTGGGTGAAACTGACCCATTATTTCTCATTCTAGAAATATGGTGAGGTTTAAGAGGACATTTGGGCATAGCCTTGGTATACAGGAGGTTGGCCAGTCAGGCTGATATTGGGCTCAGACTGAATACCCTGGTTACAGAGCTCTTGGTTTGCTTTGCTTTTGTTGTTTTGAGGAGAAACATAACAAGGAAGACTTTCAAGAGGAAATTTGTAACAGAGTAAACTGCCTGGTCATTGTAACAGAAGGAACTGGAGGCACATGAGGGACAGAAGTTAAGACATCCATAGGGATGGACTCCTTACGAATAATGAAATGCTGTTTAATCATTTTGTAACCTTACGAATTGTTTTGTAAGCTTACAAAATGCCAGGCAGCATTTTGTAATGAAACGAAATGAAACAATGGGTTTTTTGTTTTAAATGAACCGTTTTGTTACTATGTAAAATGGCTCTCCTGAGTCCAAATTTGGTACTTCCAAGACCCAGGGGAGCTGTATTTTAGAGTTATAAAATTGTTCGTAGGTGTTTCATTTTGTAACAAATTTTTTTTAAAAAAACTCATTGGAAATGAAATGAAATGAAATGTGCACTAAAATGAAATGAAATGAAACAAAATAAAACAAATTGGGCTAAAATGAAACAAAACAAAACAGAAACAAAATGAAATGCAAATTTTTCATTTTGTGCCCATCCCTAGAAGAGGATGATGACAGGAAACATGCCACTAAAGAGTAATTTTCTGTAGTAGGGAAGAGTATAGGCATGGTGAGATGTCAGATCTTAAGGGAGGCATCCATCCTTAGTGTGTAGTGGAGAAGGCTAGTAACAGGTCACAGCCAGAAAAACTCAAACAGAGCCAGGAAGGACAGCTGATTGTTGTGACCAGATTTATTTATTTATTTATTTATTTATTTTATTTGCTTTATCCAGCCTCAGCAATGATTTAATTCCCAACTGGTTGGGCAGCTGTACTGTGCTCTGCATGGGACATCCTTTGAAATGTGTTTGTATTTTAGAATTAGAGCAAAATGTGACAGCTTGACTGATGGCTGATGGGTTCCATAGTGAAATGGTTCCCAAATTTGGGTCCTCAGACGTTCTTGGGCTACAACTCCTGAAGCCTTCACCTTTAGCTGTGCTGACAAGGATTTCTAGAAATTGTGGTTCAAGAACATATAGGGACACAAGGTTGAGAAGCACCATTGTAGCAACTATATAACAAGTTATTAAACTAATTACACTGGCTTTCCATTTGTTTCAATTTTAAGTGCTGGCTTTGATTTATAGAGGCCTGAACAACTTGGGGCCAGGATATATGAAAGACTGACTCCTCTTATATTTGTCTGAAAACTAAGATTCTCAACAGAGTCTCTGTTCAGTGTCCCATCACCTTGAGAGGCTAGGATAATGGGTAGATGAGAAAAACTTTCTCTATAGCAGTACTTTGATCTTATAGCTCCCTAGCAAGGCACAGCTTTTAAAATTGGGTTTTAGAGAGTGTTTTGGATCTGTTTTAAAGAATGTTCTTATTGCATTTTAAAAATAACGTTTCATTCCTTTTTTAGTAATTTTCCAATGTGGTCTAGTGTGTAGTGTTGGATGGGATGCCGGAAGCCTGGGTTCAAAAGTACATTTGGTCATAAACCTAATGGGATGTGTGTGGCAATGATAAATCTCTCACTGCACAAGTCACGTTCCTGGAAAGCCTCATATAGATTGCCATAAGTTGGAAGCGACTTGACAGCACACAAAATAAGTGCAACAAATAGTTTTAGGAATCCTGCAGGCAGAAAGGTGATAATTAAATGCTGATCCTTTGGAAATAATTACTGTTATTTAAAGACTAATATAATATATGTAGGAAAAACTGTGACCTGTGTGCCTCCTTAGACTGATGTTCAGTAGCCGTTGGTAGGCAAATCAAAGCGTTCTTCTATCCCTTTTCACTACCCCAAAATTCGGAAATAGTCAGAAATTCTATTAGTTATGCCCACTGGTGCTGCTTTTTTTTTTTTTAACTTAAAGCAATTTGCAGTTGAAATATGTACTGACTGACTCCATCATTGCTTTGCTTCTGAATTCTGGCCATTATCTTTCAGTAAAAATAGCCAGAATCCTTTTAGGTATTTCCACCTCTACAAGTGTAAATGTGTAAGCTGAAGTGGAAAATGATTGCTGACTAATGTGTTGTTCATTTTCCTGGTCACATTCCAATTGCATGTCTTAGTATCTGATTCGGAATATGAGAGGGGACTCATAAATTAACGGGAATTCATAGCTGCAGTTTTTGCAAGTTCGCTTCTGCTGGCACAAATCCACAATAGGATTCTGGCCATATCTGAGGTATCAACAGTCAGCCTGTCAAAGAAAGGATGTCTTCAAATAGACAACAGATGTCTAATAGATTGAAGATTGTCCTGCCCAAAGGAACACATGTGATGACTCTCCCAGCTGAATTGTCTAGGAAGCCTAGCTTACTGTGTACCAAAGAAAAGCAAGATTGTTTCAATGCACAAGGCACAGACATGTTACACCACATGAATTATTTGAATCCTGTTTTATCTTTGCTGTGGTCATGATAAAGTTAGCTTGGGTGAGAGGTAAATGCAGTCCTCTTGGTTTTGCTGGTGTTCCTGTGCTCAAATAAAATCCAATGCAACCTTTTCCACCAATGTCTGAGCAAGTGGAATTGCCATGCTTTCCCTCACACCGTAGATTAAAATCTTAACATTTTTAAAAAAGTTCTGCAATCCTGCAGAAACAGACACTTGAATCCTGTTCAAAGTTCTACTTCCTGCTTCCCTGCAATATATGCCAATGTGTGACCAAAAAAGAGAGAGAGAGAGAGGAGCTCTTCAGGAAAAAAAAACCCTCTGCCAAAGCTGAATATAAATTAAGTAGGCCTATGAATTGTAATGCATTTTCATACCAGCCCATCTCTCTCCCCAGATGTGAACTCTAAAGATCAATCAGTAGCACACAAGGAACTGTGACCTTGTTCTCACTCAAAAGAACTCTTGTCTCACTACATAACATGACCCTTGGTGTGATCTTCATAATTAGGGCTTGTAGGTCTAGCAACAATGAGCCCTAGATGGTCCCAAGGTGCTAAAGGAAAGCTTAATTCCTCTTGCTCAGAGGCAGGAATCTCTTTTCTACCAATTACCCTTTGACATTGCTGTTCAAGCTTCCTTTTACGAACACTGAACCCATAAACAGTGCTCACTGCTCAGTGGGGAGAGAGAAAAAGAAGGAGCATTAAGGAGCCATGTTGGAGGTGGAAAGAGAAGGTCAGGCTTATGGGGAGAATGTTTGGGGCCAGGAAATAATACCAGATAGTGTATCTTAAAAAACAAAAGCCAAATCTTTGTAGTTTAGATGGCTACTGTCATGAATTCTGCTTTACTCGTTATCTTTGCCTCAGTTTGGCACTTTAGCAAAGTAGTGGTTGACACAGAGCATCACCATGCCCAAGGCTATGGAGTAGATGCAGAAACGTGGGTTAAGTGCCATCATTACTGTGATGGAAATTTGTTATTTTGCCAGTCCGTATCTAATTTAAGCTAATATCTTCTATTCACTGAGGTGTGAAGAAGCCCCATTGAACTCAGATGTGTTTCTGAGCAGATACATATAGGACCATGCTGTTAAATTCTGTTGTTTGTTGTTTGTTTGTTTGTTTGTTTGTTGTTGTTGTTGTTGCTCCTCCCCCTGCTGCTATGTGCTTCCATATTATTACCTCCAACATATGGTGACCCAATGAACGAATGACCTTCAAAATGTCCTGCCCTCAACAGGCCTGCTCAGCTCTGGCGTACTTAAGCCAGTGGATTTCTTTAGAGAGGCGATCCTAATATTGGGTCTTCCTTTTTTCCGGCTACCTTCAGCCTTTCCCAGCATTGTTGTCTTTCCCAGGTCATTTTGCTCTCAGGTAATATAGGACATCCTCAACTTCATCATTCTTCCCTCCAGATATAATTCAGGCTTGATTTTATCCAGAGCCCAATTGTTCACCCTTCTCAGAGTCCAGATTATTCACAAAGCTCTCGTCCAGCATCAGATGTCAAACAAATCATTTTTTAATGTCAACTTTCTTTACTGTCTATCTCTCACATCCTTACGTGGTCTGGGAACACAAAAGTGTGAATGATCTTACCCTTGGATTCCAGTGACACATCCTTACACTTCACAATCTTTTCTAATTCCTTCATTGCTGCCCTTCATAGTCTCAGTTTTCTTCTGATTTTGGCTACAAACTCAGTTTGGACTGATGATTGAACCAAAGTATCAAAATATTTCACTATTTCAATTTCTCCACTGTTGATATTAAAGTTTTGTTTTTCTATAGCTACTATTTTTCGTCATCTTAACTTGCAACTGCAGTCTGCATTGGCACTTTCTTATTTCATTTTTTACTAAAAGTCACTTCAAGTCATTGCTCCTTTCTGCCAGTAAGATGCTGGATCTGCATTCTTAAGTTATTAATCTTTCTTGCACTAATCTTCACTCCTCCTCCATCTGAATCTGGGCAGGCTTTCTAGCATTGTTAAAATCTCTTTGTGCCAGTTCTGTTGTTTTTCTCTGAATCTAAGCTGCATTTTCTTCCCTTCCTTTTATTGTATTACGCGGCAAGGGTACTTCTTTTTTCTACTTGCACTGAAATGTATACACATCTTTGCACCGTTTTCTTACTCTCTCAATAGGAATGGGCCTTTCACATTTTAAATAAAGGAAAGCGTAACATAAGAAGCTCTTTTAATATGTTCATATTCTGTCATTGATTCCTGAAATGTAGCCACTAAAACACGAATGATTTGTATTATCAAAGAAGGAATCACAACCCCCCCCCCCAGAATATCCAGTAGGAGGAGGTGGGAATTTTAAGTCTATAAAAGGACCTAAATTGGCTGAAACACAGTGAGGAGTGCTCTTTGCTTCACACTGCTTCCTTGTGGTGGGATGACTGTCTGCTGCTGGGCTCCGTCCTGATTAGAGATGGGCACAAAACACCAAAATGGCATTTCATTTCGTTATTTGTTGCCCTGGCCCCCGTTTTGTTTCATTTAATGTGAAACAATTTTTTAAAAAAAATTCATTTCGTATTTTGTTTGTTTCATTTTTCTTTTTAAACTTTTTGTTTCATTTTTTCTGGCTGGGCATGGCTGAGGGACACATTTTTTGGGGGGGGGGGGTTATTATTTTATATAGTCCCTGTTGTGGGACTGTTTTTCTTTTTCTTTTTTTACAGCTGAGAAGTACTAGTGCCTCTGTTTTTTTGTTTTATTTCCCTGACCGGGGAAACTGGCTGGCCCATTTGGGAGGGCCAGAAAGGAAGAGATCAAGTGAGGGAAAAGGAAAGGGTAAGGGAAGGGAGCCGGACCACCCAGCCAGTGAAACAGGGAGTGGAGGGGAAGCTGGACCACCGCTGCGCTCTCCTTACCTGTGGTGCGCCTTCTCCTCCTTGCTCTTGCTGCCGGAGAGATGGAGATCCCCCCTCTCTCACACACACACACTCCTCTGGGCAGGGCAGGGCACTGCTGGGGATGAGCATGGGAGGTGACTGGCAGCGCTTCCCCGGAGCCTGGCTCTCTCGCTCTCACTCCTCCCTCACCAGGGCAGTGGCAGTGGCGGTGGTGGTGGTGGCAGGAGCAGCAGCAGCAGCAGCAACTGCCATGGGGGGCAGATGGGCTCCAGATGCTGACAAGGGAGCCCATATCGCAGGAAAGGCGAGAGAGGTGGGAACGCACTGCCGCCGCACACAGAGCGAGCGTGAGTGAGAGGGGGCAGCATGGAGGGAGCCGGGGGAGACCAAGAGACATTGGGGCGGCGAGTGAGGGAGATTGGGAGAAGTTTCCAGCTGCCCTGAGTGGGGCCCCCATCTGCTTCCTCCTCCTCCTCCACGCCTGCCTGTGCCAATGGGATGCAGAGGGTGGACCAAAGAACCCCCAGTGGAGGAAGTTGGGGGCCCCCGGAGCCACTGCCTGCCTGCCCGGTCCTGGCTCAGGTGGGGGTCTCCGGGGTGGTGGTGTGGGTTTTTAATTTTGAATGCTTTTGGTTTTTATTATTATTTTAAATTGTCCCCATTGAGGGGCTTTTTCCCCTCCTTTTTATTTTTACAGCTGAGAAGCGCTAGTGCTTCTGTTGTTTTTTTATTTTCTCCCTGGCCTAGCCCCGGAGGAAAAGGTACACCAGAATGAAAAACGAAGCAAATTTCCATTTTGTATTGTTTCATTTTTCTTTGATGGGTCCCTTCATTATTCATTTCGTTCCCCAATGAAATGAATAACGAATAACAAAATGAATAAAAAATTCATTTCGTGCCCATCTCTAATCCTGACGCCCTCCATCTTGGATTGTGCTGTCTGCCTGGTGCTACTCACAGGATTCAAAACAGAAGAGAAGAGAAGGCATCAACTGGTGGTGGGGAGAGATATCTCATACTTGAGTAGTTTCAATTTTTTGCAGGGTGACTGCTTTTTTAAACCTTGATTTGCTTGCTTTTCTTGATTTGGGGAGAGACTCTGTGTACTTGGGGTTTTTTTTGTTATTATCCCCTCTGTGTGCAAGTGTGTGTGTGTGTGTGTGTGTGTGTGTGTGTGTGTGTGTGTGTGTGTGTGTGTGTGTGTGTGTGTGACCTCACAGTGCATTTGCTTTGTTAAAGGTGTATATTTTGGTAGATTTTTAAAACTGTTTTGTGAGGTTGTTGATAGCTTTTTGATGTGTCCGCCAGCCATCCAGTGTTTGGCTGGCCTGCTTCTTCTTTTTCTATGGGGCTGGTCAGGTCAGATCTCGGTTGTGCCGGTTGGTGGCATTGTGCTTATAATGTGGTTTTATCTTAATTAATGCTCTTTGAATTGGTTGAATAAAGTTTTTTTGTGTACAGCTCTGATAATGATTTTTCTTTCTCGTGAACTGTTGCCTGTTTTAGGAGTAAATTGATTTTCTGTAGCCTTGCCTATCTTCCTTTTTGGAGTAGTTTTTAAAGGTTCTTTAGGGCTTTTCGACTGCCAGAATGTTTCCTTCACAAAAGAGAAACCCACAATAAAAAGAACCCAAAGAAGCTTTTCCCTTTTGTGCTAAACTAAAGAGAAACAAGACAAAAAATGCTCCCAAAATAATCCAAAACAAACATACATTTTTGTGTGAGCGTGCATCCCTACCATTTATTCTTCAGTTTTTCATAATGTACATGTACATTTACTTATTTTTTTCTTATGCACTTTGTCACTTAAGTACCTTTTGAATAGTTTTTGAATGTATACTTTTTAGCTATTTGCTTTTTAACTTTCGTGCATTGTATTTGCTCACTTCACTTTTCTGGAACTCTTTACAAGCTTTGCAAATATGTGAATTGCTTTTGTGACATGCTGTTCTTCCCACAACAAGTCTTAGAAGGTGCAAAAACCACTGTTTTTGTCAAAACTGTTGAATCCGACAACATTCTATTAAAGTTATTGTCTGTCCCCGTTAATGTTCCTTACTCTTCAACTTCAAAAAACTAAGGAAAGCATATGTTTTCCTTGGTAGCAGAGTTACTGGAAGATAGCACCTATTTACTGGCATGCACTTTTCATCAGAAAGGCATCTATATAATTGTGTCAGTTAAAATATCTGTGTAGATTCTCAGTCATCCAGTTGTCATGACTCAACTATAGTTTCATTATAGACACACCTGGGCAATGCATTGTCAGTTAGCAGTTAAATCAGCTAAACTCTTAGCACAGGCTATCCTCCGTTTCCAATTCACTTGGGACTCAACTTCCAGATGACTTGTCAGTTAAAGTTAATGTTAAAATCCTATTTGGTAAATTAGGTCTGTGGAATTACCCACTCTTAGGGGACAATGGTTTGCAATCAAAAACATCCTCTTTCAATGCTGTGGCTTGTGCAACCTACAGAAAATTGCATAAAAACAGTGGGAGTTGTGGGTGAGATGAAAGAAGGAAATCTATAATTACTGAAATTTTCTGCCACCGAATGACCTATTCAGCAGAAATTAGATTTTTCAAGAATCAGATGATCCATGGGAATGAAGGAGGAAGTTATTAGTTATCAAAAATTTCCTCCTGACAATAGCAACCTCACCGTTCCACAGGTGCCCTCTGGTGGCCATTTAAAAACAACTGAGTTTGTGTAGGAGACCCAGGGTTCTGGGTGTTTCAAAACATGACATTGCCCCCTTCGATTCACTAGAGGGCACACCAGAACTTTTTATAAAAAGGGCTTTTAAAAAGTAGGGGTGTGGGGCATCTTAGGGTGGCAGGGTGCTATGGTGCTGCATCTGGGCCCCTGCAAACCTCATGCATCCCATGGGCTGCATGTTGTGAATCCCCATTACTAGAGATGGGCACGACTAGGGAAAATGACGTTTTCGAGTTGTCGTGTGTCGGAGGCAGTCCGTTTCGGCTCGTTTCCGTTTTTCGCGAAATTTTGCAAAAATTAGTCGGTTGGTTTTTTTGTTTTTTTGTTGTCGTTAGTACTGGTTGGGGGGGTAGCGGGCTCCTGGAGGGAGCTGCAGGAGTCAGCCAGAGCCACAAGTGACAGACTGGCAGACTCTTTGCACTCGCTCTGTCTCACGTACTTGCATGTAGTGCAATGCAAGTAGATCTGGCTTAGGGTTAAGATGGGTTAGTGCAAGGGCTAGGGTTAGGCTAGTTACGGGTGAGGTTAGGGTGAGTATTGGGGTGCACCTCTGGGTGCCTCTCTGACCCACTTAGAAGGACAGTGTACTGGCATATGGGTTAGGCTTAGGCTTAGGGTTCGGGTTTGGGCTACGATTAGTGGGCTGTTTATGCCCGATTGGCACATCCCAGAAGTCTCTGTGGTCAACCTGGCCAAGTGGCCATGCGATTGGTGGAAAATTTGCATGGTCCACTCCCATGGGCGAGCCCGTCATTACGAATGTGCAGGTGTAAAAAAATAAAATAAAATAAAATAAAATAAAATAAAATAAAATAAAATCAACGGAGACTTTTTTTTTGCAAGAAAAACCCACTGCTGCTACTGTAAAAATTCAAGCATTTAAAATAGCCAATTTTTGCATGTTTCTGTGGTGCTTTGGTGGGGTTTTGGGCAACGATTTCAAAAAAAATATTGTGGTTGCCATTTTGGATCCCCCGCACTGCATGGCAAATGGATGCGCCCGTCCCAGCCTGGTACCAGCAGTGCAGCAGTAGCAATAGCCAAGGAGAGGGGGGTGGGGAACCCCCCCCCCAAATAAAACACCCTTCTGGCCTGGTAGGTGCCCTCAGACAGTTTTCGCCTACTTTTAGGGCCGGGAATCGTTGTTGTTTTTTTACTTTTAAAAATTTTTTTTCTGTGCCGCTTGGCATTGCGCGATCGCCGCGATGCAAGTAACGAGCACGACAAATCAGACCAAATTGTTCATTCGTCGGTTCGAGCTTGAATTCTGGCGGAGTAATTCCCGTTACCGTTTCCGTAGAGTAACGGATACGAGTAACGGAAACGGAAATGGGAATACCGCTAAGTCGTGCCCATCTCTACCCATTACAGGTGCAACCATAGCCGACACAATGCTGCAAATTCTATGGGGTTGTTTAAACAAAGAAAAAATGAAAAGAAAAGAAACACATGACAACTCTTATACAGCAGAATTAACATAGTCAAATATAAAAGAATTCAAATCAGACCTTGAAGCATTAAACACTCAAGGCTATTGTCTGGATGGACAAATATGTTTTGGTTTCTTTTTAAAGCATCAATTTCTTTCCATCCTCAGGATGATGAAAATGAAAAATGTTGTTAAGTTCTTTTGAACCGAAGTGAAATTGTCTAGTGATGATTTTCACTTGCAGCATTGCAGTTTTTAAGTCACTTCACAGGATTAGAGAGGGAGAGTTGTTTCTCATACGTTCACAGGGTATATTCAGTTCTTCTGACTTTGACATAACGGGTTAATGGGTTGCTGCCTGACAGAACCTATGTGAATAAGTCATCTTTTAAAAAAATAAATAAATTGATGTCCCAAAATATCTCGTTGTTCTTCCATTATGGCATTCAGGGCACTATTGATGGAATCCACTGACAACAAGATGGTAGACATGAACTGACCAGGGTCTGACCTGCTTAGGTTGAACTTGCAGCCACAAACCTTTTTTAAGGAAAAATATACCTGGAAGTTGCACCAGCCTATTTTGTCTGCCTTCTCTAGCTTTACTGCTTTATTTCTTGGAAATCAAATAAAACCGTTTAATCAAAAAGGAAGTGGGGAACAATATAAAAATACTGTGTAGTTTCTGTACAAATAAAGAATAAATGAAATAGAAGCGCATTCATCAAAATAAAAGTCAATACTGAAATAACGTTGGCCTTCTTTGATATACACAGTCTGAGGTGAAAGAGAAAAAGCAGTGGGGAAACCACTGAGTTTCAATAAATGAAATGCTTTTTTAAAAAAAAAACACCTGCACACACATGGAATAACTCTATTTCAAGCTAGTAAAACAGTAATAGGCTTTACTCATAAATGTTACTAAGATAGGTAAAATATTAGTACCAAGTGTACACATTTTTATTCTCTGTCATTAGAATTACTTCTGCTGAATCACACAGTTGGGAGCTGTGAGAACTAGACAGAGGTTCTCACAGCAGTTTTGACCAGCATATATATTGGACATCATACATGCAATAATGGGAGGAGTGTGGTGTTAAGGCATGGAGAGTTGGGCTTAGGAATTCTGCTTCAAATCTTCAAGCAGCCGTGGAAATGTTTTCAGCCATGGTAACCCCCTTCTTGAATGCTTCACATACCTTGCAAACCTTTTCAGGGTCACCATGTGCCGGATGCAACTTGGCAGCAGTTGACAGCAACATATTTAATGTTGAAGAGCTGAAACGTGTACTTTCACAGCATGGGTATACCGATGTATTAGCATACATGTATGGATGGCTGTCTCCCAGGGACATTCGAGGATGATCTCAGTCTAAGACATAAATATGTATATTTACAATATATAAAAAGAGCTACATTTGGTTGTACTCATCCCAAAAAGTTCAGTTGTATGTCTAGTTCAGTTGTGCACATCATTTCTCACTGTCTGTTGAACTGGACCAGATGTTTTTGCTGCTTGAGGTAGAGGAACAAATGTTGTCTCTCACTTAATTTATGAGACATAGTACCAGAAGCCAAACCAAGTTATTTTGGCATTTGAGGTAGAAATCAGAAATTTGTCTCTCTTCATCTCTCCTTAAAAAACAAAAACAATCCTACAATTATGATACATTAATAACTTTAAAAGCTAATAATTTTTGGTCTTTTCATATGTGGCCCTTGTGGCCCCTATGGAACCTCTCTTTCAGCCTCCTTGCAATAAAAGTCAACAGTTATGAGCTGGAGATCCCAAAAGTGTTTTGAGGAGCATGGGGGAGCATTGCACTTCCCCTAACCTACCAAACCCTCCAAAACAAAACAAAACCAGAAGTGGACATCCAGATATTCACAGTTTTGCTGGTTTTGTGTATGTTGTTATTGTTTCCAGATGTTTTCTGGGCCCTATGACGGGAAAATTTTATATCTGGCTTCAAATTTTTGGAAATTGTGAAGCTACAGGGAAGAAACTTTGGGGGAAAACTGGAAACTTGGGGGGGGCAGCCCCATCCTTCATTCCCCTCCAAAGTTTCTGGAGATTGTACATCTGTAGCTGCCTAGATGCTCTAAGCACATCCGATCTCACCTGATTTTGGAAGTTAAGCAGGGTCGGCCCTGGTTAGTACTTGGATGGGAGAACACCTGGAAATACCAAGTGCTGTAGGGGCCTGGAGTAGGAACTGGCAAACCACTCCAGTATTCCTTGCCAAGAAAACTCCATGGACATGGGGTCACGAAGGGTCGGTCACGACTATAACGACACAACACACACACACACACACAGAGGGGGGGAGAGGTCCTATGCATGTCACAGTGGGTGAAGATTTACCCATCAGTCAAACAAAGTTGCATATCTCTGACCCCAATTCTACATAAATGTCACCATTAGTGGGGCAGGATATACAAGGTGAAATTTCCTGTTGACTGTGCATCATTTGGACTGGTGCAGGATTAAAATGCCATTTGATATCCATATATTACAGATGAGACAAAATACACTCATGTAATTATGGTGGTACAGTTAGCATGCCCTTTGGAAAAAAATTGCATCAAGTTACTTTGCTTGCTGCATACTGAATCCATTGACTCAACATGAAATACCTATTATCTACACTGATTTCTTAACTTGAGGCAATTTGTCTCCCCAAATTACACTATTAATATTATGCCAGTAAAGGTA
This sequence comes from Phrynocephalus guinanensis, assembly GCA_037367245.1. Lineage (NCBI taxonomy): Eukaryota > Metazoa > Chordata > Lepidosauria > Squamata > Agamidae > Phrynocephalus > Phrynocephalus guinanensis. The sequence goes on from CM074739.1 coordinate 74,912,274, forward strand.
CATAAGAAGATTTTGGCCATTGAATCTAAACAATAAACGTTTTGCCATTGTGGGAGGTGGCTTTTCTTTTTTGCTTTTTTTTGCTTTTGACATATTCTCTTACATTACAGAAAGTCTTATGACAGGTAGACTGGATTTAATTGCCTTGTGTTCCAAGTGCAGTGATTTGCACCTGAGTGGATCAAAATAGAATGATTCCCAATACAATTTAAATTTATTTTTATTTTTATTTTTTATTTTTTTCTCTTTTGCCACTCACTATTATTCTTCTGAAGGTTCATTCAGTGGTACCTTGTATAAAGGAATTAATTTGTTCCAATGAAATTATGTTAAGCAAAATTTCCTTTATACAAATTTCCCATAGGAATGCATTGAAAACAGAGTAATCCCTTTGACCATTTTTATGTTGTACGGATTCGTCCCATAGACGATTCTGTAAAGCAAATTTCCCCTATCTCCAGAAATTTTTATGTTGTACAGAGTTTATTTTATACAAACCATTTGTTATACTAGGGTCCACTATATATGCTTTCTGTTTACCCCTGCAATGCTTCTCAGAAAATATTTTTTCAGAAATATTGCTGGAAACTGCTTTTCGGCTTAGAAACTGAACACTTTCCCAAAGAGATGAAGATATTTGCTCAAATCTCTCTCTCTCTCTCTCTCTCTCTCTCTCTCTCTCTCTCTCTCTCTCTCTGTGTGTGTGTGTGTGTGTGTGTGTGTGTGTGTTGCAAGATGAGGATTATTTTATAGCTTCTTGGCCAATTTTTATATCCTCTGTGCTCACACACATTGCTTTTATGTTCTCAAAGAGAAATGGCTGAAGTTTTGGGGTTCCCATCACTCTGCCCCCTAAGGCTGCCTAGCACTTGATATCTAGGCATCTTGTACAATTCAGAGCTGTTCTTTCTCTCAACACATTGACCCCACTCTTCTAATTATCTTGGGTAATTCACAGACTGCTACTTCTAGAAAAGGCACTGTCAGGAGGTTCCAATTTAAGTGTCCCACATGTCTAATGAAGGCATTATTTTTTTCAACCTTACTTTTGCAGTGTGGCCCCATAATAGAAGCTACCTAGTCTCCCGTGACAATGATATTATGTCAGCTCAGCAATGTAGGCAAAAATAGCCTCTTCTGCACCTGCCTTATCACAGATAGAGACAGAGAATTCTGCTGAGGAGATCGTTGATCAGGTGAAAGACTAGAAGTAGGCTCCCAGAATGCAATGGGAAACAGAATAATAAACCAATGTCATGGTGTCCACAAATGATAAATGGCTGCATCAATGTCCCTACAGTACACAGCAGGGAGAAGAGCACACCTGGTGCATTGTATGGTTTACCTTATCTCCTCCCCCTTTGAATTCATTATAAGAGAGCTGCATTTCCTATCTCACTGCACGCTTTGAACATGTAGGAGAGAAAGGCATGATGGTCTTTGAGATCACCCTGGCAGCAGCTTGCAAAGTGCCATTAATGGATGTCATCAGATACAATCCAATGCTGAAAACAGTAGTTTTTAAAAATTGTATACACTTCCTCCCCATACTGTTATTTCCACAGCATCTCCTACCCATTTTATCCTGAAGCACGGGTGCACTGCCCTCCAAGAAAAAGGAACAGGAGAATGCAGTGCTTTCTCCTTGAATGGAAAATGAGGTTTATGTTCTGGGGAAAAAAAGGAAAGTAACTAAGCTTCGGGAGTGCTTCCATTTAGTTTTTATAACACTCTGCATTGGACTCACCTGTTAGATCTCAGCAACCTCTAGATTTTGGTGTCAGGTGACAAAGACATGGTTGCCCTGCACTTGTTACAACCTTCTTTCCCTGTGACCAGAAAGCACAGGAGAACTCTTTCCATGAATGTAGTTGAAGAGTTTCACAGTACAGTGGAACCTTGACTTACATGCTGCTTGACTTGCATCATATTTGACTTGCAGCAAGAAGAGGCCTGTTTGACTTGAGTCGCAGGCTTTGACTTACAGCTTGGAGCCCCGGCACAAGGCACCGGAATCGGATGGCAGCCATGACCCAGCATTGTGGATGCCACCTCCAAACTGCTCCTGCCTTCTTCCTCTCCTCCGGCAGAGGTCAGCTTCAGCGAGACCAGCTCTGAGCACCTGGAGCTGGTCCTCGGCCTCACCGAAGCCACCGCTGCTGCCGGAGGAGAAGGGCCGGGAGCTCGGGGCTGGCCTTGTTGGTTAGACAGTCGGCTCAGTCTTGTAAAAAATCTGGCTGCAGAATTCTGGTCCACAATGGAAGAATTACAGTTAGTTGCGGGACTCTAATGGTAAGCATAGAGTTGTTCAGAACTTGGAACATCAAGTTAAAAATCAGTAAAACTTAAATGTTAGACATTGTTGCTATGAACATTAAAAAGTGGAGGCGTATAACTTGTGGACTATAATTCCACTGCCTCCTCCTCTCTTTGAAGAGACATTTCATTTATATCCCCAGAAGGAATCTCCTATCCCAGTCCAATTTGTGTTAAACTGCTGTTTTCGGGGGTCTTTTTCATCATCTGGAACGGATTAATCCACTTTCCCATTACTTTCTATGGGAAAAAATTCGTTTGACTTAAGTCATGTTTGACTTATGTCTAGACGTCCAGAATGGATTAATCATGTAAGTCAAGGTTCCACTGTACAAAGATATCAGTGTACTTTGGGCATTTTTCCATGACCCCTAAGATCCGCTGGCCACTTAAATTCGGACCACAGATCTTAGGGGTTCGTTGCTCTTCCTGTGTTCCCACCCCCTCCGCACTTCCTTGCTCCTGTCTGCGTGAGGGGAGGGAGAAAAATAGGGAGAAAAAATGCAGGCTCACCTCTGTCTGCCAGTGGAAGCCACCCCGAGCCCCGGTCGTCGTCATGATTCCTATCTCTTAAGGGGCGGCGGGGGGGGGGGGGAAAAACAAACACAAGGCGAGGAGAGCCCGGCACTCACTCCGTTACATCCGCATCAGAAATTTTTCAGCTCCGGAGACCAGGTACTTGAAAAGTGCGCTGGGACGCGCTTAGGTGGGCGTGGTCGCACTTAATTTTTTGTAAACTCCAGAGCTGGTGGGGAAACAATTTTAAGCTCCGGATCTGGGAGCCATTTGCTGCGGATTTTAGGGGTCGTGTGAACAGGCCCTTTCTTTCATTTTCTTCTCTGGTTCTCACTGACAATGCCAACCATTAATGCCAACCTTGTATGCTTAGGGCACCTTCAAGTTCAGTGTGACATTTATTTGATGATTTTGTGTATGTGTGTGTCTTTGACTTTGGGTGGTTTTGTGTGTATCCCCCCAATCAGCAGATCCATGTTCAAGCCATGGCTTGTTATACTTGCTATTTAATGACAAAAAATTACCAAAAAGATGGTAGATCTATCTGGCATTAATGAGGCCAGTGATCTATCCATGAAGGATTAGGAAAGTGTGGTGTGGCTAAGATTAAAATACATGTAATAGCTTGTAGCTGTACCTTAGACTCCATGCTATTGCATTCAGTTATATGTTTTCCCCAAAATTGTGAAGTGACCATAGGAGGAAATTCAGTTTCGTCTTATGATCTATGGGCAGGAATGGTTTCAACCCTTTCTCTCAGTTCTGTATTTGATTTTCTTCTGCTAAATCTTTCTCCCTCCCATGATGGACCAAAAAAGAGTGTGAATACCACTGTTGAACACCTTAAAAGGATGTCAGGGATTCAGCTTTATAAGGCAAACCAAAATACAGCTCCAGATGATTGTTGTGGGTATCTTACAGCATATTGGAAAAGCTGATGCTGATCAGGGAGTGACATATAGACTGTTCTTGCTAGATAATGATTTTTAAGAATTATGCTCTTGGCAAACATGAACCAAAATTTTGGATCTGGAATATCGGACAGTTCCGTTCTCATGCCATGGCGTCAGTGGGAGAGCATAAGTGGGCAGAATTCCGTATCTGCGAATGATGCACCTTAGCACAGTGATGTTAACAGACATTTCCAAGGAAGTAACATAGTAGACTTCAACCACACTTAATATTACTCAGACTGCAATGTTTAGGACAAGAAAAGCAATTGTATATTTAGGAGTGAGGAAGCTGTAGCCAGTGGATTGCATGCTTTGGATAATGTGACTGTTCTTTCTTGATTCTGTTCATGTATCTACATAAGGTAAAGGTAAAGTTTCCCCCTGCACATGCATGCTAGTCAGGTCCGACTCTAGGGGCAGTGCTCATCTCTGTATTCAAGCTGAAGAGCCAGTGTTGTACAAATCCATGGACACATGGCCAGCATGGCTGCAAGGAAACCTACATAAGAGTCTATGTTAAAGATATTGGGAAAAATTTGGAGTAGTTGTATCAAACATGTTTGGTTTTCCCTGATCAGAGTACACATTTATCCACCCCCTAATGCCTATGTGAGAAAACTCAGTATGGTATAGTGCAGGGGTGCCCAAACATTTTGTAAGGAGGGCCAGTTTTGGTGGCTGAGAATGTGTCAGGGGCCGGTTGCTCCCTGACCCTGCCACCTCACTGCAAGCCCCACCCACTGACCGCTTGCAACCCCACCTGCAGGGAGGAAGGTGGGGACCAAGGGAGGGAGGGAGGGAGGGACCAAGGGAGGGAGGAAAGAAGGAAGGTGGGGACCAAAGGAAACACAGGGAGCCGTGGCCACAGGTCGCCCCTTGGAAGAGGTGATCTGTGCGACCTTGCCCCCCCCCAGGAACCCCAGCAATGGCGACAGCTTGCCTGCCAGCCCACCCCAAAGCTCCTTGGTGGTGGCAGAGGCCCACTGGCCTGCCCACCCCACACATTCCCCTGTGGTGCTGGTGGCAGAAGACTGCCCGTCCGCCTGTCCGCCCAAGCTTCCCAGCAGTGTCAGTGTTGGCAGAAGATTTTAAAAAAACATGGGGTGAAGGAGGGGGAGGGAGGGGCAGGCCAGCCAGCCACGGGCCACTCAGAATGGCCTGATGGGCTGGATTTGGCCCCCGGGTCAGACTTTGGGCAGGCCTGGTGTAGTGGGTAGATTTTATGGACTAGAACTCAGGAGGTCTGGCTTGAACCAAAATTTAGCCAAGGAAGGTCACTGTGTGTGGAATTGGTAAAACCACTCCTTAAATATCTCACTTACATTGAAAGCCTTATTATGTTCACTAGAAGTTGTTTCCAACTTAATGGTACAAAACATGAATGCCTGTGTATATTCTTTGCGAGCTCGTTTTCAGCTCTGATTGTAGTTTCAAAGCCAGTGTTTCTCTCCCTTCTGCTTGTAAGTAACATCATGTTGGTGGCCTTTCTCCTATTTTGAAGAACTACAGTTCCTAGCATTGGGTTGCTAAATGTTGGATTTCAACTCTCAGAAGCCTTAGCCAACATATCCAACATGGCCAGAGATCAGGCATTCTGGGAGTTCAACACAACTGGGAAATCAAGATGAGGAACCCTTGTCCTTTGTTACTTCAACCGGAACTGGTAGTAGGCTAGCATTTGGAAACTTAATGCGGAGTATGTCTGTGAAGATTCTCAGCCATCCTGGTGTGAGTTTATCTGGAAGTTGAGTCATGGCTACAGGACTTCTTTTTCTTGAGAGATAGAAACGTTTTGCTGCTCATCCAAACAGCTTCATCAGACTGATGAAGCTGTTTGGATGAGCAGCGAAACATTCTATCTCTCAAGAAAAAGAAGTCCAGTAGCCATGACTCAGCTTCCAGACTCAGTGTGGAGCTAGCTGAAAGATGCTGCAAACAAGACCCCAGATGGATTTGGTTCCTATTGAATAGCCCTGTCGAGATGTTTTGGAAAGATCCTATGGGGATGCACCTAGTGGGGAGAGGAAGGATATATTGTAGCTCTTTGTTTTAATGGTACTGAAAACATGGATGGAACAAATGATGGATGAAGGAACGGAATTTACTTTCGGTGTCTTCAAACCAGTACATGACCTTTGAATCATTTCAGTTCAAACTGGAACTCTGTTATCAAAGTTGATTCATGTGTCATGTAATGTTATTCATTCATACACCTTATTTTCAAAGTTTACATTCTGTTTTTATCTGTAGTTCAAAACCCTGAGGCCTGGCATGGAGTGAGCTGAGATTATTTTTTTAACAGCAGTTTCTGCTCAAGCTACGCCATGCATGGTGACCCTTGAAGTCATGCTGATGTGCTTAGAAATATATAAAAAAACTTAGAAACTGAACACTTTCCCAAAGAGATGAGGATATTTGCTCAAAATCTCTCTCTCTCTCTCTCTCTCTCTCTCTCTCTCTCTCTCTCTCTCTCACACACACACACACACACACACACACACACACACACACACACACACACACACACACACACACACACACACAAGGGGGGCTCTTTCCTGATGATACTTTTTTAGTACCAAAAGTATTGAGAGATATTTAGGAGATACAGTATATAGAAATCTCCTTAGTGGGCCTCTACCACCAAGTGGGGCAAACACTAAGAAGAAAAAGAAGAGTATATACAGTAGAAATCTCCTAATTATTTAGGATATATAGTATATAGAAAGACATAACATTATTAAAGTATATGTCAGTGTTTGCTGCGCGCGCGCGCACACACACACACACACACACACACACACACACACACACACACACAGAGAGAGAGAGAGAGAGAGAGAGAGAGAGAGAGAGAGAGAGAGAGAGAGAGAGAGAGAGAGAGAGAGAGAGAGAGAGAATCACCTGGCAATGTGTGCAGAATTTATCATCTGTTGTCCTTGCCTCTGCCACCCCATACTATTCACGATGAAAGTTTTCAATACCATAATGCTACAAAGTGGGTATTATGTTGATTTATGCTAATCAGCCGTATAGATGCTGTCATATTATGCTGTTAAGTGATGACATTGGAAAAAATACTGTGACTTCTAATGTCAACAGATCAGTAGTGCTTGAGGGAAGTAATAGCACACCTTCTTAGTTGTTGGTTCTTTTGAGGTATTGTTTTGAATCTGGAGTTTTGAATCATTGCTTTCTTCTGTCAGAAATATCTGTATAAACATTGGTATAATGGAAAAACTACTAAGATCCAAGTTTTTGCTAGAGGTTGTATATATTACCTATGGTAGGATCCAGTAAATGCTGGATTATGATAAACCACACTTTAATGGGGCTGGACATAGAAATGTGTGCATAAAACTAAGGACAGGGGAAAGTTATTCTGCTTATTCTAATACCAAGGACTGCACTGAGTGCATAAAGTAAAATGTTCAGGAACTAACTAGGTACTTGAACTGATGAGAGATGTCCCATCAATGGAGTGAGGAAGAGGTGATTTCCCACCCCATTCAGCATCACTCTGTACCACCTGGTTCTGCTCTGGAGGAATGCCCCCTCAGTGGCAGGTATTGAAGCTGTTTGCATCTATGGGGGAGAAAGTAATTCCTCTTCCTGGATCTATTGTTTGGAAATGCAAATACCTAGCTTGATTCTGCCCTCTGATTCTGAAGTGATCAATTACATGCTTGATCTGTTTCCCAGAGTGCCCAACGAATGAGAAAAGACTGGGTGAGCAGGAAGATTTTAAGAGGCCAATCATAGCTCTTCAGGATTGGTTCCAATTGGCTATATTGTACCTAGTGGGTTTACTAAATTTTACCCCAATCCCCAGATGGAGCACATGGGTCTTCTGCATTAACCTCTCCCTCACCCAACAAGGGGTTGTATGTCTCAAAGAGCCAAATGGAGATGAGGGTTAAGTAGGTGTGTGCATGACCTATGTCCATTTGTTTGAAGAACTGGGTATGAAACCCAATGCCTGACTTCAAATGCAGGTTTAACAACAGTGCTGCTGCTTCCCACCTCATCTAAGGGCATTTATACACGACCCCTAAACTCTGGGGCAAATGGCTCCCAGCTCCGGAGATTAAAAATGTTTACCCACCAGCTCCGGAGTTAACAGGAAATTAAGTGCGACCCCGCCCACTTTAGCACGTCCCAGCGCAGCTTTCAGGTACCTGCTTTTTGGATGTGACAAATATTTGATCCGGTGTAAGGATAGTGAGTGCGGGGCTCTCCTGGCTTCTGTTTGTTCTTTTTTTGCGCCCCGCCCCTTTAAGAGATCTTAATGCTGCCGGGAACAAAACGGAGGTAAACCGGCATTCTTTTCTTTCTTTTTTCTCCCTCCCTCACGCAGCCAGCAACCAGGAAGTGCAGAGGGGGGGTGGGGACAGAGGAAGAGCGACGAACCCCTAAGATCTCTGGTCCGAATTTAAGTGGCCAGAGGATCTTAGGGGTCGTGTAAAAAGGCCCTAAGAAGACTGACTGGCAAATATAATCTTGCCAAATACTTTACATCTAAGAATGTAACATATTTTGCCATATTTGGACTTTGAAAAAGAAGGTATTGACCTCGAAATCTTGCAGTGATTTGTGTTACTTTATTAGTGGCTTACAAAGATATCACCTATAGCCTGGCTCTTCAGGACTTTCAGGAATGACCATACAATGTTTCTCACTAGTAGAATTTTTTTTTGTAGGGGTGGGTGGGTAGGTTAGGATCTAGAAAAAAAAAGAGAGAATAAAATAATTTGAAGGCTGCATGTTGCTACAGTTCAATTAGGGGGGAGCAGCCTCAAAAAGGTTCTTGGGAGACTGGCTGGGAGGTAAAAAGGATGTCAAAATGGTGATAGGAAGGAGGAAGAAAAAGGATCTACATCAAGTCAAGAGTTTCCCTAGTGTAATGAATATAGTTTCATGTATCACACAGGTTTAGGAACTTTGGCCAAAGAATACTTAAATCCAGATGTGGACCATACAGCCTTCTAATCTGATTAAAAGCATATTGGATTGATATGTTGGCCTGCTTCTTCAACAGCCCAGTGTGATAGTAACACATTCTTATAGCATGTATTTACACAGTATACAGAAAAGACAGTAGTTCAAGTTCAACAAAGGAAAATTAATTCAACAGCTCAGAACTGGATTTTGTAAATGTTTGGGAAGTACCTGAAACTTCTGCATAAAGCTAAAGTGTTGTGTGTGTGATCATGCTTTTGGACAGAATATTACCAGAGACATTCATGTAAGAACATTTTTTATAACCGGCGTCCCAAAATCAGAAGTGAGGATGGGTCAAGAGGGAGGAGATGTTGGCTGCTGGCTGCTGCTTTTGTAGAGGAGAATGGTTGAGTACAAAATTAGTTTTGCAGCACGTCAATTGTCAGTAATCCTCTTCTCACAGCATAACGACTATTTCATCAAATCTCGTTATTGTTTAAAAATCCCACGCAGCTCCAAATGGCACCATATTGTCCCTATGTTCCCGCTAAATACAGTATGGATAGGCCTATAATCAGTGCATATGTGTTTTTTTCTGGCTGAAAAATTATCTGTTCATTCATGGTACATGGCGCCTTAAATAACATGACCTTCACCTTCCTTCTATTGGGGAATTTTACCTCTAAGGCTAGATTCTAGCTGGGTCATTTCTCATCTAAAGCGTCGGTAGATTTATTGTCTAAACCCAGCCTGAACTCAGTTCTCTTCTTTTGATCACTATATTAATTTAACTGAAGAGCCTCTAAAACAAAGGCAACATTTGACAGAATGGAAGCAGAGGATATAGTGATACAAGACCTCCTTGGAAAGGAAAGTTGCCCTGAAGAAGCAGCAATAGATCAAACGCTCTTCATTCTCCAGGCATGTCTATGATAATAGAAGTTAGCATTAGTCCATTCTTTTCATTGACACATTGTTTGTTTAAGGATGAAACTCTCTTTCACACAGAGGCTGCAAGGACCATTTTGCTATACAGGATGGGGACTTTTTTGGTTTCAAAGTTAGGAAGGGATTTGGGCTTTTTTTCTTCTATATTTAAGGACAGCTTTTGAAAGAAGGCTGTTCAGATACATACAGTTTGTGCTCATTAAAGTAATCATTGTTAGCTATGGATACAATGGGTGTGTCTATCAGGTCTCTCAGACTCGCAAAAAGAGGAATCCATCAGAAATGAGAGAATGTATGCAAGTCCCTGTGCTGCTGTTCTTTCTAGACTGCATGGAGACGGCTCTTCCTCTGAGCAATACAGTATCATCTCCACCAGTGCAGGAGGGTATAGGACCAGTGTGTAAATACTTATGATATGGCCACCTATATGACAAAACCTTCTTCTAGTTCCCTCTCCATTGCTGCCTTCTGTGCTGCTCAGAATCTTGCCCTGATGAATTTCCTTGCTCTTCAGAACAGGTTCTGGGGATGCATGGAGCGCTGCCATGGGGGGGGGGGAGACGATGGCCTCATACTGATGACAGAAAAATGACTAATGTACCCTCTTTGGGGTGCAGGGGTGTCCCCCCCCATGGTTTTTAGAATCCAACATGTCTCTCCAAAATTATTTAGAAAATATGTTGAGGCTTTTGCAAGTGGGCCATCTTTTTTGAAAGAATTCTGTTGTAAGGATGCAGGTCACCAGAGCAGGTACAGGCACTTTCCTCCAAGGTTCCAAGGTGTGTGTGTGTGTGTGTGTGTGTGTGTGTGTGTGTGTGTGTGTGTGTGCGCGCGCGTGCATGCGTGCGTGCACGCCACATACACATGCAGCACATGCAGCACACACACATTCACATGCACATGCACAGTGTCCAGACCTCTGGAGACTGTCTTCCCTGTAGCAAGAGAAAGGGCCCATGTATCTAGAACAGCTCTGTTCAGGCAATCAACAGGGAAGTATGTAGAGAAAAAACATGTGACTGGGGAGCAGGGGGTGGGAAGGCATTCCATAAGCCCTGACCACCACACCTTACCCTTGTGATGCAGTGGTTAAACTGCTGTACCACAGCTATTAGAGATGGGCACAACTCAAAAAAATGGTGTTTCGTTTGTCGTTTGGTCGTTTAGGGGTCAGTTTTGGTTCGTTTTCATTTTCGTGATGTTTTTTGCAAAAAAATTCATTTTTGTTTCGTTAGGTAATGAAATGAAAAAACGAAAACGAAAATGAAAAATTGCTGTTTCGTTAGCATTCTTTTTAGTTCAATACATCTGCTGCAACGAAAATGAAAAACACAGCAAATTTGGTCGTTTCATTTTCGTTTTCGTTTTTTTTTTTTAAAATTTTTTTGTTTAGTTTTCGTTGCATAACGAAACGAAAAAACGAAAAAGAAAAAGAAAAATCACTCGTTTCGTGCCCATCTCTAACAGCTATATCTGTGCTCACAACCTGGGGTTTGATTCCAGGTGGCAGGCTCAAGGTTCACTCAGCTTTGCATGTTGTTGACACAGACAGAGAGTTTAGGCTGACTTCCTGGAATGGTAACGATGTCGGTGCATCCCATTGTCACCACTGTACATTTGCCAGGCTTAATGCCTGCATCAAGCTTAGGTCTGAGCTGTGTAAGCTTCATAAAGTGATCGACAACAAACAAGTCAGGCTGCAAAATGGCTGGATCCCATAGAGTATTTTATGTTCTCTGCTGAGATATTTATTCACCTTTTAGGAGAGCTCCCCTAGTGCTCTCCTAATCCATCACATCTGAGGTGACCTTCTCAGCCTGACTTATCTCCCTACCCTCCTTGGGCAGTAAATGTAGGGAAATTCTAACTGTCCTCAGTCCCACAGTCCCACATTCCATATGTAGATGCAACAGTTCTTGCAATAAAACCTTACTGCACATTGTGTTTGGTGTGACTAAGAATGGCTCCTGATTTTTTTCTGGGAAGTGTGGTAAACTGGGGATGCCAGAGATTATTGCACAGATGTGGCCTTACATGACTATTTGGCAGGCAGATTGAAGCCAGCAACTTCTCTCAAACTGCTTCTTGTTGCCCGCAGATTAATTGCCAGCACCCTTTGGTATGCATTGTGTTATACATTTTTTAAAAAGTAGCTTGCCTGACTGTTTTGGGGATAAATTGCCAAGAATGCTTGAAGGATTAATTGTGGCATGGCATACTTCATTTTGCAACCAGTACAACCCACAATTCACCAATGAACAGTAAAGGAGGTATTGATGACAGCAGATCATTTGAGAATGTGCCCCCCCCACACACACACACACATCTCACAAATGGGTGGCCTAGTGATAGGAGGGGATGATGACTAAATAATATAAGAACTCCACAGGGAGAAATGAAGGGTAAATAAACTACAGGAACTACAAGATGTTAGGTTGTAGATAAAGGAATAATTTCTAAAAACAAGAGTAATGTGTATTTTGTAGCAGTGAGATAAGGAGGTCAGATCTCAATGTTTAGATTAGGTTGAAAGTTAATATATTAATAGAACATAAAGAAGCATTGATTCTAGTCTATGCATTTATTAATTATATAATGCCCACCCTTTCTTTCCAAAAAGCACTATATGGTTCTAACAAGATAAAAAAGACAAAATTAAAAACTAAACTGTTATTGTTATTTCAATCATTTATTCAGTAACGGTTAGAATCCTTTTATGTAAGTTTGGTGTAATTTGGTGTGTCTCACTGTGGCTAATCAACAAGCTGCCACAGCAATGTTTGCTCACATGCCTTGTGACAACCCTAATGAGCAACTGATCTACAGTATGTCTCTGCAGCTTGACAATTAGCAAAGATTAGCTATAGCAAGTTAAGTAGACCTTCGCACACTTGATCTGAGAAGCAGACAATTGATTTTCTTTATACATTTCTGGTATTTGCATACCATCTGACATAGATAACTCCTAGAAATTTAAATTATCCATGCCACTTCTCAATGCATTTTTGATTTCCAGATATTTTGTTTGTTTTGATTATACTCTGCATATAATCAATATGCCTTCTTCTCATAAGGTGATTCAAGTTGGCTCAAAAAAATTAGAATTATACATGCTAACAAATTCAAAATACTATAAATAAATTATATTACAAACAAAAAGTAGTCAATATTAAAATGAAGATTAAAAACAAATTTAAAGCATTGCAACATAACATTTAAAATTAATAAATACAGTATTCTCTCCAGGTAGCAGGACATTTGCTGATTGTATAACAGAATGAGTGGGTTGATTGACAGGTGAGTGCTGGATGAGTAAGTGTTAGAACAAGGGCAAGAACATGACCCCATGAATCTTTGTTATGATTGGCTGCTTTCCCAGTTCCAGATCAGGGGGGGGATATATAAGAGTGGTATACTTAGGATTCAGATTGGTAGTTGAGATTGTGAATAAGAGATAGGATTGTGAATTTAGCAATGATAAAGATGGGATTTTGAAGTTTGTTGGGATAAGCCTTAGATTAGGAATAGATATGAAAAAAGATATATGAGCTGGGATAGATAAGAGTTGTGATGAATAAAGTGCAAGTATGTGAGATGAGTAAAGAGAGAGAATTGGAACGTGGCGAGATAGATGAAAAGGCTGTGTGAACTATCTATAACGTGTTTTACTATTATCATCATTTTTACAGTGCTCATCATTTATTCTTTCTTAAAAATAAAAGCAGTAACAGACCGAACAAAAGGCTGATGCGAAACCTTCCACACAGCGAAGCTGTCCAGATGTCCCAAGTATCTAGAAAATGACGTGAAGGAGTGGCACTGGATGTCTGACTGAGTAGCAGTAGGAGAAGAGCCATGGATTCAAATCACTGTGTAGTATTAAAAGGTGGCAACTCCACTGAGGAAGGCTTGAGGGTGTCACAGGAGAGCACCTCATCATTCCTGTGGAGACACAGTGCTCGGGTTCACGTGACCTTCTGTGTTGAATTCTCCTGTTCTACCTGCCCTTCTGCACAGCCTGCTTGGTCACCCAGTGCTGATCTATATGTGTTTGTCTTGCAGATAACTTTATGTTGGGGATGGTATGATTCAGCATGATCCCAAAGTCCACTTAGGACCTGCAGTGCAGCTCCATCTAAATGTGGAACAGCCATTCTTATGCCTTTCTAACTTAGCATCTGCTGTACCTCCACCTTTAAAATTACTAAACACAATGGTTAACTTCACCAAGCTTTGCCTTTTAATGGAAGTAGGGAATACATAGGGCATTAGATAAAATGTGTGGTTTTCTTTTAATGTCAGTTTACATATGAAGTTTTTTTATTAGTTCTTTGTCTTTGTGTCCTATCCAGAACTATCCTTATGAGATGTTGTGGTCATTTATGTTGGGAGCTACCTGTTCCAAGTACACAGTAATTCTTTCTTTAAAAATAAATAAATCAGTGCCTGGATATCTGTCTCTGCAAAGCCACAAAAAGCTTTTTTTGAGAATCTGTAATTTATTAAGCATGTTCAATGCACTTGACAAAGGTAAATAGGGGAAAAGAAAGACAGGCCCCTTCCTCAAGGAGCCCTGCCTCTAGATTCTGATCAGGGAAAAGACTACAAAGAGAAATGAGGTGAAGAGACAAGGTATCAACACATATCAATGAGCAATGTAATTAAATATTTGGAGTAGTGGAGGAAATAAGGACACGGCCTCCATTATCTGGGGCTAAAACAGTAGCTGTTCTATTAAAGGAAGCTGGCATAACGTGTGTTTGTTAAGAGCATTTTGAGGAGGCTAGGTTGAGGTGGCCATTTTTTTTAGCATTTTCAGCTAATTAAGAGATCAGGTTAGCACAACCCACACATTTGGTCAGTTCTAACCCATTTCTTTCTTGAGAGAGTAAGGTACCCTTGCAACTCTCAGGGTCATAAAATAAGTTCGTTATGACCATCAACAGTCCCAGCTTTATGAATGTTTTCGATCCCAGCCCAATCTGTGAGCTTGTGTGAGATGACTCTATCAACATTTTCCTCTTTTTAAATTTTTTCATAGTGGTCCTTCTTCCAAATTTCTAGGTAGTTTATCTATCTGTTTTGTGGTGGTGGTGGTTGTATTTACAGTATATACCACCCATCTAGCAACACGGCCACTCTGGGCGGTTTACATGTTACATCATAACAAAAGAAACAATACAATATAAAAATAACATACAAACAAAACAAAAGAACTGAAACAGCAGTAAAATCATTAATACATTTAAATTTATAGAAACATAGAGCAGCAGGCGGAGTGGACAAATTAGTATGTCAGATAGTGAAACACATAATTAATGGTCAGAGAAAGCAGATCTAAAGAGCCATATCTTTAATTGTTTTTTAAGACCAACAGTGTGGGGGTCAAACTAATCTCAGGTGGAAGTTGGATCCACAAACCAGGGCCACTATCAAGAAGGTTTGATTCCTTGTTGTTGATTTGTGTGCCTCTCTTGGCATTCAAATGACCTGCCTGAGATGAACAGATGATGCGAGAGGAATTTTTCGGGAGGAGCCGGTCTGCCAGATGACAAGGTCCCCAACTGGTTAGGCCTTTGTATATCAATGTTAAAATCTTGAAGTCAATACGGTGGCGAATTGGCAGCCAGTGCAATGCAGCCAGGGCAGGGGAGATATGTTGGTATCTTCTCAACCCTGTTATTAATCTGGCCACAGAGTTTTGTCTTTTCCAAAGGGTCTCACCTTCTAATGGTTAGTTTATCTGAAAATCTGGTCAGGCAAGAAGGGAGTCACTCATAGGCCTTGTTACTGTTTCCCACCTGAATTCTCATGGGATCTCTCAAATCTTGTATCTTAATAGGAGTTCAGCCAGTACATTGTGGGAAACTCATAACTGTAAAGCAGATCAAGGAGTTCTTTCTCCTACATCCACCTATCTCTAGTCACCCCACCAAGGAAGTCTGCTGAGGCAGATAGAGAGCATACCTACTGTATCTATAGGATTTATTTGAAGTTTAGTATGAAGTTGAGGTATGTAATATATTAAAAGTTCAGTTCTGAGGAAAGACTGCACACCTACAGGAATGCAGTATGAACATAACCAAATTCCCCTGATCAGTGGGACCTATTCCCTGCTTAGGATAACAGCCATATAGAACATTTCTGGCTCTTGAATCAAATTCTTTGTCCAATGTCTATCTCAATGTTCCATCTCTATATCAAATGGAAATGGAAAAATGTGATAGTGTTGAAATTAAATAACACATTTTTTATGGCTAGTGCCAATAAATCTGCTTAAAGATGCATTACCACTTTTCTTGAGGGATAATTTAGACTATGTATCAAAAGAAAGGGAATCAATAGTTTTTTCTATTACAAATAATTGCCTGTTTGACTCCATTCCATTTTTCTCCTTTATTTATTTTCGTCAACGAAATACTTCTACCAAGAGGGCCTTGTGTTTCAAGTGTGCAGCAGTAATAAGTTTTTTCAAAGGAGGAAGAAAGAAAACGAAAGCCTCTTTGCTTGAGGTAATATGACACACAAACTCCTCCATTGCTCCACTAGGAAGATCACCCTACGGTGGAAGAAGTGATTTCACTTCAGGTCATGTAGCAGTCAGATGAACTTTTGTGGATTAGTGAATTAATGAGAAACACTGCATTTAATATATTGGGAAGGCAAGCTCACAAATGAAATTCACTTGGGCAAAGTTTCATGAACAGGTCACTAACATTTTTAAGTAGGAGGGGTTGTTCTGAAGCACAGTAGCTGCTGAAACAGGTCCATGCTGGTCCATGCCCAATACTGGTCCATAACCAATGTTTTATACAATTATTCATGTATAGAGCTTGAAGAACAGGCAACCCCATAACCCTCCAAGTGTTGTGGGCCTACAGATGTTTTAGGAACATCTGGCCCTCTGGATGTTGTCAGACTGTAAACTGACCACTAGCTACTGTATACCGACTATATAGCTAGTGGTCATGATGAAGAGATATGGTTAGAAGAAATTGTGATCAGCGTTGATCACAAACCTGACTTGACATCACAAACCTTGGTACATACAGTATATAATTAAACCAGTAATAATGGCAATTCAGGTTGAATCTGTACATAGAGGAGCAAAGTGTTCTGCTTATATACCGACCCATACCACTACAAGTAGTCTCTGGGCGGTTTACAATTTTGATTACAGTGTGCAGGCTACACATTGCCCCCCCCCCAGCGAGCTGGGTACTCATTTTACCGACCTCGGAAGGATGGAAGGCTGAGTGAACCTTGAGCCTGCTACCGGGGATTGAACCCAGGTCGTGAGCACAGTTTTACCTGCAGTACAGGCATTTAACCACTGCGCCACGAGGAGAATAAACCAGGGCTGTAGTGCCAGAACAAATTAGTGCCAGAACAAATTAGACCATTTCACACTGCTAGTGATTTTTCAAATGTGGGTTTGGTGGTTGAACAGGAAGGGAACAGAAGCAGGGTTTGTTTTGGCTTCTAGTAGGGAGATAGGAAAGAGTAGGCTGGCTAGCCAGCACTGCCTATTTTCTGATGTGAAGAACATTAGATAAATACCATGGCCTCAATGATGCATGCTGTCCTAACTTCACAGGATACCACACAGAAGAATTTCAAAGCTGTGAGAAGAGACTCCAGCAGAGAGTGAAAATGGGGGTACTACAAGTTGTCCTAATTTGCCCAAGACAGTCTTGGTTCCCATTGTCACATAACTGGAAGGCATGGATGAAACAGGCCAAAACTCAATCCCTTCCAGAAATTCTTAAACACCCTTTCTTTCCCATTCCAATTTTTGTCTCGTTGGAATTTTTTTCCTTATGCAACCTCAAACAACCCTCCTCACATTAAGTGCATCTGAAGGGGAGATGACGGCTCTACTGCTTCATTTCACTTCATCTGCAGATCTAGAAACAGAGATCAAAATAGGTAAGCTGTGTAGATCTTGGCTATCTGGTGCACATATGGTATACTTCTGCTGTGAATGATATTTGGGTGAATCACCACCATCCTATGTGTAGAAGCTCCAGTTTTCCATGTCATGGACCTTTTCAGAATGGTTAGAAGAAGAACTTTTCATTCTTGTTAAAAGGGTAAATGCAAAGCAGTACTGGGGTAGGGGGAAAGGGAGGTTTGATCTGTGTTTTTATGTATTATACTTCTTGCCAGATTTACATTTAAATCTTTGAAAAACAGGTAGCTTTCAAAGTCACATATTTTCTTCTTATCCCTGATTTGGTTTTTGTTGGGAGAAGGTAGGATCCTTGAATAACATGACAAGAAGAGTGTTTGCAAATATCCATGGCCCAAGGAGGCAATTCTCTTTAGACCAACAGCCTTATTCATTCACATTCCAGAATTATACTCTACACTACAGTACTAGATAATAATAATAATAGATACGTCATGATACAGATTGAGCAGTACAGGAGAACATCTGGGAGCATGATACATACACACACATTCACACATGCACATGCGTGCCCACCTCCAATTCTTGAGAGAGAGAGAGAGAGAAAAGAGTGCCAGAAGAGCTGACGGTTTCTATCCCCCTGACCATTCAGATAAATGTCAGATTTAAAATGGCATACAAAGTACAAAAGTACACAAACAAAACAGAAGGCCTTTCTTTTCTTCTATACCTATGCTTTCAGAACCAAACAGGAAAACAATTTATCTTGTTATTAAGGAAAGGAGATTATGATGACTTTGTAGGAAGTGAGGGTCTATTTCTTACTCACTATACAATAGAGTTCTAATCTTACTTTGGTGACCTTATCCTTTGGCATATTTCTAGTTTTTCAAAAGCACTTTGTACTCTCTGTGAAATTTTGTAATGGAAGAGGAGGATCGTCTTGTTATGTGCTTCAATTCAAAAACTAAACAGTCTTCTGACTTAAAATAATATTCAGTAGAATCTTCTTACAGCCAATTGAATGTTTTCTTCTTCAGAGAATGACAAATAAAAGGATTGCACAGACAAACATTGTCCCTGAATAAGTCCCCTTCACTTTGGTGGCACTTGAGCAGCAGTAACACTAAGTGGATTGAACGAAAAAACAAACAAACCACCAACTCACAAGTAAGCCAAGTTCTTAAGGGGTGTTTAAGTACCTTCTGTGTTTTAGCCAACTCTACAATTGTGACTTTAAACTTCTTAGCAAGATGGGTAGCATAACTTGGTATAACTTGGTGAATTTTGGAAGTACTGTAGAAGATAATTGGACCTAAATTGTAAATGGAACACACTTAGAAGTACTTGGGGGCATATACTTTATCTGATGACAAGGGATTGTATCCATTTTAGGTCATCTGATTTTAATTTGTATCGATTTCAATTGAAACAAATATATGGTTGATCTTTCCAACTGGTTTCAGTGGGATTTGTATCCTGTATACTTAAATCTTGTTCCAAACCAAATTACTTTCAAATCCCACATTCTGATTTTGAAATTTTAGTGCAAAAATCCTAGTTTGGGGCCCGCTTTAGAAGTTTGGGTGTTTGTTTATTAAGTGAGTGTTACACATTATCCTTTCTTATGGAAATCCTTAGCTTTTTACCTTCATATGCATAACCTCTGCAATTAATGACAAATGAGAAACTTAAATAGAGTTCTTATCTGATTCCATCCCACCTGTGATCGTCACCCCACCAAGGTGATCGAGAGGGTGTCCACCATCCGGCTCTAGTCATTGCCATGTCAGGGGACTGAGATTGCCCTGGGCATGCTGTAAGATGACCTCCTCAGGGGAAGAGGGGGATGCTTTGACATGAATGTTTGCACACCACCTCCATGGTGGCATGTGGCAGGCTGCTCAGTATATTAGTTATACACCTTGTGGGTAATGGGTTGACTTGGTCCTAGAGATTATCAAGGATTTGAGTACATGGAAGGCCTTGTATCCCAAGACCAGAGTTCTACCATCATCCTGCAGTGTAAATGGAGGGTGGATTGTGAGGCCCATTGCATTTATCACTCACACAGAGGGGTTAATAGGGAGGTCTGCAGGGTAGTCATGATGCAGTTTGGAGCAGTTGTGGGTCACCTGGAGATAGTGGTAGAAAAGGAGGAGTTGTTTTGAGAAGATGGGGTGCACCTGTCAAATAAAGGTTTGGATATTTTCTTGGGTGACATCAGGAGGGGTCTGGAGGTGGAGTTGTCCCACCAGGTTGGGTGGCATGGGCCATAGCAAGACTAGGCCCATGGCCATGGCGGTAGTGCAGGAAGTAATGCAGCTGGTGATTCATGGGGGAAATATCTGATCCTAGACCATCCAACCTTAGGATGCTGCGGATCAGGATATTACAGGGTCGAGGGAAGGATGCGATGGGATGCCTCATCGGGCCAAGAGTCACCAAGAATGGGATTTGAGGTCACAGTGGGGGTTTGGGGTCGGAGGTGACTGGCCACCATGGGTGGGGGGGTTGCTTTTTATTTCCATAGAATAAAATGTACTATCGGGCATGAAATGCACATATTTACATTACAGAAATGCATTTCCTATTTGGAAGCATCCATGTCACAGTCAGTTAGATGGCAACTTTATATACTAAATTTACATATTAAAGTAACTATCAATATGAAAATTTTAAATTCCCAACCTTCTGAAGCAGTTAATCTAATATTCATCATATCGAGCTGTCTGCCATTTAATCTCCCCCAAATCAGCCTATATTTTATCATAGCTTTTGAATATTTATATTGTCATTGCTGTCCATCACCTTCAGTCACCACAGGACAAGGTGCCATATTGGTAGGACAAATTCTGTCATGCATCATGTCCACTGAGCTTCATGCCATAAAACAAACACACCATCAATGCCCACAAAGAAGATCTACACTGGCCTTCCTTTGATACCTTCCAGTATATCCAGCACAAGTCCCACCCATCCCAGCACTCCGGGTTAGAGGGGATCATGTTAGTCTAGAACTAAATCATGGGTTGGCATTGTGCACCCTCCCCAGGAATTCCTCATCCCCAGCATCTCAAACTACCACCACCCTACTTAAAACATTTTAGAAGAAATGAGGGATTACAGAGGACATAATGTTGACATGTTTGGGTGCTGACTACAACCCAATTTTGAATTTTAAGTGACCACTAGATGATGCAAAGGGCATAGATCCAAAGATGTTGCAAAAGTTCAGATTTTTTTTTTTTTTTGGGGGGGGGAGGAGTCATTGGAATTAGTGCAGCCCCAGGCTCTGTGGATGGATGTAGGCAGCCCCATTATTTCTGGAGACTGCCAAGCCTGATCTAGATTGTCACAGACCTCCCTATAATGACACTTCCCAGATTTTATTTGGACACTTCAGCACCCCTCTCCACACTCTTTTAGATGGAGAAACTCTTGAAGCATAATTTGGATTTGGGGTCTAGGGGGAGGGAATGGATCTCCCTAGCACCTGTAGTGCCATACTTCATATTTACTGTATATACTTGAATATAAGTCCAGTTTTTCAGCCCTAATTTTGGGCTGAAAAAAGGGCCCATCGACTTATATTCAGTTCAATATTTTTAGCCACTGAGGCAAGTGCTTGGATCGATGGCTAAAAGTCATTTTAAACATCGTGCACCACTTCTCCTGACCCTCCTCTGCATCACGGGAAAGTGGCATGTGATGTTTAAAATGACTTTTAGCCACCGAGGCAAGTGCTCACAAAGGAGGAGCTGCCAGGCCCTGCTGCATTTCCCACCCTAGACTTATACTTGAGTCAATAAGTTTCCCCAGTTTTGGGGGCGGGGGTTAAATTAGGGGCCTCAACTTATACTCATGTTGACTCAATTATATATGGTATATCCCAGCTGGAGAATGGACAAGTGCACAGAGGAGATGGGGAGGAACTATGTGGTGCCTGTGAAATACCTGTGTAGGTGCCACACCAAACCAGGCTGAAATATTGAAGTGTGGTTTGTGCCATTTCTGCTCCTGACCCTGTGATGTGCCCCCCCCGGATGCCATTGATTCAATGGTTTACACAGAATGTGTAATTTGTACATGTTGTGTAAGTTGCACTAAAATATATGAAACTCTAATAGCTGTTGTTTTATTCCCTGTACTATAAAAACCCTGAAGCATCCCAGAACAGTTATTTTTATCTTTTAAAACCACCAGATAGTCCTTCTGTGCCTCTTTCTTAAAATGAAGGCAGGTTGGAAAAATTTCTCAACTAGATGGCTTATTGTATTCAGGCAGCATTTATAGCTGAGAACAAGGCATTGGCAAACAGCCTTTCCCATCCCTAATGGAAGTATATTAAAACATTTGAGTACATAGCTTCTATAAATTGGAAGACTCACATCCACATTCCTCAAACTACAAAGCTACTTGGATGAGTAGCAAAACGTTTCAATCTCGCCAAAAAAGAAGTCCAGTTGCCATGACTCAACTTCCAGATGCCTAATAGTGCTGATTTTAATCCAGCTGGATTGTGATGATAATGTTCTTGAAGCCTATCAAGGTCAGTCCTATCATTAGCGTGCTTCATATGAGAATCATGTTAGCTGCCGAGAGTGACCATTCATCCAGATGGACTGGACAGAAGTTAAATAAATAAATAAATAAATAAATAAATAAATAAATAAATAAATAAATAAATGCTGAATGAGCGTTACCATAGCACACAGATACCATATGGCTCTGGACATAACGGGAGTAGCCTCATTTTGAGGTTGCTATCTCAGGCTATTGATGTTGGCCAAGGTTCTGGAGGACCCCACTGTATGGGCCACTGGATGGCTTCTAAATAAATAAATAACTCTGTCAGTTTCATATTATCCTGTGGTGCATTAAAAAACAAACAAACATAGCTCCAATGCGTTCCCACAAATGCACAAACTGTGATAAATTATTTGAAAAACTGAACAAAAATAAAATTCTTGACCATTTGTACAGGTTAAAAATTAATAGATGTGGATATTCTTCACGGTTATAGAATCATGTTCCATATGTCTGCCCTAGTAACACTATTTCAGCACCAGTATGGTTTGCAGGTGATGCACTCGGAACACTAAGAATGAACAGTTGAATTTCTTAGCTCAAGATTTTTAAAAAACAAACAGCACTTGTTTTTAAACTCTCAGGTTATTTCTACCCTGAATGTACAGAAATTTGTGGCTTAGGAAAGGCCAGTGGCGTAAAACAAAATTCTGCTTCATCTCTGAGCCTGCCCCAGTACTCCTAAACCAGCTTGACACATCCTCAGATACAATGGAGGATGCAGTCCCATTGCCAGGCCTGAAGTAATGTTCAGTTGACCTTTTGTTGGGCTTTCATAAGCAATGGGATGAAAAGGAATGTTCCTTTGCCTCAGGCAACAAAAAGTCTTCAGCCACTTCAAGTGTTACCGAATGAATTTTATCATGTTTTCTGATAGGCATTTCACTCTGTTCAGAGGAGACCGGCTAGAAGTAAAAATAAAGGTAAAAAAAATCCTTATACTCCGCACAAATAAAACAGGCTATTTCAATGGACATATTTCTTGCGAGTCAGTTTCCACCATCTGTTCTGTCTTTAATTCTGAATGCAAAGAAGGGTATATTTCACCATTATACCTGTAAACAATGATATAACTAATTTAAATTCACATATATGTGCTCACGATACAACAGGCATCTGGGATTTCTCCTGTATATTTTGGGCACAAATTGAAGACACAGTGTTCACTTTCCATACAGCAAATATCTTGCATCCCGGAGAGCTATTTCCTGGAATACAAGGTCTTTCCTATAAGCTGATTTCAGTATATCTAGAAGGGGTCCAAGGTTGCTCAGTAAACTAAATCAGAGAGTTATTTTTTACAATGCTTTCCTTGTCTTCATCCAAATCCCCCCTGGCTTGAATGACAGCTTGGCAGATGCAAGGCATTAGATCAATCAGTTTCAATTGATGTTCAGTAGGAGATGGTGCAGGCTCTGTAGGGCAGGTGGTGTGTTTTTTCTGCTCCTTAGTCACATTACCACAAAAGTAGTCGTCTCTAGTACAGAACTCAGATGGCATGAGATACAAACCCACTACAAAATATACCACAGATCACTGCAGCTGGCAGTGAGCCTTTCTATAAGATAGGGTCAGGAACTGCAGACCCTGGGAATAAATCCAGCCATCTTGGGGATCTTGATCTGTTATTTGGAGGGTAAGGGTGTGAAAAAATGCTTGCTAAATTCTTTCCTCTTGTACACCAAAATGGCCCCAACTTGTTGAGACACCTTGATGAAGAATGCATTGAGACTCCACCCAAGAATGAGAAAAAGAAACCCCCCTTCCTCGCATTAAAACTCAGATTATTTGCACAGCGTATATCTCCACAAAACAGCGGGCCTTTCCACCTCAAGAAGCAAAATGTGCACACAAAGAGCAAGCAAAGAAGGACTGGTTCATGATTATGTCGACAGCCTATCCCATGAGACAGATTCTTAAAAGTTGAAGGAACAAAGCCATTGATAACTCTTTTATGCTGAATACACACTTTTGCACAAAATGGGCAATTCTTCCTGCTACAACAGTATCAAAAGCACTTGCATATTCATTGTTGTCATTGTTGGTGAGGAGAATAATTTCGCAGTTTCTCCTCATGCTTACATGCTTACTCTGGGGTGCTCCAAGTGACCACACCCCTTTCACATGTTGCTTCTGATTGGCGGTTTCCTAGCTTTTCTACAGGATTGTGCTCCATTCTAAAATGTGGAAATGACTTTCCTTGGGCTTAGTTACTGGGGTGAGGATTTTTAAAGCAAACTATGCCAGTATCTTGGTCCTATCCTTCTGCCTTTGATCCTGCTCACCATTAGAACATGCCCCACTGAAAAACTAGTCCATGCAGATTATCATTCTTTGCATTGACTATCTGGAAAATATTCTCTGGGATGGGGAGAAAATATGAGTCATAGAAACACTTCACAGACCACAAAGGGATCCATCTTAGACACCATAGATTGTCTGGTGCCAATCCCAAATGGATTTCAACCATCACTGCTCTTTTAAATCTTAATCTATCTCAAAGTAGAGAATGCATTTTCAGGTATCATGGTTAACAGATAATTGTTGAACTTGATAGTTCACTTGGCATATTAATTACATGGCTTTAATACAGTTACCATTAATTAGCTTTACTTCTGAGTAAACTGTCTCCAGGAGTGCCTCACAGCCCATCTCCTCTTGTTCAGGAGCTTCCTTCTGTGATGCTTTGATGCAGGTGGCTTTTGGGATTTTTGGGGGGAGGGCAAGGAAAAAAGGAATAGGATTCTTTCCTTCTGTTAACTTCCTTCAGTTAACTTATTTTAGGAACTACGGCATTGTGTTCAATCTTTGCCAATCTGTTTTGATGATGAAGGCATTTTGTTGAGACATCTATTTGTTATGACTGTAATATCCTGTTCAAAAAAATGGTCTCCAAATACGATCAGAATTGCTTCTCTTTTGTCTGCAGTCTCAGAGACTTGGAAACCTGCATTCCTTGCTCATAGAATCACAGAATAATGGAGTTGGAAAGGGGCTCTAAGGTCCTGTTCAATGCAGCAATTCAAATCCAAGTAAGGTATATCTGACAGATGGCTGTCTAGTTTTCCCTTAAATGCCTCCATTGCTGAAGCACTTGCCACTTTCTGAGGTAATTTCTTCCATTGTTGTACTGCTCTTACCAGCCATGATTGTGTTATCAGATGTACTAAAAAGGTATCTACATACAGCCCACTTTGCACCAAATTATGGTTCACCTGATATAAAGACAGAGGCAACAGTTTGCCAGAGCTGCTAGTAATATAGATTTGTTTAAAACTGTTCTTATTCGTAATTTTTCCATTAAATAAATCTGGAAGGTAAAAACAGACGGGGCAGCTTCAGGAATGTCTGAAGCCATATGGACAATTGTATATTGATATTTTCCTGTGGGAACAATCTATTTTGAAATAAGTTCTGCTTAATAAATTGTTTCATTTGTGCCACGTTGCAAGTGAGGAATAGTTT
This sequence comes from Phrynocephalus guinanensis, assembly GCA_037367245.1. Lineage (NCBI taxonomy): Eukaryota > Metazoa > Chordata > Lepidosauria > Squamata > Agamidae > Phrynocephalus > Phrynocephalus guinanensis. The sequence continues at coordinate 74,937,915 of CM074739.1, forward strand.
AGTATCTTATCAAACAAGTACAACAGCCAGTCAAAACATAGCTGTCTGGTAAGATTATGTCAAAATAAGAAGTAGCTGAAGGCACACAGTATTGGAACTGGTCTCTTTCTATATTCTGCGGCAGACTAACACAAGAGATTACTGTCAAGTCAAGTAGGAATGCCAGTGGATGTATATGGGAAGAAATACAATACTGCCAGCCTTCAGTTGGCACGGCAGCACTGACTGATTGATGGCTATCATTGTTGCCAGTCAGTTTGGAAAGCATACTGAATGTGCCACATATACCAGGAGCACTAGCAAGCGGCTGTCAGCAACATGAACAACAAACAATGTTGTAAAGAAGTGAGAGATACTGAGTAATGGCTGAAGATAGGGAGCCAGTCTACACAGTGAAAGCATTACCTTGAGGCCACTTCAAGCTTGGCGAGCACACTGGGTGAGTTTACATGTCTGCCACAAATGTCAGGTCACATTGTATTCTGTAGGACCTGGGACAGAAGAGTACAGATCCTGCCACTGACATGGAATTAAAAAGGGTGTTTTGTTGTTTCCAGATTCTTTTTTCAGAAGCAATGTGTCTTTAAAATTCGGAATAATAATGGCTTTCATTATATAGTCTTAAAAATAAAGACTCTGGTAAGGCTCATGGACAACTAAGCCCCTCTTCTCCCATTCTTAAAGATATGTGTAACTCTGTTGGTACTCAGATTGGCACACATTGTTACTGCATAAAGACTATTTGAGGTGCTGCATGTGTTGGCTGCTACTTATTACCAAAGTAGTATACAATTCAGTCTCACTCCAGTTGTAGACATTCCCTACACCACTCCATTGCATGCTTTGTCCAGTAAACCCATGAGCACGTGTGACAGGTTTCTTGAATTTTGAACAGAAATAAGTGAGATATGAATTAACCACTTGTATGCTGGCAGTGGCTACTCTGAAGAACCAGAGCTATAAGTGCAAATGGGAATTCAGAACATGGAGGAACCAATGCCACTCAGAAATCCCCTTTTGCCTGGAAAAGGGAAAATGGAATTGAAATTATATCCCCGTGGCAGGGTGCCACAAAGTACACGATGTTACTCTGCAGAACAACCAGCTTCACCTACAGGTTCTGCAGCTCTGTGTTTGTAAGCCAATGAAGACAGAGTGTTTCAAGGAGGTGATGAATTATTCTTCAGAGGGAGGACAGCAGCTGTACTCCTTGGTGAGAAGCCTTTTGGCATGTTTCCCACACCTATTTGCCGGGCTGCATCCAAGCTGGCATTTGCTTGCTTAGGAGGAAAAGGAAAGGCAATCCTTGGTTTCCGTGAAAAATTCCGGCAAAAGAAGGGGCTAAAGGGATTTTTAAAAAGGCAGAAATAAAACACATTTCGCATTATTTGAAACTGCATATGGACGTAATACACACAAAAGACAATACACAGACTATTGTCGACGTTGGCTGGTGCAGTGCAGAATAATCCTATGCCATATGCAGCTTTACAGCTGGATTGGGAGTTACATCAGGCATGCAAGAATCCGAAGTAATTGTCTTAGTTTACTAATTAAAGAGACATTCTGAACACTTAATGTATCTATGAAATGCCCTGTTCAATGAGATGCAAAACTGAATATACCTTCTAGACATGTATATGTGTATAGCTCTCAGCAACATCTTTGTCAGTGTTTACAAGAATATTTCCCTGTGCCATATTTTATCACAAGGATCTCCTTTAAGGTTCCTTCCTTCACATCTGTTATTAAAAGATACTGGAATAATGTATGTTTCAGTCACGCCTGGAATGACACAACCATTAAATGACCTATTTGCAAAATATCCTGGTACTGTTATAGGGTTATAACCTTTCAATTGGGAGCTCAAAGGACAATTTTGGAAACTATTGTTTAATGGCTTTTTAAATCCCTTACAATGTCACAATTTTAATAAGCTTAGCAAAGGGGAACAAAAACACAAGTAGTGTGGATACTCTGATACTCTTCACCAAGCAATGTGTAAGAAAAACAGGGTTCAGGGATACAGCCAAGGGGGGGGGATGAAGGCAAGAAAGTTTGATTTTTCCACTTTGGACATACTAAATAAAGCTATAAAATCAAAAGTATTTTCAAGAATTGGAGATGAAATTTTCTGGCTTTCTTGCTGCCAGCTTTCCTATGGCTGACTGACGGTGAAACCTAGGACCATCACATCACCTGCTTAGAGACTCATTTGAATGTCTGCTGATGTCTCTATTCTCATCCATCTCAGGCCTTCCTCTAGAGAGAGATAGAAAAGTTAATAGAAAAGAAGGAAAAGGTTAATTAACTGTTACCAATCCCAACAAACTAATTTAGTGGAGCTTAAGTTGGGGGAGGTAAATTTTTAACAGCTAAGTTGATGCTGAATTGCTGTTTAGGCAAAGTGACAAAAGTACAAGTTGATGTGAGGGTACAGAAAAAGTAGGGGGAAAGATCAGCAAAGGGGCGTGTGGATCCCCTGCTTTCCCCTCAAAACAATGCAAGCACAGGAAAAGGCAGTACTATTATTAGACTACTAACAAAAGATCAAGTAGACACATTGCTTTCAATGATCATTCATTTTCCTTGGGCTGTGCACCAAGATTATTCTGTACAGTTCAGGAAAATTATGCATCCTAGTCTCAAAGTGTCACGGCATAACTATTGTTCACTCCACAAAAGTTTTATTTTAGTGAGTTGAGAGGGACTGTGCAAAAGACTTCTGGTGGCTGCATTCGTGGATGGAAACTCCACCCCAAGCAACATTATTACACTAGGAACATTGTGTGTGTGTGTGTGTGTGTGTGTGTGTGTGTGTGTGTGTGTGTGTGTGTGTGTGTGTGTGTGTGTGTGTGTGTGTGTGTAAACTGTGCTGGAATAACCATAGCCTGCTTCCTTGGCTGTTAAAAGTTTTTCATCTTTGAACAGATAACATTACAGTCTACTAAAAGTTGCAACAACAATCCAAGAATAAGCTTGGTGCAAAAAACATTTCTTGTTATTGGAAACCCTCAAGAGTTTCTGTTATATACAAACAGTATACACAGTTGCATTTGGAATGGTAGCTCAGTGGGCAATTATATGCTCAACCTTGTCATGCAAGTAAGTATGCAAACTGCTTTCTCTGCCCATCAAGCCGCAATGGCCCAAGAATAGACCGTACTATTTACTGGCATGGATTTTGATCCATAAATTGACAATTGGCTTGATAGCATTTGGATATACTTCCTCTGTTCATGATTGTGACCATTGCCACAAGTGGCTATGTGACTGGAACTGTACCTCTCGCCCCCTACCTTTAGATATCAGTATAAAACATAGGGCCTTTTTACACGACCCCTAAGATCCGCTGGCCACTTAAATTCGGACCAGAGATCTTAGGGGTTGGTCGCTCTTCCTGTGTTCCCACCCCCTCCGCACTTCCTGGCTGCTGGCTGCGTGAGGGGAGGGAGAAAAAGAGAAAGAAAAGCATGCCGCTCACCTCATTCTGCCTCTCGTCTCTGTAAAAGTAGCTCTTAAAGGGTCGGGAGCCAAAAAACAACAAACAGAAGCAAGGAGAGCCCCGCACTCACTATCGTTACACCGGATCAAATAATTTTCACCTCCAAAGAGCAGGTACCTGAAAGCTGCGCTGGGACGCGCTAAAGTGGGCGGGGTCGCACTTAATTTCCTGTTAACTCCAGAGCTGGTGGGTAAGCATTTTTAAGCTCCGGAGCTGGGAGCCATTTGCCCCGGAGTTTAGGGGTCGTGTATAAACGCCCATAGAGGATACTGTATTTTTCAAGCTTTGGATTACTTCTGGAGCATTATATGTCTCTGCATTCTTAAAACCATATTGTGTTTGCTTCAGGTGAGTCAGCGTGGTGGTGGTTAATGATTAGTGTGCCGGAGCCCAGCTCAGGAGGTCTTGGTTCCAGATCCCACTTGGACATGGAAGTCACTGGGTAATCTTGAACTACTTAGTCTCTCCGTTGGACCTATCTCACAAGTTTGCTGTGAGGACAACGGGGATAGAAAAGAGCCATGCATTCTGCTTTGGGCACTGGAAAAGAGGTAAAATGAAACTATTACCACCACCACCTCCTCCTCCTCCTCCTCCTCCTCCACCACCACCACCACCACCACCACCACCAACAACAACAACAACAACAACAACAACAACAACAACACTGTTTTGTTTTGCACAAGTGGATCTAGAATAAGTGATAAAAGCACTAGTGCCAGGCAGCAACCTTGATTCCACAGAGGAAGGATGGAATAAAAATAGAATAAAAATGAGAATGAATGGCTTCCCAAGTGGAGATCAAGTACAAAGCAGTTCTTAAAGGCCTCAATTTGGCAGCTAGGACATGTTCACTTGCCCCACAGACTAATCTAATTATGTGGCAGTTCCTCAGCAATTGATTACATCCATCTGAGTAGCAGCATGTTGCCTGACTACAAGATAGAACTACATCCTGGCAACCACTGAGATTTCTTCAACACATGTTAAAATGTTCCTTCCTATGTAGCAATGTGCTGGTATTGGTCAGCTTCCAACATCAAGGCATTTAGCCCGTGGTGAGGGCACATGAGTGCCTTATGCAAAGGCTTTCAGATGATTGTTGATATACACCTTTAAAGTCCCTTCAAAAAAAAAAAAAAAGCTTCTAGCCAAGAACAGGTCAAGGGCTCCACAAACAGAAATTTGTCCTATGTAATTTAGAGATCACAAATGGGCCTTTTAAAAATAAAATTAAAATAAAATAGGGGAGCCAGGAGGCAGGGTGTGCAGTTGCCCTGGTAGACTTGTGGCCACATTTTGTCCACTCCTACTTTCAAGTAGTTTCAAAAGGACCTCATTTGTATGAAGTATTCATGTATGATACTATTGCTTCTGTGCATCTGATGGTATCAGCTTCTCCCTATAGCATGTTCCCCATCAAACAGCACCACACACACACACACTTTATATGCAAAAAGAATGGTCCATATGATAAATTCTCAATATGAAATACCACTCCTAACATATCTTCTTTCCCACCTACCCTCTGTTTCCTCATCAGTTTCAAGCCTTCAGTCAGCATATGACTCATGGATAGTGAAAGAAAATTTGTTCAGCTACACAGGGGGAGCATAAATATTATGTTTCACTTCATATGATAATTAACTGCATGCTTCAAATATTTCTTTCTTGTTTGCTTTCACAATAGGTAGTATAATTTACCATTAATAGGATTAAGATGTCTCTTTATGAAAAAAGACAAGGGTAAAAAAACAGAAAAAGAGCATACTTCACTGGTTTAAGAATGTTTGCTGTTGTTTCTTTCCGATCCATATTTTACAACAGGCTCAGGGCTGATACTTCAGTGCAGAATATAATGAGGAATTTGTAGATAGTTTTGTATAAGCGAGAAGGTAATGCTTAATCTCTTAATTTTTTTTCTGCTGGGAATGCAAAGGAATAAATAATAAAGTCAAGGAGGAGAATTTTTGATTACAGAGCAAAAACGAGTTCCTACACTTTCACAGCATGTAGAGTGTTCTCAGAGTTCAAACAGAAGAGGGGCCAGGGAACTGAAGTCTGAAGTCTGACCTTATGCTCTGGGGATTTGATACCAACATTTTAGAAGCCTGAAAACATGAGAGCATCTCTTTGAGATGTCTTTTTGAAATGGACAATAAAAAAGGAGATAATAGGACATAATGGGAAGGCTTGGGAGAGATATTTAAGTATCCTTTTAACTAAGTCCGAAATATTTCAACAAGCGCTCACTGCTGTCACTCTCAGATGTGGCTACAGAACACACCCAGCTGCAGCAGCTCATTAAAACCACTGGATTTCTGAAAGATTCCAGCAAACCAAAAGCAATAGCAAAACCAAACAAAGGTAGATGAAACAATATGGATAGAGAAAACTGAAACAAATCATAATAGTTGCGCTCAGGGATAGAATGGTTGGGACCATTAGAAGCAAGCAGATGCAGGCAGAAGGATATTCCTGTGCTGCGGTGCTTCTCAAATGCTGGAGTTGGTCCACAGCCAGGATTTTTTTTTTCCAAGCCTGCATCTGGCCTGGCTTTGGGATGGCTCCCTCAGCTACAGCCATATGTTCTCTTTTCTTTCTCATTGATGTCAACTCCAGTAAAGAAGGGGGAGGAGGAAGATGGAACGGTGGTGGGTATCCTTTCCTGTGGTTGTGCAGGAAGCCATCAGGTGGAATGTCTGTAATCTTCTGGGTCGATTGTTAATCAAAGCTTTCAGGTATGGAGAACTAGCCTGTGCCAGAGATAATGGACCTAAAATGGCTTTGTTTTGCACCCCTTTTTTCCTTTCTCCTGCCTAATTGCCAGCAGTAGCGCTGTTACTGTTTCATCGACAATGCACTCGCGTGCATTTGTGTTCAGGGAATTTATTCATTGCAGCTGACATTTTATTTAGATGAGGGCTATTGACAGCTGTGTCTCTTTAGAAGGGCTGCTAACATCAGTGCCCCCATTCATTCTAATCCAAATGGTACAAATGCCATGAGTGGGACACAGAAATAGTTTGGGTTGGATACCCGGTTTCTCTCAACCCCTGTGTCCTACTGAGAGTGTGACGAGCTGTCTCCCACTGATCTTGCCCTCCATGGATGATCATCCTCTGACCTTTTGCATGCCGTTGGTAGTTCTGCACAATCAGTGATAAAGATAGCAACAGTCAGCACTATCCAACCACCATGCATTTCCTTCTTTAGTCTTCTAGGACTAGGACACAAGAGGGCTCAATAGGAAATTGAGAACAGGTAAGCGAAAATAACTGAGAGTGTTATAATGCTAGAATGTAATGATTGTCTTTAAACACTTTGCAGCTGGGAGGTCATATAGACACTTGTTTCCCCACAAAACCTACAGCTTCCATAGCTGCCAGTCCATTACCAAAGAATTCCTGCATAAAAAGGTCTTTGCCTGGCCATGGGAGGAGAAAGGGGTGGGGTGGGTGGGTGGGTCAGTGTAGCCTCTTTGGCAGGAAGGTCCAAAACCTAAGAGCTGCCACTGAGAAGATAGTCTCTAGTATCACCACTAATTGTTGTCACTCAGTATTATGACGGCATCTAAACAATATAATAGGGCCTTTTCACACGACCCCTCAGATCCGCTGGTCCCTTAAATTCGGACCAGCGATCTTGAGGGTTCCTTGCTGTTCCTCCGTCCCCACCCCCTCCGCACTTCCTTGTTCTGTCTGCGGGAGGGGAGGGAGGGGGAAAAAGCCTTAGACACGGACAAAAGAAGAAACCCTTACCTCCCGTGCGTGGAAGCTTGCTCCGAGCCCCGGGTTTACTTCCTGGTTGCTCTTAAAGGGGTGGAGGCGAAAGAAAAACAACAAAAAGAAGCAAGGAGAGCTCAGGCACGCTCCGCATCAAATATTTTTCACCTCCCAAAAGCAAGTACAAGAAAGTGCAGCTGGGTCGCGCTTAGGTGGGCGGGGTCGCACTTAATTGTCTGCAAACTCCGGACCTGGTGGGAAAACATTTTTAAGGTCCAGAGTTTGCAGCCCTTTGCCGCGGAGCTTAGGGGTCGTGTATAAACGCCCTTAATTTCTCAATACTTCTTAAGAATCTGCTGCTAAAGAGCTATGCTCTCCAGCTCAAAAGAGGCAGTGGTTGGGCAAGGTAGTGAGAAGCAAGAGAGACCTGATGAGTGTATTCTTATTATTCCTCCACACAAGTGCTTGAGTGCCTCAAGAGAGCTCTTGATAAATACAGTCAGATCATTTCAATACAGAATGGGGCTGCAGCTAGCATTCCAGTATACACGGGTGAGGCAGTAGTTTGGTGCCTCATAACATATCCTTAATACTTAAGAATTCAGTCTTCTAAATGTGGCATTTCTCAGTATTAAAACCCATCACCCCTACGCACGCAGACACTAATAAACTTTAAATTGAACAGAACTCATTTCAACTCATTTTGCTCACCAGGCCCCATGATGAAGCATTGCCACTGGAAGAACCCTATTGCAGCTATATAGCATAAATGTCTGCCTACATATTACGGAGACTGTGTTATTGAGTTTGTTTGTTGCTTGCACAGAGATGCTTGAAAGCAATTTGGTTTTCTCTCCTTGGTGCCGGAAACAGAATTTGGCATAAACATTGGGATGTATTCACTTAACTGCTTTCCATCTACTGAAGTTTCATTTAGGGAGCCATGTGCCTCTGCAAAGGATGAATGGTTTCATTAGCAGTGAGACTAATAAACTTATAAAAGTTAATAATGTGAATATGTTTGATTTGTAATTATGCACATAGACATTAAGAATCACCAAAAAGACTCTTTAATAATACTCAGATTTCTCTAGGCTTAATATAGACGAATGCTAGGAAGAAATAAACCTATTTCATTTCTTTATTTAGTTTAACATTTCTTGTGTTCAGCCTAGATTGGAAAGCCAGACATGGTCTGTTTACTATCTTGAACTACCATTGTCATTGACATTCAGGCTTTGAAATACCCTGTATAAGTCTCAGAGGTTTGTACTGATTGACTCAGGGTCAAACTACACAAGCTATCAGTGCTATAGTTTAAGCTGGAACTGCTTGAATTGGTAAAATACATCTATTTCTCCTAGCATGAACTTTTCGTATTTTCCAACTGAGTTAATTTTATTTTCAGGTTGGACTGAAAGCCTAGGCATGATTATCTGAGGGAACTGATGTCCTGGAAGGACTAGGGTGTAGAGATGGGCACAAAACAAAACAAAATTGTTCCATTATTCGTTATTCGTTTAATTACTTAACAAAATTAATAACGAAAATTGTGATGAAATTGGAACAACTGAACAGAACTACGAAAATTAGGTTTGTTATGTTTCATTTTCGTTAATGGCGATGCGCAAAGAAATGTGCTGTTTTTAAATGTTAAAAAATGTCCTAAATATCTGTAAAAACCCATTGATAATTATTTATTCTGCCTGATAATACCTACCAGGGGGGTGGGGGTCCTTAAAACATGCATTTATGTCTTTTCTCAGATCGCTGTATTTTTTTCCTTTAAGGGGAGCTAGGAGACATCGACCCAAAATGGCTCCCAGATGCCTAATATTGATTTCTTGGGTATTAAAATGCCCTGGACATCCATAAAAATGCAGTGATAATTATTTGAAATTATTACCTACCAGGGGGTTGCGGTCCTTAAAACATTTGTTTTTGTCTTTCTCCCATCGCAATGTATTTTTTTTCTTTTCCCTTTAAGGATGACACAAAATGGATCCCAGCCACAAGATGGATGCAAGCCATGTGATGGGATCATGTAAATTCTTGGACAATTTCAAACAATAGCATGCCCAGGTTGCAGACTGGGTAGGTGTGGCAGCCACAGAGGGCATAAAAAGCTTTGGCAGCCCCTGTCCTCCTTGCAGTCTGCGGTGGGAGTTAGGGATTGCTGTCTCTGCAACTCGTTACTTTAGGCCAGCCAGGCAGGTGTGTGTCTCTGTGTTCCTGCTGGCTGCAGCCTGGTTCTTACGGGAGAAAAAGAAGAGATTTCTCTTACAGCCTCCCTGTGTGTGTGCATACCTCTCACTGAGTACCCTCCCCTGCCCTGCAGTGCAGTCACTTTGTGGCTGCCTTACGCCCTGGGCAACGCCCGCCACTGCCTTGGCAGCCTCCCTGCATACCTAGTCTATACTGTGTCTCTGCCAGCATCGTTGATTTTTTTAGTGTTTTCCCTCTGGTCTGGGGTGTTGGGGGACGTCCACACGTGGAAATGCTTTAGGTTGCGCAAAAAGCAGGTAAAAATGAAAAACAAAAAACAAAAAAACAAAATGAAATTTTTTCAAAAATTCACAAAAAATTGAAAATGAACCGAAACGGACCTGCAATGAAAAACGAAAAACTGAAATTTCATTTTTTTTGATTCGTGCCCATCTCTACTAGGGTGGTATGAGGTTCTACTGCCAAGATGTAGTAGGACTTCCTTGTCAGATACACAAGCACCTGCTGTACTTTTTCTTTGATCACAGTTGTTTTGCATCTTAAATTTGTTATTGTCTCAAAGACAAATTTTAAAAGCTTACTAGAGGGACAATGTTTTAAAATAAGAAAATATGTGACAAAAAGGATCTGGATTTAAAAAGGTAGTGCAGGGCCATCTGTCCATCCATCTTGTTATCTGTATGCCACCATTATGCATATGGCTTCCAACACTGAAATTTGCATCATTTATCAACAGCGATTTTTAAACCATTAAATAGCAATAACATTAAATAATATGAACCAGCATTAGTAGTGAAAGATCAACATCCCACCAAGTGCAAAACAATAAAATCAGATAAATAATATGCACAAAGACCAAAATTATAGCTAACACAACCTAGCTGTAAACTGTAATCTCTTACAGTTGCAATAGTGCACAAATGAGTCTTTAGTATTGACCTGAAGTCCGGAAGCTAGAGCAGCCAAGGGTATAAAGTAGGGCACGAAAGCCATGAGTAAATGTGCTCAAGTCTCCTTGTTATCTCTATTACTTAATTAAGCATAGATGGAGAGCCCTTTTGGCCTGATTGTTGCACTAGTCCGGGGAAGGACACATCAGCTGCAGATGAGACTGTGTCATCTCCCTCTTCCAGTCACTCCAGTGTGTGTGTGTGTGTGTGTGTGTGTGTGTGTGTGTGTGTGTGTGTGTGTGTGTGTGTGTGTGTGTGTGAGAGAGAGAGAGAGAGAGAGAGAGAGAGAGAGAGAGAGTCCATGTGCACATGCTTGCATTCTCTCACTGTACATTATAATTCTTCTATGTAGCAGAAAGGTCAGTCTTGAGAAGAATGAAGCCCAATCCAATTACGAAGTGTAGAACAACAGTTGGTCTCCTGTACTGATTAAAATAATGGACCATCATTATTAGTTGTATGAATCATGGATAGCTTATCAATTGTGTAACAAATAAGAAACAGGCCAGAAACTTGTTCCCTTTTGTGCCACAAAAGACAAGTTGCCACACCATATAATGGATCAGGCTTCAAGGTCACAAATAGCTGTGCTACAGCTGTAGAAATTAGAAATACATGCTTTTTGGTCGGTTATTCTACTGGTATATCAATTATGCTAATTTCCCATAAATCACCCATCATGTACTGTCACTCATTCCTGACAATATCAGGTAACTAATGTTGTGAATCTGACTTGTCTATCTCCTTTGTGCCAGAGTGAAGGTGTCTTACACAATTCCCTTGAAGTGATGCCTCACCGCTTTTACTGTTGTTTTTGGTGTGAATGCATCCCCAACTTATACACAAGCACCCTTGTACCCCAAGGTGGGTGGGAATAATGCTGTTTTTGTAACTGCTTTAATTCTGAACAGGTTGATTGCAAACAGTGAGGACTTACTCCCCGGACAAAAACAAAATTAACTGACTGCATTCAGTGGTAACTCTGTATGACACAAGGGTAACCAAACTATAAGGGAGATGATGAGATGAAGAAATGAAGTCATCCCTTCAGAAACAGATTTGTTTAATACGACACATTTTGGTTAGAAGGGTTTGAGGGGAGAAAATGAAATTAATTAAAAGCAAGGTTATTTCCTAATTGTAACTAAAACTGAGAAACTACAGTTAGTGAGTGGCATTTGAACATTCTGTTTTTATGCAGGTTGCACTGTCCTGGTCACTAATTGTCTGGCACGTGTAGTCTTATGTGTGCATTAAAAAAAAACACAGCTAACTGTAATGATATGCATCTTGTATGTTGGTCTCCATCACCTGACTTGCCCATCCACATCCTGGCTTTGAGGGAGCTGTCAGGGAAAACAGTCAAGGAAAGAGCCATGGTGAGTCACATGGAAGAAGCTTACTGTGGTGCATTCTGGGTTGAGCCAGAATTTATAAAAGGTGCTACGAAATTATAAAAGCTGTTGGCTCTAAGCCAACATTGCCAATCGTAGTTTTGAAATAAGGTAATTTCTCCAAGCTTTGCTCAGAAACTGTTAGTTCTATTGCTGTAGGAGCTGATATTTAAACTTTTCTCCTATGCTGTTTTCCAGGATCAAAAAAGGAAAAAATAAACACCCTAAACAATTGAATAAACACGTCTTTTAAGAGAGCTAATAACACCACCATGTTATTAGCTCACTAGAAAATAATATTGGTATCTTTATCATGCCTGTTTTTCCCTTGCCTCACTGAAGACAGCAGACATTTTGTATGAAGGATTCGTATTATATTGGGAAATGGCACCAGAGGAAAAGATTAAAACCTTCTTTTAACATTCTTGCTTTGTAAGCATAGGAACTCCAAAAGTGTTTTTCCCTGAGAGAAAGATTTGGCATACTTATTCAAGTCTACTCTAAGCTAGTGTTGTGCAGCTGTGTTGGACAAGGCCATGAGTCCACTCTAGTCATAACATACAGTATAGAGAAAAACCATAGTCCTTACAGAAGACCAGAAATTCAGTGAGATATCATGTAGTTTTTGCTTACAATGCAATACAATGCAATGGCTACTTTAGGTGGCAGATTTTGGGGGTAGCAAACCATGTTACATGGCATTCTTGATGTATGGATATAAATCCTTGTTTTTCCCCACCATTGCAAGTCAGAATAAGGAATTGGCATAACACCTCCATGCTTCTGAGGCCTGGCTAATACCTTGAGGATTTATTTTCATGAAAATTGTGGAAATTTGTGTGGATTACCTGTTAGTTTTAGAGACATTTGATGATTCAGAAGCTCATATTTCATGGTTTTCACCTTTCTCACAATCAGATGCTGGGCATGTGTGCATGTGCATGTTTTACTTTTCAAAGGGAAACATTTTGTGCAAAATGCAGAGACCTGAAATGGGGAAAATAAAAACCAGTCATCTTATTGTCAACATGGGTAAGGAATCTTGCTAGACTGCCAAATTCTTTGCTGAGACATTTGGTTACATCTAGACCACCAAAACTGCAATTTTTTTTACATATTTCACATCTCACATTCTGTGACCCTCTAAATGTTTCAAAGAATAGGGAATGCTCTTGATGGCAATGTTGTCCTATTGAGTCCAGTCTGTTTCTGTGTGTTTGAGTTGAGGGGAGATAAGACATTTTGATTTACCACAAGCAATGTAATGTCTCGGCCAACCCACCTTGCATGACAGTTATGCGCTATTTATTGATGGATTATGTTTAGAAATCATACTCTACTGGCAGGTGCTCTAGAAAGAAATTACATAAATTGCTACCATAATTTTTAAAAGGAAGAAAAAGAGAAAGAGGAGATTCTAAATAAAAGTTTTCTGGACTTAAGCCAGCACAGTAAAACACATCTGCGTGCACACATGGAGAAGAGTAAGCCAGTGTGAGAAGAACATGTAACAAGGCATGCAACCACAATACAGAGGCAAATAATTCTATCTATGGACTATAAGTCTATGGCTGCAACCTTGACGGTTACTTCACGTCCTTCCTTGTTTCATGACTAGTTTTGTACCATGACAGCATTGGTTGTGATCACGTGGTTTTGTCCCTGTTTAGTCCCTGTTTCCGTTTTCTCACGGAATAATTTTTCTCATGACAACTGTTACTTTACGGTCTTGTTTCGTGACAAATTCTGAATTTGTCTTGCTTTCTTAACCTTTTTAAAAAATATTGTAAATAAAACTTTTTCGACATTTCGATTTACTGGTCTTCCGGGATTTACACATCAATACTAGAGAATTTTCAGTACTTTCTTTAATAAAAGGGGATTGGACAGATTACTGGAGGAAAATTCTATCACAGGTTACAAACCATGATGGAGATGTGTAATCTCCAGGCTTAAAACCAGGGTACTTCAAGGAGCAGATGCAGGGGAGTGGTATCAGGAGACAGATATCTAATCTCGTGCACTCCCAGGAAGGTGGACTAGTCGGGCCTTTCGCCTGATCCAGCATGGCTCTTCTTATGTTCTTATGTTCTTATGTTCTAACGTTTGTGCTGCATGGTGTTTCCCATAGGGAAAGTATTGTGGAATGCCACTTCAGCCACTGACCACTAGGTGGACACTGTTTATTGTGTGACAGTTGTTACCACATGGTCTCTTGTTTCGGAACAGGAACCGGAAACAAACCGTGACAAGAGAATACCACAACCTAGTGCCAGGTACAGTATTGTCATGATCTGATCCCGCTCTGGGGATTTCAGCTGTTGCGCGACGGATGTGAAGTAAGATTTTTTTTTTGTACCGGTCTGAAGTGCAACACTTACAGACACAAAACGGATGTGAAGTAACCACCCTTGTTTCTGTCAGTAATTCATTAGCTGGTCTTAGACACACTACCACCTCTTACCTCAAGCCAACCTTTAATGTGGAGGCAATTAAATTAATACCCATATATTTTAAGTATTGTTGGTCTAATGAGATGTTTTTACGCAGAGTTTATAGATTTTAATTTGAGCCAGAAAAGACTGTGGTGGCTTCTAGTGCTTGCTTTTTCTCTGGAGCAATCACCATTGACTCCTTCTCACCCAGTACTCTGGTAATATTTTCTGTGCCTCAGCCCAGCTAACACCGCCTACTTCTCTAAAATGGATAAACAGGCCCACAGCATCATGTGTTCTGAAGATCTCAAAGTACCTCAGCTAACAGTACAGTTGTCTTCTCCAAGGAAAAATTATCCTCTCATCACTCTACCGCCAGATTTACGCTCATGGTTTGGGCTGGAATATGTTGCAAGCATGGAATGCCTCAGTTTAGCTTTTGTGTCCTTGGCTCATCTTGCAGAATGAAATTTGTCATCCTAGGAAGTATTCTGGCCAGCCTGTGTGCCTCCTGAAGGGTGACTGGTGCAGGCTTTGCACAGTGGTCACTTTTTAGCCAGTCCTAAGCCTGAGGCGGGAAAGAGCGTATAGGAGACATAAAGATCCCTGATTGCCCTTAGATGCCAAAAAAGGTTAGTTTACCTCCTAGTTATCCCTTTGGTGAGCAAGTTAATTCTGCTCATGAGTTGTTGTGTTTGACACTGCTTGACACCAAGCAGTTTTGCTGCATCCTTCACTCTGATTTGGTCTCCAAGGAAAATTGCCTCCATCCTTACTGCCTTTTAAACCACATTTCTATACATAATTTTCCTTTTCTGCCATTCTGTGAATGGCTGCACCAAGTTCTGTAAAGTATTAGCTTCCTGTCTATGTGTACTATTCTGGGGCATTCTGTGTGAGGGATGGTATATATAAAAATCAACTACATTTCACTGTGTCTTCTTGGACAGGCGTATCTGTTTTACTCAGCTCATTCCAACTGGCAAAATGTGGGGGAAATATATTTTAAAAATTGTCACTCGAGTTTAAGATTCTGGGGTAATGAATCCTGATCTCTCCAGCACCACCAATGGGAAAAAATAAAAATAAAATCTGAATATTCACATCACCTTTTGCACTGGACAAAACATAGTGAATTTGTAGCAATTTAGATTACAAGGCTATATTGCGAAAATCCCTTGCAAATAACTTGTTCTCACCTCTCTTCCACCTTTTCTCTTCATTAGACTTGCAAATGATCACTGCTACGCTCCTTACAGTAACATACTGCAAAATGCACGGTAATATTGTACCACTGTAGTGACAGAGAAATAATCAAACCACTTGCTTATTTGGCTTAGGGAGAACAGCTCTAATCCTAGAACAACATCAAGGAGAGAATCACTCTGTGTAGTCAAAAAGTTAAGGTTTTTCTCAAGAAGGCTTGTCTAGAAACTGCTTGCTAAGTTGCCTCACTCCAAACTACCAGGACAATTCTAAAAGCTAGGGCTCAGGAGCAGATTGGGGTGGGCAGGGTTGGGTTCAACTGAGAAACCCTCTAGTGCATAACTACATCTCTTAATTAAACTCTTTTGGTAACAGGAAAGCTATATTGCCACTGTGTTTCTTTATTAATGTAAACCTTGTTGCTCCATAATGGAACACTTACCATTATTAGTCATCCTTACAAGGCAGGATGGACCCCGATCATACAAATTATTCTACAGATGTACATTGTGGTACCATTCTGGTACCATAGCAATGCCAAGTTCTAGCAAGATGGAAAATGTGGTGGATTGTGGGGAAGGGGGCTAAACCAAGGCAAAATGAATCCTGTGGGCCCCTTGAAGCTCTTACTACCCTCCTTCCAACACCACACTGAAAAAATATTGACCATAAAAACTGTGGTCCCAGATGAATAGTTGACTATTTGAAAGCTATTTTGTCACCTTTTGCTTTTCAAGATTACTTTAGGCCTAAAACAACCACAGGGCAGTGGTGACAAAATAGCACTGACACGGCCAGTTCCACACCTATGAGGTTTGTGGAATACGTTTCTTGTACCCCCTCCACACATGCCTAAGTTCGTAAAAAAATGGTGGTATCTAGAAAGGGTCAGGCAAAGATGCAAATGACTAAAGCTCCCTACCTCAGCCTTGAATGAAGGCTGTATCCAGGAGCTTGGAGTTTGTGTTTAGATGGCATGGATCAAATGTCATCTGTTTCCACTCATTCTATTATATATTCATCCGTTTTGCTTTCCAGGTGGCTTAATAAGGCAATGTGGTAGAAATGAAGGTGGGTATTGTGTGTTTGCACCCCTGATTCAAAACACCAGGAAGTGGCCTGGTATTACTGCACAATATTGTGCCCACAACATCGGCATTCAGCAGGAAAAAAGTGCTTTGTCCAAATTCCTTCAAATCTGGCATTGAGCAAGGGCAGACTGTCTGTTACATCTGTGCCACAACTGGTGGTTATCTTAAGTCCAGTTTCAAATTTGTATGATTTGTTTTACTGCATGATAACACTCTCATGCAGCAATAATCTGAATCGAGCTTTTAAGTGACAAAAATGTGGCTAGTTCTTGCGTAGACAATTGCCTGTCAATGCATTTTGTTCTGCTTTAAGAAACAGCAGCTCTCAAATTATATATCGAAAGCATTCTATGATTCTTGGCTTAATACAGTACACTTTTTTTAAAACTTCAGTGCTCCTAGGGCACAGGCTGCATCTGAAAGTCCAACTAGAACATAATTTAAAAATAAAATCAGTGGCTGTGTCTTTATTTCTTACTCTAGAATTCAAATGGGCAATTTTCAGTGGTCATTGTTTTCCACGGAGACCCCAGAGCACATTGTGGAAATTACTGGTTAGAGATTCAAAGTTTCTTGCTCTCATTCTAGAATCCAAGTCTGCCCTGGGTAAGAAAGAAAGAAAAAGGAAAAACACATAGCTGGTGACTCTAGAATACAGTTTGGTTCAGCTCTCAGGCTTAGTGAGAAGCTGACTGAGCTGTTTCCTTTCGACTTCTTTTTTAACTTAAAACAATCCACCACAGGTTTTTTTACACCTTTGTAGATGAAGGGAGGGATTGAAGAGGACAGTTTTTGATTGGAAAAGTGACAGAAGAAAAATGGTTAATTTGAGACCCAGCCTTCAGCAGCTGGTAGCTCCTTCTGTGCTTTATGGTGGTAGTAAATCGCATCTGATCTATGACAACCCTAGTAGGGTTTCTGAGGTATGAGAAACATTTAATGAGTGGTTTTACCATTACCACCACCCTCTATGGGTTTCCATGAAAAAGCAGCATTTAGAACCCAGATAATTTGAATCCTAGTCCATCACTCTATCCATTACATAATTGGTTCTTGTTTCTATGGAAGAGACGAATTTTTTATACATGAGATTACTGTATTTAAGCAAACAGGTTACAATTCTAGTACTTGAAATAACATAGCACAATTCCAGCAGAAGTCTTGGTTTGTTCCATCCATATGTGAATTTAGTTGAACTATTTGATACACGATGGGAACTGTGCAAGTTGGGTATAACTAATCAGCAAGTATTCTTTTCAGAGAAAATAATAATAATAATAATAATAATAATAATAATAATAATAATAATAATAATAATAATAATAATAATAAAATCTCAGGATACTGTCAGGTTTATTTATTTATTTATTTAGAGAACTTTTTAGCCTCCCCATTACCAAGCGGTCTCTGGGTTGTATCATGATCATTGGGCTCCAGTCATTTATGAAGTCTTGGGAATGCAGGTATTCCATCAAAATTGTCTCTTTCAGCTACTTTTGAGGAGAAAATAACCATGAGCACAGAGGCTTTAGACAACAGCTCCAACCTGAATATGGTGCTACACTGTCTTCTTACTTTTTAGCTATTTTTCTGAACCTAACCTTGGGCTTTCTCTGCTCTGGTCAGAGTGTCAGAACTCCACTTCAAAAAATGTGCATCTGAAACTTTTTATGCTAAAATAAAATATGAGAAATAACACTACAGTATTCTTGTCTTGTCTCTCATAACATATCTCTTAATTGTGTTTTCAATGTTATTTTCTGTCAAAAAAGCATCACGGCTCTGTACCCCTTTCTTATGCTGGATTATGACCATTGTGTACATGGAGAAAAATGGTGGAAGGTTTCATTCATGCCTACCACAGTGCTGCCACCCTTCTGTTTATTGGACTTACACTATTTTCCTGTTATTGTAACCACACTTAATGTTGTAACAAGACACAGCACAAAATTTTCTGGATAACTATCCACTTCCACAATTGCATCTTGATATGCTAAAAATGGATGAATACACTCAATTCCTTGAAAGCATTCATTTAGTATGCTTTGTATATATGGGTTTGTGGCAAAGCAATTATTTTACTTTCAGAAAATCCTGGATTAGGTTTAGGTGGGCTCAACCCTTGGTGTCTCCAGGTAGGTCTAGAAGACAATGGTGTCTGGAACTCTGGAGATTAATTGTCAGGCTGCAGGCATCATAATGCCAGGCTGGGTGGATCAACAGGATTCTCAGTGTGGTTTAGTTGTATAGTGATGGATTGGAACTCAGGAGACCGGAGCTGAAATCCCTACTCAGCCATCAGAAAGAAAGGGAAAGTGGCAGTCGTAAAACCTTACTTATCTCATTTACCTTGAAAGCTTTATTGCCACAATTTTGACTTTATGGAATGCAACATAAACAGATAGACCAACAGTTTGACTCAATATATGGTGGCTTTCTATGCATCTTATTATTAGAGATGGGCACGACTTGAAAAAAATTGTTGTCGTTAGTCGGGCTCGGTTCCGTTTCGGCTCGGTTCCGTTTTTTGCGAAAATTCGCAAAAATTAGTCGGTTCGTTTTTTCATTTTTTCGTTGTTGTTAGTACTGGTTTGGGGAGGGGGTAGCGGGCTCCTGGAGGGAGCTGCAGGAGTCAGCCAGAGCCACAAGTGACGGACTGGCAGACTCTTTGCACCCGCTGTGTCTCACGTACTTGCATGTAGTGCAATGCAAGTAGATCTGGCTTAGGGTTAAGACGGGTTAGCGCAAGGGCTAGGGTTAGGCTAGTTACGGGTGAGGTTAGGGTGAGTATTGGGGTGCACCTCTGGGTGCATCTCTGACCCACTTAGAAGGACAGTGTACTGGCGTATGGGTTAGGCTTAGGGTTCGGGTTTGGGCTACGATTAGTGGGCTGTTTATGCCCGATTGGCACATCCCAGAAGTCTCTGTGGTCAACCTGGCCAAGTGGCCATGCGATTGGTGGAAAATTTGCATGGTCTACTCCCATGGGCGAGCCCATCATTGCAAATGTGCAGGTGTAAAAAAATAATAAAATAAAATAAAATAAAATAAAATCAACGGAGACTTTTTTTTTGCAAGAAAAACCCACTGCTGCTACTGTAAAAAATCAAGCATTTAAAATAGCTAATTTTCGCATGTTTCTGTGGTGCTTTGGTGGGGTTTTGGGCAACGATTTCAAAAAAAAATTGTGGTCGCCATTTTGGACCCCCCCCCACCGCATGGCAAATGGATGCGCCCTCCCAGCCTGGTACAGTCAGCAAAACCTGGCCATGCGATTGGTGGAATGGCTCCAAAACTTTTCACGGTCCACTCCCATGGGCGAGCCCATCATTGCGAATGCACAGGTGTAAAAAAATAAAATAAAATAAAATAAAATAAAATCAACGGAGACTTTTTTTGCAAGAAAAACCCACTGCTGCTACTGTAAAAATTCAAGCATTTAAAATAGCTAATTTTCGCATGTTTCTGTGGTGCTTTGGTGGGGTTTTGGGCAACGATTTCAAAAAAAATATTGCGGTCGCCATTTTGGATCCCCCGCACTGCATGGCAAATGGATGCGCCCTCCCAGCCTGGTACCAGCAGCGCAGCAGTAGCAATAGCCAAGGAGAGGGGGGCGGGGAACCCCCCCCAAATAAAACACCCTTCTGGCCTGGTAGGTGCCCTCAGACAGTTTTCGCCTACTTTTAGGGCCGGGAATCGGTTTTTTTTTAACTTTTAAAAACTTTTTTTCTGTGCCGCTTGGGATTGCGCGATCGCTGCGATGCAAGTAACGAGCACGACAAATCAGACCAAATTGTTCATTCGTCGGTTCGAGCTCGAATTCTGGTGGAGTAATTCCCGTTTCCGTTTCCGTAGAGTAACGGATACGAGTAACGGAAACGGAAACGGGAATACCGCTAAGTCGTGCCCATCTCTACTTATTATTGGGGGGGGGATAATGAAGCGTGACACCTGCTAATGTTGCCAACAATAGGGATGGGCATTAAGTTTTGGGACTGGTAGGTTACAAAACGAACCATATGAGCCCAGGTGGTGCTCAGAACCCTCTGATGCATGCAGAGCCAATTGTTTTACCTTTCTCTCTGCTGGCATGGAGCTGAGCTGCAATGAGGAAACACCCTGTGATGTCATCTTTCCTCCTCTGTGATGCTGGCTAATCAGGAGCTATACATGAACAGGCATCATCCTGCCTCCCTGTCTGATTGGCTAGCACCACAAAGGAGGAAAGATGATGCCACAGAGTGCTTCCTCATTGCAGTTTAACCCTGCACGAGCCCAGAGAAAGGTTAAGCAATTGGCTTCCTGTGTATTAGACGGTACACAGGGAGCCACCTGGGCTTGCATGGTTTAATTTTGTAACCTATTAGTTCTGTAACGAAATGCCCATACCTAGCCAACAATTCTAAAACCTACACCTTTTGTATATTTCTCCCCTACTAAGAACAACATATGCACCTGCCATCTTTTCTGCTTTGTTCATTTTATTACCATATCATATGGACCTTCTCATTTCTATGGCAAGACTGAAACAGAATATCTGTGTTTAACTTAACCAAAATGTGTGAGTGTGAATCCTCAGTCAGGCATCACCTCCATAATTGTTATTGAGTAATTAATCTATAATTCATTGTGCAACTGGCAAGCAAATAGGTTTAACAAAGGGATTTGCAGTTGCTGAGATGAATGTTGAAGAAGCAGGCCGAGAAAATGGTGAATGATTTATTATTTTACTTATAGCTGAAAGTAAATCACCCTAAAGCTGGCAATATGTTACACAGTTGGAACTGAGTCTGCTTTTAAATTATAACAAAGCCATGTAGCTTTACTTTTCTTTGTTTTTTTAAAAACACCCTTAAGTTAGAATCAAAACAAGTGACAATATAATTTGAAAAGCTCTTATTTTGAACCAACCACTACCTGTTCCATATAAGCAAAGTTAAATCAGTTTTTCTCGCTAAACAAGGACGTCTAAAACGTATACGTTATCACAGAAATAATGGCAAAAAGGGCAATAATGTGCTTGTGTCTTTACTAAAGCGAAGAAATCATGCAGTCTTCAGACTATTCTCATTTGTTTGGAAGACTATCCCCTTGAGTTCAATAGGAGAGAATTGCTGTAATACCATTAACCGTATTGAAATGTGCAAGAAATTTGCAACTGACATTTAACACTGCTGTGTACTGAAACCAAACATTTTGACGTCTTAACAGAGGCTGTGTCCACATAGCTAAAATGTTTCTGGAGTGTCCCTGTTTAATTTTGTTTTTTGGGGGGAGGTGGAGTGGGGGCAGGGTTTCAGACAACACATGTTGAACCTCACATTTCTCCTCCCCCAATCGTGCTCGATCCACAACAGATCTGAGATGTTGAGGACCTAGTACTTTTTTTTGTTCTCCATTATATTCTGTGTTGTTATTTTCTGCATTCAGGGCACTTTGATGTGTGACTACATTGTCTTGGGATGGATATCTCTCTGATGGTGGTGGATGGGTGGGCAAGGGAGACTCAGCCAATTTCATTGTGCACATGTTGTACATTGACAATAAAGGTATTTATTATTATTATTATTATTATTATTATTATTATTATTATTATTATTATTATTATTATTATTATTATTATTATTATTATTATTATTATTATTATTATTACTACTACTACTACTACTACTACTACTACTACTACTACTACTACTACTACTGATGCCACTGTTGCCCCCTGGTAGAGTCCTGTGGCACTACTTCAACTAATAACATTTTTTATCATTTTTAAATGATTTTTGCTGTTGAGTTGACTCATATTTGCATTACTTTGAAGCATTTTTCATGTAGGTTCTGGGCAAACTGCTTCACAATATGTGTGTGAACTCTTGACACGGGATATTGATCACACAATGGGATCGAGCTACAGATCATGACATAACAAATTTGATAATAATAATAATAATAATAATAATAATAATAATAATAATAATAATAATAATAATAATAATAATAATAATAATAATATTTTGCCTGTGGGGGTATAGCCAGAGTTTTGGAGTGAAGAAAATCTGAGTTCAGGGCATTGGTTCGATCCTCAGCTGTTCTTAGACTTCAGCTCCCATAAGTCCTGGTCAGCCCAGCTACTGGTAAAAGCTTTTGGGAGCTATAGCCAAGAACATCTGGTGACTCAAAGTTGGAAGCCACTGTGTTAGGGGAGAAGCCAGGAAGTTGAGCTGGTGTCTTCAGGTGCATCCTTTTCTAGGATGGTAACTGCTGAGTGTTTTATGTCACATACGTGTAAAAAAGTTGAAGGTGATGGAAGTGAAAGATGAAACAATGCTTCCACTATGTACCAAAAGGGGTGATGGTGGTGAAAGAGGATGAGACTGTTAGCTATGGCCATCTGGGTGATCTTCTGCTATCTTGTCTGATCTGTTTCCTCTTTACATAGATTGATGTTCTCAATGATAGCTTCACTTCATTCTTCCTTCACTTCCCTTTCTTTATGTCCCAAGCAGGTTAATCAGCCCAGTGGAACTTTCTGAAGGTCTTGTTCCACCCCCAGATGAAGTTTCTAGAGCATTTTTATTTGCTTTTTCTCTAAAACAGCCTTTGCTGCTTAATTAAATCCTGAGCTCCAACATATTTCTCACTGAAGTGCAAAAAATCTGGCTTTGCTCCTTTCTCTTTCTGAAACGTGTCTCAAAAGCAGCAAGCAAGATGTCAAACAATAGATCAATAGGGGGGGGAATATCTTGTGGTACCTTATTGCATCCATGAGTGGAACATTTTCCATGCTAACATCTCTTGTTCCTACTCCATCATGATTCAGGACTAACTGCACTCAAATAACAAGTGTAACTTCACTGTTTAATTGGCTGAGAGAAATTATATACATTAAATATGTGGATAAACAGCAATAATATTGAAGAGTTACAAGTTTAACTCAGCACCCACTTTCACAGACTGCTGTCCACTTCATCATTTGAACAATCTGGGCTCATGATGGACCTTAGTGAGGCTACAGTCCACAAATGGTTCAAACTACAGTATATGCACACAGTTTATCTTTAAGGAGCCATTAAACCGTTTCCTGGTTTTGCTGGAACAGGTTCACATAGTTAACCTTTCCACTACTGAAAAAATACATGGAATGAAAACCACCTCTATCTTTGTCAAAACAAATATAAAAAAGGGATGTTCTAATAACATTTTGAGAAGCCCTATCTTGTATTTCAAAGATGGTTTTGCTGACATTAGAATGTGGTGTGTGCCATAAAATAATTTTTATTTCTTTTGGAGCAAGAGACAGCTTTGTACTGTATATACGTTTACAGCAGTAGGGACCAGAAACACATCCAAGAGAATGCTACTGACTAACTGACTGACATTGACTGACTGACAGACTGACTGACTGACTGACTGACTGACTACCGGAAAGGTACATACACTTCTGTTTCAAGATCAACTTTATTTCTGAGGCAGCAAGAAGAGAATATTTTTCTCATAAATGTTTGGTGATGTTTGAATGTTAAACCAAACATTTCCAGTTCTGTTTAGTGTCTTGAAGTTTTGTTCTAGACTCATCAAGTAGGGATTGTTTTGATATGTAATGAGATACCAACCTGACATTTGCTATTGTCCCCCGTGGTTGTAAAAGAATAATTACTAATGGGGAAATAAAGTTTACATATTAATAATTGGTGTAGAAAATAGAGTTAGGAATAGGATTAATTCACATCTGTTTTTTTCCCCCTCACAGGGTTGTGGGAAAGCTTTTAATTCTGAGGTTGGGAATCAGATTTCATGGAAAATAATAGATAACACTGTGCCTCTCATTTGTCAGTTATTATTGTTATGCGATGGTGTGAGGAGAACATGTATAGGAGCATCTCATTTTCTCAGGAAGTATCTTTTCCAGTATTTCTTTGATTTTTTTCACAAATATTCAGAATCCACATGTATATATAATTACATACATACGTCAGCAAGGGGATATTCAAAATGGCCATCACTGGTCCAAAAATACAATCACATTTATGTTTCTACAGCATTACTCAAAGTAAACATTTTTTCACCCTGGCTAGTTTTGAATTGATGGGAAAAACTGTTTGAATACTAAGTGCAAAACGGGGAACCCAAGATTTTGCTATGTTTGTTTCTTTATAAATAGAACACCAACAATGGACTTGCCTAATTTTTGACTAGGAAACAATACTATGGAACATGAAATTATTGGTTTATGCTAATACAGGTGCTTTATTCTTATGTAGTGTTATTTATTCGGTAGAAACATACTCTAAATACATGTTTGAGTAATACTATTTGATGTATGCAGATATGTGTAAACATGCTTATCTGTGCGATCTTGTTGCATGTGACAAAGAGAAGCGATAATAGAGACAAATTAGTGATAGCAACATATGTTATTTATGGATTCAATATAGTGCAACTAAGGCCACAAAGGCATGCATGCAGTGGGAACACATGTACCAGTCACAGTCGCTGTTGTCATCTGAGGTCTATCTGTTCTCCACTAAATTTAGAGTGAGGCCATCACAGAGGTGCTATTTATAAAAGAACATTGCAATTACAAGAGTTAACCTCCTCCCTTTTTCACTTAGCACCTTAGCAACTGTTCTTATCAATCCAATCAAGACCAGAGTTATAGAGCATAAAATTTACAGTTAATTTGAGTCATGAATAGCTGCTGTACAATCATAAATTAGAGTGATATTGCCAATTCTCTGTGAAAGCTTGGGGCTACCTTAAGCATCCCATCTTGTCCCTCACTGTAAGATCTGTGGTCTCAGCAATATGTGGATTGTGGAGAACATTTTAAAGGGGAAAAACTTCCCCATTATTATACCACAGATTCCACATGTAACAAACACATGTAACTAAACCCTAACTAAAGCAGAAACTCAGAAATAGAATCTGCAGAACCAAACTAAACCACAACCAGCCCTGGACCAAATAAAGAAAAACAAATGTAATGGGGGGAATAACATTTGAAAGTGTATAAATTATAGCTAAGGGTCATTATAGCGTAATAGTTCTCTCTCTCTCTCTTGTGGTTTAGTTATCCTCCAAGGAATTCATTTATACATTTAATTCCAAAGAACAACAGAATCATGCCCATTGAGAATTTGTATTTTATTTTGCTAAACTGAAGTTTACAAACAGGGTAAATGGAAACCTGTAAAGCCTGCAGGTCCCACTCAAGAGCTCAAGTAATTGGGCTCAAGGGTCCCTGAAGAAGGGGGAAATGGCTCCAGCTATTTAAGTGTTTGGTATAAGTTCTTTTAATGCATGAAAAAGAATAAAAGAAACATAATTGTAAGAAATTCTGACAAACAGGAGGCTGGCAAGCATGATTTGTTTTCTTTTTAGGCAACACTTGTTGAAAGTATATAGGCAGATATTTAATGGATGACAATGCTTACAGATAACAGACACACTTTCCCACACTTTTTAAAACGTGGCTGTTCTGTGGCTCAAGCTAGACTAAAGTACAACTTTCTATCTCTAACTAACCTTTGAAGAAAAAAACAAAAGGGAGCCCAGGGGGGGGAAAATCAATCTATGATGGCTAACTTTTCTGACTCGGAGGAGGAGAATAATCTGGAGCAGAGGGCATCTGTTACAGGTCCCCTGCATTTAGAACAGCAGCCTGTTGGCCTGAACACCACAATTGACCTTAATTACCTCAGAATCAGAAAAGCACACCAGAGCAATCCCATATAGGGATTTGACGGTGAAAACCTGATAAAGCATGGAGAGGCCATACTTTGACAACTAAGGGTTTTGCTTTTCAGTCATAAAAAGTCTGCAATAGCAAAGGGGGAATTTTTTATTTTCTATCTCTTATTTTAATCTGTCGCTTTCCATTTATACAACTGCTTTCAATCCTATCCCCCTCCACACACACATACAATTAAAAGATATTCTTATGAATTATCATTCTTAAAAGTTCTGTCCAAGACTCATGTAAATGGAAATTGTAAGAACAATTAGCAGATCATTGCTGAGCACATTTGCTTGAAATCAATTGTATTTAGGATCAGAAGAAATCCTGGAATCAATAAGACTTACTCTTTAAGGAAAGCCTAGTTTGTACCTTCCATTTCAGCATCAGGCTTTGCTTGCTTACCAAAATAATCTGAAAATTTAATTGAATGGGGAAATGTATTCAAAGGCCTTGCTGCCAGATGGGTGGTATATAAATCAAATAAATATTGGTAAATAAATGTATTGTATGTTCAATGAATAAGAACTATATGAGTGCCATCAAAACTAGATCTTGTTTATCAATATCATAAAATCTTTTCTGTAGCAATGTTATAGCTTTATCTTCAACCAGAGACATGAGTTCGTCCAGAGAAAATTTTGCGAATAGTGAAACAAGACAAATTTTGTGAATAATGGGCCTTTTCATACAACCCCTAAAATCCGCGGCAAATGGCTCCTAGATCCGGAGCTTAAAATTGTTTCCCCACCAGCTCCAGAGTTTACAAAAAATTAAGTGTGACCACGCCCACCTAAGCGCATCCCAGCGCACTTTTCAAGTACCTGCTCTCTGAGGGTGAAACATTCCTGATGCGGATGTAACGTAGTGAGTGCCGGGCTTTCCTCGCTTCTGCTTGTTGTTGTTTTTGCCCCCCTCCCCTTTAAGAGATACTAAGAGACTGGAATGCTGCCAGGACCAGAGCGAGATGGCAGAACGGAGGTGAGCCGGAATTCTTTTCTTCCTTTTTTTCTCCCTCCCCTCACGCAGACAGCAGCCAGGAGTGTGGAGGGGGTGGGAACACAGGAACAGTGACAACCCCCCAAGATCTCTGGTCCGAATTTAAGTGGCCAGCGGATCTTAGGGGTTGTGTGAAAAGGCTCAGAGAAACAAACATCTTGTTCAAAAAATTGTTTCATTGTGGCAATAATCTGTGGCCACCTATAAAACACTGTTATATCATGCACAATGGATTTTATTGATTGTGTAGATATGTTTCTATTCAGTAATGAATGTTTCAAAGAATATCTAGCATAGAGGGGGAAACGCTCTATAGAAGTGAGAAATTAGTAACTAGAGTTGGACACAAAGAAAAAAAGGCAATTTATTTTGATTCTTGATTCATCTAGGTCAACAAATCATGAATATTAGCTTCATATTTTAAATAAATTTGTTGATTTGTTTTTGTCTTTAAAACCCTATAATCCCCAGAGACATCAGAATTAGAGAACGTGCCCCTGACTCTACAAGCCCTATAAATTTGGTGAAGTTTGGGTTTCAAATGCCTGAGGTATATATCAAGAGCCCTACCTCCCAGAAAAATTTCCTCCAGGCACCTCAAGTCACCAAAATTGCAGAGAGGTGTCCCCTGACTCTCTTCTACAATGCATCCAAATTTGGTGGAGACTTAGTTTTGGATATTTGAGTTATATACCCACAAAGTGGGCCCCCAGGGAAAGTGCCCTTTAGCAACTAGCTTGGGGAAAACCCAATCTTAACAAAATTTGGAGAGATTGTAGAGGAGAGCCATGGAAGCTACTCTTCAGTTTTGGTGACTTTAGATGCCTAGGGGCTGGTTTGAAGACCAATGATTGACAAATCAATCATTTTAAACAATTTTTGATTCATATTCATTAGGAACATCCATTTGGATGAATGCAAATTGAGAAATGTGTGAAGTTTTTAAATAACCTTTGCAATTTGTTTTTAAATCCATGTCCATCTCTATTAGCTACCCTATACCAGATGTAAACACAAGCAAGCAAGCATTCCCACGTGTGCTGCATTCCCACTCCTATAAGCCTGATAATTGGCCATGACGTCTGGGACTCAAGGAAATCTGAAATATCTGGAAGACACCTTCTTGTGTGCCTTTGCACCAGCCCTTACAAACAGGCAAGGAGAGTCCCTATGGCCAGAATCCTATCGACAATGTATGCTTGCATAAGGGGAAGTTCCATAAGTCTGGATGTATGTTGAAAAAATGTAACCAGCATCCTGTTAATGTTGACATGCACATGCCTAAACAATTTACAAGCTCACTACTTATCCAGACTGATTCTCCCTCAGAGCAACCTCCTGCCCTATCTATCCTTCCCAAGCTCTGATGCTACTGGTAGCCACTCAAAGGAAGGCCTGGAAATCACAAATCTTCTCAGTGGTGACCAGCATACTATGGAACTTTCTTCCTGTGGAGGTATCTCAGGCTCTACGGCACTTTGGCTTCAAAAATACAAGGGCAAGATGGCAAAAGCACAGGCAGACAGACAAAAAAAATTCAAGCAAATCAACCTCCTTGATCACTGAAAGCAGTCTTAAACAGCCAGGTTTTCAACAGCTTCTTAAAGGCTGAGAGGGGCTCCGTAGTCCTTACTTCGCTCAGAAGAAGATTCCAGAGTGCGGAGCCAGCCACAGAGAAAGTACGATTCCAGGTTAAGGCCTTACACGCCTCCCAGGCAGTGGCGACACGAACACAAAGGGACTGTGATGTTCTGGTGGGCTGTTAGGTTGACCTTAAGATGATATGCTCCATCAGATATTCTGGTTCCAAGCCATGGATGGTTTTGTAACTCAAAACCAATACCATGAACCTTATTCGGTAGGCAACAGGTAAAGAATGCAAGCGAGCTAGAATGGGGGTGATGCGGTCATATCTACCTGCACCAACCACCATTTAAACCACTGAGCCACTGGGCGTGCCGATCAAAAGGTCAGCAGTTTGAATCCACATGACTGGATGAGCTCTCATTGCTTGTCCCAGTTTCCAAGGTACCACTTTTGTGGGAAGGTTATGGCATTCTATGTGCTTGCATGCTGGCCATATTTCCATGGTCATATGGCCAGCATATATAGTCATGCTGGCCATATAACCATGGAGATATGTCTACAGACAAATGCTGGTTCTTTGGCTTACAAACAGGGATGAGTGCCATCTCTTAGAGCTGGAAATGACTGGACTTAACTGTCAGAGGACAACCTTTATATTTACCTTTGATGTTGCAGAAGCACAGCATACAGGAGAAACACCTTTGTGTTGAGCCTATAAATTCTGGTGTCACCTTGGAGTGGGTGGAGATGTGGAGCCCATATTTAAAGCTACCCCACATAAAAATAAAACATTTTTATCTTCAGTGGTGCTCACCCATCCTGTAGGAGCACCAAGGACTTTCACTGCATAAGTGCTAAGATGTGATGCCACCATTTATAGACAAAATGTGTTGGTGGCTATATATTGCAGGCACTCTGCTGTCTAGTCCTTTGACTTGTTTGTTTATTTATATCTTGCATTTTCTCCTAGAAGAGGATTTAATGGAGATTCCAATGTAGTAGTGCAAATCAAACTAAAATGCAAAATGAGTGAAAACCATAAACAATAAAACCATAATTTAAATGTGCAAATAAAATAAAACAAAGCAATTAACCGGTTGCAAGGAGCCATCTGAATATAGATTGTTGCCTACTACAGGAAAGACTGGAGGGTAGGGGCCACCTTGGCCTCTCTTGCTAGAGAGTTTGAGGCCCCAGAATAGCCACCACCAAAGCTCATTTCCACATCCCCACTAAGCATGCCTCTGAGATGATGGAATTAAGAAAAAGCCTTCCTGAAAAACCCCAAACTCAAGCAAGTTAATGTAAGAGAATAAGGTCTGCTAGCCCTCATAAAAATGCTGCTGCTCTTTCTTCCATAGAGAGTGTGGTAGGAGAAGACAGTAAATGTTTAAACACACTGGTCTTGATTATGTCTGTGAAGAGTCTTCTTAGTCATCCGGGTGAGCTTATGTGTAAATTGAGTCATGGCAACTGGACTTTTTTTCTTGAGATATTGAAGGGTTTCTCTGCTCTTCCAAACAGCTTTATCAGTCTGAGGAAAGCTAGTTGCGAGCCCTCCATTTTATAGCTCACTTTGACCTCATGTCACCCTGGTCTGAAACAGGTTCATAAGATGAACAATGGCCTGAATAGGCTCATTAGGTAGAAAATGGTCTCACTAGGCCTTTAGGTGAACAATGACCTAAGGTGCTGAAACCCATAAAGTATGGGTCATTAGCTATGGCCTTGGTGGTGCAGGCACCACTGGTCTTGACTGTATACCCAAAACAGCTGTGCTGAAATCAATGAAACTGAAACCAGTCTAAACACAACACAACATATTTAATTTAGTACAAAATGCATCAGGTATCTTTTTGTATGCAAATAACACATGGCAGTGGCAGAAACCAGCTTGCAGAACATTTTCAGCCACTGGAAGCCAGAATATTTCAGTGCTTCCTTAAGTGGCTCTGAAGAAGACCCACAGCATCCTTTTTATTTAACTCTAGGCACTAAAAAGGTGGCAAACCTGCCAGAAACCCATGTCATTAGCATACCTTGCAATGGTGGATATAAAACCATGTATTGGGGATGAAAGACCCAGTGGGGGGGGGGGATTATTCTAGAGGATCCATCTACCAGAATGATGCTATAGGAATTCCCCAAATGAGGAAAGAAAGGAAGATTTGTCTGTATGCACATTTTGGTAGCTAGCTTCACAGGAAAGGGTATTTTACTCCCCACTGGGAACTGTCTTTGCAGCAGCCCACCAGCTCCATTTTGGATATGCCAGGTATAAACACAGCACACCTCTTCTGTTTGGGATTCTGGCCTGTGCTTTATTTCTAGGCAGAATGGAAGAGAGACACCTTTTTTCTCAGGAGCCAAAAGTAAATACTGTATGTAGTGCCAGTTCAAGCATGAACTCATGCCCTTACAAAATACAAATCATGCCCTTCCAAAACACAAATGCTGTCACTGAATTTGTGTCCCCCCACCCTCTCCCTGCTTCTTTTGTTCTTTCTCTCTCTCTCTCCACACCTCCTCCTGCTTTGGAATTGGTTATTTCTTTATAGACTACCAGGATTTCATGTGTCATCCTTTTTAGTTAAAGAAAGCAACTCCAGACTGACTTCTGACATGCCCTCTCCCATCACATCTATCAGTGCAGTACACTGAGTATTAAATGAATGTCACCACTGTCGAGTCTGCTGGGCCCTGTTTCTTCCACCCTCTCGCAAGTTTTAAATTTCCCTTGCTAGGGTAAAACTTAATGAAAGCCCTAGAGTATACAATAGCATTTTTGAAAACAGGAATTTGTGACTGCTGTGAATCATCACTCACAGCAGGGACCCAGAAATGTGAATTGTGGGAGGAACAAATGGAGCGCCCTTTTCTTTTTTACTGGGAATTTATTACAGGCGTGTCATTATTTACAATGCACCATTCACATCCTCTAAAGAGCCAATAAACTGGCTGCTGAATATGCATTCTGCTCTGTGGCTGAACACAGATGTTTCCAGCTAATATCCATTTCATTTAATTTCTTTTCTTTCCTCCCCTCCCCCTCCTTTTTAACATAATATCTATCTTGCTATTTCTGTAGCAGCTGGGTAACTATTTGTCGGTCTTATGTTTCAGAATCACTTCTTATACTTATTATAGTTGGTGTCATTCACATCGAGGTACTTAAAAGTCTGTTGGTATTTCCTATTATTCAGCACTATATTTCATGAGTTACACATTCAGCTGGTAAAACATAAAAAGAGAGAGAGAGAGAGAGAGAGAGAGAGAGAGAGAGAGAGAGAGAGAGAGAGAGAGAGAGAGAGAGAGAGAGAGAGAGAGAGAGAGAGAGAGAGAGAGAGAGAGAGAGGAGTCTGAAATTGAGAAAGCACCCATCTCTGGACATCTATTAGATGATAACAAAGGTAGTAACAATGGTCTCACATTAGATCAATTTCCCCCCTATAACTGCTTGTGCAATATAAATTCTAAAATGTGAGTATAATATGGAAATACAGGATGATCAGAAATGACTGTGGATTTTTCCACACACACCCCTTTCCTGCAGCTGATATTATCTGGAGCACAATCTAGTTCCATTACAGTCGATGGGAGTTTTGTCATTGATGGCAATGTGAGATAGATTGCTCCCACTAGCTGCTAACTTGCCTATTCCATACAAATTGGAGTAAGAAGATATGTGACCTTCCAAAAGGCAATGCTGCTGTGATCTGCTTTTATGCATAGCTCTGGGAAACCTCTACAATATCCAGATAATGAGAAATCTTGGAAAGCTACAGCAACGATGTTACAGGTATATTAACATGAAGTTATAAGGATTGGTGAGGAATAGGGCAGAACAGAGTGAGCGTGAATCCTTGGCTGCTTCAGAGCATCATACTTGGGATTATGGGATGGGGTGTTACACAGAATGGATAGATTGTAATGTGGGTGAAAATGGTATTCACAAGATATTTTACTTCCTCGATCATTTGCTGAAAAATAGTGGGCTTTCTGATATCTGGAGAAGCTGACCTCAGTAGTAAAATCTGAAGTAAAGCCTCTAAAAAGTAACTTCAACACCCCTCTCCCTAAAGCTGGATTAAGCATCTAAAGCAAATTTCAAATTCAGTTACATGTGTATCACAGTTAGTGCAGAGTCTTCACCCAAAGTAGTAAAATACATCACATCACTGGATTTGCTTCACTTATACACCTGCATGCCTACTGCACCTTATTTTGAGGCAGGTTGTTGGAAATTAAGCCTGGGGATAATTTGCAGATGCTGGCAAGTCTTTAGGTCCAAGTCCCAAGCCCAAAGTCTGACATCCCAGTCAGCCTGGGTTGTTTTGGGAAAGCTACACAATCCCAGGGTATCCTCAGAAAAAGGGAGTGGTAAACCACTTCTGGGTACTGTCAGTCTAGAAAATCCTGAAAAAAGTTACCATAAACTTAGAATCAATTTGATGGGTTGTAGTAGTAGTAGTAGTAGTAGTAGTAGTAGTAGTAGTAGTAGTAGTAGTAGTAGTAGTAGTAGTAGTAGTAGTTGCTGCTTGTGCCAGAACGCAGAGAAGCTCCGGATCTTCAGAGAGGGAGGGAGTCAACCTTTACCCAGGTTATCTAGCAATAAATTATTGTTAATGCAGATACCCGGATATTTAAAATCCCTTCTCTCAAAATACAATGTGTGAGTTCTTTTCATGCCTCCCAGCCTAGATGTGAAAAATAATCATTCTTACCCAAAATATAAAATCAAATAGCAGGCACCTTAAGGCATTAAAGAATTATTCTACTACAGAGATTTTCCAGCAATATTATCTACCTTTAAAACAATAAAGATGAATCCTTTTCCTGTTTACATACTGCTTCTCTAAAACCTAAGAGGCTAGGCCTCTGACGTCTTCTAATTCTACATTTTTAAGAATTTTCAAGTCCTGAAACTAGCCAGCGACGATGAAGGAAAAATCTCCTCTAGAGATGGGCATGAAACAAATAAAAATTCATTTTGTTATTTGTTATTCATTTTATTACACAACAAAAATGAATAATGAACCGCCCACTCAAAGAAAAACAAAACAGAAATTTTCATTTAATTCCATTTCGTTTTTCGTTCTGGTGCTGACAATAACTCTCCTACCTGTCCTCCACCACCACTGCTGCCACCAGCCATTGCTGCTGCCACATTAAAAACAAACAAACAAACAAACAAAAACAAAAAAGATTTTAAAAAGTCAACCAGGCCCATGCTACAGCTGCTAGGCAGGCCATGTGGTTGGTTATTCAAAAAATAAAATTAAAAATAAAAATAAATTTTTAAAAAATGATCTGGCCTGTGGGCTGCTGACCCAGCCCGTGCACTCCCGACCTGACCCATGGGCCAGCGACCCAGCCCATGGGCCAGCAGGAGTAAAACAACAACAACAACAATAAAAACATTTTTAAAAACCGATCTGGCCTGCAGTCCGCCGACCTAGCCCATGAGCACCCAACCTGACCCACAGGCCACCATACCAGCCTGCAGGCTGGCAGGAGTAAAAACAAAAAAAGAAAAACCAAGCCGGCCCACGAGCACCCAACCTAACCCACAGGCCGCCGACCCGGCCCGTGGGCTGACAGGAATAAAAAATAATAATAAAAAATAAACAACGAAAAGCCAACCCAGCCTGTGTTACAGCTGGTAGGCAGGCCACGTGGTTGACCATTAAAAAATTAAAATTAAATAAAAATTAAATTAAATAAAAAAACCCTGAGCTGGCCTGCATGCTCCAGACCCGACCCATGGGCTGACAGGATTTTAAAAAATAAAAATAAAAATAAAAAAATAAAATAAACGGCCAGGCCACACTAGAGCTAGTCAGCGGGGTTAAAAAAAAAAAAGGCCAAAAAAGGAAAACAAACCAAACTAAAACCAATTACGGATTTGTTTTGTAATTTACAAAATAAAACATGGGGGGGGGGGACAAATAACGAAACATAATGCTATTTTGGCATTTTGCGCCCATCTCTAATCTTCTCCCTCTCCTTTCTCATTCAGCATAGCTCAGACAGTTCGTAGCCTGGGAAAAGTAGTCACATGCCCTCTCAAACCAATCAGAGTCCACATGCTGGTTTCCACACTGCTTGTTTACATTCTTTAAAGATTATGAATCTAAAATGGAAGTCTTCTAGCACACTAAAAAGCAGTTTCTTTTAAGCTTGGGGGGGGGGGGTGGAAGCATTTCACTACTCTGTTACACTGCTGCTAGTGTTGACAACTTAACACAATTTTATGTCCAGGACTGAAAGGATTTCTTAAAGGTTGCTTTATGTTGACAGGACTTCTTGTCTTCCTCCTGTGTCACTCTGCACTGCCTAAAAAAGATACTCCAGAGTAACTTTTATGTGCCAGTGGTGGGGAACGCAGGAGAATACAGAATCATCCCCTTTTTGTTCTACTTATGGAAACAATTCTGTCAGAGGAATGGCCCTGCTGGATCTTGGCTACACATACTAATATGTTAATAAAAGGGCCATATGCACCATTAACACTGTATCAAAACTGACATGGCTGTGTAATAGAAATTGCACCTTTTGCAATTAAAGGAGACTAGGGTGCTGGTGGGAGTTACATCTTTTGACTATGTTACATATAACTTTGTTGAATTGCCTTGTCTGATGATATCCTCTCTGAGCTCTATCCAAAGTGAAGTTTTTAACTTTTCAAGCCCTAAATGTCTACATTATTGACTATTTTCTTATTTACCATCCCCTCTTCTTGAACAACTAGACTATGACTTTAGACTCCCTGGCCTTAGGAACTCACATGTGCACAAGGGGTCAAAGGTTCTAGAAGGCTGCATTTGCCTTGGGCACGACATGCCAACAGAAGTTTGCTAGGCTCCGAGATGGGCATGAAACAAAATACTAGGGATGGGCATGAAACAAAAAAATTATGTTTTGCTTCATTTCCCTTCGTTCCCCCTACCACATTTTTTTTGTTTTGTTTCATATGATTTTTTCCAAAAAAAATCTTATGAAATGAACAGTTAACAAAATGGTTCTTGGGGGGGGGGGGGTGGAAAGTGGTGGGTGGGAATTAAAAAAAAACCCTTTTTAAAAAAACTTTTTACTCTCCACAAGCCCCACCTGCCCACTGATTGGGTCAGCTGGCCTGCAGGCTGGGGAGGCAAAGAAAACAAAAAAAAAAAACAAAAAAAAAACTGCCCCAGCAATTTCTCATTGGAATGCATTGAACCAATGCATTCCAATGAGGAAAAAATTCTCCATTGAAATGCATTGAGCCGCCTTTTCCCACACCTGATCCGGCAGAAGTTTATTTATTTATTTTTTTGCCTCCCCAGCACCTATCAGCTGGTTCATGGGCTGGGGGAGGCAAAAAAAAGCACCCCAATTCAATGGAGAAAAAAGAAAAAGGAAAAAACGCCCGCCTTTTCCCGCAACCCATCGGGCAGGGAATAGTCAGGAGGTTTATTTAATTCATTTTTGCCAACCACAGGGTGGAAAGAGGGGGGGAGTTGTTGTTGCACTGGCAAGTCAAGAATTCAGAGTCAGTAGCTCTCCAGCCTTCCAGCCTTCCGAGGTCAGTAAAATGAGTACCCAGCTTGCTGGGGGGGGGCAATGTGTACCCTGCATATTGTAATTAAAAAACTATAAACCACCCAGAGACTACTTGAAGTTGTATGGGGCGGTATATAAGCAGAACACTTTGCTTTAATAGACTATATCTCCCATTACTCCTCATTTATGGTCATTCCGGGACTGAGTAATTCTTCTGGAGAGCCACATTTCCACCCCCCATGATGTAGATCTTACTGTATCGCTAGACTATTACTTCCATCCCATTGGCTATGTTGGCGGGGGATGATAGGAACTGTAAACCAGACCACTGAGTCAGGAAGCACCATGCTGTGGACGTCTAGAGTACATTCTTCTTAATCACTTGGCAGAATTGGTTTGCCCCATTGAACTGTGGCCAAGACGTTCCAGCTATAGCCTAAGAATGCAATTGCTGCGCTTGTGCAGAGGCGAAGAAACATTTCTTATGTTTAGCTGGAAAAGAAAAAAGTGACCGTCACATGTTATTCATGGTATGATAATAATTGTAGTCTTAGAGATTAGCCTCGAGTCCCAATGAAATTAGAGGCCTAATTGGCCCAGAAGTGTGGCCTACCCACAGAGATGGCACTACATAAGCCAGACCTCAAGCAAGCACTCGGTGACATCGTGAGGTGACAAAGTTTAACAGGCCTTTCTAACATATTAGTGTCCACCGGGTGTTTCAGGGGAACTGCTTAGTTATAGATTTAATAATGACAAATGACCAGGTTTGTAGGGGAATTAAATAGCATACTTCTCTCAATCCCCAAGATATTATATACATGATAATAAAAGTTTTAAAAGCCTCTTGGTTCCTATCTGAATATATTGTAACAATGTCAGAGGGTCAGAGATACTCTACCAAGGCAAAAGCATATTATGCATTTTGGTGCATTCTCCTTTGAGCTGCAGCAGCCATACCATCTTCAAGCCCAATCTTGTCAGATCTCAGAACCTAAGCAGGGTCAGTCCTGGTTAGTACTAGGATGGGTGACTGCCTGGGAATCCCAGATACTGTAGGCCAGGTGAGAGGCCCAACAACAGGCCAGCCAAACCTCCCCAAAAAGTTGCACAAAACAATGGATCTGTCTAGCAGACCACACCACCAAGTGGGACAAATGCTAAAGAAAAAGAAGAGGAGACACAGGGCACACAGAAAGGTGAGCAGATGCACACACATACACTCTCTCCCCCTTTACCTCGGTGTGTCTGTCTCTCATGTACAGAAGTACCCATCTCACTTAAACAAAACATGAGGTTTATATTTGTATTGGTGGCATCAATGTCTAAAGTAGAGATGGGCACGACTTAGCGGTATTCCCGTTTCCGTTTCCGTTACTCGGTTCTGTTACTCTACGGAAACGGTAACGGGAATTACTCCGCCAGACTTCAAGCTCGAACCGACGAACGAACAATTTTGGTCTGATTTGTCGTTCGATCGTGCGATGCCACGCGGCACAGAAAAAAAGTTTTTAAAAGTTAAAAAAAACCGGTTCCCGGCCAAAAAGCAGGCGGAAAAATGCCTGCCATGCCTCAGGGCACCTACCAGAGGGGTTGTTTCTGGAGGTCCCCGGCCTCCCCCCCCATCCCCCGTCCTGGGCTGCTCTGGTGGGACTCGCCGCAGGCTCGCAGCCAGCAAAAAGCCCAGTCTCACCGCCGGCCGCCGCAATTAAAGCGCAAGCAAGTGGCACGGACGGCACAGGAAAAAACTTTTAAACTCTCCCCCCACCCATTCCCGGGCCAAAGAAGCAGGCGGAAAAATGCCTGCTTGACTAAGGGTGCAGGGCACCTACCGGAGGGGTGGTTTCTGGAGGGGGGGGTCCCGCCTCCCCCCCGTCCTGGGCAGCCGGACTCGCCATGCCATGCGGTGCGGGCGGGGGATCCAAAATGGACCGGTGAACGCAATATTGTTTTTGAAATCGTGGTCCAAAAACACACAAGCACAACAGAAACACGCGGAAATTTATAAACTGCCAGATTTTTCACAGTAGCAGTGGGTTTTTTCTTGCAACAAAATGTCTCTCCTCTCCTCCTCTGTCCTCCATTGATTTTATTTTATTTTATTTTATTTACACCTGCGCAATGATGGGCTGGCCAAGTGGCCAGCCATGTGGGAGTGGACGACCATGCAAATTTTTGGAGCCATCCCACCAATTGCATGGCCACTTGGCCATGGAGACTTCTGGGATGTGCCAAAAAGCCCCCTAAAACCTGCCCTAGCCCCCTAACCCTAACCCTAATCCTTAACTCCTTACCCATACGTCACAGACTGTCTTCTTAGTGGGTCAGAGAGGCACCCAGAGGTGCAACCCACTAGCCCAACGTAACCTTACCCGTCACTAGCCTAACCCTAGCCCTTGCACTAACCCACCTTAACCCTAAGCCAGATCTACTTGCATTGCACTACACGCAAGTACGATTCCCTTCTTTGTGAGACATGGCGGTGCGAGAGCCTTAGGCATCACCCTATGGCTCTGGGTTCACTCACTGGTCTCACTGTCTGCAACTGGTATGCATATCCATATGGCTATGCATGCCATTTTGCAGCAGCAGGTGAGGAGGGGAGATCCCCATGTTGAGGGGTCTCTTGGAGCCTGCTTCCCCTTCCTAGTGGGTGAGGATAGGAGGCACCCACGGGTGCCTCCAGGAGCCTGCTTTCCCTTTATAGCGGGCCAGAGGAGGCACCCACCCCACAGAGGTGCCTCCAGGAGCCCGCTACCCCCCCAAAAAAAACAGTACTAACAAAAATGAAAAAACAAAAAACAAACTGACTAATTTTTGCTAATTTTCGCGAAAAACGGAAACAACCCGAAACGGAACCGGCCCGACTAATGACAACTCGAAAAAATTTTTTTTCAAGTCGTGCCCATCTCTAGTCTAAAGCTTAGGCACTAATTTCTAGCCATTATCAGTTGACAAGAGGGTTTGCCAGCTTGCAACAAAGTTGGTAAAAGTCTTATGCTGTGCAATATCAATGCATCAAAAAGCCAAGAGCAAGGGAGGTGGCACTTGAGAATGAGTTTGTGAGTACCATCAGCTGAGCCTGCTCTGCCATTTTACGCAAGGCTTGGAGTGGAGTACCCATGTGCTTCCTTGTAATACAAACCCTGGTACCAAAGGTATGGTTCCTGGGAAAATATAATCCCATGGGTTGAGTGGTGGTGATTTAAAATTTCTGGAAATTTTGAAGCTAAGAAACACCCCCCCCCCATTTTTTTCTGGGTTATTTTTTTAGAAAAAAACAAAAGAAATGTTCAGAAAAACTGAAAAAATGCTACATTAGCACTCCCTTCCCTTTTATAGCTTGACAGTCATTCTGTCACATTAAGAACATAAAATATGACTATGGACAATGTGACATGGCATAAAATTATCACAACTAGCATATTAAAATATAGTGTATCCAAACAGTTATTACAAACAGGATTTACTTTTTAAATAATATTTATTTGTAATTGTAAGAAACAAATGGAGTAACAATTAGATATAGGTGTTTTGTTTTGAAAGGGGACTGGTTCCAAAAAGAAACACACCAGCACAGCTGGTGCTCGGAATCCAGTCCCAAGCACCGGAACAAAAGCAGCCACTAACTTCCCTTGCTCTAGTTCGCACTGGGCAAAACTCCAACCAGGAAGCAGCCTCCGATGCATCATCTTTCCCTCTCCCTGGTGCTGGCCAATCAGGAGCTGTGCAAGGACATGCATCATCCCGCCTCCCTGATTCCATGATCATTTTTTTCTTTTTTCCAATTTTTCAGAAAAAACAAAACAAAAAAGGCTTTAGGAAAAAACTGGGGAAAAACATTTCCCCCTATTTTTTTCTCATCCCCCCAAGGCCTTCACATCTCTAAGTGTGCCTTTTGTAAGCCCAGGGAGGGCTAGACCCAGAAAATTTCCCCATGAGGCATTTGTACTGAAGAGAAAGAACTTCTGGAACTACTGGATGCAATTTGCTGTTGGCCTAGCAGTAAAACAAAAGGAAAGGAAAAGAGTTTTGCCTCTGGATTGCCATGCTCCCTGGGTAGCTGGGTACATTTATATGCTTCCTCTTCATGCCTGTTTCCATGATCACCTAAATCTTCCATTCTCACTGAGATTTTTTTTCCTTTTGGATTATTCATATTAGCCAAAGCTTGCTAGGGATTTTTAAATGGGACAGAAGGACTAGTGCTGATGCTCATGTCTCCAGCAGAGCGTTTGTATCAGAAATCACTTTGTAGATGGCACCCAAACACTTGAAAAATGACACCAGATGCCTTAGTCCTGTAGTGCCTTAGATATATAGGACACAGTTAAGAGAAAGTAATGCACTTATAGATATATTCAATTCCTTGTTAAAAAATTCTTTTTATGACCTGGGATAATACGCTTCTCTATCTTGGATTCAAAATGCCAAGAAATTACCAGTACGAATGAACAAGTTACCAAGCTTTACTTAGCAAAAGGCAGCCTGAATGCAGAGGCGTAGCTAGGGTTTTCAGTGCCCAGGGACAAAGTCAGTTTTGCTCCCCCTCGTGATAAGGTGTCACGCCCACCAAAACCAAGTGTGGGGGAGCGGCAACTTAATTTGGCCACCAGATATGCAGCACCCTTGGGCTGTGTAGCCAGCTCATGGAACTCTGTGGATGCACCAACAGCCGGGAGGGGGGCGACCTGTTTGCAGTCTGCACCAGGGATTGAACCCCCACCCCCTTAGTCCTTTGTCTTCAACTACAAACACTGGGAACTCCTGGGCTTGGTGCCACAGAGCTGGAAAGCTGAAGGTGGCAGCTGTGATTATGATGATGATGAGGGTCCCAGAAATCATTCCCCCTCCAGCAAGAGGGGGACTGGGGGACTACCTAGCCTCTCTCTTCCTTCAGACCCTGGCAGAGGGAGAGGGGCCGGAAGTACGTACACTTGTGGTCCCTGGGCCTTCCTCTCTCTTCCCCCTCCCCTTCTGTGTGTGTGTGTGTGTGTGTGTGTGTGTGTGTGTGTGTGTGTGTGTGTGTGTGTGTGTGTGCGCGCGTGTGTGCGTGCGTGCATGCGCGCGCGCACACGCACACACACACACACACACACACACACACACACACACACACCTGTTGTCTGTGCCTCTTTCTCACCTGTGGGGTGCACGCATGCAGACCCACCTAACCGAAGGATAGACCCTCCCACAAAGAAGTGCTCTTACACACTCTCTCCCCCTATTCCCCAATGCACACACACACACACCTCATGTCTTCCCCTCCTCTTGCTGGTGCATCACCCGCTCCTCCTCCTCTTCCCACTCCTTCTCCTCTCAGGGAGGTGCACAAGAGGGCCCTGGGGCAGGGGGTGCAAGGGGCTCTCACCGTGGGCAGTGGGCTCCCAATGTGCCTCCATTGCTTCCACCTGTCTGGCTCCTATGGGCCACAGTGATGCAATGTCTCGCTGCCGCATCTGGCCAGCCACCCCCCCATGCAGGTGTGCACTCATTTGAGAGGAGATCCACCTGAACAGTGCACAGCGAAGGAGAGGCCAATGCCAATGGCACGGCTCCTGATTGCCTTTTCCTAGGCGGGAAAGCTCATGGATGTGTTGAGCTCAACAATACCAGCTCCT
The DNA here is from genome assembly GCA_037367245.1 of Phrynocephalus guinanensis. Lineage (NCBI taxonomy): Eukaryota > Metazoa > Chordata > Lepidosauria > Squamata > Agamidae > Phrynocephalus > Phrynocephalus guinanensis. The sequence continues at coordinate 74,979,929 of CM074739.1, forward strand.
CCAGAGCCCTCAGACCTCTGCACCTCAGGGCTTTTGCCCTCTGCCCCACCAAGCTACGTTAGAGCCTGAATGTTGATGACACCCATGTCAGCAGATGGTCTACAGAATAATCTCTTGTGGTCATTTCTATTTCTTAGAGGCATTTCGATTACCTTGTGGCTCCAAGCAACAAGAGATAGTGAACTCCTTCATGTCACACGACAGACAAGAACCACTTAATACAATTTTGATTTCTTGTATAAATAATAGTGACTTGAATTGACTGTGGGTTTCTATGAGAAAGGGAAAGGTGGAGCACATAGAGCTGAATCAACATAAAAGGATCAAATAGACATTTGATTGTTTTACTTCTGTGATATGTTAATTTGGCCAAAAGGCACAATTGAGAAAGTTAGGCTGGCTGATAGCCTGACAGAGCCCTTGACATGAATTAATCTATACCTGAAGGTTCTGCAGTATGTGGAACAGTGATTTCAGAGAAAGCCTATGGGAAGCTTTCTGGAGAAAAAGTTTGGAGAAAGAGAAGGAATCAGGATGATGGTAAATAACAACAGCTACACAAAGCATCATCTATAAGGGAGAGGGCTTGCTTTAGCCCTCAGGAGAACATAAAAGGTTTTACAAATGATTTGGAAATAGTTGGGCCATAATGAAGTTGATACTCAAAACAGAATGGAAGGAACTTAAAGTAAGGTAAGAGTTAGCTCATTGCATCCTGACTGATATCAAAAGTTCAGATACCCCCACCCCCATTGTGAAACTGATTTTCCCTTTGAAAACATATGTGAGGAGACTGTTTGGTCTCAGAAATCCTGAGAGAATATTTACTGAAGATACAGTGGAAAATATCCCACTTGCTGGATGACTCACTCAATTACTTTTTCTGAGTCAAAACTGTTGGCTTTTTAAAAACTCTTTAAAGAAATTTCTCTTTTCAGTCTGTTTCTTATACCTTTCCTTGTAATTACCTCCCTCTGTGCCTACAAATATATATGGTTCTGTTCTGGGTCCACTGCTGTTCAATATCTTTATTAATGACTTGGACGCAGGAATAGAGAGTATTCTAATTAAATTTGCAGATGATAGCAAATTTGGAAGGGTTGCTAATTCCTTAGAGTAGTGATGGCCAAACTTCAGCCTTCAGATGTTTTGGACCACAACTCCCACAGTCCTTTGTCATTGGCAATACAGGGTTGGAATTCTGGGAGTTGTATTCCAAAACATCTGGAGGGCCAAAGTTTGGCCAACACTGCCCCAGAGGATAGGATGAAAATCCAAAATGACCTTGACAGATTAGAGTGCTGGGCCAAAGCTAACAGAATGGGTTTCAACAGAGGGAAATGTAGGGTGCTGCATCTAGGTAAAAAGAATGAATTGCATAGATATAGGATGGGAGATACCTGGCTGGAAAATAGTAGCTCTGAAAGGGATCTGGGAGTCTTGGTGGACCACAAATTGAACATGAGTCAGCAGTGTGATGTGGTGGCCAGGAAAGCCAATGCGATTCTTGGGGCACTTATACACAACCTCTAAAATCCGCTGGCAACTTAAATTTGGACCAGAGATCATGGGGGTTTGTTCTGCTTCCTGTGTTCCCACCCTTCTGCACTCCATTGCTCCTGTCTGCGTGAGGGGAGGGAGAAAAAGAGAGAGAGAGAAATGCAGTCTCACCTCCGCTCACCTCTGTCTGCCTTTGAGCAGCCCCGTAGGGATTCCAGGCTATTATAAAGGGCTGGGGGACAAAAAACAAACAAACAGAAGGTGAGGAGAGCCGGCATCCACAGCTTTACAATCCGCATCGGAATTTTTTTTACCTTCGGAGACCAGGTACTTGTAAAATGTGCTGGGGCATGCTTAGGTGGGCGTGGTCTTACTTAATTTTTTTAAAAGTCCGCAGCTGGTGGGAAAACAATTTTAAGTTCCACATCTGGGAGCCCTTTGCCTCGGATTTTAGGGGTTGTGTAAAAGCAGCCTTGATTGCATCAACAGAACCATAGTGTCTAGATCATGGGAGGTGATAGTACCACTCTATTATTCTCTGGTCAGACTCCACCTGGAGTACTGTGTCCAGTTCTGTGTGCTTCAATTTAAAAAGGATGTTGACAAGCTCAAGTGGGTACCGAGGAGGGTGACCAGAATGGTTGAAGGTCTGGAAGAAATGCCTTATGAGGAATGGCTTAGGGAACTGGGAATGTTTAGTCTTTCAAAAAGAAGGCTGAGGGAGGATATGATAGCTATGTTTAAATATTTGAAAGGATGTCATATTGAAGAGGAAACATGTTTGTTTTCCGTGGCTTCAGAGACTAGGACTCACGGCAATGGTTTCAAACGACAGGAAAAGAGAAGAACTTCATGACAGTTAGAGCTATTTGGCAGTGGAATATGCTGCCACAGTGGGTAGTGGAGTCTCCTTCTTTGGAGGTTTTTAAGCAGAGGTTGGATGGCCATTTATCAGAAATATTGTGATGGGGTTCCTGCATGGCAGGGGGTTGGACCGGATAGCTCTTGAGGTCTCTTCCAACTCTATGATTCTATGATTCTATGATAATGTTTTATTCTACAAAGCTCTTGCTGGCTAGCCTGCATCATGCTTGATTGGTCTTATAACAAAGCAGCTATTTTTCATTTTGAAATACCTTTTTTGAGAATCAGTATTTCAGCCCTTGCAGCCTAGGTTCTTTCCAAACTTTTTTAAAAAAAGGAGTGGGGAAAACTATTGATTTTCAAGATAAGGAAGGTGGGTCTTTTTAATTTAATTTAATTTAGCGGATGTTAAGGGTTGTCCATTTATGAATGAGGAACCAGTTTTCTTTTTTTAAAAAAATCATAACTCAGAAACACTTTGCCTAAGGCAGGCTGGCATAACACGTCAACCACAGGTGATCAGTTCCCCACAGTGGCATCAGAAGTCACCCACCAGGTCCCTGCCAGCCTCCTGACATGCTGCCTGTTGCAGCGCGTTTGGGGAGATTTCCCCCTACTTGTGCACCAGCAAAGCGCATGGGAGCCCGGGCTGGCGCTGGGCCGCCTGGTGGGGCTGTAGGTGCTGCTACTGCCAGGCTGCAGCCTGGGCCCTGCCAGGCTCTCCTGGGTCAGGCACCTCCTCTCAGCCACCCTCTGCACCCTCAACCTCTTCAGAAACAACCTCGAGGAGCTGCGTGCCAAGCTGGGAGGGGTGGCCAGCAGCGAGGCTGGAGCTGGAGGGCCCAGGGGGATCTGGGGCATGGTGGTAGGTGGTCCTGGCAGTGGGGCAGGTGCTGAAGCAGTAGGTGAAGGTGGCAGGGGCCTGGCTGCTGTCAGCGATGGGTGTGCTGGGGGCCTCACTGTGCTCACTGGAGATAGGTGGCTGCAGGGTGCTGCGAGAGCCAAGCTGGGATGGGGTAGCCGGCAGCAAAGGTGATCACCACCAGGAAGAGGAGGAGGAGGAGGAGGAGGAGGGAGACCACTGATGCCCCACCTGGCTTCACTCAACCCTGCCTGAGCTGTGCTTCCTCAACCTCTGCCACATGCTGCCCCAGCCCTCCAGGAGCTGTTGCTGGCTGGCAACCACCTCCATGCCCTCTCCAGGGGGCTCCTGCCCACACCAAGGTCCAAGCAGTGGCTGCAGCAGCAGAAACCACCTGGCCCTCCTGGGGGTCCTTGAGGCCACCACCAATATGCTGGACGAGCTGATCCTCAACATTGCCCGCCTGGCTCGCCTCAAAGTGTGATGCAGCAGCAGAAGGGGGAGGGGTCCCAATACTGGGTGGTGGCAGCTTTCCTTCACTCCCGATGGGGCAGCCAGAGGGAGAGAGGATGGTAGAATTAATGGAAGACCAGCCTCCGGAATAGTAGCCTGCAGGGACGTGTGGCGATTTTGAAAGTAGCCTTCGGGGACGTGCAGAGGCTGAAAGGAGTCCACAGGCTGTTCAAAGTTGAACATCCCTGGCCTAAGGAACTATTTGATTCAAACAAAATAAAAGTTATTTAGGGCCTTTCAAGACAGGACCATTTGGAGTGGCCTGGTGTGCACTCAAAAGGTTCTTATCTTCAGTGCAATCCATTTTAACTCCATCTTGGCTGCTCAGTTTATACTGAAGTTTTATATTCTCCTGTGAGAAGGGTACAGACAGATTTTAACAATTTACTTCTATGTAAGTTGACTCGTGAATAAGGGTTACCTGGTTTACACAGATTACTCATGAGTAAAGAGGCAGCCGCATAGGACAGTGGTGGGCAGGGCAAGCTTGTAGCAGCAATACTGGTGGGAAGGGGAAGCTTGGATAGAGAGATGGGAGGTAAACTCCCCCTTTGCCTGCCTGTCTTCTCAGTTGGGGCCCTTCTTTCCTCCTATTTCTCATGGTTGTCCTTCAGGAAACTAAACTGACTTTCTTTTATGTTATTGAATACAGTAAGTGGTATATCAAAATGGCAATGCATCAACTAGCATGGTATTAACTGGGAGTTGAGTCATGGCTACTGGACTTCTTTTTTTGAGAGATTTGGACAGACCGATGAAGCTGTTTGGATGAACAGTGAAACGTTTCTATCTCTCAAAAAAAGAAGTCCAGTAGCCATGACTCAACTCCCAGTTAAACGAACCTGGATGACTGAGAATCTTCACAGACGTATAGCATGGTATTAGAATTTCAATGTGTCTGTTAAAGGACATATTTTAAAAAATCGAGGAGGGTTTTTTTCTCTCCTCTCTCCTAATGTGACAACCTGCCTCCTCAGTTAACATTGTTGTCTCCTCAGTTAGCATTGCCCACAGTTCCATTTGGTTGCAGCCTAACCATCCGCACAGGTTACACAATGAGATAATTAGGATCATGCTGAGTGTTACAAAAAAGAATACATGCTCTAATGTTTTGCCAAAAGGTGTGTGGTAGCTCTTAAAGGGGCAGGATGGACTAATCTAAGTAGAAACATGTAGATGAGGTTATTTTATTTGAATCATATCAGACCAACAGAGTTCTATGCATGGATCTATTTGCCAGTCTGGACAGGCCTTTACTCGGATAATGCCAGTTAGAAGAAAGATGATGATGATGATGAGGACATCAACAACAACAACAAAAACAACAACATTCCTAATGGCCTGGTTGTTTGCATAATTTCAAAATACTGCACTCTTTCCATGTTCATTTGCCTTCTCAAAACTCAGTCCATTTATACTCTACAATTTAGATAGAATAATGGATAAATCATACATTGCAAAAAAGAGAGGGTGACACATAACATCTTTTTAAAAATTGTCATTGCAAATATTAAACCATGCAAAAGGATATAAAGCTGGTTTGTCTATTTATTTATTGGATATATAGCTTACCTGTCTTCTAAAAATGGTGGCTCACCGCAAAATGATGGAACAATATGCAATTTGTTCATTAACCTGCACTCACCTGCACTGTCATAGATCTTTATTGCGTCACAACAGACTGCATTCTTCCACCAAACTAAAGTGCCAACAACACTTTTATGAACTAGCTCCTGTTCATTCCTTGGAGACAGCCATAGTTAACAATGAGTCCAAAGTACACTGCTTAAACAGGACCCCCCCACACTTGCAAACTAGACCACCGCTAATCACTTTCAGAAGAACAGCAATGGTTGGGGCATGAGAGTGGACAGGGAGGAGAACTTCTCTCCATCTATAGCTGTGCAGCAGTGTGTTTCATATATATGAAGGTCGGTGGACTCAGTGCCATTCTCTTGCTGTCTCTTTGAAGCAGGCTGAAACCCTAATTAAAGCCAGGGTGTGAATCCCTGGGGAGCCCTGACAGAAGGCTGGGTGTTTACTAATCTACTACCACAATCAGTGCCAGGGGAAGATATTCTCCTGGCAGCTGTGTGGAAAGAGCTGCCTTTGTCATTTCGAGGTTTTTGACTTCCGAGCTGTTGTGGCACTTGTCTTTTAGCTGGAGGTAGGAGTGTCAGAACCTCCTGTTAAGTGGAACTTGCAATTATTTTATGCACTGGCTAATTAACAGCCTGAGCAGAGCCAGAATGAGAGGAGCAAATGGAAGACAAGGGGATGCATAACCGTGGATGTTGTTGTGAGGAAGAATGAACATCCAGTGCTCCTAAACTCAGCTAAAGGTGCAATAAATCTCTCTCTCTCTCTCTCTCTCTCTCTCTCTCTCTCTCTCTCTCTCTCTCTCTCTCTCTCTCTCTCTCTCTCTCTCTCTCTCTCTCTCAAACATGCAGAAAGCTACAGCAAAGAAGGAGACGTAAACTGGAAGCAGCAGCAGCAGCAGCAGCAAGCCTAGCTGGTGAAAAATCAGTTTTAATAAAGTCTCAATACTAACCTCAGAAACAAAAGTATTTATAGTATTGACTTCTGTATGAGGTTATTTGTTAGAATCCCCCCCGTCCCCTTCTTTTAAGACCCAGGGGAAAAAATAGCTGGAATTAGAGAAACTGGAGATATAAGCGCAGTGAGGAGAATAAAGCAAAATACCTCTGGGGTGTTCATCTGCCATAGGAGTCATTTCATATCTCATCTGTTATATGAATGTGATAGCTAGCTCCCTTTTTGATAGTATCATTATGTAGACTCTACAGATTCAATTCCATTTACAAGTCAATGGTGTGAGATTTTATGACAATTCTTTTACTGACTTGATTCTCTATGATCTACCACAGCAAAAACCCACGTCGCCCCCACTGGTTGCTTTCTTCCTTAGGAGTTTGCTAAAACTGTATGCTAGATGCAGCCGGCTTTTTTCTTCTTTTGTCTTGCCAAGAAATTTTCCCTCTTTCTAGGGCAAATAAACTCATCCAATTATTTACTGACTACCCACTAACACCGATGGGTTCAAACTTGCACTGGTCCATTTGCTTCCTGGATAAATAATTTGCTTGATTATCCACTCAGCTTGATCCTGTGATACCTAGAGACATGCTGGCACATGGGTTGGTAAAATAATATTAGTGTAGCTGTAGCAGTACTTGATGATGATCACAACACATAGCTCACGGCAGGGGTCCTCAACGTTTTCGAACAGCAGGCCGGGCCACCCCCCCCCCCAGACACCACTGGGGGCCGGATCACAGTCCCAAAAAAAGGCCGACATGGAAAAGGGGGGGGGCTGCACCGGGTGCCCCGACCATCTGGGAGGTGGTTGGGGTGAGTGGGGGAACTTCCCGTAGCCCTCCCACTTTGAATTGCCCCACTAGCCAGCATGCTGATTATCTGGGTGGTAGTTGGGGGGAGTGGGAGAAGTGACATAGCCCACTGCTTTGAACTGCCTCAGCAATAGAAGCAGCTGCGGAGGCTGGCTTGCTGGCAAAGCAGGGAGTAGGTGGGAGGTTGCAATTAGTCCCGGGGGCCGGATTCAGGACCTTGGGGGGCCGCATCCGGCCCCAGGGCTTTAGGTTGAGGACCCCTGGCTCACGGGGTGAAACAGTTGATTTAGGAATGGATATTGTTGTTATGAGTTGTCAAATCAGAACTGACTTCTAAGGACTCCTGTAATATTTTCAAGCAGAATGTCTGTGAAGATTCTCAGTCACCCAGGTGAGTTTATCTGGAAGCTGAGTCATGGCCTGTGGACTTCTTTTTTGAGATGTAGAAACGTTTCGCTGCTCATCCAAACAGTTTCATCAAGCAGCGTGAGATATTTTAAGAGTAGCTTTACCAATTTTGATCTCCCAATAAGCTTCCACCGAAAGGGAATTTGAACTCAGGCCTCCTGAGTTGTAGTCCATCACCCTACCCATGACACCTTACTAAGTCTTTGTTAGAATGTTAGGAAATAAATAATTAAGAAAGCTAATTCCACACCCACAATACTGAATTTTGTGTCATCACATCGGTTCCAATTTATTGTGACCCTCCTAGGGCTTTTTAGGTGTACTCAGAAGTGGTTTGCCACTTTCTTCAGTGGATATTAAAATGAATTGAAGGGAAGGGAAAGGGAGGGTAACGAAGAAACATTAAATTAAATATCACCAAGTAATTTAAGGATCACCTTCAACTAGAGATGGGCACCAAATGACCATTTGTTTGTTACCGTTATCTGGTATTCATTACGTTACGTAATGGAACGAATAACGACCATTGCAATGGGGCAGGCTCAAACCGAACAGAACCAAGAAAAATTTCTTCAGTTCTGTTTGTTTTCGTTAATGGCTGTGTGATGAATGACCTACCGGGTGCTGGCCTTCCTGGTCCAGTCTTCCGGCTTCTGGCTTCCTGGTCCAGTCTTCCGGCTTCCCCCAAAAAATGTTCTCCTCCAGGGACTACAAAGTCCAGCAACCCCCTGCCATGACAGTCTTGTGCTCCAACGGGGGCACTTCCCCAGAGGGCTGGCATTCAGGTGCGCGGGGCAGACTCCTCGCTGTTCACAGTAGCGGAAGCGGAGCGCCTCCAAGAAGCCTCCCCCGGGGCAGCAGACGGGGCATGGGGTGGAAACGCCGTGCCCCCTCGCTCGCTCGCTCGCTCTACCACAACCCACCAGGCTCCAGACAGTCAGCCAGCCAGTGCGCCTATGGGGCGGAGTCCCACCGCACCTGCCGAGCCGCCCCTGCCGGCCGGGAAGAGCGGCAATGGATGGCCCGTCATGCAGCAGCAGCAGCAGTGCCTGCAGGAGACGCCGCTGCCAGGTGGGTGGCGAGCAACCGGGGATGACCCCCCACCACCACACACACCAGGATCGGCTGAGCCTCGCAGGGAAGCTGAGTCCCCCCTTCTCCCCTCTGCATGCAGAGGGGTGAAAGGGGGTCTGAAAGGGATCTTCCCCACCCATGCTTTCTCCCCCACTTCCCCCCTCCCGGAGCCAGCGCACAGTAGCCACTTGGTGCTAGCTACAGGAGGGGAGAAGATTTAAAAAGCCAACTCTCTCCTCCCACCTGATGGGGTGGGGGAAGAGCGGGCTTTTAAAATCTCTCCCCAGCCCTCCCGGGCACCCCCGGCGCCATCAGACTGGCCAGGTAATGCTGGGTAATGGTGGGAATGCAGATATGGTAATGCTGGGAATGCAGATATGCATTGTGACAGTCCCCGTTGCCACAAAACGCAGGTGCCTTTATCAGTCCTTATTAACAATCAAGAAGCAGCTCTTTTGTAAAGTTAATGCCTCTTAATTGCTCAGTCAAGGCCAAATAACTTGCAAATAATTTATATTACAAGAAGGACATTACAGCAGTATTTCTTTCCCAACTTATGTTGGGCTGGATTTTTTTTTTTGATGATCCCCTTTTGGTTCTTAAGTTTTAGTGCAAGTGGAGCACAGGCCCCTGCCAGCACAGTTATGCAGAATCACATTTATGCAAGTAGCTGTGCAACACTTGATGAAACCGCTTGTGTAACTCCTTGCACAACTATCCACACAGCAAAATTCTCTTGGATATGACGTTTATACCAAGTCAAAGACTAGTACAATTGATCTTATACTTTTACAGTGGGATTGAAGAGCATAGAATATCAGACCTATTTACAGGTATTGATTCTGAGAAGCTGTGCTCTCCACATGCACAACGATATCAGGTGGACCACAATTCATTGTTGCTTTCATTGTGTGAAACTCTAAAGAGGAGAAACAATGAGCCTGGCCCCCTACATTTTATGTGTCCCAACTGATATGAAGAGTCTACACAGGAAAATCAGTCTCTCCCTCTTCAGACTGTTGCTTCTTTACCATGATGAATGATGAGAGACTGGACATAAAAATGCTTAATAAATAAATCTAAAACCATAAGTACTTTACATAAATGTACAGGACCAAAATCCAATTGCATAGCTCTGCTTGCAAAAATGCAAAAAGCAAAGTGTTCTGCTTATATACTGCCCCATACCACTTCAAGTAGTCTCTGGGCAGTTTACAGTTTTTAATTACAGTAGGTAGGCTATATATTGCCCCCCCCCAGCAAGCTGGGTACTCTTTTTACCGACCTCGGAAGGCTGGAAGGCTGAGTCAACCTTGAGCCTGCTACCTGGGATAGAACCCCAAGTTGTGAGCACAGTTTTACTTGCAGTACAGACATTTAACCACTGCACTATGAGGCACCTTGCAAGTTTTTGCCATCAATGGAGCAGGACGAATTCAGGAATCGAAGAGAGGGAGATTGATAGATGGATCTGTTCATGCTATATTTTGGACTTGTGGTATCGGCCAATTCCCTGTATTTCAAACTTTCCTTTTCAGAGGTCATTCTGACATGGATTATGTGCTGCAACATGGCACTTTAAGTCATCAGTACTTTAGCTTAAGTGATGCTTTACATTTACCAAGATTTCCCCCTCCCCGTTAAGTAGATAAATGAATACCAGCCGTAATGTAATTTAATAAATGTAATGAGAAATGCTTGCTTGATTTTTTTCAAATCACGTGTCACTCTGATATACATAGCTAGCTATTCTTCTTCCTTTGTATATACATATAATATATATGGTCAGGGGCTGGCCAGCATTCCTGCAAGTTAAGTGCCTGCTGGCTGGAATTCTGTGCACAGTGCCTGAAGAGTTGGGAAACCCGAAACCTTACAGATAAATGGCCTCCAAAAGTGCAAGATACTTTTGAGAGTGAAAAAACTGGTGAATTTCTGTTTATTTGAATTTGATTATGTTAACATCAAAGTCTCCTGTCTATTCACTCATTTTATACTTGCTCTTCTGTCTCTTCTTTTTGGAGTCTTCCAGGATTTTATGATGCTTTCCATCACTGAGCTACCTTGGCTATCGTTGGAAAAGGTATTTAAAAATGAATAACATACCCTCCTTACCATTTGAAAAGACTAGGGACAAAGATGCTGCTAACATAGACATTATTTAACAGCTGCTTGTCTCTTTTGCTCTAGGTGACCACTGCCTCCTTTCCCAGGTTTGTCTGTCTTTGCATGGGAGTGTCTGCGGTGTGACTTGAAATTACTTTTTTGTTCTAATTCAAAAGTGGTTCAGAAGTGGGACTTATATGCTTTCTGCACCATTATTTTGCTATGTCAAGGCTTGTTTTTTTAAAAAAAAAAAAACAAGACCAGAGAGGCACAGTTTTCTTCGTTTATTGTTTGAGTGTGTCATTGTTTGGCAATGAATTTGATCTTCATCAGTGGGCAAGATGTTTAGTAAGAGCAGCTAAAATTCCAGCACGGTGTTAGAGTATCCGAGCTTTCACTTTTCATCGGCTGTAGTGATACATAATAAAAAAACTGGGACCGCAGATGTTCTAGTCATGAGATATTGATTAACCACAGTCTCTGTATGGAAAACGCAGATTCATTGATGAGTATGTGAATTCCAAATTATACCTAATGATATGTTTTTAAAAAGTGGTCTATGTAAGAAGGACTGAATTTCTGTCCCTTTACCTCACCCTATACCAGTGATGGCGAACCTATGGCACAGGTGCCAAAGGTGGCACTCGGAGCACTTTCTGTGGGCACTCAACATCACTCATTCATAGTTACCTGTATACAGGTTCAATTACAGTATTGGCACTTTGCAAAAAAATTAGTGGGTTTTGAATTGCAGTTTGGGCACCCGGTCTCTAAAAGGTTAGCCATCACTGCCCTATACTAAAGATTCTCAAACCTTTTAGCCAAAGGATTAAGACGCACCAATCACAAAACTTCAGGATATAGGAACAGCCAGACACAAAATGGCGGGAGACTACATTGTGAATGTAGTGGGGCGGCTGAAAAATCTTGTAAATAAATAAATAAATAAATAAATAAATAAATAAATAAATAAATAAATAAATAAATAAATAAATAAAACTCTTGTCAATTAATAAATAACAGCTTTATATTTCTAACCAATCATTTATTTTTATTTTATTTTATTTACACATAGGAAAACTCTTTGCTGCAGTGACTGACTTGTAGCGGCATCTTCTACAAATCAGCTTCCTGTAGATGTAATAGAGATACTGCTTCTTTAGCCATAGTGACAGTTTTGCTACTACAGTAGCACCTCTACTTACGAGTGGCTCTACTTATGAATATTTCTACTTAAGAATGGAAAACTGGTGACATTTTAAACTGCCATCTTACTTATTTTAGATGTGGGTTGCTCTACTTAAACATTTGTTCACATTTTTTTTTTTGAAAAATGGTTCTCCCAGGGCATTTTGCTTTGGGAGGTTTTGAAACACCTCTGCCATGATTCCAGACCTCTGTAGGTTGCATGAGGCACGGAGTGAGGAGGTGCTCTTTTTTGCATGTGTTGTGATTGAGGGTGGGGTTCTTTACATGGCATGCTTTAATTTTTTTTTAAAAAAATTATACTCTTTGGAATTCTTGGCTCTTTTCAATTTATATCTGCTTTTTTTGCATGTGAGTAGAGGTGGGCACGAAACAGAAAAACGATGGTTCAGTTCGTTCTGTTTCAGGCCCCACTCAGTTCATTTTGTTTCATTTTGTATGAATTTTTAAAACAAAAATGTGTACAAACTGAACCAAAACAAACTGGTTTGGCTTACCTGGCTGGAGAACGCCGCCACCTCTGGGGGACTGCCGCTGCTGCTAAGGGATTGCCACTGCCGCCAAGACTGCCACCATTAAATTTATTATTATTATTATTATTATTATTATTATTATTATTATTATTATTATTATTATTATTATTATTATTATTATTATTATTATTATTAAAATTCCAGTGCTGACCACGTGGTCCCAGGGGCAGGTTGGCACTTTTTTACATTTATTTTTATTTATTAATTTTTTTTAAAAGCCCCGATGCCGGTGCTTGGTTGTTGTTGTTTTTTCACAGCTGAGAGGCACTTGCTTCCCCAGGGCAGGGGCGGCGCCATTATTTTTATTTTTAATTTTATTTAAATTTACAGCACCGATCATGCACCCCCCAGGGCCGGGTCAGCTTTTAAATTTTTTTTTATCTTATCTTATTTTTTACATTTTACAGTGCTGACCGTGTGGCTCCCGGTTGGCACTTTTTTAAAAGCCCCAATGTGGAGGCTTGTTTTTTTCCCCACAGCTGAGAGGTGCTTGCTTCTCTGGGGCCTGGGTGGCATCAGTTTTTAATTTTAATTTTAATTTTGAATTTACAGTGTTGACCAAGTGGCCCCTGAGGTCGGTGCCTTTTTATAAAAAAAAAAAAAAACTTTACATTTTACAGTGCCGACCATGTAGATCCCGGGTTGGGTCGGCACTTTTATTTTATTTTTAATTAATTTTTTTAAAGCCACAATGCAGGGGCTTGCCCCCCCCCCCAGCTGAGAGGTGCTTGTTCCCCTGTGCTGAAGAGAATGTCAGGATTCAGTTTAGCAGGAAGTTAAGTGTCTCCCAAATGAAAAACGAAATGAACAAAACAGAAATTTCCGTTTTGTTTTGTTTCATTTTTCTTTGATGGGTTGGTTCGTTATTCATTTCATTAGTTAACAAAATGAATAACAAATAACAAAACCAATTAAAAATTCATTTCATGCCCATCTCTACATGTGAAGCATGTTCCTTTACAGACTGCCTGTCTTTAAACTGCACTAATGCAGTGTAACAAGAAGAAAAGATTTGCTTGTAGTCGGGAGTTCCATAATCAGTTTTTCCTAGGAACATGGACTTTAAATCATGGATACCCAACCTGTGGGTCACAACCCCAAGGGAAAAGTGTTTTCTACAGAATCACTGTGCTTATTTTTAGTTGCAATTATTTTAACAGGAAATTTCACCATGAAGGTTTTCCACATTTATTTATTTCAATATAGCTATGCTGCAATATTAAAAAAGAATTCTGTTTGGGAATGTTCATAGAGGAAGGCAAGGACCTAAGTCTCATTAAAAATCTTTTTTAATGCAAACATGATAGAAGGTCATAGGTTATTTGGCTATTATAAAAAGGGGACTCAAAAAGTTTGGGAAATATTGCTGGAGACATATCATGACTATCCCTGTATAATTATCACCCTCGCCCAGTTGTAAATACTTTAGCAACAAAATAGATTGTGCTACAAAATTCACATTCACCCACACCAACATGAGGCTCTACGAAGGGCGTCTCATTAACATTTTGTTTCAGAATTGTTAGGGTTCAAAACACTTCCTTTGCTCCCTGGAATGGCGAACTCTTCACAATACGCTCAAGTCAGTACTATTACTACACAGAATTTCACCGCATGTTGATGGTGAGAACAGCATACAAGTCACTCTACAACTGGAAGAGATTGGGTAGTATAATATGAAAATTGATTTGGATGACAGTCAAAGGACCCAGAGCAAATGTAGGAGTTGATATAATATTTTCACCATATTCTGATGATCAGAGAGCAAAACAGTAACAGAATCTGAAGGGTACCTTCACACCATCTGCATTAGAATTCACTGGTCAAAGTCTAATATCCCATTTTATGAAACACTCCATCTCTATCGGTGCATTTCAGAGTATTTACTAAGCCAAGGAAATAAATAAAGGACAGATTACAAGGCAGCTCTCACCATTTCAGAGTAGAGATGGGCACGACTTGAAAAAAATTTTTTTCGAGTTGTCGTTAGTCGGGCCGGTCCCGTTTCAGCTCGTTTCCGGTTTTCGCGAAAATTCGCAAAAATTAGTCGGTTTGTTTTTTCGTTTTTTCGTTGTCGTTAGTACTGGTTTTTGGGGGGGGGAGCGGGCTCCTGGAGGCACCTCTGTGGGGTGGGTGCCTCCTCTGGCCCGCTATAAAGGGAAAGTGGGCTCCTGGAGGCACCCGTGGGTGCCTCCTATTGAAGCAGGCTCCAAGAGACCCCTCTACATGGGGGTCTCCCCTCCTCCTGCTGCAAAATGCTATGCAATAGCCATATGGATATTGCATAACAGAATGTGCAGACAGTGAGACCAGTGAGAGTGATAGCGTCATGCCCGCCCTTCACAAGGCTCTGGCACCACCATGTCTCACACAGAAGGGAATTGTACTTGCTGCGTGTAGTGCAATGCAAGCAAGTAGATCTGGCTTTAAGGTGGCTTAGTGCAATGGCTAGGGTTAGGCTAGTGACGGGTAAGGTTACGGTGGGCTAGTGGGTTGCACCTCTGGGTGCCTATCTGACCCACTAAGAAGAAAGTCTGTGACGTATGGGTACGGAGTCAAGGGTTAGGGTTAGGGCTAGGGCAGGTTTTAGGGGGCTTTTTGGCACATCCCAGAAGTCTCCATGGCCAAGTGGCCATGCGACTGGTGGGATGGCTCCAAAAATTTGCATGGTTGTCCACTCCCACATGGCTGGCCACTCGGCCAGCCCATCATTGCGCAGGTGTAAAAAAAATAAAATAAAATAAAATCAATGGAGGACAGAGGAGGAGAGGAGAGACATTTTGTTGCAAGAAAAAACCCACTGCTACTGTGAAAAATCTGGCAGTTTATAAATTTTCGCTTGTTTCTCTTGTGCTTGTGTGTTTTTGGACCACAATTTCAAAAACAATATTGCGTTTGCCGCCCCATTTTGGATCCCCCGCCCGCACCGCATGGCATGGCGAAATGGCGACTCGAGTCCGGCTGCCCAGGATGGGGGGGAGGCGGGACCCCCCCTCCAGAAACCACCCCTCCGGTAGGTGCCCTGCGCCCTTAGTCAAGCAGGCATTTTTCCGCCTGCTTTTTTGGCCCGGGAATGGGTGGGGGGAGAGTTTAAAAGTTTTTTCCTGTGCTGTCCGTGCCGCTTGCTTGCGCTTTAATTGCGGGCAGCCGGCGGCAAGACTGGGCTTTTTGCTGGCTGTGAGCCTGCGGCGAGTCCCACCAGAGCAGCCCAGGACGGGGGATGAGGGGGGAGGCCGGGGACCTCCAGAAACAACCCCTCTGGTAGGTGCCCTGAGGCACGGCAGGCATTTTTCCGCCTGCTTTTTGGCCGGGAACCGGTTTTTTTTTACTTTTAAAAACTTTTTTTCTGTGCCGCGTGGCATCGCGCAATCGCGCGATGCAAGGAACGAGCACGACAAATCAGACCAAAATTGTTCGTTCGTCGGTTCGAGCTCGAAGTCTGGCGGAGTAATTCCCATTACCGTTTCCGTAGAGTAACGGAACCGAGTAACGGAAACGGAAACGGGAATACCGCTAAGTCGTGCCCATCTCTATTTCAGAGGACTGAAGAACATGTCCATCTAAGGTTAATGACAGATAACAAACCTTGACTCGAGGGCAGCCAAATTCTTAAGGCTTCTGGCAGCAGCAGGAAGGAAGACTGGAAATTCTCTTGTCACTTCCAATCTGACCTAAATGTTAAAACAAGATCAGGAGAGTGGATTTTAAGAGTGCAGATCGAGACTCAGAAAATTTGGAGAAAAATTCTTGACCTCACTGTCAGTTGCTGGTAAGAAGGGGGAAAAAGACAACTTGCAACATTAAATTTAAAGATTAATTTATGAGTGTTAAATAATAAAAACTGGAGTAACGCATTGTTGCTGCTCATGTTACATAAGGTGAAACCGAATTTGTTGAATTAGCAGTATCAGTTTGTTAATGCAATAGTTCTAAAAGTAACAGTGAGATTTAGGGTGTTCCTTCACCTATGCCCTTGGCCCTTGGTGAGTATTGCTCTAGTTCAGTGTTGGCGAACCTATGACACAGGTGCCCAAGGTGGCACTCGGAGCCCTTTCTGTGGGCACCTGATATTGCCCCTTCACAGCCACTTGTATTCAGGCTAAATGGCTGTATTGGCACTTTGCGAAAAATCAGCTGGTTTTGAATCTCATTTTGGGCACTCAGTCTCTAAAAGGTTTGCCATCACCTATAAATCTCACAGTGCAATTGTTGACTAGGGATGGTGGTTCCAATTTCAAAACTGTTAGGCTAAGGAAGGAACTGATGGCCTACCGTGTGATCTCATCTTTTGAGACACCTATGCCCATCGAACAAGAGTAGCTCAACGTAGATCCATTTTTTACCATTTTCAAATCTATTTCTTCAGTGGAAGAAACCATCATCTTAACATAAGGCCGCACAACTCCCCTGGCTTCCTGCTACCAGCTATGTGATGTTTAGTGGTGATGGCCTAATGCTTCCAGAAAATCTGTGCACTACCTGTGCTGGCTAGGCCTTCTAGTAGTTGTCCTGTACTGCCAAAGTTAGGAGTCATGTAACTGCATTCCTCTACCTGGATGGGTCTGGGATGAGTTTAGTTGGGCTGATCTATACAGAAGTCATCATTCTGAACTGTTTATTTGTTTTGGGGATACCAGGATGTTGTTTCTGTAGATGATTTGCAGCTTGCTCCATCCATCTCATCTAGCCATTTATGAATTGTGAATTCAGACGAGTTATCCTACTTGGAAGCAGCAGTTCTGGGCCATTCTGTTCCAATATGGCAGGATTTGGGACAATACATAGTTAATAAAAGAGCAATATTCATTGGTTTGGTGATTTAAAATATTTTTAGACCTTTGCCCAGCACATCCCACTGCCCATGGCATCCGTTTTTATTAAGAAGTCCCTGTTCTGTTCCATTCTGTTCCAGCTTTTACCTAGTCCCCTTCATATTGTAAGAACTGTTTCCTAGGTGCCACACCAAAGGCTCATATTTCACTTTATGATATCACCTTGGGACTTCCAAAAGAGTTGTTACTGAAGGCTCATAAAATAAGACCTGGATACATGAGACTTGGAACATTCCATCAAAGTGATATAAAAAGTCAATACAAAGGGGGAAAAGGTCCAGATATAATAATGTGAATTGGAATGGGATAGATATAAGTTATGTACTTCACTTTCACATGGTCAAACTAACTAAGGCTTGGAACATAAGTTTGCCCAGTGCCTAGACAGCTCTAGTTAATTGCATGTCCAGTTGTCCTATGAAAGCTTGACTGTAGTCAGAAGCACATTATTTTGCACAAATAAAACTAGTTAAAACTGTGCCCGTTCTTGTGGGGCCATCTAACTTGGTCACAGAGACACAGTATATTATATCCCATTGGAATTGTAATGGCTTGATTTTGGACTGTCTTTGGAAACTTTTGACAGATCCGAAAAGCTGTAGCCATATTTTTAACTGCAGCTGGGTGGTCACAGGGATCACATAACGCTCCTGTTGCAACAGCTCCATAGGATGCTCCCTACTGTACATCAGCTGCACTTGACTGCCATAAAGTTTTGTTGTTGTTGTTGTGTTGTGCAGTTGTGACCGACTTTTTGTGTCCCCATGTCCTTGGAGTTTTCTTGGCAGGAATACTGGAGTGGCTTGCCAGATCCTACTCCAGGCTCCCACAGCACCTGGTATTCCCTGGTGGTCTCCCTTCCAAATACTAGCCAGGGCCAACCCTGCTTAGCTTCTGAGATCAGGCAAGATTGGATGTGCTCAGGGCATCTTTGCATCTATATAATAAATGTACATAAGGAGAGGACCTAATTGGCCCTGTGTCCTAACTCAAATGGAAGAGCACTGTGCTCTTATGTAGGACCTCTTCTTATCCAATGTGCATTTACAGGGCAGAAGGGCTTGCCTGGCAAACATAGAGGTGGGACAGGCAGAGCAACCTTGCATTGCCTCAAAGGCACTACCTGCAGCTTTGCAGGGTCTGCCAAATCCACTATGGATGCATCCCATTAGAACTGCATCACATAAACTCAAGGATAAGTCATACTATGCCAGATTTATCACATTTCTATCATCTTTCATTCAACCAAAGAGCAATTCCGCTTTCGTTTCCTCCAACATTTCCTAAAGGCATTCTCCAGCAACTTCAGCACATAAACTTCTAGGTAAGCAATTTACCTGCAGATTAACTAGCCAATTCTCCAAGTACACCTTGATAATCTGGAAGCTGAGTCATGGCAACTGGAACTCTTTTCTTGAGAGACTAAAATGTTTCACTGCTCATCCAAACAGCTTCATCAGTCTGAGGAAAGCTAGTTGCAAGTCCTCCATTTTATAGCTCACTTTGACCTCATGTCATCCTGGTCTGTGAAATAGGCTCATAAGATGAACAATAGCCTGAATAGGCTCATTAGGTAGACAATGGGTCTTAGGTGAAAAATGGCCTAAGGTGCTGAAACCCATAAAGAAGTCCAGTTGCCATGACTCAACTTCCAGATAAACTCACCTGGATGAGTGAGAATCTTCTATACATCTTGATGAAAACATATAGCTATTGAATGGAATCTGTATTTAGGGACAAGATCAAAGCTTAGGTAAAGCCCCAGGGACATGCGGCAAATTGGGTCAAATATTGTACTTAAGTTCTGACTTTCTCCCACTGTCAACAAGCTGCATGTTTCAGGCCACATGACCACCATGAGATCCCTAGCCACAGACCCCAGCAACTGTGCCAGAGGCAAGGTAAATTAAAGGGGGGGGAGAGAGAGAGAGAGAGAGAGAGAGAGAGAGAGAGAGAGACAACAGCAAGTGGCATGTATTAAAGAAAGGTAGAGCAGGCAGCTTGTATTTTGACAGCCCAGTGACATTACGTAAATAGTCTAATCTTGACACAGGTGTCTCTGCTAGAGTTGCTCCTTTAACCATAATGTAAAATATTCAGTGACTCCATGTGAATAACCTTTTAATTTAAAGTAATAATCTAGTGACAAGACAAACAGTGTTAAGTTATGTCAACTTGTTAGTAAAAACAGAAAGCAACAATGCCTCCAGTACTGCCAGCATCCTAGGGCTGGAGGCAAAAAACATTTGTTGCATACAGGAGGGAAAGTTGGTGTAGTAGATGCCCAATTCAGCTCTGTATACATTTATACAGAGCTTGGAAAGTTACCTTATGGAAGCAATTAATTACTGTTCCATTTCCAAAAGTAGTCAGTTATTTTTATTTCACCTTTAAAAATGGCCAACCCTGAAACTACAATAAATATTTCTAATATATTTAAATTTTTATTTTTATCATAGATTCTTAGAATCATATAAAAGCAAAGTGTTCTGCTTATATACCGCCCCGTAGCACTTCAATCACTCTCTGGGCGGTTTACAATTTAATTATGCAGGCTGCACATTGCCCCTCCCCAGTAAGCTGGGTATTCATTTTACTGACCTCAGAAGGATGGAAGGTTGAGTCAACCATGAGTCGGCTACCTGGGATTGAACCCCAGGCCGTGAGCACAATTTTAGATGCAGTACAGTCATTTAACCACTGCGCCAGGAGGCTCCTCTTAGAATAGTAATGTTGGAAGAAGCCTATAAGACCATCAAACCCAACCTTCTGCTCCATGCAGGAACACATATCTAATGTTACCTGCCAGGTAGTCCAAATTTCTCTTGAATGCCTCCAATGTTGGAGCACTTACCACCTTTGAGGTAATTGATTCCATTGCCATACTGCTCTTACACTTAGGAAGTTTTTCCTGTTATTCAGCTGAAAGCTGGTTTCTCTTAACTTGAGCCCATTGTTGTTTATCCTGAATTCGGGAATGATTGAGAATAGATTCTGTCTCTCCTCTATATGACATCCCTTCAAATATTTGAAAAAGTACTATCATATTGGCCCTTAGTTTTCTTTTCTCTAGGCTAAACATGCCCGGTTCTTTCAGTCTTTATCATGGTTTGTCAATACTTAGCCATCTCCCAACACCTCTAGAATTAGGCTTTGTAACTACACCCCTTGCTCTTCCTTTACTCACTTACACTTTTTTTTAAAAAAAAGGATAGCATCAAGACTCCATTCAGTCAAGATTAAAATGCAAACTGCTGCACATGTCAGCTGCCAGTAATGTCATTCTAATTAGTGAAGAATCCAAGAATCACAAAATTGGAAAGGGCCTGAGGCCATTGAGTCCAACCCCCTGATCAATGCAAGAATCTGGCAGGTGGTTACCCAACTTTCCCTTGAATGCCTTCAGTGCTGAAATACTCAGCACCTCCCAAGATAATGGGTTTCATTGTCATACTGCTCTAACAGTTAGACAGTTTTTCCTGATATTAATCATAAATCTGGCTTCCTGGAGCTTGTGTCCATTATTATGTGTCCTGCAGTCTGAGATGACCAAGAATGGATCCTGCCCCTCCTCTGTATGATTATCTTAAGTCAGGCATGTCCAAACTTCAGCCCTCCTGACGTTTTGGACCACAACTCCCAGAATTCAAAGCTTTGATTGCCAGTGACAAAAGGACTGTGGATATTTAAGCAGCACAGTGGTTTAACTTAAATATTTCAAGACAGCTCCCTTCAGTCTTCTTTTATCAAGGATAAATGTCTTTCCTCATAGGGTTTATTTTTCTAGTCCCCTGACCATCTTTTGTCTGTCTGTTTGTTCAAAGTATTTCTATCCTTTTTCTCCTCAGGATAATCCAAGACATCTTACATAATGTAAAAGAGTCTTTAAAGCTAAAAACAGTAAATATACAATGTTTTGAAGAGAATTAAACAAGCATTATATTAAAATAGTAACTAAAATCAATTTAAAATGGTAATAAAAATCAATTTGTTGCCCTCCCCTGAACTCATTCCAGTTTATTGGCATTCTCTTAGAGTGCAGTGTCCAGAATCAGACCCAGCACTCCAGATGAAGCCTAACCAGTGCTGAATAGAAGAAGAATAGTTCCTCAGAGGTGTTGGAGATATACTTCTGTTAAGGGATCCCAAAGGCTGTATTTGGATGGCTATTCCAGATAGAATGCGCTTTCTCAGGAGGAGACATTGGGGTTATTAGTACTGGCAGCAACCAGCGATTTGTCAGGAGATATGCTCAGCAGATAGAAGGCTGGGGCTATCCTGAAAACTTTTGTTCCACACAAAGAATGCCAAGGACAGAATACATGTGTGGTTCCAGGAATATCTTCCATGTTTGTCTGCATAATAAGGACAGGCCCTGGCAGCCATAAGTGAGCCATTCCATCAGTTTCATTGTTCAGGATGTTCAAAAAGCTTATTTCCATCACAATAGTTCTATGCAATATTCCAACCATTTCTCAGCCCAGTTTTGTTCTCTTTCTTGTACGAAGCAGGGAACGCTTGGCGAGGACTTTGTGGATGGCGGCTGCCCCTCTGACTTAAAAGAATTTCAGTGGATGATTGGAAACCGATTGAAGGATGTCTTAGAGCAATTAGGCAAGCAAGCAAACAAAAAAAGGCAAGTGTGCTGCTTATATACTGCACCATAGAGCTTAAAGCACTCTCTGGGAGGTTCACAAGTAATTATTTGGGGTATACATTTCCCCAATCCCACTTCAGAAAGCTGGGTGCTCATTTTACCGACCTTGGAAGGATGGAAGACTGAGCCAACCATGACCCACCTGGAATTGAACCCCAGGTTATGAGCACAGTTATGTCTATATTATAGCAGTTAAACCACTGTGCTACAAGTTGTGGGGCAAAGACGGGTGAGGTCTAACACCAGACCTTTTTGAAGGATATAACAATGAACTCAGTTGGGAGACCTATTCGTCTCCTTTCGCTTCTATCTTCCCTGTTCACCTTATCACTGATAATTTATGGGCAGGTGAGATCAATGGGAATACAAAATGTTTAGCTGTTACGAATTGGAAAAAACTAACAATTTGGTTAGCTCTGCTCTTTTTATATGTTGTTTGGAATTGCAGGATGGGAAGAAAGATACTTATATATATAGGAAAATGCTTATATATAAAGGAGTTGTGTTGACTATGTTATCTTACTACCATTACCATATCTAACAACAACACCTCCAAACTTGCCTCCAGAAAAGCCCTCAACAACTATAACTTCTATATGAGCAAATGTTCACTAGTAAGAAACCGAGATTTTTAGGGTTAAATGCTGATACTTGGATGTCTCCATAGTCACAGAGGTGATGAAAATGTCTCTTCTCAGCCACATCATGATAGGGTTGTAATGTTGTTTTGACTTGGGAACAAGTGATTTAGGAATCTTGCATCTAATCTGCGTCCTGAACTGAACTCTAGGGAGTGTGAACCTGGCCATATGAGAATTGTCTGTGGGTTATTTGAAAGTGGCATTATTAATGCATATAGAGCAATGTGTGTGGTTATCATCTCAGTCAGAACTTCTGAGATGATCCTTAGAAGCAAGTGTACAACACACCTACCATTAACTATAAATGCACTTCACGCATAAGCAGCTATGGCACCAAATACCTTATAGCTTCATGGTTATTTCTGAGTTTGTCTCATGTTATTAAGTAATTAGCTGGTATGATGAGAGAATGATCCCTGACATTTGATTGATGATATCGGTTTTGCATGTTAAAATAATGGCCAAGTGTTAATAGCAGCTATCTGTGAACCGTACATGAGACAACTAAGCTCTGCTTCCAGCAATTAGTAAATGGGATATATTTTAAAGTTATCGTTATGTTAACTGCTTGTGAACTATGCTTTGTAGAATACTCAGCTTTCTTTCCTCGCTGTTGGAAAGTCTTACACAGTACAATTTTTACAAACATGGAGCTCAACATTTGTTCTAGCTTTTCCCAGCGGTTGCCCTTCAGATAGTTTGGACTGAAATTCCCACCATTGTCTATGCTGTTTGGAACTGCTGAGGGTTGTAGCTGGAAACATACAGAAGATTCAGGCCAGGGAAGCCGATCCTAGATACTCTGAAATCATCTATTCAATATCTGGAAGTGAGAGTACAACCTGTATTCACTCAGGCCTTGCCTTGTGCTGAATTACTTTAACAATATGTGATCATAATTCCTAGCTTGGTAAATAAGCCAGTGCAACCTGGAACACTGGATATCCCACCTGTTACAAATGGGGCAGCGGTGGTGGTGGTGGTGGAGCTGTTCCTTCCTAGTTTGTTTGCCTGTCAGCATGAAGGGACAATAGGAATGGGAATGAGAACACATAGGATGTTTATACTAGCCCACAGTTTGTCATCATCATGGTTTATTTAGCCAGGATTCCTGGTTTAGGACTATAATTCAAATGCGGTAATGTTGATTTTGAGACAATGGATACTTGAAGAAATGCCCTTTCCATTGAACCAGCAAAGAAAGTTGTTCTAATACACAATGCAAAATTTTACTGTTAACACAGAAGTATATTTTACTGTCTTCAGTGGAGCCTGCATCCCTATGATTAATGCAAAAATGCAAGTATACAGTGTAATTCATGAAGGGCTGCAACACCAGAAAAGAAATGTATGCAACAGTTTGACAAAAGGATGTGCCAGAACACGGGATAGCGGGAGGGAGAGTACACACAAGCAGCAGTGAAAAACAGAAAGTTGATATTGCAAGACTCAGCTAAGCTGAATGGCAGTGTGTCTGATTTGATTTGAACTAATTGATGAGGGTGGCTCAGGACTTGCCCCTGACACCACTGGGACGCAGCTCTGCAATCTGCTTCTGCCTGCTGCTAACTCATTTCTCTTTGTCTGGCTGATATGTCGGCTGCTGGCGGGCTGGCCAGTTTATATACCTCAGTGGCACCTTGTGATTAACAAGCGCAAGCACAAAGGCTTCTGGCATACTGTCCAAGCTTGTTCAGCCTCTGAGACATCGTGTTCTCCACAAAAGCTGCTGAGATATACAAGCAAGCTTCTAGACAAAAAAAGCACAAAGTCCAAAATATGAGAGAGGCAGTAATGAGGGTCATTGTTTCATCAAATGAATAGTATTTTGAGCCGTTGAGAGGCCCCATCCCCACCGCTAAAGAGAAACTTTTTACCCATCAAGCAAGCAATGTGAGGTTGAGTGGGGGCAATCATGAGGTAAATGACAGCCTTCTGGTCCCAAGACCGGAGGTGTAAAAATTCCAGACTTTGCTGCAGAAATAGTAGAGAGGGCCAGCCTCAAGAAGACCTGATCATCTGTCTGCATTCTTGGCCTCTTGTCAGCAATTTTTCTATAACTATCCATGAAGGAGGTTTCCTTTTGCCCTGTGTGGGGAAAAGGAAGCAATGACTGGGTCATTCTGGCAGAGCTTTTTCTTCTTCTTCTTGAGACTCAGGACTCAACTACACATCATAATACTCCTGGTAGTGGTGATTGGTGGTGATTGCGTTGAGCATGCTTGCTTGAAATTGATTTAAAAGCATCCACCTACACAACGTACAGCTACGCGCACATTTTTTTTATTTTCAATTTTTTTTTTTGTCAGAAAGCAGAGTTTTTAAAACCCATGAGGGGGCTGGCTTATTTTAAATCCATTTGGATCATGATTTTAAAAAGAATCATTTTGGCAGAGTAAATTGTGCCTGTGGGCTTTGTCCAGCACCAGATGCCAGGAATAATTTTTAAAAAATCATGTGGCAGGTCAGATCGGGGTCCCATGGCACACCCAGAACTAAGATACAGCTCTTTTGTTTGGCTCCATGAAGAGCCCCTGCATGTGAATGGGCATATTGCTGATTAGATCACTGACACGGGCCAGACACGATGATCCATTGGATCCCTTCCAGCTCTGCAGGTCAAAGGATATAAAGGTTATCAAAAGGCCAAATCAAAACATGCAGGCAAAAAAGGTACCAGCAACAGCATAGAGCTCAGTGTTTTATTTTTAATTTTACCCCTTTGTCAAGCTGCCAAGAAAGGGCCCTCATTGGTTCTTGACACAAACAGTCTTGATTCACACAAATGCTGCATTTATTTTGTTGTAATTTGTCCATAGACAATGTATAGCCATTCATTTATAAAATTGGCTCATTCCATATCTCTTTCGCTGCAATGTGTACCTTTTGAAAGTGAAGGAATAATTTGAAAGTGCCTCATCACAGCTTTTAAAGAGTTAAAAGCACCCCAAGAGACATCTGCAGAGGAGGAAGGGATCTTGTTGAGACTGTACGTCTTCGTGGGAACCCATGAAAGGGAACTCTGGAACTCCCTCCCACTAGAGGCCAGGACTGTCTCGCCTCTATTGTCTTTCCAGAATCAAGCAAAGACCTTTCTCTTCAGGCAAGCTTTCCCTGGATGATGGACTGGCTTTATGTGTCTTTTATATGAATCCCTCATTACTGTAAGCTGCCTTGGGTCCTTTTCCAAGGAGAAAGGTGGGGTAAAATACTCCCATCCTCTGGCTCTGCAACGGGAGGCCTAAGCCATTGAGCTATCCAGCAGTTTCATACATCTATCCAGTACTCTGGGCATAAACAGAAATATTCAAGCTGTCCCGGTAGGAGAGTAAATGGCTGCCGACAAAACCAGCTAGCCATCAAGCCATTTATCTTATTTTTAGCTACCATCATTCAACAAGCTTATTAAGACACCTATCCAGTCGCACACTTAATAGAACTACTCTAGAAAACACCCATCCACAGAAGTTGAATGAGAATGAGAGCATTATAACTTACATTACTGCCAGCCTAGCAGATGAAGCAGGCTAAGATGAAACCGGGACCATTATAATATAGTGATCTTGCGCAATATTTTTTTCTCCATCAGAAACCGCACATAACTTTTGGAGATGCAAATTTGTAAAATGTCGTGGTTTATGTATTTCATTTTTGATGTCTACTTTCCTTTTTAAGAATGGATGTTGTCTAATTATGCAGTGCAGCTTTGCATGAGGAAAATATACTAAGGGTGCATTAAACAGACAACTTGAAATAATGGCACTTGTGCTAAGAAGTGTATTTTCTGGCAAGCAACTAATTTATAATGGCCATAGATATATGCATTAGTGTATGAAATACTTGTCTTTATTTATTGATTTGGAGGCACAGGGTTATATTTTTGAATATGTCTTATTTAATAGGTCTTGTTTCCATCTCCAACGGGCCTGATTATATTTCATGTGTTAAGAATTTGCAGCACCTAAATGATGGTCAGTAAGAATAATTATTCTCCACATAAAGTCATAGAGAATGTACTTGTCAATTTTAAAAACACATTAAATGAGCAGGACCTATAAAGCCCATTTCTGGGCTCTCCCCAACTTCCTTTGCTTTTATGAGCTTGGAAAGGAAGCTTCCCCCCGCCCCCTTCAAGTGTGCACATTGGAGGTAAAGAGATATTAAATGACCAAATTTACTGTGTTCTTACTGCATAAACCACTACATTGGATCTTTCTGAGCCAATTTAATTTTTAGCTTTATTCTCGGCTTAATGCAATGTTTTACTTCATTGCGCTTTTTGGATGTGCAGAAGCAAAGATAATGTGTTACACTACATTCATTTAATGTTTCATCAGACTTTTCTGGTGTATCTACCTTTTGGTTATTTTAAAATGTTTCATCCTTATCACTTCAGTCATGAAATGTAGATTCATTAAATTACTGTGCTGGGCTAAACTCGGTGGAGAAGGCTCGTTTAAAATGGAGCACTGATTCATTCATGAAGACATTGGCTTTCTTTTCTTTTCTTTTCTTTTCTTATTCTTTTCATTTTTTTAAAAAAGGTTGTCCTTGGGAACTGTGCCTTCCCCTTTAACCTGGTCAGAGCTCTCAAACCTCATACACAAATAGATAACTAAAGGTATATAAAATACCCTGTGATGTCCATCTGCCAAGTAACAATGCCAACACGGGTAGGAATTTAATTTATATTTTATCTATTGCATTGTCATTTTTGCTTTGTCTTGCTGTTTTGTCCTCTGCTTTGTTGTTAATTCCTTTCTTCGTTACAGTTGTGTGTCACATCTCATTGCAGAAGAATTCTCAAGGTGGTTCACATATACATAAAATATATTATTAACCTATCAGTGTAAAACAGATATAAATATGAGATCAATAAATCATTATAAACCATTATTGTTTAAAGAAGCTGGTATCTAGAATGTTAGACATGGCCATCTGCAAAACTTGTATCAAATACTAGCAGTGCCCCCCCCAGTATGAATAACCCAAAATGGACACACACACCCCAAAGTCACTCAGTCCCAACATCATGTCATTTCTATCATGCCATTTCTAGTCCTAAAACCCTGGAAGCATAAATGTGTTTTTGCATGGCAAAAGAACAGTATCAACACCAAACAAGCTTTGCTGTGCCCTGTGTTCATAGGGGAGCTATATTCTCTGTCAGAACTGTTCTCGGTCTGTCTCATCCCCATTTTTCTTGGAGGGAACATGGGAAAGAGACATAAAATCCACATTGAGAGATTCAGGGAAATTTTCATTAGCACCTCATTTTGGTACAAATGTTTTCAGGAGACATGTCAAGGATTGCAACTCATTTGAGCTGCAGACAACAGCCCTAATTCAGGTTTTAGGCCTGGAAGTAGACATGGGCACGACTCGGCAAAATTGTCGTTTCCGTTTTCGGTTATCGTTTCAGTTACGTAATGGAAACGGTAACGATAATTAAGCTGTCAGAACTCAAACTCGAACCGAAAAAAGAAACATTTGGTCGGGTTTTTTGTTTCCGTTTGTCGCATCGCGGCGATCGCGCGATGTGAAGCACAGAAAAAGTTTTAAAAAGTTTTTTTAAAGAAAACCCAACTCCCGGCCAAAAAAGCAGGCAAAAATATGCCTGCCTGAGGCTCTGCCACCTACCAGAGGGGTGGTTTCTGGGGGGTCCCTGGCCTTCCCCCCCATCTTCTCCTGTCCTGGGCTGCTTGCACCAGGCTGGGGGGGTCATCCTCGTCGTCTGTCTCGCTGCATGCCATGTGGTGGTTGGGGATCCAAAATGGCGACCACAATTTTTCTTTTGAAATCGTGGTCAAAAAAACACACCAGATCACCACAGAAACATGTGAAATTTATTTATTTTAAATGCCTGAATTTTAATAGTAGCAGCAGTGGGTTTTTTATAGCAATAAAACGTCATATTTATTTTATTTTATTTTATTTTATTTTTTATTGTTTTAGACCATTTGGGCTGGGCATGGGATGGGACCATGCAAATTGTTTGAACCATTCCACCAATGGCATCGCCAGGTTTTTGACTGACACTTCTGGATGTCTCGGAGGGCATAAAAAGCCGAGGCACCTTCCAGAAATCGCAGTCAGGTGTATGGATGTGGTTGAGGGAGGAGGGCTGGCTGCTGGTGCTGGTGTGATCCAATCGAGATTGAGGAGGGAGGCTGGAGGCTTTAGGATTTAGATTAGGCAGGCAGGGAGGGAACTGAATTTAGAAAATAATTTCTTTGATTCCCTGCAGCTTTGTCTGCTGAAGGGAATAGCAGTTTATTCTTTATTTCTTCTCTGGCAGTTTGAGGATTTTTTTCTGATATTGGATAAAGGGGGAGGTTCGACTGGGAGTGGGAGGTGTGGATTTATTTTAAAAATATATTATATACTACCATTTATTTTCTATTTTCCCAACTTCAATTTGCTTGCACACACACACATTTGGGGTGCAAGCCAAGAACAGAACCTCTATCCTAAGTGATATCCTAACTGCCCACTCGCACGTCCGCCCACGCCGCCACCTGCCTGCAGCCTGCCCGCGGCCACCGCCCGCCCTTGGCCCCCCGCCGCCGCCGCCCGCCCGCACCTCCCCCGCCACCTGCTGCCCACCACCCACCCCACCCGCCACCTAGGGCGCGAAAACACCTAGCGCCGGCCCTGATTGCGGGACGCCCCTATGCTCTGGGAAGTCAAATCGCGCTAAATCGCGGTGGAAACGACAAATGACAAACGACAAATGGAAATGACAAATTTCTGAAAAAATTCGCGACAAACGGAAACGACCCGAAACGGACCCATTCTGACTAACGAAAACTCGAAACATCATTTTTTCTGGTCGTGCCCATGTCTACCTGGAAGTGAGCAATGCTGAAAGGGCACCGGGGATGTAATGATGAAGACACGCCCCAACCTATAGACCTTTTTGTGTTTTTGTGTTTATCTTAAATTACCAGTTCAATTTGTTTCAAATTTTCATCAAAATGTGTGGTCGTGGTGGTGATGACGACCACAACAACAATACAAAAATGGCAGGCATAGTCAATCAAAATCATAACAACAAAGGTTAGTATTTAGGGATTGGCCCAGGTGGTGCTTGTAACCCTCTGATACACGCGAAGCCAATACCTTTCTCTGGGCTCACGTGGGGTTAAACTGCAATGAGGAAGCTGCTGCGACATCATATTTCCTCATCTTTCTTCCTTTGTGAGTGCTGGCCAATCAGACAGGGAGGCAGGATCGTGCCTGTCCCCGCACAGCTCCTAATTAGCCAGCACCCACAGAGGAGGAAATATGACATTGCACCGTGCTTCCTCATTGCAGTTCAGCTCTGTGCTGGCAGAGAGAAAGGTAAACCAATTAGCTCTGCATGTATCAAATGGTTCCGAGCACCACCTGGGCTTGCGTGGTTTGTCTCATAACTTACTGGTTCCAAAACGAAATGCCCATCCCTACTGGTATTATAAAGCAGATACAAGTTTTAACCAAAAGCCTAGATAGCTGTTAAATATGTATGCTGATCTTACTATTTCCATTTTTGTAGCTCTTATGGTGTTGTTTCTGGGATCTGAAACTGCTTGTCAAATTGTGTGAAATTTCTTGACCTTGTTCCCAAAGCCCAAAGCCCCAATGACTACAGGGGCCACTGAAGTGTGTTCCATCGACAAGCAAGGTGTTTTGTTTGTGAGATCTCTGTATTTTGATAATTTATTCAATGTTTTAGCTTCAACTCTGGCATCCCCTGGAAATGCAGTCTCAATGATTCAGATATTTCTTCATTCTATTATTACGATGTCTAGTGTGTTGTTAAGTTCAAGGTATCTATTAGTTTGGATGCTGAAATGCCCCACAAGATCTTGACTTCATCATCTTCAGACATCTTTTCTACCTGATGTTCCCACGGTTTTTGGAGGCTGTCAAGTTTGATATACAGTAGGACCCCCATATCCACAGGAGACTGGTTCTAGGACCCCCCACAGATACAGAAATCTGTGGATAAGAACTAATGCTCTTTTACAGGGTGGCAGTGTTGGTGAAGAGGGGAGGTGAAAGGAGGTGGTAGTGGTGGCTGGAGGCCATCCCCCTCCTGCCCTGCAACCCCCATCTGCCCCTGCCCTTATTGCCAGGCCAGCATGGGGAATCATCTCAGAAGGGAGGAGGGAATATCTTCTGCCATTGTTGTGGTGGCAGTGGCAGCGGAAAAATTGCCCATGTGGCCCATAGGCACCCATTGGCACCATCGGTGGTGGTGGCAGAAGAGGCACCCGCGTGGACCTGCGGAGACCTGCGGGCTATGCGGGCACCTCTTCTGTCGCCACCCCCGATGTTCTGGGCAGGTAGCGCATCACTTTTTCTGCTGTCACCACCAATGTTCTAGGCAGGCGGCATGGCACCTCTTCTGCGTCCACCACCAATGTTCTTGGCAGGTGGTGCAGTGCCTCTTCCGCCACCACCACCAATGTGTTTCTTTCTTTAGACTTTCTTTCAAAGATTTTGTTGTTGGACAGACATCAGACAGACATCTTGAAGCCAGTGAACATATTTGCATCAAAAGTAAGTTGCTTGAACATTTCACTTGTATATCCCTGCTCCTCACATCACTGCTCGCTACCTGCAGATAACTGAATCTGCTGATGGTGAATCAGTGGATACAGTGGTGCTACTATATATGATTTTTCCTGCTTGTTCTGTAATATGGCGGCCCAATCCAGTTTTATTAAATTATTGACAAAGGGATGAGTGAGATGTTAAACAACAGTAATGACAAAGAGTGCACATGGAATATTCTTCTTTTGATGCTAACTTTTCCATTTTCTTTGCCGCAAGCCATTAAGACAGTTTACCATTTTCCCACATTTTTCTTGAGGAGCTTCAGAATATTTTTACTGATCTCAATGTTTTTAGGTAGGTGTTAATTCAGCTGTGTGGGAGTAAATTAGATGCTTCTTTAAAAAGTCTGTCCAGGTCATGTTAAGATTTGTTTTTCATCTTTTAGTGTTCTGGAGTATCATTTTATCAATAAGCTTCTGATATTTTGTGGATCTACTTTTTAAATTTCCCTTTCTGTTCAGTTGGGTATAGGGAGTTTTCAACTAAATAATTCTATATTGACCTTGCAAGTATTCCTGTGAGGAGTCTGAACATTGTTGGAAGGCATGTAATTGGTCAATCGTTACTGGGTTCATTGTTCTTTTTGTGATATTTCATTATAAGAAATGTGTGGCCTGTTGTCATCCAGGGTTAAGTAGGGATGAGAACCTTATGAAAAAATGATATGCTGTTTCATCGTTTCATAAGCTTATAAAACATTACAAAACAAAATGAAACAGCAAACAGCGTGTTGTCAAGAAATGAAATGAAACACCATATTTTATTTCAGGAATGAAATGATTCATCCTAGTGATGAGAAGCCTCTTGATCCAGCTGTCTTAAGAACAGGAGTTTTATTTTTAACTGATTGATCTGTTTTCCTTCCTTTCCTCCCACACCTCAGCTGTTGAGCTACCAGGAGGTGAGGTCTTTCCTTTCCTTTCCTGCTGGCTGTGCCTGGGTCTGCAAGTTGATTTGAAGTTTAAACTGATTGTTTTCCTTTCATGATTAAGTAGGACTGTGGAGGTTATTTTTTCCCTCGGTCCCCACACCAAACATCTGTTGAGCTTAGCTCTCTGATGTTCTTGATTTAAGGTGCAGCAGCTAGCCATTAGATTTCCTGCTTGTATACAGAGGGTTCTTTGAAAGAAAAATGATTGGAAGAATTAAGGAGGGTCTTTCATTTAGGGCAGTGGACTCTCTATTAAATAAAAAAGGAAAGCTCCCTATTATTTATAGCCTTATGAATTGTTTCATTTCCTGATGAAAATTCTTTTTAAAATCTGTTATTAACAAAATGAAATGAAATGAAAACTGAAATGAAATGAAACTTTCCCCCTTTGATACTCCCTCCTATCCTCAGACGTTATCAGGGAAGTGAGAAGAGGCCAATTGTCCTCCTAGGAAATAAAGTTTCCTCTCTTGGGTTTGGTTTCTGATGGCTTGTCTTTTCCAGAAAAGTGGGGTAAAAATACTCTAAAATAAAATAAATAAAATAAAATTGTCTTGGAAGACAAGCCCCATACATTTGCAACAGGCAGGCTGTCCCAGAAGTCAGACACAGGCGTGAGCAGAGTGTTTGTGTTTCATCTCTCTCAGCCACCCTGGGAGACATAAGGGGCACCCCCCTCTGGATGGTTACCTTTAACACGGATATTCCACTGAATGTACAGCACAGAAGGCTGTTTGCAAAA
Organism: Phrynocephalus guinanensis; assembly: GCA_037367245.1. Lineage (NCBI taxonomy): Eukaryota > Metazoa > Chordata > Lepidosauria > Squamata > Agamidae > Phrynocephalus > Phrynocephalus guinanensis. The sequence continues at coordinate 75,012,773 of CM074739.1, forward strand.
ATTTAGTTATTTTCTTTATTTTTAATTCCAGCAAATAAAGGGCTTCTGAAATTTTGTTTTCGGCCTTCAAAGCTAACTGGAGGCACCCAAGATCAATTTAGACAACCACTTTGGCAGATATCCTTTGATTTGTATTCCTACATTGGTTTGGACTCAATGGCCTTATAGCCCCTTCTGACTTCAGTATTCTATGATTCTATGATCCTGTATTCTGTGACTCACAGGTTGCCCTGTACCAAGCAGCAAAATGTCTTGTGTTACTCCAACCTGACATAGAGCTTTTTTTTTTTTTAAGGAACACATTTCAAAACACGTCTGGCTGTATATGTGCTTTTAGACCTTGAATGTTTTGAGTATTTATGGAAATGATGTAGTCTGCATTGAAGTGGTGAGTATGTGAATGGAAGGTTACAGCTTCCTGGCTATATCCATATTCGGCTTGCATTATATCTATTTTTGAATAATATTTTTTCTGTAGATTTTTGCTATATATTGGTGATTGGCAGGGAAACAATTGACAGATATACACGGTACAGGCAGTAATATGACAAGCAACAATAAAAACATCAATATCCAGGAGCCCAGGCATTGATATGAGTGTAGCAAAAGTATTTCATTTAGCTCTGGTTCTGAATGCCTCCACCAATACTTTGCATCACTGTTGTCTTTGTTACAGTCAGATTAAGAACGCACCCTTTTGCTTGAATCCTGACTATGTCACGAGCCTCTTGCCCTGGTTGTTGTGGCACAAAGGATGCACTGTAGGCATTACACTAGTTCATTAGTTCGCCTTAAATTGCCTTTCTCCCCTTCTTTGGTGCTTGCAGTCACACACACACATTTAATGCTTGTGCAAGAGGCAGGCATGAGGAAGCACAAATGTGTAGCAGACATGGGGGTTGGGGGAGAAGAAGCAGCTATTTAGGGCAGCATTCCCACCAGGTTTCTCTACAAAGCAGTTTAACTGTAGTTAGTAAGTGCTTAGTGTAATCTAATAAAAGCCATTTTGCAATATTAAGCAAAAAACATCTGGTACCCAGAATTCCCTGATCATTTTTAACTAGATGCAATCTCCTCTCTCTCTCTCTCTCTCTCTCTCTCTCTCTCTCTCTCTCTCTCTCTCTCTCTCTCTCTCTCTCTCTCTCTCTCTCTCTCTCTTTGTGCTTCTCTTACAGATACGTGAAAAATAGCCTAATAAGGTTCCTTGTAGTTTTTTTTAAAATCAGATGGAAAATGGGGAGGAAGAGTTCCACAGTCTCCAGCAGCTCATTTGAAGCAGCTCCTCCGAGTTCCACAATAATAATCAGTGCTGGCCCAGTGCCGTCGGATTATTTTGTATATTCATGAAGCTGCTCATCAGCCGTCAGGAGAATGTGCAGTAATCCTTGGATGAAATAAGGCCAATCAGTGGAATAATGAGGAAGGTAATATCTCCCAAGAGGCCTGGAGTGGGTTTTCATCAAACCCCGCTGTAGCTCTCCAACTATTTGCTTTACAAATGCAGCCTTTGATCTTTGATTTGGGGAGAAGTGGGGGTGAGACAGACCCCAGTGTGAAAAGTCCAGTGTGAAAAGATAACAAGCCTAGAACTGGGAGGAGGCGGAAGCCTTGGCGGGACTGGGGCGAGGGCAGGAGGAAACCGGCAGTGGGAGGAACCTGGCTTTTAAGCATCAGTCAGTTCTGGTTAATGAAAACCTCCTAGCCTTTTTATGTACTGCATTCTAATATATATTCACTTAGTCAGCCAATTGCTGGGAGATTTTTTTCCATGTACATATGCAGAGCGTAAGCCGGCTCTCACCACAATGGAGAGATTGTACAATCTATCTCTACTACAGCTCAATCACCTTGACCCAGGCGTTTTCTCTCTTCCCAGACTTGACGCGGAGACTTGGCGGCCTCACACCAAAGACGGCAGCAAATTGAAAGCAGAAATCTCGGTTGCTTTACAGGGCCAGTTTCAGCTGCAAACCATGTCATTATTTTCACAAACAAAACCTTAAAACTGATGGCGATCATTAATATAGGCATTACTCACTGGTGTTCGTGTTCCGTATATTTTCACATTTCATGCTGGAATCTTGCCTTTTGATGAGCTCCCTCAAATCTCCCCACAAACAAAATTTAGTACAATATAATTAGTACTATCAATTAGCTTCATTTTGATACCCTTGGATGCAGCTAAAGGCCATGAGCAAATAGTTGGAAAATGGAGGTGGAAAAACAACAACTATTCAACAATATTTGGTTTACTTTGTCTCCCCCACTTTTTTACAGCCACATGATAATATATAGGTTCAGTAGATAGATAGATAGATAGATAGATAGATAGATAGATAGATAGATAGATAGATAGATAGATAGATAGATAGATAGATAGATAGATAGATAGATAGATTCTGCTCCAGCCTTCACTATTGCCTTTTAGGAAGTAGACTTGAATTTCATGAGACATTCCAGATGGCAAAACTAAGCCTGAGACAAAATATTTGGTTGTTTTCCTTTTAATAATTCCTTTAAATAAACTACTGTTGTCTGCATATCCTCTCTTTTGCCCTTAGAGCACTTATGAAAGGCCTCTTTTACCTCATCATTCATGGAATAGAGAGTACAGAATGCCTTTTTTGGCCACAGTGATGGATTTTGTGTAGATTGAGCAAATTATTGTTATCACATCCATTTACGTTAACTAAAATAAGTGCTATGCCACTAATGACCAACTGCTGAAGCTACTTTGATAATTCAGAGACCCCTGGGATCTGGTTTTCTGAGGTGGACAGAATGAAGGTGATCTGCATGAGGAGGGGTCCTCTATAGTTTCATCGTCATAGACAGTGGTGAGACCCGCTCGCTGGGTCTCACTGAAATTCATAGCCTAGGTATACATTCTTCACAATCAACTATAGTGTAGTCTACACTGTTCTTCCATGGGCCAAAGTGTAACATGTCCTTGATCACTTGAAGTGATGTAATGCTGGCAGGGGAACAAAAAGATTTATCTGCTTTTGGCGAAAGGCTGATGGAGGAGGTCATCAGAGTGGTTTCCTGAGAGGTCTAGAAGAATTTCCTTCTGCCTCAACAGATAATTCTATCATAGCCCTGCCCAAGCTCTACAATGGGGGATAGACAGGGTAGTGGATGTGATCACATCTACATTTCTCTTCCCATGGAGTCAAATTTTACTCCCTTGTTTGTTAGGGAGCTGGAATTAATGAAATGACTGGGTCAATGACTACTGTAGAGACATCAGAAGACTCAGAGCAAGTCCAACTGAACACAGGCTAGAGCCCATTGGAAGTATTGCCCTAACTGCTATGGATTGTTCATCTGCAACCTTTGAAATGTTTGTAGTACATGCCATGCATCTCCCAATTAACTGTTCCCCATGGTACAAATTTATTGTAAATGATAAATATAGTAACACAATGCTTATAAATGTATACATGTTCTTCTTGAAAAAAGGTGAAATTTTGTTTTTATTATGGTGGGAACCAGATTCTTTGCTAGGGGAATTAGTGGGCAATTACAAAAACAGCAGTGGTTGGGAAATGGAGTAGTTAACTGAGGACATGAATAATATTACAAAAATCTCTCATTCCTGGAGAGTTTCCAAGTCTCAACAACATGCCAGGCATTGTTGTTGAGACTTCCTCCTTGAACAGGGAGATTTCTGTGTATTTCTATGCCCTTTGAATAGAATCTTGTACAGGGACGATGTCGTTTGGCACAGGAACTGTAATAATTCTGTATTATAATTATAAATTCTGTAAAATACCCAAGGAATTCTCTGAGATATTTTTTTGGTGGGGTGGGACAATGATCTCATGTAGAGAAAGCGTGCGGTGAGGAAGAAAGTAAATTCTCTCCCTCTTTTTCACTGAGGGCGGTAACACACTGCGGGATTCACATCCCTATTCTACATGAACTAGGAGTGGGTGTGAGGCCCAGAGCTCTTCCCATCTCTGGGTATAAATGCTTAGTATCATACCTGGGATGTTCTGCATGCAAAGCATGTGCTCGATCACTAAGTAATGGCCTTTCCCCCAGGACTGGTGCTGAAGTGATAAAGTGCACTCTATCTCTTTAGCTGTGGAAAGGATTGGTACTCATTTTGAAATACAAGAGATATATCATGCATGTTGAACTGATTAAACTTTTATCATACTACTGGTTTTCTACTATCAGAAGATGTTGGTGGTGAGTTACCTGTGGATAATGCACATCTAGATGACAACAACCTCCTGACCATGGTTTCCCTGCTATATATTAGGTACAGTTTATATTAAGAAGTTTATACGTGCAAAAATGTGTTGTGTTATATAGTCAGATCAGTTCGAGGCCCTGAACTAATGCAAAAATGTGCCTTACAGTATAAGCAAGGCACCATTATAGCCTGTGCCAATATATTGTGTGCTGCTTTCCTTCACCTTCTGAAAATCGCAGCTGTATAAATGGCGCTCAAGAATTAATGCCTTTCAGATAAGACAATGTTATTAAGATTATTCAAGCTAACTAACTTTCGTTCTGTTCGCAAGACATGTCAGAATGAGACTATTTTAGAAATCTACAAGAGGGCTAAAGTTTGACATTTGATTTGCCCTGTTCTAGGATTTTAAACTGTGATGTAAATTAGTCGGAAACAGGTCTTTCTTCCATTTTCTCTTTTCAAAATGTAATACAGTTAAATGACAGAGATTAATTACTGAAGTAATTACTGCTGGAAAGCAAAAGGACAGTTGGATGAGACATGATGATCTCTCTCATGATGACCAAGTCTTTCTTGACAATTGTGCTTTAATTCCCACAATGATTATTCTTTGTGGCAAAATCTATCAGAAGAAGGGCACACTTGCATTGACACATTCTTGCTCAATAAGAAATACTGGAATGAGGTAATTATATTTGACTAAAACTTGTATGTTTTCTTTCTGGGGCTATCACAAGGTTCCTTTTCTAGCGACATCTATGGCCTATAATTTGGCATTCTATTTTAAGACCACTTTAGTTATAATTGTTGGTAGTTCATCCTGTTCCTCAGAATAGAATAGTCCCCCCTCCCCTCTTCTCTTGTATCAAAATGACCATTTGTGTGATAAGTTCGCATTTCATGGCATTTACAATGAATAGAGACCTGTTTGCTTGTTTGTTACTGCCACTGTGGACAATGATTGAGAAAATTAGAAACAGTGCTAGGGCAAGACTCTTTTAAGAGCTAAAATAGGTTTTAATCTAAAACACTGCTACAATTTCAGGTAAATGAAATTTCACAGTGACTAGGGAAACTGTCTGGTTATGTCTGACTGATCTGCATGTCTTCTTCCCCCACAAAAATGAATTGTGGAGACTCAACTGAGGTCACTACTTGTTCTTTTTACCCAAAGTGACAATGTGCAGTTGCAATTATGTGTGAAGATTGAGGCTTTGCCTTTCCCCTTTTGGTAATTGTGTGTGTGTGTGTGTGTGTGTGTGTGTGTGTGTGAAATACATCTGATCCTGGAATGTGTTTTCCAGGAAAAATCTAGGGCACTACATCGGCAGTAGTATGGAGCATATGTATCTCTGGAGATAGGCTTAAAAACATTTTCCCCTTGTGAGTGGGTGTATTTTGCTTAAAATTGGCTTGGAGAACATGGTTTGCTTCTTACAATGAGTGTGAGATTGAACGTTGCTCTTGACTGTCAAGGTTCCCTCTCTATAGTTACTCAGCCACACTCTTCTTCCTCACCTTGAAAAGCTCAGGTAGGAATCAAATATGGTAAATGTTATTATTCCCTATCTCATAATCACACCTTACTGGAGAGATAGCATCCTCCCAGTATGTCTTCATAGGACATCCAATGGACTCAGTCTCTCCTTAGAGCAGGCCTGCCCAAAGTCCGGCCTGGGAGACAAATCCGGCCCATCAGGCCATTCTGAGTGGCCCGTGGCTGGCTGGCCCACCCCTCCCTCCCCCTCCTTCGCCCCATGTCTTTTTTTAAAAAATCTTCCACCAGCACTGACACCGCCGGGAAGCTTGAGGGGCTGGGCCAGCCAGCCGGCCAGTGAGCAAAAGCTTGTGGGGTGGGGGGGAAGGGGGCAGGCCGCTGCCACTGGCATCACCGGGAACCTTGTGAAGCTAGGCGTGTGCGCGCAGGGTGGTGCACGGGCGAGCCGCCACCACCGGCATAGCCAGGAACATTGTGAGGTTGGCCGCATGCACGGTCAGTGGGTGGGGCTTGCAGTGGGGTGGCAGGGTCAGGGAGCAACCGGCCCCTGACACATTCTCAGCCACCAAATCTGGCCCTCCTTACAAAAAGTTTGGGCACCCCTGCCTTAGAGTCAAGACTGAACCTCTCTGAGGAATCACAGAAGGGCAGGGAAGCAAAGCACTTTCTCCCTCAGAGATAGACTACGCTAACAGTACATATCTGGTACAAACAACTTCTTAATCCCCCTTTTTTGTTCAGGACAAAAGGAAACCTGTTCCCTTTCCCCCTACCAAATCTGCATGACTCTGAGAAAGAAATGGACAGACCACTTTTAAGTCAGGGGTTAAAAATTCACAGCTATGAACAGCTGTGAATAAGAGAGTGCTGCAAATCTGTTGTCTGTAGATGTTGACACTATCAAAGCCTGTGTTTCATTTCAGCCTTTCAAATCCATTTGTGATGAATTATATATGGAGTAAGCTGGTAAGTGGGATTATACTGTAACCACAGCTCCCACAGCCCTTTAGCACAGGCAATATGGGGTCAGAATTCTAGGAGATGCAGTACAAAACATCTGGAGGGCCAAAGGTTCCTCACCCCTGCTGTAATGTATTCTTGGGTGGTAGTTAATGTACAAGAAGTCCAACAATGGGTTCATGTTTTTGAATGAAGGTTTTGAATGAATGTTTTGCCCTGTAACTTGTATGTCTTTCCTTCTGTTGTTTATCTTCAACATGACTGTACAAGAGTACTCTATTCAACTTAGGACCCAATTCGGTAAATTCAGTATGAGGCTGATTTAGTTTTGTTGTAGACAAGAGCAGACGAGGTCTGAATCATTCTAAATAGATCCAAGATGGCCCCAATCATATTCATAACTTTGAATCAAAATGCCCTGTGACTTAGCAATTTCTGAGAAATTGTACACATAGGTTTAGAGTTTTCTTTGGTGTCCAAATTAGCACAATGTGTTTATATGCTTAAAGTTTGCTAATATACTCTATGTGCCATTTTGCTGTACTAAGGTAAGGTCTGTGATATATATGTGGTGCTTGTCACTACCATTCACTCTGTAAAAACAGAACAAACAAACAAGGAAAGAGAGAGTCAAACCCCAACATGATCTAAAAATTGGGATTGAACATGTGGTTGGGTGTTAGTAAGGTGGATTGAAGTTCTGCATACCTAGAAAGAAGGGAGGAGAAACAGTAGTTGCAGTAAGCACAAAACAAGTAGCAAACTGAAAATAATTTAAAAACTGTGGTCAGACACTCGCCAAAATCATGTTGCACAGTTATGTGTGTAGGAAGCAAATAGCAAACTGTGCATTAGCTTCTTGCTAGCATATGAGGCCAAACTTGGACTTTTACACATCTGCCAACCATCAGCCTGGCACATGCCCCCAAATCCAAATGAGAACTTGTTAATTACCAATGAGAACCCACTTGGATTTATGCTGCCCCCCTTCCACAGGAACAACTAAGAAAAAGGGTTTTGACCAGCTTCAATTGGAAGGGAAAAGGGAGAGTAAACAAAATATGTTGTTACTTAGCTTATGAAGATTCATACTCAGGCAACATATCACTAGAGAAACAAACAAGAAAAGCAAAGGGGAGTAGGATTAGGGAAATTGATTTAAATTAACAAGAAAAAAGGTTTATATAGAAAATAACACAGGCTTTGATGGATCATGAAAGTCTATAGGCATCAAAACAATCACTGTAGTTTTTTTCAATGGAGGCTCACTATCCAACTTTCTCTTAGCCTTCAGATTGTCTGATTGGTCAGAAATGACTCAATTTCTTCCAGACCCACTTAAGACTTGATTGAAGTTTATCTGAATTCATTTTTGAAGTGGTCTAATTAATTGCACACTTATAGCTTTTTATAGTGGGGTCCCCATATCCAATGGGGATTGGTTCCAAGCCCCCCGTGGTACTTGGATGGGTGACCAACAGGGAATACCAGGTGCTGTAGGCACCTGGAGTAGGAACTGGCAAGCCACTTCAGTACTCCTGCCAAGAAAACTCCATGGACATGGAGTCACGTAGAGTCGGTCACGACTGTAATGACACACACACACACACACACACACACACACACACACACACACACACACACACACACACACACACACACACATGCTATGTATTCTTCACTAACCAGTATTCATAACATGATCTCTGGTTCCCTCTAGTGGCCTATCCTGGCAATACATGTGAAATAGTTTTTCTGCTTTTTTTCCTTTTAATATTTCTAATATTTTTGGTCCGTGAATAAGTGAAACTGGGGATACAGGAAGTCCTGCTGTGCTTTAAATCAAATGTGTTTCCTGTTTAAAAGGAACAGATATTTCCTTTTGGCAGTCTATCAAATCGTAACCATGTAATGACCTTCATATATCCAAACATTTCTCGATGAAACTGACAATCATATAGTGTGTTCTCAGAAGTGACAGCTGCTGTATTCCAACTGGAGTACGTACCTAAAACCTACTTGAGGACTCTAGCCATTAGGAAAAACATATATTGCTTTTTATGGCACCAAAGAACTCAAGTTGTACTTCAAATTTTATATTGCACCTTGACTAGTATTAAGATTGCAGTTTGATTTTCAGTGTTTACATTGTTAATGCCAGCCACTTCAATGTGTATGTCTGACTCTGTCTTGCAAAGATCTAGAATTCAGCCTGTAGGCAGATTTCATTTCCTTGTGGAAGACTCACCCAACTGTAGAGTATTTTAATGTATTTCAAGAATGTTATATCAATGCTCAAAAGGTATGGATATACAGAAGGTGATATGAATATTGAGATATCAATATGTTTGAGTTCAGAGAGAGAGAGAAAGATTGAATTTTAGGCATTTAGGTGTAAGAATGTTTAATGATAAGGCTGGTCATAGGCCGATGCCGGGAGGACAGGTGGATGTTGCTGTTGAGAGCTGTAGATGCCAGGTCATCTGCTAGCATCCCCTGAGTTGGCATGCAGCCCTTACTGTAGCTGAGGACACCACCCTCTCAACGGGTGTCAATATAAAATTCTTCAGTATTTGAAATAATGTCTTTCAACTCAAGCAACAACATTTCTTGAGCCTGCTCTGCATGATGGCAACTGCAGACTCCAAGTTTGGGCATGCCAATTAATTGGGGAGCTAAGAAGGGGGAAACAGAATTTTGCAATCAGTGGCTTTTCCCTTTAACAAAGATATAACTGGAAAACATTAACAAGGGACAGTATCGCTGTTTTGTAATGTAACTTGGGATAGGTACCATACAAAAAAATGACACACTGTTTTGTTGTGTCATAAGGTTTCAAATATTTTGAAACAAAACGGCAGCTAGTGTTTCGTTACAAAATGAAGCAAAACACCATTTCGCCTTCTAGAACGAAATTGACCTTGATTCGTTCTAGAGGGGGAAATGGTGTTTTGTTTCATTTCATAACAAAATGCTAGGTGACACTTCATTTCAAAACATTTGAAAGCTAATGACACGATGAAACAGCATGTCGTTTTTCGTATGGTGCCCATCCATATTATTCGTTCTAGAGGAAATTGCAGGGGAGCTTCCTCAAGCTCTTCCCTGCAAGCCCCATGAAATTTGGAAACATTTGGGGTTCAGGGAACTGAGTTATGAAGCTCCAAAGGGTGTGCCCCTAGGAAAAAAAGAACCTTTCTAAATCAGAAGTGGGTCGGGCAAACAATAGTGTTTCATTTCATTTCGTTTCATTTTGTAACAAAACTACTTTAAAATTCATTTTGTAATGAAACAAAACAAAACTACTCTAGAAATGAAACAAAATGAAATGAAACACTATTTTCCTGTGTCATGCCCATCCCTAAATGTAGCTGTACATTATCAGCTGCTTCTATAAGAACAGAGGTATGGCTTCACTTAATCGTGGAAGAAGAATATTAAAGTTCAAGTGCTAGTTGGTGTTATACCACACATTGTTACAGAGTGCTGGGTTGAGGATGCTGAACTGACAATGAACTAGACAGGAGAGGAGAGTGGTTTTTGTACTGCAGGCTAGCAGCTTGGTACCACTGAGATTATAAAATGTAACTAAAAGGCAACTATTTTAATTACTAAAGAAAGGGGAAAGTTCCTTCTGAAAACCTGAAGTTATGGAAGCTTGAATGTTTGTCTTGGAATCAAAACTGTAACTAGACACTTTTTAGAAGCAAATTTCAAAGGGAAAATGGAATATTTCTCTTCGTTCATTTTTCTATTGTCTGTTCTGGTCTGCTGTTCAAGTTGTTGTTTTTCTTATCTGTGAGGTTGTATAGAATATGGCTGACAGAAAACAGAAAATATTTAGGAAAAGGGGAAAGGAAACGGTTCATCCTTATCCACCTGTGCCACCTTCTCCCCCAAAAGATGTATGGGGTTATAGTGGCATACAGTTCCCCAACCAGCTCTGCTGCTATCATGTCTGCTTGAGTACCCTGAGATATTTCAGCATCTTTTTAGTACTCATTTAAGAAACCTGGCAGGAGCTTTCTTCTGGTGACCTGAAAATTGCTGAAGCACCTGGATGTCTGTGTGTGCAGACTCATGCCTCTCTCTCTCTCTCTCTCTCTCTGTCTCCTCTCTCTCACTCACTCACTTCAGGCTCTAGTGCTTCCTTCCAGGTGTCTTCGTCTGCATGATTTCATCTGTGAACCATAATCAACTTCCTTAATGAAATACGTAATTAACATATTATAATTGTGGTAAAGATGATTTTGACAGAAATCATTTTCCATATCTAATACTATGCTAATTTAATCTGTTCCTCGCTCCCCGACATGACCTTTAGTGATTAAGTTTCATGGCAGGTTTTTTCCTCCTTTTTTTTTGCATGTGTGATGGATTGATTTATCCACAGTAGTTGAGACCCCTTTCTAGCCATGTCTGTCATTTCCCCACTTTCCCACTTTCACATGAAAGAACATAATGGCAAATAGGCATATGGCAAAAGAGGGGGGGAAGGAACCTTGTATATGTGTCTCCTTGTGAGAATCATTTGAATATAAAACAGAAATAATATATTCTAAACCTCATCTGAGAGGGTATATTCTTGGCCTCAGTGCACACATAACCTACACTGCAGTACCTACAACCCAATCAAAACAGGTAAATAATGTCCACAAGCAGGAACAATGATCTTTTCCCACTTGGGTTCCTCGGTGTCCAATAAATAGCAGAACAGTGTGACCCTTGAGGAAGCGTGGTTGAGGTGAATAATCTTTGAAACTCCTTTTCTCTTTGAATTTGCCTGATGTCCTTTTAAAGCTGCCTTAGAGTCAAACTAGACAATATGCAACCCCAATTTAAATGTGGTGCTACCAGCAGTAACATATATCTGTTTTTCAAACCACTTGCTTTCCTCAGTTCGGTTTCTTATATTCTACCATGGTTTGTTTGGTGGATGGCCATTACCTGTAGAAGGTGGATGTGGGCTTGATTTGCAAGCCTGATTGGTGTGGCATGTCATCTCTGAGGAAAATGTGACAGGATGGAAAACAGGTTATCCACATGGAATACAAATTTCCTTTAACATTCATCGTCTCTCTCTCTCCTCTCACTGTTACAATAAATGAAGAAGGGAAGCTTGTGGTCTGAGCACCAACATTGGGGGCAAAAGAGTGATAAAAAGCTTCTTATGAATTTTCTCCACATCATACATATTTGTATACATATTTATAAATATTTTATATACACCATGTTTCCCTCAAGTCAGCCTCTTATAAAATGAAACATTTTGACATGGACCGTCCTATCCCTGTGCTAAATTTGTAGACATTTTCTAGACCAATGCCATTTCTACAATGAATTGAGATGTGGCAATAAGAACAGAACTCAGTAATAGTTACAAGTAGGATTATATACAACATAAACAGCTCTAATTAAAATAATACTGAGGGTTTGATCCCCTACCTTTAGAAACTGCAACAGTTCAGTGTTGTGGAAGGTTGGGTTTATGCAGAACTGGATTGAAAATGAAGCTGATCATTGCTTTGGGCTTATCCAGATTGGTATACAAATCACTGGTTGGATCACTGGTGGTACTATTTCATGCAAACCAAATCATCATGTCAACACGTTTCTAATTAGAACAGTCCATTGTGCCCTTTTAAGAACTGTCACTCTCAGCACACACACCCCAAATTATTCCAAATTATACATGTAGCCTCCGTGCACGTAGTCTGTGTGTATTTCATATCCAAATGGAGCCTTGGTTGGTGTCATTTGAAGTGAGAATCTTGTGTTATTTATTAGGTAGGTTGTGATGTTCAAAGGGAGAATGGAGGAAGCTTCCTCTTTTTCCCCATCTTATTTTTAAAAATATTTCAGGAACTGATGTAGTACATTTCTTGCCCCATGCATTGCTGTTTTTATATGCCACTTCACAGCCTGTTGGAGGGTGGCTGTGAGGAAAGGTAGGGAAGAGGGCTGTACTGTATCAAGTCCATAGCCTCCCACGTAGACACACACACAAGGCATTCTCGGCAGAGTCCTGGCTGCGCAGAAAGGAGGGGAATGGGGGAGAGTCACCTGCCTTCCATCTCCCCAACCTTCAACTCAGTGTTTTCCCCTCATGTCACTGCTGTCCTCAGTTGCTGTTGCGGTTGCCTCCTTACTTGCAGGTAAAATGAGGAAACGTATTCAAGATAAACCAGGCAAACTTGCTTGTGAGTAAACTGGTGATCCAAAGACCTGTGTGGATCCTTCTCGTGGGGGAATAACTATTTCCAGTGTACATGGACAGATTAATCAACTGAGAAATAAAATATATTGCAATGAAGATAAGCTTGCATCTGACTGGTCCAATTTTGCCATGTCCGGACAATGAAATGCATAGCCTTCAATAAACAGTCACTTCCTTAGACAATGCTGTCTAAGGCTGATGGGCTTTTCAGTCCAACAACATCTTGGGGAGAGGGGGAGGATTTCTCCACATGTGACCTGTATGTTTTAGGAATCGTTATTGTCATTGCCCCCTTGCAGGAACAACGGAATTTCATGGTTGCTATATTCAACTCATTTAAAACATTCCACATAGATTTAAAAACAGCTACAACACATAAACTGTGACATATAAAATGACTAAAATATGACATATAAAATAAGCTGACTTCAAAGTCCGGATTTTCCATTTAAGGCCAATATTGCTCTAAAAAAGAAGCTATTTTTGAGACGGTTTATTCTTGCCCTCAGTACTCTATATCTCTGTCCTGATGGCAGCAACTCGAAGAGGCGATGACCAGGATGTGATGGATCTCTTAATATATCTAATGCTTTACAGTGGTACCTGGTAGTACAAATTTGTTCTAGGGTGGGGAGTGAACAGCCCACAATACTCTCTGTAATTCTTATGATTGTGTGCAACACTGTCCTATCCCGTAAGTAAGCATGCTCTCAATTGATAGAAAGCCAGCAGCAGCTTTTGTGGAAGATGATTTTTCCTTAAAGTTCTCAAGAAAAATAGTCTCCGCTGAGCCTTATTTGCAAGCCCCATTGTCTTGAAAGGCCTTGATTGTTCATCTAACCCACCATCCCATCTAGCTATGGCCCTTGTTTTGCTATCTACCGTATGTGTAGGCCTATCATGTCATACCTTATTTAATGCTGAAGCTGATTTATTCAAACAGGAGGAAGGAGGAAGAGCCCATTTTGTACCAGCTCTGAGATTCAAGGAGTGAATCATGTGTTATTTTGCCTCTGTGGTATCATTTACAACTGAACTTAACAGTTTGATGTATATTCTGCTGAGGACACAGAGATACACATTAGAGAGCTTAAAATTTCAAAGTTCAAGCACTTGGCTTGGGCAATGGGCTTGGGGGATATAAACAAGACTCCACCCCCCCACACACACCCAGAAACCCATTTTTAGAACTTTACCCTCCTAGTCTCAGATGTACAGTTACAGCACCATGTCGATATTTCAGCTAACTCTGGAACAATATTATTTCCTTCAGTGTAACCTTGGTGCATTCTTATATGAATTAAAAAGCACTGGGGTCCCCTTTAAATGAAAATGTATAAAGGTGAAACTCAAAAAATTAGAATATTGTGCAAATGTTCATTTATTTCAGTAAAAAGGTAAAGGTAAAGGCTCCCCCTGCACATGCGTGCTATTCGTGTCCAACTCTAGGGGTGATGCTCATCTCCATATTCCAGCCAAAGAGCCAGTGTTGTGTAAGTCCATGGCCATGTGGCTGGCATGGATGCAAGGAAACACTGTTTTACCTTCCCACTTTTTATGGCTTTACCTACTTGCATTTACATGCTTTCAAACTGCTAGGTTGGCAGGAGCTGGGGTTATCAGCGGGAGCTCACTCCACTGAGTGGCACCCGGGATTCGAATCGCCGAGCTGCTGACTTTGCAGCCAACAGTTTTTGGAGCCTTAGTCAGCTGAGTTTAGTAAGTCAACTCAAAAGGGGAGAGTAATATTTGAGATGATGGTCAGAACTTATTTTGTTGCCCCTCTTCCTTGAACTTGTTTGATCCACTTGATCTAATAGCAAGCGCACCCGTATTCATCAGCACCACTGGTGCAGGGACCTGCCTGTCTGAACCCTCATTTTTAACAAGGCCTGACAGGAAATTATCGAGGCTAACTTGCTCAAACAAGGCTTATATTTGCTCATCGACTTTTCCTCAGCCCGAATATTCCAGGCCTTCTCTGACTGCTGTACTTTTAGTTTTGGCAATCTCTTCACACACAAAACTGACATTAATGTTCCTCTCAGTGAACTAGGTGTTAAAGGAATTTCATGGCTATCTAGACCTTATTTTGTCATTTATCAAGTTATGTGTGGACAGTATTATAGCACTTGACCATATCAAATGTACTTGGTTCGGGGTGTAAATGGAAATTGTGGAGAAATAGCAGGTAATTAAAAAAAAATCCCCTTTAATTTCCAGTCTTTGTCACAGGATTCTGGCTACAGCTTTTTTTTCCTAATAAGTATCTGAGACTTCTGAAAATGCCAGTGTAAGGCAGAGTCCCAGTGTGAAAGAGTGAAATGAAACACCTGTGGGAAAACTTGAAAAATGAGATAAAAGAATAAAATTCATGTTCCACATGCTACACAATTTAAATAGCATTCACTGGGTGGACTGAAATCATTAAAACTGACATTTTCACCATTTAAGGGACATTAAATTCCATCACTCTTGTTGACTCCTGTTTTCCTTGTTTGAAATAACTTCTGAACTAAATAAAGCTAAAATGTCAATTGAATATATAGTCATTTGTAAGTAACCTGCCCTCATATCATTTTGGTTATGCACTATTTTCACTATTAGAAACCAAATAATCATTTAAGGAATTAGTAAGGAATGTTTTGCTCCCAACAAGACTTGCAAAGACATAAGGCAGGCTTATGCATGAACTCAAAAGAGTAGTCAATTAAAAGGAATCATGATACAATTTCTGAGAAAGTGCTGTTATCTCACTAAATTTTTGTGGAATAAGGAGATAGTTCTGAATAGACAGAAAACTGTACTTACATGATCTAAGAATGTTGTTTGCTTCACCCAAAATACAGATATTGTAGATTACATGGAAGATAGGTCCATCTTATCTTGTATATTTTGGCATGTATATTTTGGCTCTTAACTGGAAATTGAGTCATGGCAACTGGACTTCTTTTTCTTGAGAGATAGAACTGTTTCACTGCTCATCCAAACAGCTTCATCAGTCTGAATCAAGCTAGTATGAGACCTCCATCTTATAGTCTGCTTTGACCTCTTCTCACTCTGGTCTAAAATAGGCTCATAAAATGAACAATGGCCTGAATAGGCTTGTTAGGTAGACGACAGTATCCAAATCCTTAAGGTGAACAATTGCCTAAGGTGCTGAAACCCATAAAATATGGGTTGTTAGCTATGGCCTTGGTGGTGAAGGCTGGGTATTGTTGAAAGCACAGCCTGATAAGTAGCAGATAAACTGTGCCTGAGGCCACCGCCTGTGTTGAGAGAAGGATTTTCAATGCTCACATGAGCAAGGGAAGGGTGTCAAATTTGGTTGGCCACACAACCATGTGGATCTCATGTCACCAGCAGAAGATGGTAGTCTGTGCTATACAGCTGTAGCCTTCCTCAGTGAAATTCATATCATTCTTGGCTGGCCACCAACCTTGCCTATGTTTCACTGTACCTGCAATGTCAACAAACGCTCCAGGTCTTTCTACCATACAGCAATGTGTCTAGTCATCTCTTATATCAAAATGTTGTGGATTCCCAATTGGCTAGTAAAATGTTGAAATGAAAGGTGGCTTTAATGAGCATCAGTTCCTATGCTGAATCCTTTCTATGTCCTTGGATTTGCAAAAACTAGCAAATAAAGTACCCATATTTGCTTCAATATTTTTTACTTTTTAATGAAATGATTGAGATTTGCAGAGTGACTTTTGATGAGTATAGCCCCTACTGATTTTGTCATGTAAATCATATACTGTGTGACACATTTGACTATTATTTAATACTTGATGAGGATTTATGCAAAAGAAACACAGTGCCAAGCCTAAAGCTGTTTAAATCTTTTAACTACCAGTATTTTTTAAATCTGAGAAGGAAAAGAAATAGTCTTTATTGAGAAATATATATTTGCACTGGAATAATATAGTGTCAATATTTGTATAACCATTGGGACTGTTGAGGATTCTCATTTGTGCTTAACTGCAGATATTTATTTTATATAAATATATTTATATTTATTTTATTTATTGTTTGCTTTTTAATGTTGTAAATCGCCCGGAGTTGTCCAGAAGATGGGCGGTATATAAATAAATAAATAAATAAATAAATAAATAAATAAATAAATAAGATAGGATCATGACAGTAAATACCATATATACTTGAATATAAGTTGAGTTTTTCACCCTTAATTTTGGTCTGAAAAAAGGGGCCCTCAACTTATACTCAGGTGAATAGGGAGGTCAATGGGGCGGGGGGGGGGGGGGGGGAGAAGCAGAGGGTTTTAAAACCTTTTTTTCTCTCCTGAAGCAAGCGCCGAAAAAAAGGTTTTAAAAATCTGCCACTTCTCTCTCCCCCCATTGGGCGCATGGAGGGAGAAGTGGGTTTTTAAAACTTTTTTTCTCTCCCAAAACAAGTGCCAATGTCCACCATCAGCACTTGCTTTGGGAGAGAAAAAAAAGTTTAAAAAATCCACCGCTTCTCCCCCCCCCCCCGGATGCATAGAGGGAGAAATGGTGGGTTTTTAAAACATTTTTCTCTCCTGGAGCAAGCACCGATGGTGGTTATTGGCAGTGGGTTCTCTAGGATGTTTCATATTGATCTCTCCCCGCCGCTGCCCCTGGGGGGCGGCCAGGAGCGATTTGATCTCTCCGCGCCACCCGCCGCGTGGCTCCGAGGCCTGCCGGACGGGTCTGGGGGGTGGCGGGGAGTGATTTGATTGCTCCCCACTGCCCCCCTGCATGGCTCTGAAGCCTCCCAGAGGGGGTGGGAGGGCGACAGGGAGCGATTTGATCAATCCCCACCGCCCCTCTGTGTGGCTCCAAGGCCTCCTGGAGGGGGTGGGGGTGGCAGGGAGTGATTTGATCGCTCCCCTCCACCCCCGCACAGCTCTGAGGCCTCCCATATGAGGCGGGGGGCAGCGGGGAGCGATGTGATCACTCCCCGCCGCCCCCTGCAGGTACTGTGATCCTGTGATATAGTGGGACTGCAGTACCTGAACCGCGAAATGGCGGGGGGGGGGACTGTATAGTATAGTATAGTATTTCCCTACAGTGTTTTTGAGCTTCAGCAGTGTGTCAGCAACAAGAATTGGTATAGGTCTATGGATGGATAATGGGAGCGTGGGAGCTAGGATCAAATTTAACAGTATGCGGTACTGTTGTTCTATATATGGTTGGTCCACAGAAAGGGCTATCTTTACAATAAAGATAGGCTCAGCTGACTTGAAATCAATGAGGTTGCTTGTGGTCAAGTTGTGTGAGTACTTCATTCATTCATTCATTCATTCATTCATTCATTCATTCATTCATTCATTCATTCACATACTGTCTATATAGTGCTGAAGCACTACTGTAATTACCAGTAGTTTCTCCTTGCTGTGACATTATAGCCCCAATGTAGGTGTAATTTACACTACAGCATGTTGGCCACACTCCTATAAAGTATTTCTTACAACCAATTCCCACGTTTATGAGATTGCATAAGGAAATTTTGGAACCTGCACAAATTGTTGCCTTTTCTTCTTTTAATTGATGCTATCTTCTGCTTTGCTTGCAAAAAAGACCAACATCCTATCCCACTAGATCAAAACCCCAGCAGAAAATATAAATGAAAGTCTTGTGCACTGATAGGTAGAACAACAGCAATTTATTTTAATCAGGGGAAAAGGGAATATCTGTAAACTCCATCCAGAGTTCTATCTGGTGCACACTCTTTGAGATTGGTGGGACTTAAAGTAGTTGTGACTACCTGACAATGAATGTATCCATCTATTTGGCTATTAAATATAGAGAAACAGCTAGTTTATCAGTTTGATCATTGGTAATATTCAGTGGGAGAAGTGCATTTGAGACATTTTTGAGCAGTGCAGTTATGTCTGATTTTATCTAAAAAGCTAAGAGGGAAGGAAGTCTTTTGAAAGATCTCCTATTGCACATGCATGCCTTGGTTGTAGGGAAGCAGTTGTTTGAAGGAGTCGTGCCAGTGACAGAATGTCCCAGATGAACCTAGCCCTACTTACATTCTGATGAAAAAGTGATAACATTATGTAAAACATTTATTCAGGACACCAGCATACCCTGCACTTTGGGCCCTATAGTTTATGATACCAGACACTATTCTAAAAAGCTTTAATTGTAATTCAAGAGTCTCTTACAAGCAGTGACATTATCTGGTGAACGCAACAGTCATTACAGCAATGTCATTGGAAGAGTCTCTTTCCCCTAAAGAGCAATTCAGATGCTTGCATCTACCTACATGATTTCCTAAAGAGCTTTTATAAGGCAGTTCCATTAGCATCATATCAACTCCAAAGGACCCCTTTTTAAAGAAGTCAATGACAGCGTCTCATTGGAGCCATTACAAATGAAAGCTAATGCAGCTAGCTTTCATCAAAGAAGAAAGTGAGGGCACAGAGAAAGGTATTACTTCACATTTTCCTAGATGATTTTGCTCAAACTACAGGCAGTTTTAAGTGCATTTCCCTAGTCAGATGGTACCGCACACTGCCCAATGTCTACATCTACCAACCCAAAACTGTCCCCTCTACCAAATCAAGAATCTCTCCATTATATATACCAATATATACATGTGCATCCATAGCCATACCTGCTTCTCGTATCTGGTTGGGTTCTTCTCTCCTCTCCAAATTAGGTGCCTATAACTGTATAAAACAACTACGGGGAGCTGCCATGCCTCACCTTGCTGAAGTAGCTTCAGAAGAGGAGGAGAACTTCATACACCAGGGAAGGCTGACATGACAGGGGAATTCAGTGTCCCAGCATTCAGTGTTGTTCCAGCAGAAGCACAGCCAAGAGGGAAGTATCAGATATTGAACAGAGTGCAATAGATGTGATGACTCCTTGTTCCAAAAAGAGGAGCACGTTGAAAATATTAAAGAAAAAACACAGTCAGTTTTTCCAGGCTTTCCAAATGCTGACCGGGAAAGCTAGACAGAGGGGTAGAGGCTGGCTGGGAGCTGTATGTGGTCCCAGGAAATCCTTTGAGGGAGACTGTTCCATGTTGCATGTCTAGATTCCTGGAATCTTTTTGAACAAACAGCCAACAATCTCACCTCGTCCTGTTCCATGTTTTGCAACTGACTGATCCACGTGGACTGAGCTAATGGCTTGACCCATGGACAGTACTGATCTCATGCATTGTGAATAAGGAGAAGTTCAAGATGATGCAGCCACACAGTGCTTGCCCCCTGACACATCATAGTAGCAGGTTGTCATTTTGTCTTCAATTCATCATATCCCAAAGGTTATTTCCCCCCTTGATATATCAGCACCACCACCATCATTCTAGAACTGCAAAGCTGGCAGGGATCAATGAGTCCAGCCCTTGCCAAGGAGGCATGATAGGGAAACAATATTTTAACACTGCCTGGAATTGTTCTTTGAATTATACTTGATGGCATATAAATCCATCCATCCATCCATCCATCCATCCATCCATCATTACAATGGCAAGCTCATAATTTCTCACTCTCAGTAACTTTCATCTGAGGAAGGAAATGGGGGGGAAGCCCACCTTCATGGTTAAGAGGCCTTTGGTTCATGTAAAAGGCCATGTCTGGCAAAGATGGCTATTAAGTAGTTTTCTAGAAGGATGGGGTTTACTGTCATAAATCCTGTCTAGCCTACTGCAGGTTGAGTCTGTCCAGTGGCAGATGTTATCCACTGTGTTTTCTGGGACAAAAGGGATGGCAATCGATGGTGAGTGCAGCCAATGGCAAAAAGTCCTTCTCATCTACTTTCTGCCTCTGCCTCTCGTAAAGCGACATGAAGGAGTAGTGTAGCCTGATCTTGAGGTGGGCTAGTACTGCAGTTACTCTAAGGGACAGATTGGCCACCACTGCTTCTGTCATGCAGGTTTTGTATACCACCACATACCTGACTAAAGATATGTGGTAGATCAGACCTCAGTTTGGGAAGGAATGATGCCCTCACTTGAGGCTTGCTTCTAATTTGGAAGCTGGTACATTGTTCTTGAAACTTATTCGTGTGAACTATCTTGAATTATTTGCAAGAGAAACATACCTGATGGCCAGGCTGTTTAAACAAGTCCTTTATGGCTTACTGATGTTTCTTTTCTCTGTTTCTATAATTTGCTTAAATGCCATAGACTTCAAAAAATATGCACTTTTTTTTAAAAAAAGAGGGAAAAGCTATCAAGCTTTAAAATTTGTTCAGCATTTACAACTGTTTCGAACTATAGATATCTTGCCCTTTTTATGCCTTTGAAATAAATTTATTTATTGATTCATTCTTTCCTTTTCTGATAATAGCAATACCCACAGAGAAGTGTAAGTCATTTCAAATTCTCACCCCTGCTATTCTCAAACTATCTCATGGATCTAGAATCATGTCATGGGCAGTGTTCCATTGTGAGTAAAACTTTAGTCAATAAGTGTTTAATACAGCTATTGACAAAGGTTTATGGGGTCCTGATTCATAAAGAATGAAAGCTTATGTTATTGAACAGTATCCATGATTTGCATTCTAAATCACCTTGCAAATTGATGGCACTTATCTGAAAAGAAAAGTTAAAAAGTTCAGAGTTAAGCAGTCCCTGATTAAGTATCAAACCAAATACAGCCATAAAATAGATTTATATGATCCAGAACACGTTGTTCTAATTGGAAAAGGGATATTTATGGCAAATAGCATAGAGACAAGTTTGCACTTTTAATTTATTTTTAACGCCACAGTTCTTGGCTATGTGGAAATATCTTTCTAAAAGTAGTTAGATTTTCAGGAGAGCAGGGTGTTGATAAAACAGAAAAAATATTTATTCATCAGTACCTTTTAATTTATGCTTGTAACTGAACAGTACTGACTAGATGATTTTAAAGACCAGTGCTGCTACATTTTAAAGGGCAATAATTTTTAGATAGGATTACTATTGCTATTTGAACTTTAATGTTAAAAAAATCAGACCAGCAATGTTCCTTTGCCCAGTAACTGCCAAGAATCATGGAGATCACATCTGGAAATGTGAATATTCCTAGGACTGTCTAATAGATGTGCAACTGAATATTATGGGCATGCTCTGTACCTCATACTCCCCAAGATATTCTGCTGGAATTTGTGATTCTTGATATCTTGTGATGGATCCAGCTCTCTTTTGTTTGTTTGTTTTTACATTCTAGGTTGTATATTTTATATATCTAAATGCTAATCATTAGATGCATCTAGGACAGATTCACATCCCTTATAAATCTCCTGAAGCATCTACATAATACAGCTTAATAATGTAGTCTTGGCTTTGAAGAAGAAGAAAGATATCTTGAGAATATAAGGGTACCTGAGAGAGTCATCCCAGTTGGATTCTTGATTGATGGATTGACCAATCACAATCTGTAAGTAGTGCCTTACAATGCTAGTATATTCAGTCACTATCACTAACTGGCAGATGCACATTCATTTATACCTGTAACAACTGAGGGGTGTGTGGAGTCCAATTTCTTGTAGGTGGGCATTATAGTGCAGCCCATAGAAGATATTTTGTGTTAGTAGGTCTGCGACTATGGTGTGTTCTGGGGTGGAATGCCTCCATCTATCAGTGGGTCAGCGAGATAAGTTTGGCATTGTGCTGGTGTACCGTGCTCCCCGCAACCCAGCGCAATCCCTACCAGAGATCGCTGAGTTCGTCTCGGCTGCCTTGTTGAGATCCCCCCGCCTTCTGGTGGTTGGGGATCTCAACTTGCATGCCGAGGAGGAATTCTCTGGTGCAGCTCTGGAATTCATGGAATCCATGACTTCCATGAACTTATCTCAGCATGTTCTATGCCCCATAGAGCTGGCCACACCCTAGACCTGGTCTTTTCCTCCATGTCGCCAGATTCGTGTCTGGGGGTTGGGGGCATCCTGCCCCTGCCCGTGTCATGGTCGGACCACTACCTGCTAAAATTTTCCCTGTCGATCGCCCCCCTGCCCCGCAGGGAGCGCCCATCCTACATCTGGGACCGCCCCCGTAGGCTCCTGGACCCCGCCAGGTTCTTGGAGGCCTTCAGGGAGCTCTCTGGCGGTCTGGCAGACGATCCGGTCGATGCCCTGGTGGAAAGGTGGTATGTGGGTTCCGCCGGGGCGGTGGACCGAATCGCCCCCAAGCGTCTCCTACGATGTCGAGGCCGCTCCTCCCCATGGTTCACGGAGGAGTTGCGGTCGATGAAGCAAGAACGTAGGAGACTGGAGGTCATATGGAGGGCAAACCGGACGGAAGTAAATATGGCTGCCCTTAAACAGCTGACTGGCCACTATCTTCGCGCGATCAGGGATGCTAGAAGATCTTTTGCCTCCCTGAGAATTGGTGAGGCCTCGAACCGCCAGGCGGAGTTATTCCGGGTGGTTCGGGACTTCTCCAATCCCAGTCAGCTGCGGCCTCCTCCTAGTGATTTCACTAGTGAGCAATTCGCAGCCCATTTTCGATCAAAAATTGAGGCCATCCGTTCCGACTTGCCCCCCAGTTGCTCTAGTCCACCCTTTGGGATCTCCGGTGCCTCACCCCTCCGTTCTCCCCTCCTGGATGAGTTCGGGCCGGTCTCTTTGGTGGAGGCCTCCAGAGCTATGGCTCGTTGCCGGCCGGCGGCCACTCCCTTTGACCCTTGCCCAGCTTGGCTTATTAAATATGCCGAAGGGAACATGCCTGAGTGGGTTTCTGCTATTGCCACGGCCTCCTTTCGAGAGGGTTGCTTCCCTTCCCGCTTGAAGGAGACCGTGGTGAAACCCACTCTTAAGAAACCTGGCCTGGCGATGGATGACCTTTCCAACTTTCGTCCGATCGCCATTGTTCCCTTCCTGGGCAAGGTTGTCGAGGGTGTGGCCGCGGTCTGACTTCAGTCATACCTGGAGGTAAATCATATCCTGGACCCCTTCCAGTCTGGATTCAGGCTTCTTCGCGGGACCAAGACTGCCCTGGTCGCTCTGCAGGATGACCTCCTCAGGGAGGCCGACGGGGGGGGAGCTCTTCCCTGCTGGTCCTCCTTGACCTCTCAGCAGCCTTTGATACCGTCGACCACGGTAACCTTCTGGTCCGGCTTGCTGAGGCGGGAATTGGTGGTCAGGCCTTGGCCTGGCTCCGTTCCTTCCTTGGCGGCCGGACTCAGCGGGTACAGCTGGGGATGTCCTGTCGGCTCCTTGGACTCTCCCTTGTGGGGTGCCCCAGGGGTTGGCAATCTCCCCCGTGCTGTTCAATGTTTATATGAGGCCGCTGGGGGAGGTCATCAGGAGATATGGAGTTCGCTGTCATCAGTACGCTGATGACACGCAGCTCTATATCTCCTTTTCTTCATCTGCAGAGGAGGCGGTTCGCTCCCTCGATCTGTGCCTGGAGGCCGTTCTGGAATGGACCAGAGATAACCGGCTCAAGCTCAATCCGGAGAAGACGGAGGTTCTTTTCTTCGGGGCGTCCTCGTCTTGTTACAATGGCCCCCTCCCTAGTCTGGGGGGTATTTCCCTCCAGCCTACAGACAGGGCCAGGAATCTGGGCGTGGTCCTGGACTCGGCCCTCTCCCTGGAAGGCCAGGTGACGGCCGTTTCCAGGGCCGCTTTTTTCCATCTCCGCAGGATCGCCCAGATCCGCCAGTACCTTGACGAGTCTTCCCTGAGAACAGTCGTGCAGGCCCTGGTGATCTCTAGGATCGACTACTGCAATGCCCTCTACGTGGGGTTGCCCTTGATCCTGGTCCGGAGGTTACAGCGGGTGCAAAATGCGGCGGCCAGGCTGGTGGTGGGTGCTCGTAGATACGAGCACATCACCCCAGTCCTGGTCCGCCTGCATTGGCTCCCCGTGGTCTTCCGGATCAGGTTCAAGGTCCTGGTTTTGACTTTCAAAGCCCTCCACGGCTTGGGACCAGGGTACCTGGCGGAGCGTATCTCTCAGAGAGCATCCGGTTCCAGACCCACGAGATCGTCACAGGCGCGCTCATTGAGAGTGGCCACACCCAGAGAGGCGCGGAAAATGCTCACGTGAAACCGCGCCTTCTCTGTGGTGGGGCCTTCACTCTGGAATCATCTCCCCTCTGAGCTGCGCCTGCTCGAGTCCCTGCCTGCCTTTAAGAGAGCCTTGAAGACCTTCCTCTTCAAAGAGGCTTATGGTGACCTTCTCAGTTAGTTTTTTTTCTTTTCTTTTTTTTCTTCCCTTCCCCGTCCCTACTTTCTGCCGCCATCTCGTCCTCTGTTGCTTCTTGCCCGGTGGTTCTTTTACTTATCTTATGTGTGTTTTCTTTTCTTGATATTGTTAGCCGCCCAGAGTTCCCGCCAGGGAAGATGGGCGGGATATAAGCTTTTAAATAAATAAATAAATAAATATTTCTGAAGCCTGTGCAGACTATCAAAGGGTTTTCTACATTATATACTATAATTTCTATGAAGAAATAAAGAATGATTAATTTGTCTTCTCTTGCAAAACTCCAGGGCTATCCTGGAAATTACGGTAAGTGGTTGGTTACGTATTGTTTTTCAGAGTGGAATCCTTATGTTACTGCTTAAGTTGCTAACCTTTTTATTTGCTGGAATAGAAAGAAAGGCCCACTTACTGGAAAAAATGACTGATAACTTGTCATTGCTTTTTAAAAAAAACGTTATGTTCTTTGTATTGTGTGTAAGCTGCTCTGAACAGATGATGTGACCATAATAAACTTATTGATTGGTGTTGGTTTTCTGAAGGTAAAATTCCAGCTTTGGCTCTGTGTCAGTTGTGCTCTTCCCTACAACTTGTGCCAGTCAAAAGCAGAAACAATTAAGTACAGATAATCTTTTCGTCTTCTCCATGATCATATTGTACAACACACTGGTAATGAAACTGTCTCTCAGGCATACTCACTCACACATATTGGCCATAATGATTGTTCTTGAATGGCTTGCACAATTGCTTACATCTCAATCCATGGTATGCACTTCTTAATTTCTGCAATGCATTTTTGTATATTTTTCACTTACATTTAAATTGTGATGCATCTCTTCTAATTCTGTATAAGAAGCCATTAAATAACAAAAGCAGAAGAGTTTGTTGGAAGGAAGTCCATAAAGTTGAAGCAGCAAATAATTGCATATTAAAGGTGTGCTCCTTTTGATGTCTAAGAAATATGTGCTAAATTGAATCTGTTCATATATGCAACCAGTAGTATTGGGTTGCGATATTCTGTCTTCTGCCTTTTTAATGCAAGTTTTGAAATGAAATAGAAGAACAAAAAGGCAAGAAAAGAACATTATTTGGCTATTGCCTTTTTGTTCTATTTCATTTGCAAAACACAGTACAATTCAAATATCAGATAATAGGTGGCAGTTAGAGATGGGCACGACTTAGCGGTATTCCCGTTTCCGTTTCTGTTACTCGTATCCGTTACTCTACGGAAACGGTAACGGGAATTACTCCACCAGAATTCGAGCTCGAACTGACGAATGAACAATTTGGTCTGATTTGTCGTGCTCGTTACTTGCATTGCGCAATGCCAAGCGACACAGAAAAAAAGTTTTTAAAAGTTTTAAAAAAAACCCGATTCCCGGCCCTAAAAGTAGGCGAAAACTGTCTGAGGGCACCTACCAGGCCAGAAGGGTGTTTTATTGGGGGGGGGGGGTTTCCCCGCCCCCCTCTCCTTGGCTATTGCTACTGCTGCGCTGCTGGTACCAGGCTGGGAGGGCACATCCACTTGCCATGCAGTGCGGGGGATCCAAAATGGCGACCGCAATATTTTTTTTGAAATCGTTGCCCAAAACCCCACCAAAGCACCACAGAAACATGCAAAAATTAGCTATTTTAAATGCTTGAATTTTTACAGTAGCAGCAGTGGGTTTTTCTTGCAAAAAAAAGTCTCCGTTGATTTTATTTTATTTTATTTTATTTTATTTTATTTTATTTTATTTTTTTACACCTGCACATTTGCAATGATGGGCTCGCCCATGGGAGTAGACCATGCAATTTTTCCACCAATCGCATGGCCACTTGGCCAGGTTGACCACAGAGACTTCTGGGATGTGCCAATCGGGCATAAACAGCCCACTAATCGTAGCCCAAACCCGAACCCTAAGCCTAACCCATACGCCAGTACACTGTCCTTCTAAGTGGGTCAGAGAGGCACCCAGAGGTGCACCCCAATACTCACCCTAACCTCACCCGTAACTAGCCTAACCCTAGCCCTTGCGCTAACCCGTCTTAACCTAAGCCAGATCTACTTGCATTGCACTACATGCAAGTACGTGAGACACAGCGGGTGCAAAGAGTCTGCCAGTCCGTCACTTGTGGCTCTGGCTGACTCCTGCAGCTCCCTCCAGGAGCCCGCTACCCCCCCAACCAGTACTAACGACAACGAAAAAACGAAAAAATGAACCAACTAATTTTTGTGAAATTTTGCGAAAAACGGAAACGAGCCGAAACGGACTGCCTCCGACACACGACAACTCGAAAACGTCATTTTCCCTAGTCGTGCCCATCTCTAGTGGCAGTAGCTGTATTAATTCTTGATTTTTCTAGGGGAAATCCAGTCATTTCTTTGAGATCTTCTGATTGTTTCAATCTATGATTACTTCTTTGATATGGGAAACGGCACCAGAACAGCCAGGCTAATCCTGGAATATTGAGAATTATTTGATTTTCTTAGGAATGCAGGATTTCTATGCAGCCCAGAGATAAGAACATACATATTATGCTTCCATAATCATAAAATTCATTCACTAGCCCACAAAGTATAACCAAATCTTCTGTACAGTTTGTGCTTCTCTTCACTTTTATATTATCTCTAATAAAAATAATAAACGTGGCTCTTAAGACATTTTGATACAAGTTGAGTAACACCTAAAAGTAAACATGGCAATCAGAATTATCACGTGGAGTCAGCATGCTATCCATAGCTCCATCAGTTGCAGTAATCTATAATGAGTGGTATTTCTAATTATGACCTGCATCCCTGTAGACAACTTTATAGATGTTTGTAGCCCAGTTGAAAACACATACTTACACAATTATGTAACTTGCACATGTAGGGATTTTACAAAGAAAGAAAAGCATGAGCAGATCAATTCTGCAGGGGTAGTCCAAGTGGCAAAGGAAGAAATACAATGGACCAGCTGTGTCTTTTCAGGAATCTGCACTAAACACTTTGCTCCCAACACTACCTCCTGAGTCTCAAGGTCCAAGTCCCAGGAGACCTATGTAACCCCTAGCCATTGTATGCAACTGACTTTCTTTCTTTTCTTTTTTTCTTTTCTTTTTTCTTTTCTTTTCTTTTCTTTTTCAATAAGTTCAAATAGCTGTAGTTGCATACTAAGGGAATTTAACAAAATTTAACGCTGCCAGATAAATATTGGGAAAAAGTACAAGTTAATGAAAATGCAACTAAATGCCCTCTCATAAAAACGGCATAGGAAATGAAATTCAATAAAGCCAAAAGGAGCACAAAAGCTGCCAGAATACATTCTTCTTACTGTGTGTTACACTTAAGTAGCAGGAACATACAGATCCAGTTTCACAGCAGTTATTACAATGGAGAAATTAATTTCTTCAGTAACAACCTATTTTACAATAGTGTGGGGGCTTTTCTTGATGTGTGTGCGTGTGCGTGTGTGCATGCGCGTGCGCATGCACATAACTATTCATACAAATGCTGTGCTCAATTTCCTCAATCAGGGCTATTTCCCAGGAAACGTCAACTGGCCTAGTTTCAAACAAGGTTTCATTAGTTAGCTTACTCTGAGTTACAGTGTGAAAGTATTAATTGTCCCAACCATGGGCATGTAATATGAAAATTGAAGAAAAACACTCCACGAAACAAAAAGCTACACACACGCAAAAGAACTCTGGTTGGATATATTTCTAGGTGGTTTTGATACATTTCAGATACCTCCAGTCTGATCCTTAAGTTTAAAAACAAAATAAAAAATAAAAAATAAAGAAGAGGCTATTTCAGACCAGGGTGACATTAGGTCAAAGTGAACTATAAAATGGAGGACTTGCAACTAGCATTCCTCAGACTGACAAAGCTTTTTGGATGAGCAGCGAAACGTTTCAGTCGCTCAAGAAAAGAAGTCCAGTTGCCATGATTCAGCTTCCAGATAAACTCATCTAGATGACTGAGAATCTTCACAGACATTCTCAAAGTGCTTTATTATTATACATGTCTTCATATGTAATAGTTTGAGTTTATAGTTGTTGGTTGTCGTGAAGATTCTCAGTCATCCACGTGGACTTTTCTTGTGACATTGTAACATTTCACTATTCATCCAAGTAGCTTCGTCAATCTGAATAAAATTGATGCAAGACTTCCAGTTTATAGTTCACATTGGTTTGATGCCACCCTAGTCTGACAATGGCCTGATTAAGCTAATAAATTGGAAGCCTTGCATCAACTTTCTCAGACTGACAAAGCTACTTGGATGAGTAGTGAAATGGTTGGATCCACAAGAAAAGACGTCCAGTTGTGAAATTCAGCTTCCAGATAGTTGTTGGTTGTTTATTACTATTGTGCTATTTTGTTTTGTTCTGTTTGATAAACAAAATGAAACAAATAACCCTCAATAATGATCATTATTATTTCTGTAATCCTGTGAGTATGAACCCAAGCTGAAAACAAGAAGTAGAAAATTGTCTGGCATTGATTGTGGATAGCTTGATTAAAATTTTGGATCCTTCGAAGTAAGATGGAACAATAATCTGAGTGTCTTCATTTTATGAAATAAGCAATGAAAATGCCAGTTGCACACCATATAGATTCTTCACAAAACATCAATTTTAAAGACCACCAATGTTCCTTTCACAGTTTTATGAATTCAGCATTGGACTGTTACTTGTAAACACGAACACAGGTTCAAGTATAGAACAGAACATGCCTAGGCCTTGTTCTCACGCAGTTTTCATTCATCTGATCTTCTCATATGAAGAATATACATAGTCTCTCTGAACTATTCCATTTCTCAGTGAAGCATTTGCCCCAGTTTCTTCCAAGCAAGATATCTGAAGACAATGACACAAACGTTGAGAAGGTAATTTGGCAAGATCAAAGTAGAGGAAGTATCTGTTCTGAGTCTGAAGTTTATATCTCCCCCAGGATATGAGAACTGGCATTACCTAATCTCCAGTTATTTTACTGAGCTGCCAGAGTCAATTTTATGTCCTCCTGGACCATGAATAATGCTTGTAGTGTTTGACTTTACTCAGAAGTTGCTGGCTGTTTGAAGGCTCTGTTGCAGTCCCCACCCACCCACACATAGTCCTAAAACAGCTCTGAAATGAGATTCTTTGCTTTATTAGCCACATTCCCAGGCTGAGAAAATAAGTTTGTCATCCTGCTAATGATAAACAAAGAATTACAGTCTTATGTTCTAATCACTATGCCAGACTGAGTCCCCTGCAGAGACACATATCCAATGGACATGTGCTGTATCTGTATATTTGGACACTATCCTCAACTATACAGTGAGTCTGTTTATAAATATAATTTTGGATAACTCAAAGCTACAACACCCAATTGTTTATTAAATAGAGTAATATAAGAAGAAACCAAGAAATTAATCTTCTGGGAGACCCCACCTTATTTTTTACAGGATGTTAACTGGTTGGATAACATTTTCCCCTCTGTTCATTATGATAGGTTGACACATACAGTCATATATTTCCTAAAAATAGGGCAAATGTAACCATTATGGCATGTTATTTTACATATGAATAGTGCAATAACTACACAAGGGGATGTATAGAGTACATATGTTCCTACAGGTGTTTTTGGGTTTCAGCAATCAGTCAAGATTGATAATGGGTATGGGCCTACCCATTGGATAGATAATAGTTATAGAATTTGGGAGCTAAGGTCACCAGGTCTCAGAGTAACATCTCAAATATCAGAGGAATGTTATGTTTCTCTTGTCTTCAGTAGATCTTAAGGCAAGTATTGATAGAGGAGAAAAAGGTTTGAATTTTGTGTATGAATTGTCTTTAAAAGAGTGGACAGTAGACCCAGGCTATTTGTATTCATATCCCTGGGGATACGAATATGAATAGCAGCACCACTGATGCCTTAGAGGTTTATTAGCTCCCCCCTAGAACAAACCAGTCCACTCACCAGTTGGTAACTGCACAGAGTATTACTCTAGAAATATGTAGAGAATTTGTAGATTTCCTGGTATTGATGGAGTGCAATGACCATCACCTCTAGCTAGCACAGGAAATAGTGCAGGATGGTGAGCAATGTAGTGCAACAGACCCTGGAAGCAAGCTAGCTGACTTTATTTGCTTTAAAAGACAATAAAGGAAAATGTAATTTGAAATTTAGATTAATGTTTGTGAGCCCTCCCCTCTTTATTTTGCTCTGACTGTATTTTTATCCCTACTGAGTACAGTATATTCACCATAATGAGATGCTGGGAAGGCTCTGGAGGGGGGATTTGAAAAAACACAGAAAGTGGTGTTAGGTGACTCATGTTTGACACCATGGCTGCTGACCTGTGGAGTTCCCCAGGGTTCAGTTCTGTCTCCTATGTTATTTAACATCTATATGAAACCACTGCAGATGATTATCAGGTCTTTTGGGGTTAAATGCCATCAGTATGCTGATGATACCCAGCTCTACCTCTCGTCACCTCCGGATTCTAATGGAGCTACTATCTCAACTTTACATGAGTGTTTAGCTACAGTAATGAACTGGATGAGGATGAACAAAATGAAACTAAACCCAGACAAGGCGGAGGTGCTCCTGGTCAGTTGAAAGGGAGAACAAAGGATAGGGATGCAACCTGTACTGGATGGGGTCACCCTCCAATTGAAAAAAGAGGTACACCACTTGGGGGGTGCTCTTGGACTCATCCTTGAGCTTGGATGCCCAGGTCATTACTGTGGCTAGGAGCACATTTGCACAATTAAGGCTAGTACACAAGTTATGCTTGTTTCTTGAGAAACCAGCTCTGGCCACGGTGACACATGCCCTCGTGATGTCCCTGCAAGACTACTGTAAGGCACTGTATGTGGGGCTATCGATGAAAAGTCTCAGGAAACTTCAATGGGTCCAAAATGCAGCAGCCAGATTGCTGACGGGGGTGGGGTACTGACATCACATTACACCCCTATTAAAGCAGCTCCATTGGCTGCCAATCAGCTATCAGACACAATTCAAGATGCTGCCCTTGACCTACAAAACACTGTATGACCTGGGTCCTAGCTACCTCAAAGATCGAATCTCACAGTATGAACCAACTAGGGTGTTAAGGTCATCAGGAGAGGCCTTTCTCTCAATCCCTCCACCCTCACAGGTACGTCTCGTGGGAACCTAGGAAAGGGTCTTATCGGCTGCTGCTCCCAGACTCTAGAACTCCCTCCCACTAGAGGCCAGGAGTGCCTCATCTCTGTTGTCTTTCCATAAACAGGCAAAGACCTTTCTGTTCAGGCAATATTTCCCTGAATGCGATCATGTGTCTTTTATATGAATCTATTGGATCACGTAGACTTTGTTTATAACTACTTATAATCCTATGCAATTACATTGACACTATGTTTTCACTGTTAGTTTCCATCACTCATAACTTTACATCGAACTTTAACTACTCATGTTCTCTTAAAACTTTACATGGAACTTTGCTCTCCTTTTAACTACTCATGTTCTCTTGTAGCTTTAATGTAATGTGGTCTATTAATCCTACAAGATGTCCTTTGATTCCCTGTTCTCAATACTTGAACATGTCTTAAGTGTACTGGACTGTATATTATTAGAGATGGGCACGACTTAGCGGTATTCCCGTTTCTGTTTCCGTTACTCGTATCCGTTACTCTACAGAAATGGTAACGGGAATTACTCCGCCAGAATTCGAGCTCGAACCGACGAACGAACAATTTGGTCTGATTTGTCGTGCTCGTTACTTGCATCGCGGCGATCGCGCAATGCCAAGCGGCACAGAAAAAAAGTTTTTAAAAGTTAAAAAAAAACCGATTCCCGGCCCTAAAAGTAGGTGAAAACTGTCTGAGGGCACCTACCAGGCCAGAAGGGTGTTTTATTTGGGGGGGTTTCCCCGCCCCCCTCTCCTTGGCTATTGCTACTGCTGCGCTGCTGGTACCAGGCTGGGAGGGCGCATCCATTTGCCATGCAGTGTGGGGGATCCAAAATGGCGACCGCAATATTTTTTTTGAAATCGTTGCCCAAAACCCCACCAAAGCACCACAGAAACATGCGAAAATTAGCTTTTTTAAATGCTTGAATTTTTACAGTAGCAGCAGTGGGTTTTTCTTGCAAAAAAAAAGTCTCCGTTGATTTTATTTTATTTTATTTTATTTTATTTTTTACATCTGCACATTTGCAATGATGCCCATGGGAGTAGACCATGCAAATTTTCCACCAATCGCATGGCCACTTGGCCAGGTTGACCACAGAGACTTCTGGGATGTGCCAATCGGGCATACACAGCCCACTAATCATAGCCCAAACCTGAACCCTAGGCCTAACCCATACGCCAGTACACTGTCCTTCTAAGTGGGTCAGAGAGGCACCCAGAGGTGCACCCCAATACTCACCCTAACCTCACCCGTAACTAGCCTAACCCTAGCCCTTGCACTAACCCGTCTTAACCCTAAGCCAGATCTACTTGCATTGCACTACATGCAAGTACGTGAGACACAGCGGGAGCAAAGAGTCTGCCAGTCCGTCATGTGTGGCTCTGGCTGACTCCTGCAGCTCCCTCCAGGAGCCCGCTACCCCCCCAAACCAGTACTAACGACAACGAAAAAACGAAAAAACAAACCGACTAATTTTTGCAAAATTTCGCGAAAAACGGAAACGAGCCGAAACGGACTGCCTCCGACACACGACAACTCGAAAACGTCATTTTCCCTAGTCGTGCCCATCTCTATATATTATCCCTCATTACTGTAAGCTGCCTTGGGTCCTTTCCCAAGGAGAAAGGCGGGGTGAAAATACTCTAAAATAATAAATAAATAAATAAATAAATAAATAAATAAATAAATAAATAAATAAATAAATAAATAAATAATTGATGTGCATTTTTTGTTCTTATTTCTTGAATGCAGCACTGCATTCACAATATTTTCAGTGTAATTTCAGAAACAATAGCATCTCAAAGCACCACCAAGAATAGCGAGCTTTATTTATAAGTAAATTCCAAAATGCTGATGATGAAGTGAGCCGTACTTGTTGAAAGCTAGCTCTCAATATAATCTGTTGATCTTTAAAATGTCCCAATACTCTTCATTGTTTCTGCTTGAACAGACAAACACTGCTGCTCTCTTATGCAGTATAACTATCTTTTGGCCGGCAGACTACTTCAAGAAAGGCAGATTTCAGGATTCATTTCAAACACAAACCAGTTGAATTTCTGTCCTATACGCTGTCCCTAATCACAATTTTAAAAACTAGAACAGGGCCTGTCAGATGGCTATTTAAATATAAATTGCAAGGCCTTGTTCTACTTGTCTGGGTAGCACAGTGAGTTGGATATCCAGCTTTGGAATCAGAGTTTGGCAAGTTCATTTCCCCACAATGCCTCCTGTGATAAAATCAGCCTGTGTGTACTTGGGCAAATTGCAGAGTACAGAAGAAGGGGAATGGTAAACTACTTGAGAGTCTTCTCTATTGTCACCATACATCAGAATTTATTGGATGGCACATGGGTATTATTAAGCCCTTGCTCTAGGTCCGAAAAGACCAACACTGGGTCTCAAGATGCTGCAAAACGTCTACACCCAACAGTCTAAGACGCAAAACTGCTAATGGGCAGGGATGCTATCTTTTGTAGTCCAAAAACCTCTGGAGGGCTATAGTTGTCCATCTGTACTCTAGATTCCGCTTAGAAGGTCACCTAAAGTGTGTTGTGTCTACTGAATTCATTTGGAAGCCAGTTCGTGTTATGGCCTGGGTGGGCCATACGAAGCCTTCCAAATGTTGTTGCATCTCCCAGCATTCTGCATCACTAGTGATGTAAGCCTTGGCTCCTTGGGTGTTTCTGTGCAACAATTATCTGGAGGGTCTCACTGGGCCCACTCTTGTATTATCATCAAATAGCTGTTTTCACAAGGCTTGATTCCACTCCATGACAGCAACAGGTTTTGGAAGGAACTACTGTATTTTATTTGCCTGTGCCATCGAGTTCTTCCCAACAGATGTTGCTAAAGTAGTGAAAGCTTCAGCCAATGGAAATCATTCTAATGACCTGTGATTGACTTGAATCTCTATATCACTACCCAAGGTGAGGGGTTCTTTTTTGGGTGGGGGATTGTGTTTATTCTTTTAGAATTTCATATTGGAATTTGTTTTCAGCAGCATGATTCTTCTTTTAACTGAACGGTGACCCATAATTGGGGAATAGCTACGATGTTAAACAAATCAGAAGCAATTAAGTTTTATTGTCAAGTGGTTAATTATGTGCTTGTTGCCTTCTGGGATTACTCATGTAGACTGGTGTACTGAATCTGGATTGATCAATCATACTTAAAAAACAAAATCCTTCCTTAATAGTTTATCGGCTTACAAGTAGACGGAAAATGTTTGAAAAAGATGTAGGATCCTGCCAGTGCTTAATTTATCAAAAGACAGGTATAGGGAAATAAGCCTTTCTGGAAGTTCTGCTTCCTTGTGTGAAAAGCTTGCCCCAGAATCCCCAAAGTATCTACTTTGTTTATGCAAAAATTATACCAAGACTGTTCAACATATATAAATAAATACACAAATTAGAGAAGGCCTTTTTTTGCGAATTCCAAAGTGCTTCACAAGGCCTATTATTTATACATATCTTATTAGGTGACAAATGCTTTCTCTTTTTAGCTATTTAACTGTCATTTGGAAGTACTTATGTAACCCAAGGATGCAGGCACTCTCTTTAAATAACTTTATTTATAATATTCAAGCTAGCCTAAAGCTATAACACTCAAAAGCATAAAACCTAGCCATCTCAAACATGGTATGTTAAGAGAAATTTGCTGGTGTATGATTTCTAAAATACATTTGTTGATTTACATTTATTTGAACAAATTAATCTGTCTGAAGTCTGCAGTGCCATCTTCATCCAGTAGATGGCAGACGTCCCTAACCAGTAGAGATGGGCAC
Source organism: Phrynocephalus guinanensis (assembly GCA_037367245.1). Taxonomy (NCBI): domain Eukaryota; kingdom Metazoa; phylum Chordata; class Lepidosauria; order Squamata; family Agamidae; genus Phrynocephalus; species Phrynocephalus guinanensis. The sequence continues at coordinate 75,048,690 of CM074739.1, forward strand.
GACTTAGCGGTATTCCCGTTTCCGTTTCCGTTACTCGTATCCGTTACTCTACGGAAACGGAAACGGGAATTACTCCACCAGAATTCGAGCTCGAACCGACGAACGAACAATTTGGTCTGATTTGTCGTGCTCGTTACTTGCATCGCGGTGATCGTGCAATGCCAAGCAGCACAGAAAAAAAGTTTTTAAAAGTTAAAAAAAAAACCCGATTCCCGGCCCTAAAAGTAGGCGAAAACTGTCTGAGGGCACCTACCAGGCCAGAAGGGTGTTTTATTTGGGGGGGGTTTCCCCGCCCCCCTCTCCTTGGCTATTGCTACTGCTGCGCTGCTGGTACCAGGCTGGGAGGGCGCATCCATTTGCCATGCAGTGCAGGGGATCCAAAATGGCGACCGCAATATTTTTTTTGAAATCGTTGCCCAAAACCCCACCAAAGCACCACAGAAACATGCGAAAATTAGCTATTTTAAATGTTTGAATTTTTACAGTAGCAGCAGTGGGTTTTTCTTGCAAAAAAAGTCTCCATTGATTTTATTTTATTTTATTTTATTTTATTTTTTTACACCTGCGCATTCGCAATGATGGGCTCGCCCATGGGAGTGGACCATGCAAAGTTTTGGAGCCATTCCACCAATCGCATGGCCAGGTTTTGCTGACTGTACCAGGCTGGGAGGGCGCATCCATTTGCCATGCGCTGGGGGGGATCCAAAATGGCGACTGCAATTTTTTTTTAAATCGTTGCCCAAAACCCCACCAAAGCACCACAGAAACATGCGAAAATTAGCTATTTTAAATGCTTGAATTTTTACAGTAGCAGCAGTGGGTTTTTCTTGCAAAAAAGTCTCCGTTGATTTTATTTTATTTTATTTTATTTTATTTTATTTTTTTACACCTGCACATTTGCAAATTTTCCACCAATCGCATGGCCACTTGGCCAGGTTGACCACAGAGACTTCTGGGATGTGCCAATCGGGCATAAACAGCCCACTAATCGTAGCCCAAACCTGAACCCTAAGCCTAACCCATACGCCAGTACACTGTCCTTCTAAGTGGGTCAGAGAGGCACCCAGAGGTGCACCCCAATACTCACCCTAACCTCACCCGTAACTAGCCTAACCCTAGCCCTTGCGCTAACCCGTCTTAACCCTAAGCCAGATCTACTTGCATTGCACTACGTGCAAGTACGTGAGACACAGCGGGTGCAAGGAGTCTGCCAGTCCGTCACTTGTGGCTCTGGCTGACTCCTGCAGCTCCCTCCAGGAGCCCGCTACCCCGTCCCCAAACCAGTACTAACGACAACGAAAAAATGAAAAAACGAACCGACTAATTTTTGCGAATTTTCACGAAAAACGGAAACGAGCCAAAACGGAACCGGCCCGACTAACGACAACTCAAGACAGCAGCCATTGTGCCTTTGTTTAAGTTGTGTAATTTACACGATCTCTACAAAAAACGATTCTACCAAATGCAAGAGATCTCATCACTTGCAGCAGAAAATATTTCACCCCTTGTGAGGAGGAAAAGTGGTTTCTCATTATTGCACATAAGAACAAGACAAGTGAGGGTTTGCAGTCCTCCTCTGCACACTGTCAAGCTTCACCTCTAATACTCAAGCACTTGCTTGAGTTAACCACTTTCCCATTGTTTAGAAATAAGGCACGGCCAATATGTTTCACTGGGAGTTCTAACAAAGTGCAGGGTGTTCTAATATGCATGGACAATGCAGTATGTTAGAAAAGATAGCCCATAGCAAGAATGGTTAGGAGTATGGGCATCCTGAAATAAGCAGTCTTCTTTTCTCATTCTACAAATCTTTAATGCTGTCTAGATCTGGAATTAGTTCTAAACCATAGCTGGTTTTAATTTTAAATTTACAATTATGATAAAACGTACCTCAACTGCAGCTACATTCACCTCTCCTTCACTCATCTCCATTGCTGCTGCAATGGAGAAATTGAAAGCACAGTTTACCTAGTTTAAACTGATCAGAACTGCTCTTTTTTATCCAAAATGGGAACTTATAAACACATCTATGCTGGCTTGCTTCAATAAACTGTAATTTAAACTAACCAAAATTTGATCTTCTCAGGAATAACAATAAAATATTTAATGATTATTTATTTGTACATTAGATTTATATACCATCCAAATGGCAGCAAGGCCATTCTGTGCAATTTGCTACAAAAATACAATACAATGGAATAATTAATAGTAACTAAGCAATAAAATCAAATGAAATAGGTTGTGTTAAACAGGAAGCAGAGTCTTCCATTCTCCCATTAGAAGAGGAAGCCAAAAGTAACCACCCTAACACTGAGAAGCTTCATTAACTTACTGCTAGACAACAGTTTAATTCAGGAGTGTATAAAGTACAGCTCTCCATTGTCAGAGTGCAGCTACCATCATTCTTCACCACTGGCTTTGTTGTGGTGGCAGATGTGAATTGTAGTCTAATCTGGTGGGCTGCCCTTTGCCCATCCATAGTTTAATGTTATGTCTGCATCATGCTACTATGTCTTGTACTTATATTTGATTATAATGAAAATAAATAATGTTGCATACAGTATTTTTCCATTTATAAGCTGCTATTGCATGGCCAGTGGTGGCGGCGGCATGGGCTTCTCCTTCTCAGCTTGAAGCCACCTCCTCCACCACCGCCAGGTCCAGGGCAAGAAGATGGGGAGGACCTGTCCCGGACAGGTTACTCTTTCTAGAATTTTGGGTTGGAAAAGTATAAATTGTCTTATGCTTGAAAGCACCTTACAAACAGCAAAATATGGTATGTCTCCACAATATGAGGACTAACAGAATAATAACACTAATGGAAATACTGTATTTCCCATTTTGTTATGCACTTCTACAATTCAGCTAAGGTACAACAAACAATAAACTTAGAGGAACTGAGCAAATTTTTGCAGTTTGTTGGTTCACATCTTTGCCAATTACATTCAGGCCATTTTATCCTGTTGGGGAAACATTTTATATTTATGATTCCTCCTCTCCCCCTCCAATTGCTCCACTGTATGGGAGGAGGAAAGTCGGGGCTTTGTAGTTATTCAGTGGAGCACAAATTGCCGTTCATACAGATGCACTGGCATGATTTTTGATTTGCAGGCTGCCACCTCCATTAATAAACTTCTAGGCTGTCAGACTGTCATTCCTGGTTGTTGCAACAATTTGTTTCATATATAAGGGCTGATTCATGAAGAAAGAGGGGGGAAAGTTGTCCCATCTCATAGGAACCTCAAATATTTACACAGCGAATGGACGAAAAGCATGTCTACAATTTTGTCTTAACAAATATGATTCTTAAACACCAATCTTATTTTCACATTAGAGGGTAAGGAGAATGCGAACAAGAAAGCAGACAAGAAATCCACTGTGGAATCATATTATTTCAGCCGATGTTCCAGTCTACATGTTTAAAAAAATGGCTGAGGTAGCTGTTGAAATGATAGGGCTTAGTATGCTTTCTAGCCTCTTACAAATGGTCTGTGGGCTATGGAAAAACAATGCAGAGGAGAACCAATTAAAACAATTATTGGAAATGTTTGTGCCATTGGTCCCTTTCCCAAGAACAAATAATTTATATATCTGATTTACCCTTTCACAAGAGCTTAATTATTTGTCTTTGTTAAGATAGGACCGACGGTGTTCCTGACAGGTAGATCAGTGAATTTCACAAATGACTGAACCAACACTCTTACATTTGGTCACCTGGAAGTAAGCACCATTAAATTCAATGGCACTGACTTTGGGGTAGATATTTGGAGTTTGAATCCCCTAATTTTTGAACATTTTAGTCAATGCAAGTATCTCTTTGATTTCATTAAAATAACCATATTTCCCTCTAAAGATCTTCTCCAGCACACCTAAGTATGCAGACATTTCAGCAGAATTGTTGACATTCATTTGTTCAGTCACGGCATGTAGTTTCAAACAACAACTAGGGAAAAGACTACTAAAGGTAGTAATTTACAACACTAATATTTTAAAATCCCAAGTCCTTAATTGGCACTATTTTATATAGAATTCATTTTTAAACTTTTTAATAATTTCCTCGATGCAACCGCTTGCAGCCAGCCACCAAACCCGTCAATGCCATATTTTTTTCTAATGTTTAATTAATATAATACTATAGCAACAGTCTTTTTCTCTCTCTCTCTCTCTCTCTCTCTCTCTCTCTCTCTCTCTCTCTCTCTCTCTCTCTCTCCTCTCCCTCTGCTTTTTTAATTTGATCTCCATGGCATTATAGGAACCTAAAGCTTCCAGGAGGCACATATTCTTCTACTTTTCTTGTCAGAGGAAATGTATATTCATTTTAGAGTTGTGGAGGCAATTATGGGAACCACCAGTTGCCTATAGGAGCTAATCAAAGTGATAACCTACACGTTCTCGACTCCCAGTGAGATATACCATTTGAGTCTAGCTGATGAATGGCATTTGAGCAGCAACGTCCTAACACTTATGACAATGCAAAGTTTTAACTAACCTGGAGCATTCAAAAGTCTCTATTAACATTTCACATAGAAAAGCCTCAGCTCTCCCAAGGTGTTGGTATGGTACCACATTGTTAAACTGAAACTATCGAAAGTTGCACAAGAAAAAATGCCCTCTATATAAGGCTTTAGAAATCCTCTAGGCTTTGTATGTTTGTTTGCTGAATACACCTCAGTTTCGACAAGGCCCTACTAACCCCTTGGTACCTGGTCTGTTGTGCTAAGATCAGTCTAGGAGGGTCCACATTGTTAAACAGAAAGTGGAAAATGGCTGAAGAAAACAGGAATGCATGGTTTATGTTTGCTTGTAAGTTTATGGACTATACCTTGTTTTTGGCTAAGCACATCCAATCTCACCTGATTTCAGAAGCTAAGCAGGATAGGCCCTGGTTAGTATTAGGATGGGAGACCACCAGGGAATACCAGCGGCTGAAGGTGCATGGAGTAGGAACTGGCAAACCACTCCAGTATTCCTACCAAGAAAACTCCATGGACATGGGGTCACAAAGAGTTGGTCATGACTGTAATGATACATACATACATACATACATACATACATACATACATACATACATACATACATACATACATACATACATACATACATACATACATACATACCCCTTGGTACTAAGTCTGATGCTAGGATCAGTTTAGGAAAGTCCATGGATGAGAGGAAAAAATTGTATTTATAACCATGATAACCTCACAGTCAATTGGTAGTATAGTAAATTTTCACAAGAAATACATTATTCCATTTCTAAAAGAGTCAGTGAAGAAAGTATATGTCTGTGTCATTGGACTTGGTGAATCAGCCCAATCAAATACTCTATTTGAATATTCGCTTATAGTGTGGATATTTAACCTATGGACATCTTCTTTTAAGGCCATCTCAGTATCTATAAATGAAGCATACAGGGACTGTGTACCTTGTTTTCAAAATGAACCACATTCCTAGAAATACAATGGTGATGAAAAATAAAGCATACAATCTTGACATGCAGGGCGGGAAGCTTGCCACCACAGCTGTCATGTGAAGTTGCCAGTCTGGTGGCAGTGTGCAGCCTTTGATGCCTTCGGGGGCAGTGCATCTCCAGTCCCAGAAGCTGGCCGGTCTTGCCATAGAGCTTAGACTGAGTAAAGGCATAGAATTCTTACAACAAAAATCAAAAGTATATGAGGGAAGGAAGACATTGTATTGGTTATTCATCTTAAAATCTGCTGTGGATCGTTAACTCCACTTTATTGACCCATCAGAAGAAGCTTTAAATTTCTTATGTAGGCTCTTTATTTGCCTCTAGTCTTGGCATCTTTCTGACTAGAGATGGGCACAACTTGAAAAAAAATTTTTTCGAGTTGTCGTTAGTCGGGCCGGTTCCGTTTCGGGTCGTTTCTGTTTTTTGCGAAAATTCGCAAAAATTAGTCAGTTCGTTTTTTCATTTTTTCGTTTTATTAGTACTGGTTTTTTTGGGGGGAGCGGGCTCCTGGAGGCACCTCTCTGGGGTGGGTGCCTCCTCTGGCCCGCTATAAAGGGAAAGCAGGCTCCTGGAGGCACCCGTGGGTGCCTCCTATCCTCACCCACTAGGAAGGGGAAGCAGGCTCCAAGAGACCCCTCAACATGGGGGTCTCCCCTCCTCACCTGCTGCTGCTGCAAAATGCTATGCAATAGCCATATGGATATTGCATAACAGAATGTGCAGACAGTGACTGTGAAGACTAGTGGATGGCAAAGAACCCAGAGCCATAGTGAGATGCCTAACTAAGGCTCTCGCACCACCATGTCTCACACAGAAGGGAATTGTACTTGCTGCGTGTAGTGCAATGCAAGCAAGTAGATCTGGCTTTAAGGTGGCTTAGTGCAAGGGCTAGGGTTAGGCTAGTGACGGGTAAGGTTACGGTGGGCTAGTGGGTTGCACCTCTGGGTGCCTCTCTGACCCACTAAGAAGACAGTCTGTGACGTATGGGTACGGACTCGGAGTCAAGGGTTAGGGTTAGGGTTAGGGCTAGGGCAGGTTTTAGGGGGCTTTTTGGCACATCCCAGAAGTCTCCATGGCCAAGTGGCCATGCGATTGGTGGGATGGCTCCAAAAATTTGCATGGTCGTCCACTCCCACATGGCTGGCCACTCGGCCAGCCCATCATTGCGCAGGTGTAAATAAAATAAAATAAAATCAATGGAGGACAGAGGAGGAGAGGAGAGACATTTTGTTGCAAGAAAAAACCCACTGCTACTGTGAAAAATCTGGCAGTTTATAAATTTTCGCGTGTTTCTGTTGTGCTTGTGTGTTTTTGGACCACGATTTCAAAAACAATATTGCGTTCGCCGCCCCATTTTGGATCCCCCGCCCGCACCGCATGGCATGGCGACTCGAGTCCGGCTGCCCCGGACGGGGGGGAGGAAGGACCCCCCCTCCAGAAACCACCCTTCCGGTAGGTGCCCTGCGCCCTTAGTCAAGCAGGCATTTTTCCGCCTGCTTTTTTGGCCCGGGAATGGGTGGGGGGAGAGTTTAAAAGTTTTTTCCCGTGCTGTCCGTGCCGCTTGCTTGCGCTTTAATTGCGGCGGCCGGCGGCCGGCGAGACTGGGCTTTTTGCTGGCTGGCTGCGAGCCTGCGGCGAGTCCCACAGAGCAGCCCACTAGGACGGGGGATGGGGAGGGAGGCCGGGGACCTCCAGAAACAACCCCTCTGGTAGGTGCCCTGAGGCACGGCAGGCATTTTTCCGCCTGCTTTTCGGCCGGGAACCGGGGTTTTTTTAACGTTTAAAAACTTTTTTTCTGTGCCGCGTGGCATCGCGCGATCACGCGATGCAAGGAACGAGCACGACAAATCAGACCAAAATTGTTCGTTTGTCGGTTCGAGCTCGAAGTCTGGCGGAGTAATTCCCGTTACCGTTTCCGTAGAGTAACGGAAATGAGTAACGGAAACGGAAATGGGAATACCGCTAAGTCGTGCCCATCTCTATTTCTGACTACCAGGTGGTTGCTGGAGTTCGCCTGAGGAAGAAACTGTTTTACTTGTAGCAGTCTGACCTTGCACTTCTGCTTTATATATATCATTAAGTGTTTGTTCCAGCCTGGCAAATTTCTTTTGCATTCATCTTCTTGGCTTTGTATCTTCCCCAAAGTTCATGCTTCCTGTTCTCATACTTCCTTAGATAGATTACTTGATCTTTATAGATTGACCCAAAATGACCATCATGGTGGTAGAGGACAAACTGGTAGCAGTCACTGTTTTAATCTATGGCTCTTTCCCATTCATATCTAAAGCAAGGTGTATTCATAGGGAATCTTACTTCTGTGTGACTTGGAGGTACATAATTGACTTAGGTACAGAACTGACCTATATAGGTTTAACTATACTATACTATTCTAGCCATACTCCAGTATAAGTAGCACCCTAGACTGGCAGAAAATGTGAGGAATAATGATCACCAAATGTTCCTGACATCACCTCATCTAGTTCTCTGACTAGACATGGTCATTTCGTTTTGGAAGGGGTCTGGTCCTGAATTGAAAAACAGCAGAAGAGCTACTGTTCAGTTACCGGGACCCACTTTCCAGAACAAAATCAACCAGTCTCTAACCTTGTTTTGGGCAGCATGGGGCTAAACTCCAACAAGGAAGCAGCCTTGGATGGGTCATCTTTCACTTTCCCTGGTGCTGGCCAATCAGGAGCTGTGCAGGGACATGCATCATTCCACACACACACACACCTGTCTGATTGGCCAGCATCACGGAGAAGGAAAGATGACATGTCAGAGACTGTTTCCTCATTGGAGTTTAGCCCTGTGCTGCCCAAAACAAGGTAATAGACTGGTTGATTTCCTTCTGGAAGGTGGATCCTGGTACCAAATGGCAGCTGTTTTGCTGTGTTCCGTTTTGGAACCAAAACCCTTCTGAAATGAAATGCCCATGTCTAGTTATGACTTTTACATCATAGAAGGTGTCAGGTGTCCCATTTTAAAGACTAGATGCACTTGACATTTTGACATGCTCTCTGGCCAAGAGAGGGCACATGGGAAGCAAACTGAGGCTCAAACTCTCCACACCCAACTCCAGTGCCTAGTTTGATAGATGTAGGAAATGTTTTATATGGAGTATTCCATCATGGGAGTAATACCTGCATTCTGAAGTGGCACAGCCTTACCAGATATTGAGAGATGGCCCTTGTTTCTGACTGACAGAATCTGGCAGTTCCACAGCACTACCATTGTTATATTGTGAATTTCTTACTTGAAAATCTATTGGGCAAGACCATTCCATAGCTGATCTTGTCAAACCACTTCATATCTGTTATTCACATTGTTTTAGCACTTGAGGACTTGATACAGACAAAAGCAGTGGATGTTCTAGTACCGGAAGAAAGAAAAAAACTGACCAGTCTGCCTTGACTTGATTTTATTACTGGAGGGCACAAAACATCCAACAAGTTTATGTTTTCCACATTTTTCTACCACATTAGAGAGAAAGACAGCATAAAATGTAAATCTGAATTTGTCATTTTATCACATCATTATATTCTAATGTTTAAACGTTTAAAAGGAAACCATGTGGAAAAAAAATCAGAATGCCAATTCTAAGGCCCACATTTGATTCAGTGCCATAAACATTGCAACTAGAAAGAACAGAACAGCTCTCAGGCTTTATTAGATTTCTTATAAAGAAGCATAAAAGCCACCCACGCAAATAAATTCTCAGTGGCTGTGCTGTTATTTCAACCTTATTAAATCCAAGATTTCTCTTTAAGGCTTCTGGCCAAAGTTTTGATGTTGGCATTCAGGATAGTTTAATTAAACAGGCATCCCAAAGGAAAATTTTCATTGGGTGTGACATGAATCCAGAAAGATTCCACTATAACATTTCTCTGACTGCCAGGAGAACAGGGTCAGGTAACATAATTTCCTGTCCATGTTGACTTTATCATACAGGGAATACATGGATGTTTGTTTCTACAGTACTCTGGTCCATTGAGAAGTTGGCTTCAGTTTATTGAACCCGTCTTGATGTACCACAAACCCTTTCTTCTTTGAAAGTGATTGCACAGATCAGTTGCCAATGACGTATCAGATTAAATGTGATAAACTGTTTCTTCAGTATTGCAAACAATGCTTCCACCTCAGGTTGATCCCTCTATGGGAAGAGCAATATAAGTAGTCTGTTTAGAAGATTGGTTTCTTCCACTGTCAGTTAGTAAAATTATGTAAAGAAAGATTTACAAGGCCTAAAAAAATCTTCCTCAAAGTATCTTGCCATTTGGAGACAGTCTACCTTGGCCAGAATTCAGCACTTTTTAAAGAACTTATGATTCATGTCCTTAGCACAGTGTAGGCAAGAATGTGGGGTGGAATGGGGTCATTTTGGGTAGATGTTTGGATAGAGGTGATGGGTAAGCCTACATGGCTTGACTCGATGAGTAACCTCACACATTTGGTTGAGAATGTGAATGGGGGTTCTTTTCTCATGTGCAGAAAATGCTCCCAAAGCAAGTGAATATAACAGATATGTGTCTATTAAAAGGAATAACATCAGTGAGGCTTTTGGGAAGTCCTTTTTTTTGTAAGACCTGCAAGGATATTTACTATAACTCACAAAGAATCAATTATTTAGTTCTGGCCCTTGAGTAGAAGGTCCTAATCCGTGTTAGATAGCCTAGTATTTTACTTTACATGTATCGTGATATAATATATCTCCTGAAATGTATTACCTTTCCTCCCAGCAGATGAAGCCTGCTATTGCCCTTATGAAATACCATAGTTCTAAACCTCAGATGATTATCTGTAATCAATATCTATAGCATTGTGATAATATGTAACATTATTACACTACTGCTTATTCAAGGCTAGTTATATCCATGTTTAATAGGTAGAAATATTGATGTTTTAATAAAGGCAGGTCAAACCTTTTCATACATTAAAGACAATTATTCAGTCCTAAAATATTTAACAGAAAACAGCTGCAAGATGATACTGGGTTCTCAAGTTGTTATTATTGTCACTGTCAGGAAGTTAACGATCCAGCCATAGTGTGGCTGGTTTACATGATCGATTATCTACCTAATCAATCCAGAATCCATCTATATCTTTGATTTGCATTTCAAAGGGGCAAAGCAGAAGGGCTTGAAGTTAGTTAAAAATCACAGCTCCACATAGAATTAAAGGTAGCAATTCACCTCTCTTATGTTTCGGAACTGTGAGAAGTTGAACCAGTGTGATGGGATGGAGAAAGAGAACCAGAAATGAGAGAGCCAGTATGATTTAGTAGAGAGTGTGTGGGAGTAGAAGACCTGAGTTCAAATTCTCACTCAGTCATAGAAACTCACTGGGGGTTCAGGAATGGTTAAGCTCTCCTTGAACATCTTCCATACCTTAAAAAAAAAGCTCTATGGGGGAGAATCACCATGAGGGGAAGTGACCTGATGGTTTGCATTAGCATCAAAGATATCACACTAGCCATGATTATCTTTCTTAGGTTGACTTCTACTTCCTTTTTAACATGTACTGAGACCTAAACAGAACCCTGGATGAACAGGAAATGAGAGAGGTGTTGGGCTGATCTTTAAAGAGACCATATCATAGATGACCTGCTCAAGATGTTTAGCTTTCAAAGGTGGAGGGTAAAATGGTAACCGCTCCATTCCTTGTAAGGAACTGAACCATACTAGAAACTAGAGATGGGCACGGAACGAACATTTTTTCGTTTCCGTTACCGTTTGTCGTTTCCATTATGTAATGAAACGACAAACGAAACTTGTGATGAAAATGCAACGAAATGAACAGAACCATGAAAATTGTGGTCGTTACGTTTCATTTCCGTTAATGGCGACGCGCAATGTTTTAAATGTTAAAAAACGCCCTGGACATCCATAAAAACACAGCGATAATTATTTATATTGTCTGATAATACCTACCAGGGGGGTTGGGGTCCTTAAAACATTTTTTTTCTTCTCCCATCGTGATGTATTTTTCTTTTCCCTTTAAAATGGATGTCGCACCAGCCACAAAATGGAGGGAAGCCATGTGATGGGATCATGTTCAACCAATAGTATGCCCTGGTTGCAGACTGGGCGGGCAGGTCTGGCAGCCACAGAGGGCATAAAAATGTCTGGCATCCCCCGTCCTCCTTGCAGTCTCTGGTGGGAGTTAGGGTGGGATTGCTGTCTCTGCGACTCTAGCTTCAGTCCTGTAGCCTCCCTGTGTGTGTGCGTGCTGCATACCTCTCGGTGAGTACCCTCCCTGCCCTGCAGTGCAGTCACTCTGTGGCTGCCTTGCACCCTGGGCAATGCCCGCCGCTGCCTTTGCAGCCTCCCTGCATACCTAGTCTATACTGTGTCTCTGCCAGCATCCATTTTTTTTAGTGTTTTCCCTCTGGTCTGGGGCATTGGGGGATGCCTGCGCATGGAAATGCTTTAAAAATCGTGCAAAAAGCAGGTAGAAACGACAAACGAAAAAACAAAAAACGGTAACGAAATTTTTCCAAAAATTCCCGACAAACGGAAACGAACCGAAACAGACCTCTCAATGACAAACGAAAAACCAAAACACCATTTTTTTTTGTTTCGTGCCCATCTCTACTAGAAACACAGTTATTTCAATTGCATTTCTTGGGAGCAGGCAAGCTTAGGGGCACAAAGCAGGTTGTGTGGTGCAGATACAGCTCTAACAAACATCTCATGCCTTCTTTCCATCTCCTAAGATCTGCTACTAAAGACCGATGGTTCACTCTGCCCAGTAATATGGCCAGTATGACTTCAGACACACTCCTTGCCTGGAAACAAACCTCCTTGAACTCAGTAGATCCTACTTTTGAGTAAGCAAGTAGGTTACCACTGACTTTTAGGGATCGATAAAGCTATTGTTTTCTACCACATTCAAATGTCGTGAATTTTGAAGATGTCTGATCAGAAGAAAGGTGAAATCACATCCTTAGCCTCCCTGCTGTCTATCCTGTAATAATCTGGGAGAAATCCCTTCTGTGTCTGGTTTACTTCTGGATAAACATACATGGGATTGTACTTTTTGGCTTCAGTCCTGGACAAAGTTCAGCTGCTTATATCCCACAAAAGTTCGGTGCCTAAAAATTGACAATATACACAACTCCTAACTTAACAGAGAAACTAAGCTGCCTGGTGCTGTCAAGGTTAAACTAACATTATGTTTTTGGGAGTATCCAAAGCAATCTATCTTGGGGGGTGGGGGGAGAGAGAAGGGGAAAAGATGAAGAAGCAGTACATCGTCATAACAGCTGTCTTTCTTTGCAAATACCTTATGTATGTGAGATTTCACTCCCCCCTCCTCTTAGTTCAAAACAAGATAATCATACCCTAATTATAGCTTTGATCACTGCTCATTAAAGAAGACAAAAACGATTCTATGTAGGTCACTTGATGCATACGATGATCAAAACAGACACATATCATGATGATATCACTTTTAAAGGGACCGTGGTAGAAAATCTGCAGCTGCTTCAGGTATTGCCACTAAGGGCTGATTATGTATATACTTGTAAATTATTTTTATTGCATTACAATTAGTCAGGCTAACTGTGCATAATAGCAATAAGGTCATTAAATATGTAAATAATAAATAATAGTAATATTACTGCCACCGAGTCTGGATGCTTGACAGCATCATGTACATTATTCAGTCAGCATCTATATTTCTTGGGGCTTCAACACTGAAAGATTAAAAAAATGCCTGTTGTAAAAGGGTGGTGCCTAATTTCTAACAAAAAAACTTTCAACCTATTTTGGTAGGTTTTCTTTTTCTTCATCATTTTAAAAACTCTTTTAAAAAGTATGTCCTATATTAGCAATAAGTTTGATTCATTTCATTTTCTAAAATCAGAATTTTCAAAGTCCACACTTATTTATTTATTTATTTATTTATTTATTTATTTATTTATTTATTTATTTTGCACAGTCCAGATTTACTGTTTTGGCCACGCTCATATCCTGAATTGGTTTCTAAGGCCTGGATTAGAATGAGTCAGTACTGAACCAATCCAGAATGAGTCTCATCTGAATCACTGGATTGTGAGCCTCGTGGCACAGTGGTTAAACTGGTGTACAGCAACTATAACTGTACTCACAACGTGGGGTTCAATTCCAGGTAGCTGCCTCAAGGTTCATTTAGCCTTCCACTCTCCTGAGGTTGGTAAAATGAGTACCCAGCATACTGTCGGGGAGGAGGGAGCTGGCAATGTGTAGCCTGCATAATTACTTCTAAACGACCCAGAGAGTGCTTTGGGGGTGTATGGGGTGGTATATAAGCAGCACAATTCACTTTAATAACACCCACAACAGATAAGAGAGTAGTGTATAGCTCCAGTGAACAGATAAAAGCCACTGGAACTGGAAGAAGAAAGCATTATGATTGCCAGAGAGGAGGAGAGTCCTGGTAAACTTCTCCTTTAGCTGAAGGTTGAGCTGTGGTTCATTTAAGCACATTCCCTCGCATCTGTGCACCATGGGTTTTCTTTCACATGGAGAGTTTGGTTGAGCAGGCAGCTGTGTTTAGAAAAAAACACCGCACCTTTGCATCTCTGAATCATCCAAACACTGTTTCAGGGACCATATTTTGAAGCAATTAAGAAGATCTTTTGGTTCATCTTGGATGAATCCTGCAGCTATCTGAAACTGCAGCTTGACCCAGGATTTGGGATCCATCCAAATCTGAAGCACACCCTTATTATTTACATCAAGTCTAAACAGTAGAATTTTCTGACCTTGTGTGTATATGCGTGAGTGTGAATGAGTGTGTGTGTGTTTTGCTCCTCTGCTCCTGTGTGTCCAAAATGAATGATCTTTGTCATTTCAGACCTCAGCAGCTGTGGTGCTACAAGTCTTTCACCTTTAAAGATCAGACCATCAATACTTGTTAGTTCCTTGTGAAATGGCTGGAACTCTGTCACCATGGCAGACACCAACATTTTTCTTTTGGCCAACCAGCAATTATACTTCCCAGCCATGTGACCAGAAGGAAAGTGTGATTAGCAGTGTCAAGAAGTGTCTGGGAAAAGAGGTTGGATTTCTTTTTTAAAAAAAAAGCAAAAGCTAAAGTGATACTACAGATTAGACATGGCACGACTCGGCGAAATTGTCGTTTCCGTTTTCGGTTATCATTTCCGTTACGTAACGGAAATGGTAACGATAATTAAGCCATCAGAACTCGAACTCAAACAGAAAAAAAGAAAAATTTGGTCGGGTTTTTCGTTTCCATTTGTGGCATCGTGGCAATCGCACAATGCGAAGCACAGAAAAAGTTATTCAACATTTGTTTAAAAAAACCCAGACTCCCGGCCAAAAAAGCAGGCGAAAATATGCCTGCCTGAGGCTTTGCCACCTACCAGAGGGGTGGTTTCTGGGGGGTCCCCGGCCTTTCCCCCCCCTTCTCCTGTCCTGGGCTGCTTGCACCAGGCTGGGGGGGTCATCCTCATCATCTCGCCATGCCATGCGGTGGGGGGGATCCAAAATGGCGACCACAATTTTTCTTTTGAAATCGTGGACAAAAAAACACACCAAATCACCACAGAAACATGTGAAATTTATTTATTTTAAACGCCTGAATTTTAATAGTAGCAGCAGTGGTTTTTTTTATAGCAATAAAGCGTTGTATTGATTTTTTTTTATTTATTTTTTAGACCTGCCCATTTGGGCTGGGCATGGGATGGGACCATGCAAATTGTTTGAACCATTCCACCAATGGCATCGCCAGGTTTTTGACTGACACTTCTGGATGTCTCGGAGGGCATAAAAAGCCGAGGCACCTTCCAGAAATCGCAGTCGGGTGTATGATTGTGGTTGAGGGAGGAGGGCTGGCTGCTGGTGCTGGTGTGATCCAATCGACATTGAGGAGGGAGGCTGGAGGCTTTAGGATTTAAGTTAGGCAGGCAGGGAGGGAATTGAATTTAGAAAATAATTTCTTTGATTCCCTGCAGCTTTGTCTGCTGAAGGGAATAGCAGTTTATTCCTTATTTCTTCTCTGGCAGTGCGTGAGGATTTTTTTCTGATATTGGATAAAGGGGGAGGTTCGACTGGGAGTGGGAGGTGTGGATTTATTTTAAAAATATATTATATACTACCATTTATTTTCTATTTTCCCAACTTCAATTTGCTTGCACACACACACATTTGGGGTGCAAGCCAAGAACAGAACCTCTATCCTAGTGATATCCTAACTGCCCACTCGCCCGCCCGCCCGCGCCGGCACTCACCTGCGGCCCGCGCCGCCGCCCACCCACTCGCCCACCCGCGGCCGCCGTCCATCCGCTCGCCTGCGCTCCCCGCCCCACCCACCGCCTAGGGCGCAAAAACACCTAGCGCCGGCCCTGATTGCGGGACGCCCCTATGCTCTGGGAAGTCAAATCGCGCTAAATCGCGGTGGAAACAACAAATGACAAATGACAAATGGAAACGACAAATTTTTGAAAAATTTCGCGACAAACGGAAACGACCCGAAATGGACCCGTTCCAACAAATGAAAACTCGAAACGTCATTTTTTCTGGTCGTGCCCATGTCTACTACAGATCCCTTTCCAAGGTTTTCTCAGTAAATCCCTATCATGATCCTAACTTTAACTCATGCTAAATTACAACACAGGAAGCTAAATTTGTATAAATGTAGCTGTACTTGAGTGATGCTCCTGTACTTTGTAACTACACCATAATCTGTTTCTGAGTTCAAGTCTTATTTCTTTCTTTCCTAGGCTGTTGTATTACATACAGATACACTGATTGAAATAATTTAAGAACATAAGAACATAAGAAGAGCCATGCTGGATCAGGCCAAAGGCCCATCTAGTCCAGCTTCCTGTTACTCACAGTGGCCCCACCAGATGCGTTTGGGAGCACATGAGACTAGATATCTGTCTCCTGATACCACTTGTCACGCTAGTCGGCCTATTGTGGTACTTGTTTTTGCCATCACCAAAATAATCAGAAACATGATACAGGATGAGATGGTGGCAATGTCACACAAATGTTTGCTTCAAAAACATGGAAAGATAAATCACAGGGAATCCATCTTCCATCCTGGCTTGTAAGAAGTCAGAAAAGTATAGATTGTGTGCCATTTGGTCTTCATTCAAGCAACAGATACTGTAGTTCAGGGTGGTGGCTGGGGTTGAGGGGAAATGGGCATGGACCTCCAGTTTGGCAGTTCATTCCTTGGACACACAGGTGTTCCATGGGTGCCTCACCTGCTCTCCTCTGCCTTCTCTGGTGGGCATCCAATCAGTGGCAGTGATCTAGGAAAGAAGCTGCTGCATAACACCAATGCATTCAAAGAACAAACGATTATGAACTGGCAAACTAGTGGTTCCTGTGTTTCTCTACTTGAAAGTAAAACTAATGTGAGGGAAAAATGTTTTAGGGCTGTTGTGTCAAGTAGGCCTGGATGCCAATTAAGGCTGCATGCAATAGTGGGTGAAGGCGGAGCCAGAAGTCTCACTTGGTGGGGGACATGGGAGAGGGCCTTCTCTGCAATTGCTATGAGACTCTGGAACTCCCTCCTACATAAGGCTAGACAGGTCGATTCTTGCTGTCCTTCTGCAAACAGGCAAAGACCTTTCTCTTCCGGCAGACCTTCCCTTAGTGATAAGCTGCCTAGAGCTGGTTTTTAAAGGGTGTTGTGCTTGTTGGTTTGAATCTGTTTTTGGTATTTGTTTTATTTACCATTTTTAGTGTGGCATTTGTTTGGTTCTTTCATAATATTAATATACCTATGGGTATTAGCTTTCAAACATTCCAATTCGCCTATAAAAAGAAGAGATCAACAGAGGATGCTGTGGTGTGTGCTCTTCATGCTGTTCTTGAACATCTGGAGCAGAGGGGGCTATGCTAGATTGCTCTTCTTGGATTTTAGCTCGGCTTTTAACACCATTCTTCCACGACGCTGGATTTCTAAACTGGAAGATCTAGGGCTTCCATCATTACTTTGTGGAGGGATTTTGGATTTTCTGTCAGAATATTCTCAGAGGATCTGGTTGGGCACTTACACTACCAGGTGCCACTGTAAAGCATTAGATATATTAAGAGATTCATCACATCCTGGTCATCACCTCTTCGAGTTGCTGCCATCGGGACGGAGATATAGAATACTGAGGGTGAGAACAAACCGTCTCAAAAATAGCTTCTTTTTTAGATCAATATTGGCCTTAAATGGAAATTCTGGACTTTGAAGTCAGTTTATTTTATATTTTCTAGTTGTTTTTAAATCTATGTGGAATGTTGTATATGAGTTGAATATAGCAACCATAAAATTTCATTGTTCCTGCAAGGGGGCAATGACAATAAAGGTTCCTATTCCTATTCCTTCTACTGATGTAAGTCACCTCGGCTCCTTTTTAAGGAGAAAGGTGTGACAAAGACAATGATGACAACAATGACAAAAACAACAATGACAACGACAACGGTGATGGAGGAGGAGGAGGAGGAGTAAGAGAAGTTGTTGAAGTGGGTGAGACTATCCTTTATTCCTCTCTCTCTCTCTCTCTCTCTCTCTCTCTCTCTCTCTCTCTCTCTCTCTCTCTCTCTCTCTCTCTCTCTCTCTCTCTCTCTCTCTCCCTCCCTCCCTCCCTCTCTCTGCCCCCATCCCCGTGGGGGCCAGTGCTGTTGGGCTAATGAATTCTAGCTACAGAGGCTTTTCATAATCTGCACCCTCCATGTTCCCCAGCACTGTTTTTTTAGGCCCAAGTACACATGATGGTTGATGAACAAACTAGTCAAAAGGTGCATCTAAACATGGTTCTATTCCCACTATGTCCAGTCAGATGATAATGAGAAACCCAGAGGCAGATGAGCACTGAGGCTCCCTCCCACACATGTACTCCAAGAACTTGTGGACGGAGACATAAGTGAAGTAATACAGAGCCATCCTGAAGTATTCACTGATAGAAAGTATAATTTATCAATCCTTGTTTTTAATAGCATGTCGTCATGTCTCTTTGGACATATGGTACCCCATAGGTTGGTTCAACTCAGAGGAGGCCCAGTGGGGAATCAAAACGTCCAACCTCTGACTTGACAGCGAGGTATTTAAACCACTGAACTATTCCACTAGGTATCATGCCTTGTAAACATCAATTCATTTCATTTATTAATTTGAAATATTTAACTGTTTTTCTGCCCATCAGTGTTCCTGATGTATAATAGATACAAACATCAATTAAAACATATATTAAAAACATGTTTTAAAAACAAATTCTAAATATTATTTAAAAGCCAGTTTGAACTATAAACTGATGTATGATAAAAAGGGCACCAACATATTGACCATATCAAGCAAAAACATAATAAAAAAAAAAAGAAGACAAATTGTTGTGTCAACCTAAAGACTTACTGCTGTATTTTAATGTAAGCTTTGAGGGACAAAATCTCCCTCAAATATTAAGCCTTGTCCAAGAAAGCATACATTAAAATTAAGCAGGTAGTGTTTAAGGTGCCACAAGGTTTTTATCTTCTTTATTTTTTTCTTTTTCTTTTGTTTTTGCCTAATACGTTATCAGAGACATGGCTACCTCTTCTAAAACATTCTAACCAGTACCCTGTTGCTAGTCCCAACTCGAGTAGACTTATTGGTTCAGTAAGATTTACAAAAGTGTTAACTGCCCAGTTGATTCGACTGCTCTACCATCTAGTCAAGACAAGCAATAGACCAGGCCGAAGTCTACTTCTTCCAGCTGAAAGTGCCTGAGGGCTTCTGCACTAAAACCTCTATTTACAAATTTTATCCATTCCAAGCACATGCTCATAAGTTAAAAAAAAATGTAAGTAGAGCAGCAGTTTCCCATAGGAACACAATTAATCATTTCTGGAGGGAACGTATTTCAATGCATTCCTATGGGAAGGCTGACCATGCACATGCTTCCCTTGCACCTGCTCAAACTTGTGTGGGTGGGTGCAAGAGAGGCGCCTGCATGCTTGCACGGGCTGCTGGAAGACTTTTTTTTAAAGGTGCACTTTCCTTTCCAACCCGCCCAGGGCCTGACTCGACTCTCCTCCCCCTCCGGCCTCCTCCTCCTCCTCCTCCTCTTCTTTTCCACCTTCTCCCTTCCAGCCCCCTCACTGCCACTGCCACCCGCAGCTCTCACTCACCTCCACCATGTTTGCTGGGCAGCTGGGGTGGGCCGAGCCAGCAGTGGGGCAATCACATTGCCATGGTGGCACAAGGAGGAGGTGAATTTTGTTTTAGTTTACAGCTTTTGATGAGAAAAAAAATCACTCCTTGTCAATAGAGATTGCAGCATGCATATGATTGCCTTCAAAGGTTTATGGTCACACATCATAAACTTTACTGCTTGTGTTTAGTGTGACAGAATGGATCACAGCCTCTTCTAACTGCAACTGTATCTTTTCATGATATGGACATAGCTTCAGCAGATGCCAATATCTTGGGTATACGTGTATATATGCACCCATTTCCTTTTTATATGGCCCCCAGGATATAGAGCATACAGGAACCACATGTATGAGATCTAGAAGAAGATGGGTCAGAAGCCCCCCCACTCTCTCTCTCTCTCTCACACACACACACATTGATCTAAGAGTGTCTGGAGGGTCAGGAAAAAGATCAGATACTCCATTTTACAGTCATGTGACTCCTTTCATCACTTCATTTGCATGCAGATGTTTCATGCAACAGAGTATCTTGGAGCATTGTTCCAGCTACCCAAAGATGTATTTAGGACATGGGGTGGGGGAGATGTCTATACTGACATCCTAATTAAAATGTGCTGTCCCTCTCATGAGGCTAAAATTGATTTTGTGAGATTGGTCCAAACTAAACCAAATTTTACCGTTATTTTACCTACTTGTTTCTTCCATTTAATTTTTATGTGGTAGCTTATTTTATGAGGAGGTGGTTCAAGAACTGTATTAAGTGAAAACCTTTAAACCCATAGGTTAGAGGGGTGGGAACTGTATATCCCATAGTGCCCAAGGGTGTTGTTGCAGCTCCTTATGAAAATATTTGTCATCAAATTATAATACTGAAAATCAGAGACAAGTAGTACATGGGGGTGGGGGAAGCACTCAAAAGACATCTAATTCTTTTCCATTTGCTAATGCAATACTTTGTTGTGTGCATTGGCAGGGTTCTATGGTGCAGAACGACTTTCTTTCTTTTCTTTCTTTCTTTCTTTCTTTCTTTCTTTCTTTCTTTCTTTCTTTCTTTCTTTCTTTCTTGCTTGCTTGCTTGCTTGCTTGCTTGCTTGCTTGCTTCATATCAGAGTGTGACTAGAAAACTCAGTAGTTGAATTATTGGACTTCAGAGCCAGAGGTTGGGGGTCTGGTTTCCCCATGGTGCCTCACGGGGGAAGGTCCAGCATGTGTTGGCTTTGGTCACCTGCAAAGTCCCAGGGTGCCCCCAGAAGAAAGGAATGGCAAGCCATTCCTTTGAATTCTCTACCTGGAAAACTCTGGAAAGTTCTGCTTCTGCTTTTCTCCTGTCTAGTGTAGCCATCTAGGACGTTATACGGAATGTGCCAGGCACATGGCTCTGGCATTGCAGTTACACCAGTACACATACCTTCAGATGCCAGTATCTTCATTTTCCTTACCAACTGTCAGAGATCTGCAACTGTTCCATGATTCCCCCTCTCCCAACTCATTAGAGTAGGAACATCTCCAGAGCAATAGAATTGTTAAGTTTCCCATTGTTAACACGGAAGTGGGACTGCTTAAATTTGATAACTGTGTTTAATGAAGTGTCACATTTACTTACAAGATGACATGATGAATCACATTGCGTTTATTATAAATCAACATATGAGAATGGACAAATGGTTGAATAAAGCCATGCATTTACAAATATAAGATTAATGAACTTGGCCTTGTTGTCATATTTTCCCCCTTTAAAAAACGGAATGTACTGTTTACTTTAGCCCAGGAGCTAAATTGACAATTTGCTCCTTAAAAAATTGCCTGTATTTTCCATCACCCTGCACTGTATATTTTGTCGTAGTGGCCAAAAGCATTAGACCATTCGGATGAGTAAATCCGGTTCACCTAAAACCTGTGTGTAGGCTTATACAGTATATGCATGAGTTCACACTCAAAATTCTTGGACAAACATGCACATGTAAATCCTTCACCCCTTCCAATGTCATGTTTCTTACCAATATCCTCTTTGGTGCATTCTCTGTTTAATGGCATGCAGAGTCCTTAAGGTTTCAGGCTATTATGCGGAAGAAGTAGGGCAATCTTCAGAAATGCAGTGCATCTCCTTGCTGTTCTTGATTGCCCTGTTTTGTACTTCCCTCAATTTACCCGTTTAAAAACGACAATAGCACCTGACATTTTCTCTACTTTATTCATTGTATGAATCAAATTGGAAACGTTTCTCCCTGCAGACTTTATGAAAAAGGCATTCATTTATTTTCCAAAAAGGGAACTAGATCAGTTATGCTCTGTTCCCCTCTTCAGCCCTTATTGGACTTGCAAAATCAATCTTTCTTTCTTTCTTTCTTTCTTTCTTTCTTTCTTTCTTTCTTTCTTTCTTTCTTTCTTTCTTTCTTTCTTTCTTTCTTTCTTTCTTTCTTTCTTTCTTTAAGAAGAGGAATTAGTGTTGGTTGTGCCTACATATTTCTATGCATTTTCTTGTGCCCTGCAGAAAGGCTAATGCAAATTTATAGTGTTAAATAGGGCTGATAGCATTTGAGTACAGTCAGAAATGTGTGGCCTGAAAAGCTCCCCCCCCTCTCTGTTTGTGTGTGTGTGTGTGTGTATGTGAAAGCCTGTGCATGTTTATTTCTGTTGTCAGGCATGGGGGAGGGTCTGCCAAGTGCCTGAACTTAAGCTTTCCTGCCACATCTGCATTGAGCTCCCTTTGAGTGACAGGTGTACATGGATGCCACATTGGCTGCCAATATGTTATGAGACCATGGTAACAATCGCTCATCTCCAGGGAGCTGTGCAGCCTCATTCTTCACTATCAGACATGAAAGAAATAATTTCAGGTGCCAGAAAGGGAACTCTGATAAAAGAAAACATTTCGGTTTTCATGGCACTGGAGCTTGCCCTCAGGCAACAGCTTTGATAAAGGAAACGTGTCTCTCTCTTTACTTTCACAATTAATCCGTGATTATCTACAAGCAATACTTTGGCCTATAGGAGACTGACAGGAAAAAATGGGAGGGAGTGTTAAGGGGGAAATAAAATCGCTTTGTGCATTTCATTTGATTCCCCCCCCCCATGATACACACACCTACTATATCAAACTAATCTGTTAGACTCCTCTGAAGCTAAATATAGCTCCTCTCTTCCACTTCGATGATGTTCGGCAGATGTATTAGCGTAGAAGAGAAACGTTATTTAAGTATAAAGTTGTTTCAGTGGTCCAGTTAAAAAAGAAAGATAATGAAACAAGCCTAGGGAGTACATAACATATGTGCATGCGCATGCACGCACGCACACGCGCAAACACACACACACACACACACACACACACACACACACACACACACACACACACACACACACACACACACACACCAATCACCCCGAAACTCCTCTCCCTATCCTGGTTTTGTCATGTCAGGAAGAAAACGTCAGAGTAAGACAAAACAAAGGGCTGCATTGAGAGAGAATCTGTTGTTCTGCTTGGTCTTAATTCCCTTTCATGTGGTATTTGCTGGTGTGACGTTTGTGGTGCTGACAGGATGTTGGGATGCCTCTGTTTCATTCTTAGGGATTTAGAAGGTGGACTGAGGGAGTGGTGGTGGGGGGAAGAATACCAGATTCTGTGATCTTGGCCTCCTGTCTATATAAACTGACTCAGGAATAAATTGATTACTGGTCCATTATTCTGCTAACTGAGGAAGAAGGGAAATCACAGCATTATTCCATAACCATTTGCGTACATCAGGATATGCTCTTTGGTTTCTTTCTCTTGGATAATTCTGATATTCTGCATAGCCTGGGGGTGTGAAAATGCCCAGGGACATCCTGCTAAGATAGATGACATCAAGCAGATTAACTAGAAAGTTTAACCGAGGAGCTTCACTTGTGCTCATTGAAACTCTTCAGATGAAACTAACAAATGGAATGGAAGGAGGGGTTACTGCAAATTGCACCCACAATAGGGCCAAGCATAGGGTTGTGGTGGAGTGTCACCTGCCCTACCACTTCACAAGGGTCTCCATAAGGTGCAGAATTTGGCCCTCCACTGGTGGCCTGGCTGTGGCAGCTGTAAAAGAGGTTTTGTTCAATCAGTGATGGAGTTTGGACTCTTTCCATCTCTCAGACGTTAGGTCAGGAGCTGTTTTTGGATTTGGTGTCATTTCTAGATATGTGTGGTGGGCGTGTCGGTTCAGTGGGCTAGAGTACCGAGAACTGTTGGCTGCAAAGCCGGCAGCTGAGCGGTATGAATCCAAGGTGCCACGCAGTGGAGTGAGCACCCACTAGAGATGGGCATGAAAAGCCAAAATGACATTTCATGGTCGTTATTCGGGCCCTGGGGTCCACTTCATTCCGTTTCCGTTTTTCAGGGCCCCAGAGCCCACTTCATTTCCGTTTCTTCATTTTTTGTGTGCGGCAAGCTGCAGCCACGGGTAGCCTTCCCAGAGCTGGGCGCCACCGGAGCCAGCAGCATGCAGGCTGGGAGAGCGTTCCCGTGGCTGCAGGGAGCTCTCCCGGGGCCAGGGCAAGCCTCCTGGGAGAGCCGTCCCACAGCCATGGGGAGCCCTCCCAGGGCCGTGTGCCGCCGGAGCCAGTGACAAGCCTGCCAGCAGGAGAGCAATCCCATGGCCACGGGGAGTCCTCCCGAGCGGGGTGCTGCTCCGGTCACCACCTCCAACATGCTGCTAGCCCTGGAGCACTGCCAAGCGACACCCTCCCTTGGGCCCCCTCCCCAAGGACCAATCCATCGTGCCGTCCGCCACCCCTGTCAGGTCGCTATCCCAGAGCCCCGCCCATCACCGTCCTAACTGGTGCCCTTCTCCCTGGGAACCACTCTGCCCCAGGAGCCGCTGCCCCAGCAGGCTACCACCCCGCACCTCCCTGGGCCTAGACCTGGGAAACCTGTGGGGGGTGCCACTCCACTCCCCCCGTGCTCCAACTACGCCCTCCGCTCTGGCTTCCAAGCCGGCTGCACTGTTGCCGCTTCGCCACGTGGCCAAGATCCCGGAAACCAACCCATAAGGGCTCGGATCCTGCCTCTTCTTGCGAGATTGGCAAAGTCTCGCATCGTCTGCTCCAGCGGAGAGGGAGCAAAAAGGCTCCACCAGGCCCAGCCCACTCTTGCCGCCCTCCGCTTGTTGAATGACAGCCCAGCGGGCTGTCATTCACCAATTGGAGATGGCTGGACAGGGGGCTGGGATCCCACCTCCGCACCCGGAGGCAGGATCCCAGCCCCCTCTCGCCGCCGTCTGCTGATCCATTATTCATTGCATGAGCGGCACGACAGCAATAACAGAAACAAACAAAACAGAAGAAAATTTTCTTGGTTTTGTTTGGTTCGAGCCTGCCCCATCGCAACGGTTGTTATTCGTACTGTTACATAACGGAATGAATAACAGAGAACGGTAACGAAAAAATGGTCATTTCGTGCCCATCTCTAGCTCCCACTGTTAACCCCCGCTCCTGCCAACCTAGCAGTTCAAAAGCATGTAAATGCAAGTAGTTAAATAGGTACTGCTGAAAAAAAACGGGAAGGTAAACAGTATTTCGTATGCAGAAATGCATTCAGCTATGCTGGCCATATGGCCACAGACTTGCACAACACTGGCTCTTTGGCTTAGAAACAGAGATGAGTGCTGTCCCTAGAGTCAGATATGACTAGCACGCATTTGCAGGTGGGGGGGGCTATACCTTACCTCTACCTTTACCTAGATATGCAGCACTTCCTGGGAACCCATGCCAGGCCGTAATATCAGCACTCAAAGGCAAAGTACAAGGTTTTTTTCTAACCTTGCTGTCTGCATACTGAACCTAAGACTTATCTGAATGCAACCGACATGCTGTGCCAACAAGTTATGAGTAGATAACTCCCACTGTAGTTCCCAATCCACCAGGTGCTATGCTGCTGCCAAGATTCCTGGAGCTGTGGCAGTTGCTGCTAAAATCAGAAGGCAGCTGTAGCGGTTCTCCATGGTGTGGGGTGGGGGAGCAGAAGACCCTTCTGGATCAGTCTTATCCTTCTCACACTCCAGAGTGCCCTCTTTGCTTTTGGAGTACAAGATCTAGCAGTGCTGAATCTTTCAGCAGCTATAGCAAATGTGAGCAGCCGGGGGGGGGGTCTGCAAAAAACAAGGATGACCAGCCTTCTCCACCACCACAGTAAGCTCTGGTTTGTTCCTTTGGATAGAAAACCATTTTTACTGGGTATTCCCTGGCTTTGGAATTAGCTTCTTCTATGAGTCTTAGAAATTATTTCAGATATTAAAATATGCTCTATCTTAAAGATTCAGCAAGTGGCTAAAGTCCCTCCCCAACCCCTGGGCAAATAACTCATGGTCAGAAAGTTGGTGGTGGCGAAATAATTTTGAAAGGCCTTAAGAGATAATTATTTTGTGCATGTTTTTTTTTGTCATAGCCACCTCCTACAATTACTGGATGAGAAGCACAACACCAAATAAATAATACCTAAATATTGATGTTAATTGTGGAATTCAGTTATCCAGTTCAGCTCATGAACATAGGCGGCCCAGATTTAGTAGCTACAGCAGAAACCTGCCTGAAGAAACCTGCATTAATTAAAAAGAAGTATCAGTTTCTTCCTCCCATAGTGCCTGTGAACATGTAGATGATTTAAGGTGCTTCGGGTATCTCATAATTCAATTCATGGCCTAATTGAGCTTTCATACGCAGACTCTATATGGACACAAGCTCATTGTAACTATAGCTACAGGGTGATCATTGAGCTCAGCTTTGGGTACAGCTGCTGGCCTTACCTGGCTGTGCCTTATGTGAAGTTAATGAACTGCACTGGATGAGAGAGAACCGTAGGCTCCACTTTTATGGAGCATTGGCTAAGAGCAAATGCAAATAGGACAATGTGTCAGATTACAATTGTTTTGATTTTGCTGTGCCTCTGGTTCGGCTTACTTCATGGGAAACACAAGCAAGTCCCCATCCCATGCAGACTTTCTACCTCGTTGAAGTTAGCATTACCAATGCTTAAGGCACCTGGAAATGTACTGTGGTAACACCCAGGATAAGCAATAAGCCAAGAGGAGTGGATTTGAACAGGGAACAATCCTTTACTGATGGCTCCCTGTGATGTTTGTGCATGTACACATCTAACAGACAAGAATGAATTGGGTGGACTGTGGCAGCAGTGGAGTGGGAAAGAATGAAGGAATGTGGCTCCTCTGCTGCCAGTGGTACCCATGGAAAGCAGAAATTGCAGCTGTGGACAGGCATTTCTGTGAATGGATAATGTGCCTATCCTTGGCCACAGCACCTCTAGTAGATATACGTAGCTCAGATGTTACACATGACATGATCATTGCTAAAATGGGGCCTCTGAGAATATTAAAGGATGTATCCAGGGCTGGCGCATCCATTAAGGTGAACTAGGCAGTTGCCTAGGGCGCCAAAATGGAGAGGGGGCACCACCCGCCCCCCGTGCCCCTACCGCCCCCTGCCCACCCGCCACTGCCGCTGCTTCCCAACCACCCGCCTGCGCCCCCTGCTGCCACCGCCACCCACCCGCGCCCCCTGCTGCCACCACCACCACCTGCCCGCGCCCCCCGCCACCTAAGGTGCAAAAAAAACCTAGCGCTGACCCTGGATGTATCAGCAGGTAAGCTGTGAAGACTGAAAGTGCATTTTGAGGGGAATGTTAATAGGAAAAACCCTTGGATTGTTACTTCAAGTTAAGTGTGTCTCTTCTGGTTGCAGAATTTATTTCCTTTAAAATGTTTAAAAATGAGACATGCTGCTCATGTCTTTTACAAGTTCATTATGTAACTTGGAAAGCCAGGGAGACATTTCAGACAAATATCTGACCTATTATCTGGAAAGCATTATACCAGCTTAAAACCTTTGGTCAGCTATCAACCAATGAGTGGCCTCTTCTCTCTGTTTCGGAGATGAACCCTGTTTTACTTCATTTGGTGATCAGGTATGTTTTTCAGGACCTATGTGTCTTGAAACTGGCCCATTAAGGTGGAAGGTTGGCTTTTGGTGCCGTATTAGTACAGTACAAAATAAATAGGGAACTAGGGTAAATAGGGTAAATTAGGGTAAAAGAGGAGAGTGAAAAAAATGGGATGAAGCTCAATATTAAAAAAAAGCTAAGATCATGGCCACCGGTCCCATCACCTCCTGGCAAACAGAAATGGAGGCAATGACAGAGTTTATTTTCTTGGGCTCCTTGATCACTGCAGATGGCAACTGCAGCAACGAAATTAAAAGATGCCTGCTTCTTGGGAGGAAAGTGATGACAATCCTAGGTAGCATCCTAAAGAGCAGAGACATCACTTTGCCAACTAAGGTCAGGATAGTCAAAACTATGGTTTTTCCAGTAGTGATGTATGGAAGTGAGAGCTGGACTATAAAGAAGGCTGATCACCGCAGAATCGATGCTTTTGAGCTGTGGTGCTGGAGGAGAGTCTTGAGAGTCCCCTGGACTGCAAGGAGATCAAACCTATTCATCCTGAAAGAAATCAACCCTGAATGTTCACTGGAAGGACAGATTTTGAAGCTGAGGCTCCAGTACTTTGGCCACCTCATGAGGAGAGAGGAGTCCTTGGGAAAGTCCCTAAAAGATTGAAGACAAAAGGAAAAGAGGATGGCAGAGAATGAGATGGTTGGACAGTGTCATCGATGCAACCAATATGGATTTGACCAAACTCCGGGAGACAGTGGAAGATAGGAAGGCCTGGCGAGCTCTGGTCCACGGGGTCACGAAGAGTTGGACACGACTGAATGACTGAACAACAACAACAACAACAAGGGCAAACAAAGGCCATAGAAATAGCAAAGGTTCATTGTTTGTTAACAGGAAGACTTTGAGTACCTGAGGAAACAAACCTCCATTGAGAAAACAAGCAGCATGGAAAGGGCTGCATTTAGAGTTGCCGCCCATCTCTTCTTCCGCTTGTTCTCTTGTGGACAAAATGGCTGTTGTGTTCTCTTTTGTTAGGAGTTGATCTTTCAGCCATAAGAATGTGTCTTCTTTTTGAGCTATATGCTGGTGGTAATTTGAACAGGGAGGAGGGCAATGGCGAAGCATGCGCTTTCCCAACTGAAAATGACTTTTGGCAGTGCTACCTACCTCCTGGGGTACAAATAATGGAGCAGTTTGCAGAAAGAGTGGAAACGCTGCCAAAAAGGAAAGAAAGAAAGAAAGAAAGAAAGAAAGAACTATCCAAAGGTGGCATCACATCCAAATATTTGAAGAGGAATATGTTAGGGAGATTTCAGTGATTCAAACTGTAAAACCGTCCTCTCTTTTCTGCTTTCTTTTCTTCCCTCTCCTTTGTCTATATACCTCCTTCCATGTGAATGGATGTCTCCTCTGGTTTATGATTCTCTGTTTCTCCCATTCACCCTCCTTCCTACATGCACTTCTTTACATCAGCATGAATTTTTGTCCCTTTTTACAGGCTGCTGCCTTCTGACTAACTAACCACCTTTTTAAAAAAAGAATGAATCTGATCAATAGAAGAGAAAGAAAACAAGCTGAAGAATTATAAGAAACAAATTGGAGAAGAATTATAAGGAAGGGAAGCACTAACCCACTATTGTTAAGTTAGTTACTGATAGATCCCTTTCCTCTAATAAGCAGCTGCATTAAGCTAGTAGGAAAACAGGCTTATCCCCCCCCACACACACACACACCTCCCCGTAAGACAAAGCAAGGCAAAACAACAAAGGAAAGCCTGATTGTGTTTCTGGGGGGGGGAAAAATATCAGGACATTGTGAGCAAACTGGCTCCGGAATGGATCGACAAGGGTTTATTATTCTGAGCAGCACTCAATCAAGTGTGGCCCCTCTGAACAGAGAGTAATGTTAGCGAATCATCCTGGGGGCTTTTTTTTTTCTGTGTGTGAGTGGTATCCATCTGTCAGCTGTCAGTGCCTGTGAGAGATATACAGAGCTGTCACTTCTCGTCAGCCAGCATTTGTGAGGCCTTGTTGCAGCTGCTCCACAAGGCATACTGTCCTTATTGAAGGCCAGTGCTGAAGTCTGAGAGCAGGATTATTCTGGGCATGGTGGAAGGTGGGGGTGGGGTAGGGGATGAAGATGGATGTCTGGACCCCTCTAGGAGAATAGACCCGCACAAAGATTTTCCCCTCTCTTTAAAAGTACAGGCTACTCTTCTTTACAGACCATCACAGAGGCAAAAAAGGAAGATTGGGAATCAAGGTGGGAATATATCTGTGTTTTGCATTTATCAGGAAGGGGCTGTTTATAAAATTCTAAAATACAGCTCGCAAGGGAGAAGAGGAAGTTTTGTGCTCAGAAACAAAACAAGTTATAAAAATTGTAAAGAGAAAGCAGCAACCACAGTAAATGCCCTGGGCATTTACCTTTATGTAGCCAACCCAGCTTCCATAGCTTTCCAACATTTGGGGTAATATATTATATGCATGCCTTGGGATATGTACTCCTTTTCCCTAGTAACAGTATG
Organism: Phrynocephalus guinanensis; assembly: GCA_037367245.1. Classification (NCBI taxonomy): domain Eukaryota; kingdom Metazoa; phylum Chordata; class Lepidosauria; order Squamata; family Agamidae; genus Phrynocephalus; species Phrynocephalus guinanensis. The sequence continues at coordinate 75,078,758 of CM074739.1, forward strand.
TCACTGCAGGAAGCAAAACTATCAAGTAAGGAAAAAATCCATGTTCCTAGTCGAACCTGATGTAGAGGGAGGGAATGAGAGAGGAAGAATTGAGGCAGAGACATTGGTTGATTTAGTGCAGATATGGCAAACCTTTGGCCAGCCAGTTGTTTTAGACCTCAGCTCTTAGAATTCACAGCCTGTATTGTAAAAGGATGAGGGAATTGTGTCTTAAAATTATCTGGAGTGCCAAATGTTTACCACCCTGACAGAGAACAGCAGGGTGGGAATATGTGTTTCTCCAGATGTGGTAGGACTGGTAGAGATGGGCACGAAATGAAAAAAAATTCATTCCATTGTGATGAAATTGGAACGAACCGAACAGAACCACGAAAATTGGGTTCGTTATGTTTCATTTTCATTAATGGCAACACGCAATGAAATGAGCTGTTTTTAAATATCCGTAAAAACCCGGCGATAATTATTTATTCTGCCTGATAATACCTTCTGCCTGATAATACCTACCAGGGCGGTTGGGGTCCTTAAAACGTGCATTTATGTCTTTTCTCAGATCACTGTATTTTTTTTTCCCTTAAGGAGAGTTAGGGGACTGTGATGACGCCTCCCTTTTACACGTGTAATTGTGATGGAAATGGTAATGCTGCCACCTTTCATTCACTTGGTAATGCTGCCACCTTTTATATCATCGCCTTATGAACTGGGACAGACTCAGATGTATATTATAAAAATAATAATGAAGTTTATTGAGAAAATAAATAAATATAACAATAACTGAAGTTGGTATGTGTTGCCTTTAACATAGAATAGATTTAATCAATTCTTCAAGCCTCCCTGTCTTTAATAACTAGTAAACAGTAAAGCCCTCACTGCCTGACAGAACTCTAACAGAGCTGTGATCTCTCCCAGCACTCACTCTTAACTCTTAACTCACTTAACTGACCCTCAGAGACCAGGCTCCACCTTTTTTATACCATACCATCCCCCGCACTCCTGCTGGGATTGGCTGATTTACATATGCATTTCTCCTGCTTCCAGGATGCTGTCACAGGGACATCGACCCAAAATGGCTCCCGGATGCCTAATATTGATTTCTTGGGTATTAAAACGCCCTGGACATCTGTAAAAACACAGTTATAATTATTTAAAATTATTACCTACCAGGGGGTTGCAGTCCTTAAAACGTTTGTTTTTGTCTTTCTCCCATCGCAATGTATTTTTTCTTTTCCCTTTAAGGATGACACAAAATGGATTCCAGCCACAAGATGGATGCAAGCCATGTGATGGGATCATGTAAATTCTTGGGCAATATCAAAAAATAGCATGCCCAGGTTGCAGACTGGGTACGTGTGGCAGCCACAGAGGGCATAAAAAGCTCTGGCAGCCCCCGTTCTCCTTGCAGTCTGCAGTGAGAGTTAGGGTGGGATGATTGCTGTCTCTGTGACTCATTACTTTAGGCTAGCCAGGCAGGTGTGTGTCTCTGTGTTCCTGCTGGCTGCAGCCTGGCTCTTAGGGGAGAGAAAGAAGAGATTTCTCTTGCAGCCTCCCTGTGTGCATGAGTACCTCTCGGTGAGTACCCTCCCCTGCCTCGCAGTGCAGTCACTATGTGGCTGCCTTACGCCCTGGGCAATGCCGACCGCTGCCTTTGCAGCCTCTCTGCGTACCTAGATGATACTGTGTCTCTGCCAGCATCATTTTTTTAGTGTTTTCCCTCTGGTCTGGGGCGTTGTGGGACATCCACATGTGGAAACGCTTTAAGTTGTGCAAAAAGTGGGTAAAAATGAAAAACAAAAATGAAAAAACAAAATGATTTTTTTCAAAAAAATTCACGAAAAACAAAAACAAACCGAAACAGACCCGCAACGAAAAATGAAAAACCAAAACGTCATTTTTTCTATCCGTGCCCATCTCTAAGGACTGGAGCTCCCATAAGCTGTACTCAGCATAGCTAAAGGTGAAAGATGTTGGAAATTGCAATGCAAGAACATCTGGAGGACCATCTATATTCCACATCTCGTAGAATAAGGGAGGCACAATATGGCAACTGACTATCATGCTTACAGAGAACTATAGAACGTGCAACCTCTGTTCCTGCTTATAAATGTTCATTGACTTGTTAAATGTACACAAATGCATGTAAATAAAAATGCACTCAAGAGAATGTTTAATACTATTTGCTTTCTTTTGAGTAAGTGTGCATCATTAGAAACTAAGCACAAGTGTTTGCATGTGTGCATAATCTGTATGTATTTGCAGTCTTGTTTTAAAACCCACATTTTGTATAGCATAAACAACTGGAACATAAACTGCAAATTAAAAGACACCTATCAGTTTAAACAATAGAGAGTGAAAAGGCAAAAATGATAACTTCAAACTGAAATGTCTTTTTAAAATGTGAACACAGAATCTATGTAAGAACCATAGTTAAAAGAAGCTGAATAAAATAACTCAATAAAAAAATGTTCCGGGCACTGCCATAATGTACACATAGCTTGTCAGTTTTGTAGGGCCTTTACATCTCGAATATGTCTCTTTTGTATTAGCATATGTGACAGCTGAATAAGAAAAAAACAGAGTTCTAAGTACAAAATGATTGCATATATTATATGTGGGAAATGATATTCAACTATGTCCTTCAGAGCAGATGTACACTGTATAGGTTCTTTCCTACTTCTGCATGTGTACTTCTGTAGATATCCTGTAAAAGCCAGTGTAGTGCAAAGGATAGAGTGTGAGATTAGTGCCTTGTGTGTGCGCGAAGTGCGGTGCAAAGTGTGCATTTTGTGTCACACTTAGCGCCACAATTGGAGTCACAGATATTGCTCAAATTCCTGAGTAAAACAACATGCAAAGCAATGTACAAAAACCTATTGTTACTGTTTGGGTAATGGAAAACATAGCCATCTTAATGTTCCTCAGCACTACAGAAGGAGGAACAACTATAGAGTATTGATAACTCCCAAGGTGCATACAAATTTGAATTGCTCTGAAAAACATAATGACAGGATCCCTGGACTGAAAACTTTGCTAGTAAATGCATGATCAGTGAATGGGATATCAACAATCATTCAGGACCTGATCCTGCAAGAACGTGCTGATCTCACTTGCATCTGGAACTCCCTCCCACAAGAGGCCAGGACTGCCTCATCTCTATTGTCCTTCTGGAAACATGCAAAGACCTTTCTCTTCAGGCAAGCTTTCCTTCAATGATGGACTACCATTATGTGTCTTTTATATGAATTTATAGTTTCACATAGACTTTGTGTTTATAACTACTTATAACCTTGTAGCTTTAATGTAATGTTGTCTACTAATGCTGTAAGATGTCCCTCAATACCTTGTTCTCAATACTTGAACATGTCTTAATTGTACTGGACTGTATATTATCCCTCATTACTAGAGATGGGCACGAAATGAACAATTTTTTGTTTCTGTTTTCATTTTTTCATTTTGTTATGTAACGAAACGACAAATGAATTTTGTCTCTAAATTGAAACGAAGCGAACAGAAACACCGGAAATTTTGTCGTGCGTTTCGTTTCCGTTACTGCAATATGAGTGAATTGCTTAAAATCCTAAAAAAAACCACAAAAAATTGAAATTAATGGTAATGAAATGGTAACAAAACAAATGAAAATGAAAATGATTTTTTTGCAAAAATTCACAAAAAACAGAAACGAACCGAAACGGACCCTCCAAACAACAAATGACAAACGAAATGCCATTTTTTTTTTCGTGCCCATCTGTACTCATTACTGTAAGCCTCCTTGAGTTCTTTTTCCAAGGAGAAAGGTGGGGTAAAAATACTCTAAAATAAAATAAATAAAATAAAATAAATTAAGAGCCAGAGGGCTTGGGTTCACAGCTGTACGGGCAAAAACAAAACAACCTCTCTCTCACACACATGCTAATGATGTTCCCTTTTCATGGTAAAACAATTCAAGGAGCCATGTATCTTTCATGAACTGATCACAACCAGCTTTGGATCTACTCCAAAGCCATTCAGGTTCACCAAGGGATTCTGGGTAAGAATAAGAGATAGCTCTGCAACTGCAATAGCTAATTCTCTAATTGAACCCAATAGCTGGTAGGCTGCGGACATATTTAAAATAAAATGATCCACCAGTAAAGGTGTGCTCTTTCAGGTTTTTGAACCCAACTCTCAGAATTCTCCAAGAATTTGCTAGGTAGAATTCTGGGATATTCAGCCCACAAACACACACCTACATGTACCTTACCCTGAGAACAGCCTGCCTCCTGGGTTTCCACCAAAACAGCCTTTGCTTCCTGCTGCTAGAGAAGAAGAAGAAGAAGAAGAAGAAGAAGAAGAAGAAGAAGAAGAAGAAGAAGAAGAAGAAGAAAACAGAGCAATTCTGTAAGACTTAAAATATGCCCATGCATCCTACCATGAGCTTCCTCTTCTTTGATGATTAGCCATTGAAATGAGTCATGTAATGGCAAATTTTGTGGTAAAGTTCTTCATCATGATAGTCTTCATTGTCTATGCATAAGGAGAGGTGAAAAATGCAAGCAGGTGGAAAAGTTTAGAGCAATAAATGGGGAACATATATTTTGCATAGTTAATAGCTTTTGGCTGTCCATTCAAGACCAAAGTGGCCTCAAATATTGTATGTATTGCAGCTAAAATCAATTAACAAAACTGGGATGGGTAGGTGGCAAATGATATTAAATACCTTACTATTCAGAAAGCCACAAGCCTTTACTCTAGTAGACCAGGGATCAGTAAGTAACCACAGGGTTCATTTCCAGAGAAGAAATAGACATTTCTCTCAACAGGAAATTTGACCTACAACTATTGGAGGTTCGGAAATCTAGTACTCTTTTTTTTTATGGACATCCTAGTACCACCCTGGTCAGCAGAGATCAGCATGCTATCCTGACATTTCAGCCTCATCTGGATACCCTTTTTGTTTTCCACCATTACTTGCTCATTCGTTTATTAATCAAATATTCCAATGACCCATAGGACATAGAATTCTGATTGCTGATTTATTTATTTTTTCCATGTAGAATTATGTACTGCCCCCCTCAAAAAAAGAAAAAAAAAGAATGTAAAGGAAGATGATCTCTTGACATTTCCTGTCATAGTAAAACCTATACACCAAAACTTCAAGGCTTTAGGAATAAATCCTTCAGATTGACCCCTCTGGAGGTTGTAGGGAACTATGGCCTCAGTCCACCAAAGGATAATTGACAGGATTACGACAGATTGCCTTATAAACACCATTCTTTCCTGGGGGAGGACAAGAAAAATGTGCTGCTTCAGAGATATGGGAGTCTGGTAAGAGTTATCATGATTAAGAAGGCCAGAAGCCCGGGGATCTTTATAAACTTAGTTATTCTCAGGGATGGGAAGTGACAGGCCTGAAGTAAATTGGGAGGTGAAACTTGTTTACAGCTACTTGCTGCCTAACATGCTGTTCTCCTGGAAATAAAGACACCGGCAAGGTTTTTTTTTTTTTATAGGAAAGAAAGGCCAAGGAAAGGTGACAAAATCTGGAATGTTCTTCGGCTTTCTCTCACTAACTACTTATTTCTACTTTCAGAAACAGGGAATGAAGAGAGCAGCCGTCAGCTCTACATCAGGTTCCTGTGCAAAACTGTGATTTCTTGGGAAATGACCTCCTGGTTTGAAAATATTGCTATATCTTCTCATCACATCCTACTTGCATAATGTTGTGTAAAGAGTGCCAAGTGTGCAGATTTGGGTTTTGTGGGCTGCAATATCCAGAAATCTGCCTGAGGAACTCTTGGACAATTCTGGGGACTGCAAAAGTGTTAAAGAGCTCAATTCCTAATGAGCATATTAATATGTGTATATCAAAATCAGTCCACTTCCAAGCCATTTGACCATTTCAGCAATACAAGCACATCGACATTGCACAGTTTGATATCACTTGAACTGTTATAAATGCAAGACTAGGCTATAGGTGAAGAAACTCATTGCAAGTTTTGTGGACAATGCCTACTTCTTCAAAGCATGTACCGAAAACCCATAGATGGCAAAAGATATGGTTTTCCATGAGATTATTCTTAGATGCAAAGTTCTTTCCAAGATGATTTTCACCTGGCATGTCTGACTTAGATGAGGCAGGCAGCAACTTCACAACAGATGTGCCTGGAAAAATTCATCTTGCCAATAACTTTACATCTAGGAATAATCTGCTCGCAAACCATAACTTTTGCCATGTTTGTACTTTTGGTACATGCTTTGAAGAAAGGGGTATTACTCATGAAAGCTTGCAGTGATTTTTTATTTTTTTATTAGTGTCCTATAAAGGTATCACCCATACTAAGCCTAGTTTTGCATTTGTATTTTGCAATAGCCATGTAGCTCACCCTTTTTATTTCAATTGAACTGTTTTGGTCCCACCATGTGAGTTACTGAGACTTCTCTGCTACAGAGCACTGCACCGGAGTTGTGCACAGGAATGTTTAATTCATCCCGTGTCTCTTCCTTGTATTGAAGGACAAGGAGTTACAACATTATTCTCCTTCCCATTGAGGAATTCTACAATTCAAGCGAGTGTACATGCAGGCCTCTGAAAATCATGTCAAGAATGGTTTGTCTATTGGAAAGAAATTGCCAAACAGTTATAACTTGGCTTTAGAGATGGGCACGACCAGGAAAAATGACGTTTCGAGTTTTCGATTGTCGGGACGGGTCCGTTTTGGCTCGTTTCCGTTTGTCGAGAAAATTTTCAAAAATTTGTCATTTCCGTTTGTCATTTGTCGTTTGGGTTGGGGTTGGGGTTGGGGTAAGTAGGCCCTGGGAGGCACCTCTCTGGGTGCTTCTCTGACGTCTGACCCACTAAGAAGGGAAGCAAGGGAAGCGTTTCGCGGAGCCGCCGCGTACCATACATTTACATTACATTATGTTAGGGTGGGGTGGCAGAGGCACCTCTCTGGGTGCCTCTGACTCAGTAAGAAGGGAAGCATAGTAGCGTACTGCCGTACAGGTTAGGGAATGGGATAGGGGCTAGTGGGCTCTGCGAGGCACCTCTCTGGGGGCCTCACTTTGACTCACTAAGAAGGGGAGCATACTAGCGTACTGACGTACAGGTTAGGGAATGGGATAGGGGATAGTGGGCTGTGGGAGGCACCTCTCTGGGTGCCTGGGACCCACTAAAAAGGAAAGTGTACTTGCGTACGGATCTGGGTTAGGGTTGGGGTTAGGGTAAGGGGTAGGCTTAGGGTTACGGTTAAGGTTAGGGTTGGTTAGTGGGCTGCACCTCTGGGTGCCTCTGGCCCACTAAGAAGGACAGCGTACTGGTGTATGGGTTAGGGTTGGGGTTGGGTTAGGGTTAGGGTTAGGGTTTGTGGGCTTTTAATGCCCTCTCTGGCACACCCAGAAATCTCAGTCAAAACCTGGCCATGCGATTGGAGGAATGGGTCCAAAAATTTGCATGGTCCCATCCCATGGCCAGCCCATCATTGTGCATGCGCAGGTGTAAAAAAAATAAAACATAAAAATAAAAAATAAAAATAAAATCAATGGAGACGTTTTATTGCAAGAAAAACCCACTGCTGCTACTATAAAAAAATCAGGCATTTAAAATACCTAATTTTCAAATGTTTCTGTGGTGCTTTGGTGGGTTTTTGGACCACAATTTAAAAATAAATATTGCGGTCGCCATTTTGGATCCCCCCACCGCATGGCAAATGGAGACGACGATGCCCCCCCGGGCCTGGTACCAGCAGCCCAGGACAGGAGGGGGGGAAGGTCGGGACCCCCCCCCAGAAACCACCCCTCGGTAGGTGCCCTCACTGAGGCAGGCATATTTTTGCCTGCTTTTATGTCTGGGAATCGGGGTTTTTTTTTTAACTTTTTTTCTGTGCTGCTTGGCATCACGCGATTGCCGCGATGCCATGAACGACAACGAAAAATCAGACCCAATTTTTCTTTTTCGGTTCGGGTTCGAGCTGGAGCGGAGTAATTCTCATTACCGTTACCCGTTACATAACGATAACGAGAACCAAAAACGGAAACGACAATTTCGCCTAGTCGTGCCCATGTCTACTTGGCTTATCCAAAGCAACAGGAATTTGGCCTGTATCAATGTGTAAGGACTATATAGTATATCAAGAAATGCAGTGCACTCTAACAGAGAACATAATAGTTTAGTTTAAGGATTTCATTCATATTAAAATCAAAATGAGAAAATAATGTATTCCTCCATTTATTTTTTCCTCATTCAGAGAAACTCGACAGAAGAAATATGTCTGTGAAGATTCTCAGTCATCCAGGTCAGTTTATCTGGAAGTTGAGTCATGGCAACTGGACTTCATTTCTTGAGAGACTGAAACTCTTTGGATGAGCAGCAAAACGTTTCAGTCCCTCAAGAAAAGAAGTCCAGTTGCCATGACTCAACTTCCGGATTGACAGAAGAAACTTAATTTTATTATTATATTAAGATATTGCAATTTGGTTTTCCCTGGCTTATGTCTTTTTAAAATACTGTAGCTTCCCAAAATGCAGTATGTAGGCTGAAATAAACCTTAACATCAAGGTGAAGAAATGTATCATATGTACTGTAAAAAAGCTTAATATAAAAACCAAAAACTAGCTGAACTGAGTTGATCTTTAATTCACAGTTCCAAAAGAATTATTTTTCAACAAGAAACAAAGCCACGTTCTCGGTACAGTTGGTCCCTCATAGATAGGTACAGCAATTGTGATTTGAAGGATCAGGTGTGTCTTAAGACTTGCGAGGTCAAATGAATTGCAACTGACATGATTTCCGCAATGACCAAGTGCTGTAGTACTGTCAAGTTCCGGCTCCTGTGTAGAGCATTCACAGATACAACCACATCCCCACTTCAGACTGCCTCTTTTTAATTGCTGAAAACAGCAATGGAAGGAGTGGGGCTTATGTTCTCCCCTTTTCATGTGTGGAGAACACATGCTTTCAGCAATGTCTGCTTAAGTAAGACTTAGATTTCATTCCACTGCCTGCTCTATATCTCTGTTCTGTGGTTGTTCAGCTCCTGTCCCAGCTTCTGGCTGTGAGCTTCTCCACTTCTAGAATTTCTTCTCACATCGACTTCTAGTCTTCAGCCTGTCCCACACAAATCTTCCGGTCCACAGGGTTTGTGAAAAATCCAGTAATTTACCTTTAATCTGCAAAACAGGCTTCAAAAATTCTGTTGCTGGCAGCTTCATTCCATAAGAAGTTGCAGTGTTGAAAGCTGGTTGTGAAGGTTGTATTGGCTCAACCAATTGCTGCTGGATACTTCACCATCACCACAATATGCTCATGGGCCCTCCGTTAGACCACTGCAGTCTGGATAAATGGAGCAGTGCACACAGGGGTTATGCACCTCCTATCACCACAGTGGTAACTGCACAACAGTCAAGACTCAAGAGTACCCATAGCTTTTGCTTTAAAGAAGACACCTTTCTATATGAAAATGCTCTCGATGACAGTCCTCTTTTTGAAAATGTCCCTGTTTGAAGGCTGCCCATTTTCTGTTTAAAAAAACAGAATCCTAAGAAGGGAAATCAGGGACCATGGTTAGCCATGAGTCATTAAGCAGCCGGAGCAGACACAGAGTAGAAATGGTCAGAGTTTGCCTCACCAAGGTGAGGAGTACTGCATTTCTTTCAAAATGGTATGCATACCATTCCACACAGCTATCTCATTTATATAAATTGGCATATGCAAATTCATGCCCTCTTTTTCCTTCTTTCTTGTGACTTATATCCTCATGTTTTGGCAGTAGTGAAAGTCAACGTGTCTATCATCTGCAGGTGTCCATAATTTATAAGCTCTTAGCCAGAATTTCTTGGAATTAAGGGTCTGGAAAATAACGTCCTACATATATTATAGAATTACTCAAACACTGAAATTCTCTTCAGACACCCTGCTTTGGGCACACCTGGTGAGTGTCATGGTAAATGGGTAAAGGAACAGTGCTGTTTAGCACGTGTCTTTTTCCCTTTCTTTTTTAAACTGAGAATGTGCAGGCTGTTAATCAACCTGGGCCTCTTATGGTGACCAGTTGACCAGCAAGCGCATTGATATGGGAGAGCCATGATGTATGCTTTACTCTAATTTCCTGCTCTTCCCTGGCTTTTGTCCATTGAATGGGGGAAGGAATAGATTTGAATACACTTTGCTTTCTGTAACAAGTTTCCTTTCTCATAAAGAGAAGGCAGCTTTTCTATCTCATTCCTCTATGTGCATCCCAAAGTACTGATAGGTCCAGAAAAAGCAGTCTTGTCCTATAGTATAGGGTTGAAAAGGGCACAAGTGTTGCAAATTATTCCTCCAAGTTTGAGGAACCATGATATTCTCTGCATTCTCTCTCTCTCTCTCTCTCTCTCTCTCTCTCTCTCTCTCTCTCTCTCTCTCTCTCTCTCTCTCTCTCTCTCTCTCTCTATCTATCTATCTATCTATCTATCTATCTATCCTTTCTTCTTCAAAAAGGATCCAGGGAAGCTTATAACACTGAAAGATAATATTGAAGAACAAAACAATGTGCATACAAAACTTGTATGTGATTAAAAGGAAATATTTAAAGCTAAAACAATTAAGTATGGAAATATTGAAAGGAACAAAAAAATGCCACTCTGAGAAATGGGAATCACACAGCCATACTAAAAATACAGTCAAAGCAGACATCTTGTAAAAGAACAGAAGGAACCAAGGTTAGCCAGAAAAAGGTTAACCCTGGGTGCATCTATAAGCAGATTAAAAACACTGAGCAACACCCACCCTCCAACACACTCCCACCAAGTTGGTTCTGGGATTTGGAGGCATCCAAAGTAAAAGAGGGGCCAAGCCCTCCCACCCCACTGCTTCTTGAAAACATTCCTGTTCTTGGGGTTTCCTGTTACCTCCTCCAACATAGCTCCCAACTAGAGATGGGCACGACTTAGCGGTATTCCCGTTTCCGTTTCCGTTACTTGTATCCGTTACTCTACGGAAACGGTAACGGGAATTACTCCGCCAGAATTCGAGCTCGAACCGACGAATGAACAATTTGGTCTGATTTGTCGTGCTCGTTACTTGCATCGCAGCGATTGTGCAATGCCAAGCGGCACAGAAAAAAAGTTTTTAAAAGTTAAAAAAAAAACGATTCCGGCCCTAAAATAGGCGAAAACTGTCTGAGGGCACCTACCAGGCCAGAAGGGTGTTTTATTTTGGGGGGGGGTTTCCCCGCCCCCCTCTCCTTGGCTATTGCTACTGCTGCGCTGCTGGTACCAGGCTGGGAGGGCGCATCCATTTGCCATGCAGTGCGGGGGATCCAAAATGGCGACCACAATATTTTTTTTTAAATCGTTGCCCAAAACCCCACCAAAGCACCACAGAAACATGCGAAAATTAGCTATTTTAAATGCTTGAATTTTTACAGTAGCAGCAGTGGGTTTTTCTTGCAAAAAAAAAGTCTCCGTTGATTTTATTTTATTTTATTTTATTTTATTTTTTTACACCTGCACATTCGCAATGATGGGAGTGGACCATGCAAATTTTCCACCAATCACATGGCCACTTGGCCAGGTTGACCACAGAGACTTCTGGGATGTGCCAATCGGGCATAAACAGCCCACTAATCGTAGCCCAAACCCAAACCCTAAGCCTAAGCCTAACCCATACGCCAGTACACTGTCCTTCTAATTGGGTCAGAGAGGAACCCAGAGGTGCACCCCAATACTCACCCTAACCTCACCCGTAACTAGCCTAACCCTAGCCCTTGCGCTAACCCGTCTTAACCCTAAGCCAGATCTACTTGCATTGCACTACATGCAAGTACGTGAGACACAGCGGGTGCAAAGAGTCTGCCAGTCCGTCACTTGTGGCTCTGGCTGACTCCTGCAGCTCCCTCCAGGAGCCCGCTACCCCCCCAAACCAGTACTAACGACAACGAAAAAATGAAAAAACGAACCAACTAATTTTTGCGAAATTTCGCGAAAAACGGAAACGAGCCGAAACAGACTGCCTCCGACACACGACAACTTGAAAACGTCATTTTCCCTAGTCGTGCCCATCTCTACTCCCAATGGCCTGATTCCCACTTATTGTTTCAAGAGAAGCCGGAAGGGCTCATACAAAGCATCCAAGATGCTCCTTTTCCTTAGCATGCCAAGTGGAACGTTTCTAATGGACAGTGTCCCTGTGGGCGAGTCACTGCAATGCTCTGAAGTGCTTATGAAAGCAGCATTTCTCTTTTCAAACTGAGGACTCGGCACTTCTCAAGGCTTGAAATGTTGGCAGCAGGTAGGCAATTAGTTAAAATAAATCTACAAAACATTTGGTGCGCTTCTCTGTTTCTCTGCCCCATGTGCCAGTTACTCCCTGTGGATATCACTAGGGAGATAGAAGCTAATATATCATAAATTAAAAATAGCAATGTACTTCTCTCTCTGTTGCCCTAGAACTGTGCTTGTCGGTTAAGTGGGATGTGATGCCTTCTGCAGACTGGAAAGTTACTTTCATGAAGAATGTAAGTAATGACGTGCTGAAGCCACCCATAAATGAGTGGTGATAAGAGAGACCTCAGGGTCAAGCAGAGCCTTTCTACTACGGCTTATTTACTGATAGCTTCAGCATATCATTATATTCATTTTTCTTAAAAGTACAGTAGCCTTCCAAGCTGCAGACCTTTCAAGGTTGCTCTTGCTATTGTGATTTAATTACATCCTCTTCCCTGGATGTTGTTTGCATGGTAAAAAAAGGATGTATTTCCAGGCCCCCCTTTTGTGCGTGTCTTCCTTGGAATCATTTTGTGACAATTTTGTAATCAGTCAGAGGTGGTAACTGGAGGCTTAGTCACAGCTCAAAAGCTAGATATTAAAAATTGCATGCGTCTGACTCTGCAATGAAACTTTCCCAGAGATGAAACACTTACTATGAGTGAATGCTGAGTAATCTGTTCCCTGAAATGTTGTGGAAGGGTTGTGGGTTTTTTGTTTATTTTTTCTTTAATTCATGATAAATTACAAACAATGTAAGATGTCACAGATGGCTACGAACTTTCTCAGCCAAATGCTGGGGTGGAGATGGCGTTCTGGTAGCTGTGAAATTCTCAATAGATAGGGAGGTGAGGAGATTGGAATCCATGGTGGTTTCTGATATTTTGCATGATAGTGTACTGAACATACACTTGGTATGATGCATATATGAATGATTTCATGCCCATCCATATTCAGGATACAGGATGTATCCTTTCCCAAGTGTTAAGCATGAGAAGTACAAACCTTCTGTTCTTCATTCTTCTTCAGAAGAGCATGTCTTAAATCAGGGGTCCTCAAAGTTTTCAAACAGTGGGCCGGTCCACCACCACCCAGACACCACTGGGGGGCGGAAAAAAGGGGGAGGGAGGGGCAAGTGGGTGGAGCCCCCACGATTGGCCCATGACCATTGTGTCTCCAGGGGCCCAGCAATGCCTCCTGCTCCAAATCACCACCCTGAGGTGCCACCACTGGGATCCCTCTGCTGTGCCTCTTCCTCCTCCTCCTCCTTCTCCTCCAGTGGCAGCGGCTGGAGCAGCTCTCCTTCCTTTCTTCTTTTGTTGCATCGGGAAGGAAGCAGCAGCCCAGGCAACCTCAGGCCCCTCATCACCTTCTGGGTGGCCACTCAGGATAAGGAGCAGCAGCCACATCAAGGGTAGCAAGGCTGGTGCCACTGTATGCAGATTCAGCCGTGTACCCTGGCCATCACATCCTCACTGTGCCCTGGAGAGAAAGTTGACTCCTCTCTTGGCCTGGCTCCTCTCTTGGTGCACTGCAAGTGAGGGAGGGAGGTGGGGAGCAAGGGCTGGGCAGGAGGGAGGGGAGGCAGGAAGGCATGCCCAAAGCCACCTGCAGCCCGCTCACTGGCTGAGTCCAGCCAGGCTGCGGTGCTTTCTTGGCTCGCCAGTCCGCCCATCACCAACCGGGGACAAATGCAGCCCCACCAGCCTCCCAGGAACCAGGCCCAGGCCACCGTTAGCCTTCTCTTCCCTTCTCTTTTCTCCACCACCTCCTCCTTGCTGGTCCCTAACCTGGTGATGGTGCTGGCAGCTTCAGCCTCCAGCCATGGCTGTGCTCCCTCCTCCCCTCTCTCACTCCACGGAGCAAGGTAGCAGCTCAGAAGGGGCTGGGTGGGCAGGAAGTAGTTCCGTTTCCCCCTTGGTCGCCTGCCGTCCATCCCTCCATCAGTCCACTGCCATGGCTGCTCTGGCTCAGAAGGCTTGCTGGCGCTGCCTCCGCCTGCCCCGTTCATTCCTCACAACTACAATAACACAGGCGGCAGTCACACAAAGAAGGCAGGTGGGCAGGGTGGAGGAGGAGCAGAGGTGGGGCCTCAGGGCCATGGAGGGAGTGGGAGACCTTTCCACAGCCCTCCTGTTTTAAATTGCCCCGCTCAGCTGCACCCGGCGCCCCGACCATCTGGGCGGTGGGTGGGGGGAGTGGGGGACCTTGCCATAGCCCTCCCACTTTGAATGCCCCACTAGCCATCATGCTGAACATCTGGGTGGTAGTTGGGGGGAGTGGGAGAAGCGACATAGCCCACTGCTTTGAACAGCCTCAGTAATAGAAGCAGGTGCGGAGGCTGGCTTGCTCACAAAGCAGGGGGTAGGTGCGGGGGTTGCAATTGGTCCCGGGGGCTGGATTCAGGACCTTTGGGGGGGCCGTATCTAGCCATGGGGCCTTAGGTTGAGGACCCCTGTCTTAAATGATCCAAATCAGAACCTTCTAAGAGTCTAGTATTCCTCATGGCACTGAAAAGAGCATAGGGCTTCTCACACTGAAAAGAGCCTAGGGCTTCTCACACTGATTCTAGACATCATGGCAGGGAGTTCACATGGCGTTCTCTATGAAGCAACCAGGTGTCAAATCTAATGGCTTTATTATGATGGACCTCCATGTATGCCTGAAAAGTTACAGCAAGCATTCTGACTTGATTTGACCTTGAAGGCTATCTTGGTTAATCTCCTGCACTGCACACCATGTCCAGGGATACAGCAACCCCAACAAAAGGCTGTTCAACTCTGCTTGAAGGCCTCCAGTGAGGAGCTCCCCCTGTCAAATTACACTGTACATCTAGATGTTTTCCCTCATGGGTGGCCAAATGCTGCTGCCTTGCAACTCCTTGGATGCAGCCCTGTCCTTTGGAACAGATGAGAATTGGTCTCGGCTTTCTTTAGATTTTGGAGAAGGTGACGTGCAAGAGCAGTTGCATTGCTGGACTCAGACCCCAGGACACCTGGTTTGAAATCTCCACTCAGTCACAAATCTCAATGGGCAACTTTGGGCTAGTCACACACTCTCAACCTGACTTATTCATGTAAGAATAAGAGGTAGAAAGCAATGTACACCACCTGTTGGAGGAAGGGCAAGGCAGAAATGCCACAAATGCATAAATAGCATGTGTTCTAAGACCAGTGCAATGCATTCCCACTGAGCCTCACCAAGCATTTTATGCCATTTGAAGCTTCTGTGCCATTTCCACGTACATCCCCATAGAAAGCCCAGTGAATTAATCCAGTCTAGTGAAAGCCAGGGCAGGAGCACCACCAACAAACTCTTCATTTTTACAGCAGACAAAGCTGCCACCACAGACTCCAGCAATGCTGTTTGGCCAAAGCAAGAGCCTCCTTCTTTGGAGGCAGTGTGAGCCGTCTACACAGCAAGCACTGATCTAACTTCTTCTCGATCATCAACTCTGCCTGGATTGTTAGGTCTTTCAGCCCTTAAAATCTAGGACAGACTGTGGATCTAATGAAATAGATAAACAGAAGTGGGTGCTGATGCAGTATTTTAATAGCATCCTTCATGAAAGTGTTAGAATAGAACATTGTAACCCATTGGATTTTGTTTGGTGTTCGCCAACAAGTGTTTGGAGGGGTAAACTGCCAGGCAGAAGGAGAAATGACAGTTCGGATGAGGCTTATTCTGCTTGTTCTGTTTGACTGTGAGCACAAGGTTTTTCTGTTGAGAAATTGTGTTTTTCAGTCTGTTATTAGTATGTTACAAAAGGAAGCTATTATGAGACTGTTATAAGTCTGTCAAGCACAAATTCTGTGTCAAGCAAAAATGTTCAAGTAGTGTTAATTTATTTTTCAACATGTTATACAGTAAATGTTCTTCAAGTTTTTTCCATGACTAAAGGAATATTATTCCATCTGCTGGCACACACAAGTTCTACTGTATGTATGAATCGGTAGAGGTAGAATATCTTCATGATCTGTACAATTTTTTATACATACACTTGATCTGCTGTATACACTAATTCAGCAGAAGGGTCATCTGCTGGTATGTATATAAGACACAAGCTGAGAATAGAATGCTTCTACCTCTCATGCTAAAAACCTGGGACAAAAGACATCATAACAGTGACCAATCTTCTATCACAGAGGGAGAGGGGTGCAATCCACTCCAGTCTATTGTACAGTTAGTTCACACATCATTGGCCAAGGTACATGTGGAATGTAATTGTGAGTCACAAGACTTATAACCTTATCTAATACAGTGTTACCTCAACTTATGAATTTAATCCATTCCAAATGCATGCTCTTAAGTCAAACTACTATTAAGTCAGGGTACCTATCTAAAAAAATTAAAAAATAAGTTAAAAAATTTAAAAAATTTAAAAAAATTGTAAGTTGAGCAGAGCATATCTAAAATTTGTAAGGTGGCAGTTAAAACGCCAACAGTTTTCCACTCTTAAGTTGAATTGCTCTTAAGTTGAGCTGCTCGTAAGTCAGGGTACCACTGTATTTATGTTTGTAAATATTAAGGACCCTTTGTCTCCTCTGGAGTGGCCCAGTGGCTGGCATGCTGGCCTAGGACCCCCACCGCTGCTGGGATCGCTGCCACCACCGCCAGCCAATTAAGCCGAACCAGTTAGTTTTGGTTCGGTTCGTATGGATTTTTTGTTTTAAAAATTGGCACAAAACAAAACAAACTGAGCCCCCCCCCAACAGAACAAACCAAACCATTGGTTTTCTGTTTCAAGCCCACCTCTAGTTTCTTAGCAACCTACATTATTAAACATTAAGCTTGGGAGACAGGAATTTCCAACTAGAGATGGGCACGACCAGGAAAAATTACGTTTTGAGTTGTCGTGTGTCGGAGCCGGCCCGTTTCGGCTCGTTTCCTTTTTTCGTGAAATTTTTCAAAAATTTGTCGTTTCGTTTGTCGGTTTTTCGTCTGTCGTTAGTACTGGTTTTGGGGGGACTCCTGAAGGCACCTCTCTGGGGTGGGTGCCTCCTCTGGCCCGCCATGAAGGGAAAGTGGGCTCCTGGAGGCACTACAGTTGCAGTTGCAGTAGCAGGCAGAGGCACCTCTCTTTCGGGTGCCTCTGTGACTCACTGCCTGCGGTACACTTGGGCTGGGGAACGAAGTGAGAGAGGACCCCTACGGGCGCCCTGTGACTCACTAAGAAGGCAAGTGTACTTGCTGTAGTGCAATGCGAGTACACATCTGGCTTACTGGTTAGGGGTTAGCGCAAGGGCTAGGCTTAGGGTTACAGGTAAGGTTAGGGTGAGTTACTGGGGTGCACCTCTGGGTGCCTCTCTGACCCACTAAGAAGAACAGTGTACTGGCGTATGGGTTAGGGTTAGGGTTCGGGTTCGGGTTCGGGCTAGGGTTAGTGGCTTTTTATGCCCGACTGGCACATCCCAGAAGTCTCGGTCAAAACCTGGCCAAGTGGCCATGCAATTGGTGGAATGGCTCCAAAAATTTGCATGGTCCACTCCCATGGCCAGCCCATCATTGCGCAGGTGTAAAAAAATAAAAATAAAAATAAAATAAAATAAAATCAATGGAGACGTTTTGTTGCAAGAAAAACCCACTGCTGCTACTGAAAAAATTCAGGCAGTTTTAAAATAGCTATTTTCGCATGTTTCTGTGGTGCTTTGGTGTGTTTTTGGACCACGCAATTTCAAAATAAATATTGCGGTCGCCCCATTTTGGATCACCCGCCCGCACCGCATGGCATGGCGAGGCGACTCGGCGAGACGACGAGGATGCCCCCCACCAGAGCAGCCCAGGAGAGGGGGGGAGGCCGGGGACCCCCCCCAGAAACCACCCCTCTGGTAGGTGCCCTCACTCATGCAGGCATATTTTCGCCTGCTTTTTTGGCCGGGAATCGGGTTTTTTTTATTTTTAAAACTTTTTTCCTGTGCCGCTTGGCATCGCGCGATCGCTGCGATGCCAGGAACGACAACGACAAATCAGACCCAATTTTTCTTTAGTCGGTTCAAGTTCGAGTTCTGGCAGAGTAATTGTCGTTCTTCATTCCGTTACGTAACGGAAACGAGAAACGGAAACGGAAACGAGAATTTCGCCAAGTCGTGCCCATGTCTATTTCCAACAACAAAGGCATGATAATGTTGAGAGCAGAATGCAAGTTTTATTTACACATCTGTGCAAAAATATTCATATATTTACATGCATTGCCTTTAACTGACCATGTCCTTATCTTACATTGTAAACCATTGTGAAATAAAGGTCGATATATAAATACATGCTTAAATTTTAAAAACCACTATCCTGGAAATGCTGGTTTAATGTTTAATGTGAGGCTGTATGGGGTCCTTGCCCAAATTTTGCCATGGTATTATGAAAAACAGCCTCCAGGTAAGAACTCAGTCTATTAACAGATTTATTTCCTCTGTAATAATTCCCCCTCAGATGTTGAAGAAGACTCTCCTACAGCTTTACCTGCTGCTTCTCATATGAAGCATGATAGAGAGATACCATTTTTCTCTGGTGTTTGAAACCAACAAGAGGAGAGAAAGGGTCCATAAATATAGCCATGAGGAGCCTTTTGTATTTTATCACTGTGTCGAACAAGCCCACCTGTAACAAAGCAAAAGAATGCCAGGGGAACGAAGATTTAGGAAAAATTGGGACAGAATCCATCCTTCAATGTGCTGCCTGTATCTCATATACTGAAGTACCGTATTGCAAGCTTTCAAAGCCATTATTCAAGGGTTAAATGTCACTCAAATCATCCTCATTATGAAGCAAGGGAAGTGGGGAGGGGGGTGGGGAGGCACTGCTTCCTTATGCATTTCAAATTGAGTTCCTCTGGCCTGGAGATGACCCGCCACACAATTTTCAAAAATTATCTCCATGTGGTCCGCTGCTTGTTTTGGAAAGGCTCTAAATAAAAACAATGGACTGTCTTTTAATAAGTCTCATTGTGAAGATTCCACATATCACAGAGCGCAGCGTGCCGCTTGGAGGCAGGCAACGGGCATGTGTGATCTAGCTGGAAGAGAGACAAATGGTGATAGGAGCGACTCCATCTAGGGACTGCTGACAAGAAAATGGCATTTGCAAACTGACACATCTGTCAGGGTGGAGAATATTGGCACCTGTCACGCAATTTCAGTCATGACTTTTAATAAAGCTGCTTTCCCTTAGGTAAAATTGGAACTTGACTGTAATATTAGCTGCAAGCACGTCTTGTTTTCCCCTTCAGAGATCTTTTGTACGTGAGCCGTTTCAAATGAATCTTAAAGCTGAAGTAATCATGTCTACTACTTCTTCCTTCCTTCCTTTATTTCAAAGCCTGGCTTTGAAAGAGATGTTGCCTCTGACAGGGTTCTTTCCCCCTCCCCCGCACCACTTTACAAAATATATTATCTTCATTCACTAAGACCCGATTCTGAAAGTGTGTCTCGCTTTGCCACCCATTACTCTTTCTTCTCCTCTTTTCTGCCTCCCCAGCCCTACCGTTCCTTTTCGGCTGGGATGTTGTTTGACTGGATTTAGCCTGGGGAAGTATGTATATCATAAAAACTGGGTTGGGATTTGTTGGCTGTCAGTCAATAAATCAGTCAGAGTTTAATTACCAGGCATGTGATGGGAAGCGGTGACAGGCACAGACTCTGTTCAACAGTATTTCTTCTTGGGTAGCTAGCCACTACCCAACCTAACTTTGTGTGTGTGTGTGTGTGTGTGTGCACGCGCACACGCATGCACGCATGTGCACATGTGTGCATGCGTGCATGCATACACAGTAGAGGAAGCACAGAGATGTAAACTTGAGGAATCTTGCCACTTTTTATCCAAACAAAAATGCTGAAAAGTTTTTAAAATAATAAAACACACATTCTCCTTATTTCACTCACATTATGTCAGCATATTATAGCATTGTCTAAATGCCTGAAGTCATGCTGGATACCTAGTGGGCACAATTTTTCTTTAACTTTACACTTATTTCATCCAAGATATATTTTCGAAGCTTTTTAAAGGCAACTGAAATAATGTTAAGAAAGAACGGACGGAGAAGTGACTGATATGATCACAAAATTACATACTATGCAAAAATGCCCTAAGAGCATCCGATCTCGCTTGATTTTGGAAGCTAAGCAGGGTCGGCCCTGGTTAGTACCTGGATAGGAGACCACCAGGGAATTCCAGGTGCTGTAGGCGCCTGGAATAAGAACTAGCAAGCCACTCCAGTACTCCTGCCAAGAAAACTCCATGGACATGGAGTCACATAGAGTCAGTCATGACTGACACACAACACACACACACACACACACACACACACACACACACACACACACACACACACACACACACACACACACACACAAAGGTCTCACAAATTTGGAACTAAGGTTTGAATAAAATCTGATAATAATAAAGCTTCGCAATGGTGAACTTAATCATCTCCTTTCCTCTATACTCCATTTTAGGTATGTTTGAAATGATAAAAATCATGTGAATCTCCCTCACTGAAGTTAAACTTGACATGGCTGCATTTTTTGACTACTGATGAAACACATCATTTCTTTCTTGTCATATGCCAGGAAACATTATGTGGAGATACTGTAGGGTGTTTTGACTGAAAAGAGGTTCTGTTTTCCTCCTGACTAGAGATGGGCACGACTTGTAAAAAAATTTTTTTCGAGTTGTCGTTAGTCGGGCCGGTTCCGTGTCGGCTCGTTTCCGTTTTTCGTGAAAATTTGCAAAAATTAGTCGGTTTGTTTTTTTGTTTTTTCATTGTCGTTAGTACTGGTTTGGGGAGGGAGTAGCGGGCTCCTGGAGGGAGCTGCAGGAGTCAGCCAGAGCCACAAGTGACGGACTGGCAGACTCTTTGCACCCGCTGTGTCTCACGTACTTGCATGTAGTGCAATGCAAGTAGATCTGGCTTAAGGTTAAGACGGGTTAGCGCAAGGGCTAGGGTTAGGCTAGTTACGGGTGAGGTTAGGGTGAGTATTGGGGTGCACCTCTGGGTGCCTCTCTGACCCACTTAGAAGGACAGTGTACTGGCGTATGGGTTAGGCTTAGGGTTCGGGTTTGGGCTACGATTAGTGGGCTGTTTATGCCCAATTGGCACATCCCAGAAGTCTCTGTGGTCAACCTGGCCAAGTGGCCATGCGATTGGTGGAAAATTTGCATGGTCTACTCTCAAATGTGCAGGTGTAAAAAAATAAAATAAAATAAAATCAACGGAGACTTTTTTTTTGCAAGAAAAACCCACTGCTGCTACTGTAAAAATTCAAGCATTTAAAATAGCCAATTTTCGCATCTTTCTGTGGTGCTTTGGTGGGGTTTTGGGCAACGATTTCAAAAAAAATATTGCGGTCGCCATTTTGGATCCCCCCCCCACCGCATGGCAAATGGATGCGCCCTCCCAGCCTGGTACAGTCAGCAAAACCTGGCCATGCGATTGGTGGAATGGCTCCAAAACTTTGCATGGTCCACTCCCATGGGTGAGCCCATCATTGCGAATGCGCAGGTGTAAAAAAATAAAATAAAATAAAATAAAATAAAATCAACGGAGACTTTTTTTGCAAGAAAAACCCACTGCTGCTACTGTAAAAATTCAAGCATTTAAAATAGCTAATTTTCACATGTTTCTGTGGTGCTTTGGTGGGGTTTTGGGCAACGATTTCAAAAAAAATATTGCAGTCGCCATTTTGGATCCCCCGCACTGCATGGCAAATGGATGTGCCCTCCCAGCCTGGTACCAGCAGCGCAGCAGTAGCAATAGCCAAGGAGAGGGGGGCGGGGAAACCCCCCCCCCAAATAAAACACCCTTCTGGCCTAGTAGGTGCCCTCAGACAGTTTTCGCCTACTTTTAGGGCCGGGAATCGGTTTTTTTTTAACTTTTAAAAACTTTTTTTCTGTGCCGCTTGGCATTGCGCGATGCAAGTAACGAGCACGACAAATCAGACCAAATTGTTCGTTCGTCAGTTCGAGCTCGAATTCTGGTGGAGTAATTCCCGTTTCCGTTTCCGTAGAGTAACGGATACGAGTAATGGAAACGGAAACGGGAATACCGCTAAGTCATGCCCATCTCTACTCCTGACTGTTCTTCTGTGGTATGTCTGTGTCTATACAGGCACCTTTTGTCCACTTTAGGGAATTATGAGTAATGAAGCTCTAGCTTGATGTAGTAAAACTTCATCTTGGGTGGCATGGCATTTGTCTGGAAGTGATGGGAGCCTGAGATATTTCAGGCAGGAAGGCAGACTTCTGGGGATTATGGATAATAGAATGAGAAGAAACAGTCGCAAAAGGAATTCATAAGTGTGATGATCAGAAAATGCAACAATACCATGTGGGAAAGCACACACATAATGCTTTATCATTAGTTTCTTAGCAACCTACATTGAATATACTAAGATGACATCCTACATGCAGGCTGGCAATGGTGTTCATGGACCTGTACACACCTCTCCCTGAAAAGCCCAACACAAGCAGACATCTGTCAGTCTGTCTCTCTATCTGTCTGTTTATATCCCACCTTTTTTCCTATACACAGTATAGGTCACACCATCATGTCAGGGGAATTCCTGGAGTTCTATTTCAAAAATACAAATCTACACACTTGTGCATTAAACACTGAAATGGTATTATCATACATGTGAAGGTACATAATTGTTTGTGCAACTTCTTTTGTTGGTCATACTTAAGATAGCCCTTTGGTATGGAAGCCTATTCAGCTCCTCGTGAGTCTGATTGAGATGATGATGATGATGATGATGATGATGACGAT
The DNA here is from genome assembly GCA_037367245.1 of Phrynocephalus guinanensis. Classification (NCBI taxonomy): domain Eukaryota; kingdom Metazoa; phylum Chordata; class Lepidosauria; order Squamata; family Agamidae; genus Phrynocephalus; species Phrynocephalus guinanensis. Next base: position 75,101,727 of record CM074739.1, read on the forward strand.
GACGACAACAACAACAACAACAACAATAAATAAAATAAATAAATAAATAAATAAATAAATAAATAAATAAATAAATAAATAAATAAATGACCTTTGAACTGAAAAGCTGGAAGGGACTCTATGGATCATTAAATCTAGCTCCTGTCAAGGAATGGGCAACTGAACTCTGAAAACTCTGGCTCCACAGCCGGAGACCTAAGCCAGTGAACTATCCAGCAGTTCATATAATGTACTTAGAGGAGAGTGCCTAGCCTTTCCCCTGCCATCCTTACTTTCTTTCAAAAGCCCATTCCTGCATATGTACTTGCTTTAATAGACTACACTACCTTTCCAGGATTACTCCATCTCTAAAGCCCTATTCGGGTCTTCAGAAAGGATCACTTCTGAAGGCATGAGCAGGGCAAGAATTTTCACCTTGCCTGCATACCACTGACTTTCTTCATGGGAGCAGGAGTAACCTGAAGAGGAGACAGTCTAAGTACACATGGAGCCTCTTTACACTTTTAGGAAGCCTGCCTTTTCAGCATTCATGACTGCAAGAGGAAGGTCCACATGTAGCAGAAGCTTTCCTATTCTGGCCAACCTTCTCCCTATGCAGGAACGAGAAGGGTGGTGGTATTTTTTTTCCTGTTCCCAAATTCAGACTGATCCTTTTTCTGAATGCCTGCAAAAGGCTGGCCAATGGAACATTATTATAATAACCTTTGTCCTTTTTGCTCACATTTCAAAGATTGAAATAGACTGGTGAACAAGGTTGTATGTCACTCGTGCCTGTGCCTCTGGCTGGCTATCAGTTCTGTTTACAAACAAAACAGAACAAAGCCCAAGAAGCTGGGGTGTAGCAAAAACTGGTTGAGTGATAATGCCATCATTTTTATAGTTGCTCTATAAAGAATCATATTCAGAACAGCAAGCAGTGCTCAGAGTACACGTTTAATCTGACAACGTTCTCCAATTGCCCATTAAAAGTGCTAGCATGTCTAGTCTTTTCTTGCATAATAATTTTTGCTTGAATCACAGCTTTGAATAAAGGATGCATTTCACCCACTCTTTAAGTAACATTGATATCATGTATTAATTCAGCTAAAGCTACGTCTAGCATACGTGAGCAACACTGATCTTTCTCACTGAATCACTGGACCTAGATTTGTTATACAGCCCTCCAAACATTTACCATGATGCTTAACTACCGGTATTAAAACAAACTTTGTCAGTAACTTTATTTTGTTGTTGCTCAAAGCATTTTATTGTTTAAACACAGGCCACGGAAACTTTGTTTAAAATTCCAGCATGAATACAAGTTAAGATTATATAAGATATAAGAGGAAAACAGAATAGTATGAGGAAATTTTAAAAAGTCTGTAGATTTGATTGATTCTTAGAATTGTATTTTGTTCTCCTTTAACTTCCTCTCCCTGCTGTTTTCCTGCCGTCAACCAATTTATATGCATTAGACTGAAATGTACATGTTGGAGCCATCTGTTTTAAAGCAGGGAGAAGACAAAACACATCCCACCAAACACTGTTAGAATAGATTGTGATGCCAAGCATTCCTCACCATTGGAATTAAACTCCTTGGGTTTTTTTTAACAGCCTGATGCTGAAGAAACCGGAAGAGTTAGTTATAGTATAGGGTGGTGGCTTGTTTGTTTGTGTTTTGCCCCAGTACATTGTATGAACTCATGTTGTTGGTGCAGTAAGCTTAGCTAGAATAGACCCATTGTCTCAGTGGGCATTTTATGAGTCAGCTCTTCTGGAAATTCCATTGATTCAAAAGGGAGAACTGCTTTAGCTTAGTAAGTTTTAACTCAAATAGCCTTATTTGGATCAAAATATACAGAAGATTTGACTCACTAAATCCTCACTTATTAATAATGGCAAGCAATAGGATTTCAGACACTGCGTCCACTGGTGAAATAGGTACCTAATGGTAAAAAAAGGATAGAGCGGGGATCACTGCGACAGAATTTTTAAAAATCCATTGATGATGATGATGATGATGATGATGATGATGATGATGATGATGATGATGATGATGATGATGATGATGATGATTAGAGATGGGCACGACTTGAAAAAAATTTTTTTTCGAGTTGTCGTTAGTCGGGCCGGTTCCGTTTCGGCTCGTTTCCGTTTTTCGCGAAAATTCACAAAAATTAGTCGGTTCGTTTTTTTGTTTTTTTGTTGTCATTAGTACTGGTTTGGGGGGGTAGCGGGCTCCTGGAGGGAGCTGCAGGAGTCAGCCAGAGCCACAAGTGACGGACTGGCAGACTCTTTGCACCCACTGTGTCTCACGTACTTGCATGTAGTGCAATGCAAGTAGATCTGGCTTAGGGTTAGGCTAGTTACGGGTGAGGTTAGGGTGAGTATTGGGGTGCACCTCTGGGTGCGTCTCTGACCCACTTAGAAGGACAGTGTACTGGCGTATGGGTTAGGCTTAGGCTTAGGGTTTGGGTTTGGGCTACGATTAGTGGGCTGTTTATGCCCGATTGGCACATCCCAGAAGTCTCTGTGGTCAACCTGGCCAAGTGGCCATGCGATTGGTGGAAAATTTTCATGGTCTACTCCCATGGGCGAGCCCATCATTGCAAATGTGCAGGTGTAAAAAAATAAAATAAAATAAAATCAACGGAGACTTTTTTTTGCAAGAAAAACCCACTGCTGCTACTGTAAAAATTCAAGCATTTAACATAGCCAATTTTCGCATCTTTCTGTGGTGCTTTGGTGGGGTTTTGGGCAACGATTTCAAAAAAAAAATTGCGGTCGCCATTTTGGATCTCCCCCACCGCATGGCAAATGGATGCGCCCTCCCAGCCTGGTACAGTCAGCAAAACCTGGCCATGCGATTGGTGGAATGGCTCCAAAACTTTGCATGGTCCACTCCCATGGGCGAGCCCATCATTGCGAATGCGCAGGTGTAAAAAAATAAAATAAAATAAAATAAAATAAAATCAACGGAGACTTTTTTTGCAAGGAAAACCCACTGCTGCTACTGTAAAAATTCAAGCATTTAAAATAGCTAATTTTCGCATGTTTCTGTGGTGGTTTGGTGGGGTTTTGGGCAACGACTTCAAAAAATATATTGCGGTCGCCATTTTGGATCCCCCGCACTGCATGGCAAATGGATGCGCCCTCCCAGCCTGGTACCAGCAGCGCAGCAGTAGCAATAGCCAAGGAGAGGGGGGCGGGGAAACCCCCCCCCAAATAAAACACCCTTCTGGCCTAGTAGGTGCCCTCAGACAGTTTTCGCCTACTTTTAGGGCCGGGAATCGGTTTTTTTTTTAACTTTTAAAAACTTTTTTTCTGTGCTGCTTGGCATTGCGCGATCGCCGCGATGCAAGTAACGAGCACGACAAATCAGACCAAATTGTTCGTTCGTCGGTTCGAGCTCGAATTCTGGTGGAGTAATTCCCGTTTCCATTTCCGTAGAGTAACGGATACGAGTAACGGAAACGGAAACGGGAATACCGCTTAGTTGTGCCCATCTCTAATGATGATGGTACCTAAAGCACTGAGCTATCCAGAGAGCTACAATATGGAACTAGGTTTTAGTAAAATCTACAAAATTATTTATTTATCTGATTGACTGACTGACTAATGAACTCACTAACAAAACATAGTTTGTTTCGGGGGGGAGACCACAGTAGGAAAGTACTCCATCTGAGTGGGAAAGGGTTAATCTTTCCTGCCCATGTACTAGATGCCCTGGATGTACACGATATGGACTGGGATCCCTTTGATCCTCATCATTTAAAAAGTAGTTTTGAAGGTGCCAACTCATATTATGAATCTCCTCTAGAAACTCATCAGAGTCATAATATTGGTTCCAAAACTCATGTTTTCCTTTTCATTAGCATCAATCAATAACATTCTGGTCACTTTTCAGAAGCAAGCACTTCAAAGCTGCACTGTAATAGTTTACTGTAGGCCAGGAGTAGGAAACATGTAGGCCTTCAGATGTTGTTGGACGGCAATGACTGCCAGTCCTGGCTAGCGTAGCTAAAGATGGGGATTGATCGGAGTTGCATTCCAACATCTGGAGGGTCACAGAAAACACATAGCTGAATGCTCAGCTCTACTGGTGAGAGGAGCCAACGTAGGCAAGAAGACAGAACATTTGCCTGATGGAAAAAATATCTCACAATGTGAGCAATTGCTGACAACTAAAGACTTTGGCAATGAGTTCTAAATGAAGCTGTTGTACTTCTTTGTATTCTAATTACAGATTGCCTATTCCTGGTCTGGAGTCCAGACTGGGAAATTACTGGCCTTATGGAGCTTATTGGTCTGCAGTGTATGTCTTGTAGAGCAGCCATCTTCAAAAGGGGCCATATGAAGGGGCAGATTTGAAGGCGAAACATTTCTTCATACACCACCTTAAAATATCTGCTATGCAATTTTTACAAGCTTGATTCAGCCTATATTTCTTTTATGCTATGTATAGGGATGTGGCCAAACAAAGGTTGAAAATGCCTGTTCTAGAGTGATATTGAATTTAACTCCTCTTGTAATTGGTTGTGTTTTCCTAAGCTTTCTCTGAGAAACAGTCGATCCCTTTTCCAAAATTTATCTTAACAAAGGGAAATGCAGTGGCAGAGGAGACTGGTTGTAGACGGTTGCACATTCTGTTCTTTCTTGACTTCTTTCACCTACTTCTGGGGGATGCAGTTCAAAAGAACCCCCCCACACACACACACACACTTTATGTGAAAAGCAGAATCTGAAGGGTAGTGGTTTTTGTAATGGTTACTGTCACCCATTCATTTTTTAAATGTTTTTTCAGCACCAAACCAGAAGGAACTGTTTGTCCAGCTCAGTAGTACTGCGGGAAAGCAAGGAAATGTGCCTCTGGGTTTTTACATGAAATGAATACATTAATTTAGTATTTCTTTTGGTATATGATGGCCTCTAGTGGTGCTTACTGCAATGAGTATACACACTGAAACATGCACACACACATTTAAAAACAACTACCTCTACACCACAGCTTTTCCTGTTTGATGTTTTGTGGAAATTGGGGGGGGGGGCATTCTGGATCTGTTGTCATCATTGCCATCATTGCCATCATCATCATCATCATCATCAGCAGCAGCAGCATCTTAGAACTGCAGAGCTGGAAGAAACCCTTTGGATCATTGAGTCCAGCTGAGACATGAGTATAGTGTGGATAATAAGACAGCCCACTAACAGATGGACCTGTTCCATTTATATCTGTCACACAATTCTCTTTCTTCCATGCACAGAGTAGGAGGACGCACACTTACATATAGGAGTGGGGTTGATGGATGCACAAACTGATATTTAACAATGGCACATGATGTACTACGAATTTCGAGCCCACCAACACTTTCTTGCATCCAGCATTGCGAAAGGTCTACTGTTTGTCTTAACTTTTCACATGCTATTGTACACACACACACACACACACACACACACACACACACACACACACACACACACACACACACACACACACACACACACACCTTTTTTAACAATACAACCCATGGCTTAAAGAGGCAAGGTGAATCACAAATATCCAGAGGCACTTTCTCTGCCCCCACCATTTGAATATGTATGCCACCGCCTATCAGAGGACTAATCATGGTCAGAAAAAAAAAGATAACTTTGTGCCCTTTTGTTGTTGCAGTCAGACAACTACAAATATATGTGTACTCCCCCCCCCAAAAAAATGCACACCCACATTGTCATTCAGCCCATGCAGGACTGTTATTTGGGAAGGAATCTGACTGTTGAACCTGGCCTCATTTCCACCTGTGCTATACAGTGGTACCTCTCGACTTAAGAGCGGAAAACCATTGGCATTTTAACCGCTGCCTTACAAATTTTAGATGCGGTCTGCACTACTTACATTTTTTCTATTTTTTTATTTTTTATTTTTTAGATATGTCTGCTCTACTTATGAGTTGTTCGACTTATGAGCATGCATTCAGAATGGATTAAACCCATAAGTAGAGGTACCACTGTATATGATTATGTATGCAGCAGGGAAAACGGTTACTATGAAAGTTGTGGATTGTAAGACCAAGTGCTAGGATGTTTCCCCAACCACATCATAAGCAATAATCTAAAAATAAAGAGCTAAAAACCAGCCAGACATTTTTAGCATGTGCATGCCTATTTAGGAAGAGAGGTGAGGCAGGGGTTTAGGAAGCGCGAACCAAAGCTCTAGAGGCTCCTGTCTCTTTAAATTCATCTCCTACCAAGTAAAATGTGTGGTCCTGATGAATGGCAGAGCAGAGTCATCCATAAAAGGGCAGAGGGAAATCACATTCATTTGCATACAATAATTATTCTCTGAATCAGGCCACATTTCTTGCTGGCAGAAAATCTACTGTCAGCATTGCTCTACAGATCACATTTGAAAATCTAACAGCTGAGGAAAGTAATTGTTTGGAATCCATGTGGTCAGGCAGTCCTGCCGGGAACAAGTCAATTACCACACATCCTGAAAAGTTTTCAGATGCCAGTGAATAAGCCGGCTCTTCTCTTCTTTCTGTGAGCATTGGGCAGAAATGCATATCCTCCTGGCTAATGCCACCTAAACCTGTCACAACTAAGGCTGCTACTGCACTTCCTTGAGCAGCCGCTTTTTATTTTGCATTGTCTTATCTCCTCCCATGATCACGTGGTTGCTATAAATGAGCCTCGTGGCGCAGTGGTTAAATGCCTGTACTGCAAGTAAAACTGTGCTCACGACCTGGGTTCAATCCCCGGTAGCAGGCTCAAGGTTCACTCAGCCTTCCATCCTTCCGAGGTCGGTAAAATGAGTACCCAGCTTGCTGGGGGGGGGCAATGTGTAGCCTGCACTCTGTAATTAAAATTGTAAACCGCCCAGAGACTACTTGTAGTAGTATGGGGCGGTATATAAGCAGAACACTTTTACAGCAGTTCGGCGGTCCTCACTTCAGCAGTTGATTAGCAATCGGGTTCCCTGTTCGCACTTGGCTGAACCCCCTTAAACTGCGACAGGGAAATGGCAGCAACAGGGGGGAAACCGGAAAAAGGCAGTGTAGTATGTCCGCAAACAGAACCCAATTACTTTAAAAGGAGGTGCAGGAACAGATTTTTAAAAAGCAGCACCCCCAGTGGTCGTTGCAAGAAAAAGCAACACAGTGGTCAAAAAATGGCGTGGCCAAGGGGGCTCTTTAGAAAAAGCGATTTGAAAAGCGGACAGTGATTTTAAGGCAATTTGTCTTTAAGGAAAAGGCATTTCAAATCAAAAGTGTGGTAGCGGTCATAATGGAAACAGAAATGTTTATATAGAGAGGAACTGCTGGATAGCCCAGTGGTTTGGGCTCCTGGCTGTGGAGCCAGAGGTTGGGAGTTCGATTCTCTAGTGTGCCTCCCTGACAGGAATCGGACCTTGTGATCTATAGGGTTCCTTTCAACTCAGCTCTGTGGGTCTCAGGTCATTACATGAGTGCTTGAATACGCTGCAGTGTTTGCCACTATTTGAGCTGCAAGTTGCTGCAGCTAAATAGGAACTATTTTTCTTTAGCAACACAAGTATTTGTAGATAGAGATGGGCACGAAACAAAAAATGAAACACTGTTTTGTCATTTTGTTTCATAATGAACCATTCTGTTATGAAACAAAATGGCAGGACATATTTCATTACAAAATGAAACACCCTTTTTTCCCTCTAGAAACAAAACAATTCATCCTAGAGGAACCAAATTTTGGGGGTAGCTTCTTTGGACTCTTTCCTTTAAGCCCCCCAAATTTCGAGAGGTTTGGGGTTCAGGGGCTGAGTTATTAAACTCCAAAGGTGTTCCCCTCAGGAGAAGGGGACACACTCCTCCCATTAAGCATAGGAATATTCATTAATTAAGCATTAAAATGTTCATTGGAAAATTACTGATCTCAGGCATGCGAATGGTAGGCTTCTCTACCCCCAGCAATTTTAGGGGATCCCTTGAAATTTAGAAAAGTTAGGGTTTATGGAGGCAGAGATATTAAGCTCCAAAGGAAGTGGGTGTGCTTATGGTTAATGGGAGGAGTGTGTCCAGCACGCATTGCCAATTTAAAGGTTAATTGACAGCTTCCCCTCAGCTCGCCAATCCACACTCCTTCAATTAAGTTTCCCCCGCAGCCCCTTTGGCGCTCAATAACTCCCTTGCCTGTACCCCACAGGGTGCTTTAAGGGGAGAGCTTGAGGAAGCTCCAGTGTAATTTCCACAGCGCTAGCTGCCTGGGATCACTACACGGTGCTAGCTGCCATGAAGTGGTACCTCTGCTTATGGGTTCAATCCATTCCAAATGCATGCTCTTAAGTCGAACGACTCTTAAGTAGAGCAACCCTATCTAAAAAAAAAATCAAATAAATAAATAAATAAATTTGGAAAAAATAAAAACAAATTGTAAGTAGAGCAGAGCACATCTAAAATTTGTAAGGCAGGCAGCAGTTTAAACACCAAGGTTTTTTCACTCTTAAGTTGAATTGCTCTTAAGTCAAGCCACTCGTAAGTAAAGATAACACTGTATTTTCAATCACATATTGCAATTCTAAATGTTTTTCTTCCTCACCCCTTTGAAGTTGAATACCTCAGCCCCCTGAACCCCAAATCTATCCAAATTTGGAGGGCTTAAAAGGGACAGTTCAAGCTACCCACCAACTTTGGTGTGTCTAGGACTCAGGCAACCCATTTTATAGGTAGGTAGGTAGGTAGGTAGGTAGGTAGGTAGGTAGGTAGGTAGGTAGGTAGGTAGGTAGGTAGGTAGGTAGGTAGGTAATAGTTTATTGCTAAAAACCATTGGTTTCTTCCCGTGTAGAAATCTGGCTGTTTTGGCGACGTTTCGACGAGGTCTCACTCGTCATCTTCAGGCTGGTGTTCTGGCTTCTTTCTTCTTGAAGCAAAGCGTGATCTCAGTTGAAGTCCTTCTATAAATACTGCTGGGGGGGTGTGGTTTGCTTGCTCTGTTGCTGATTGTAGGTTCGTTTGTTCTTTTGTGATCTGCTGTGTGGCTGAGGCGATTGTTAAGGGCTTAACTGCTGGTGGGTTAGATGGCTGTTTAGAGACATCATGTGTGGATGAGGTGCTGGATGTGTGTCTATTAGCCTTTTGTTTCTTAACGACCTTGGTGATGGGTGTTCTGGCAGCATCCTGGGCTTTGGTGGAGTGGGGTCCTGTGTCTTGTGAATTCATTTTGGTCTGGCTGCGTGTCTGTGGTCTCCCAATGTTTTTTTGGCGTGTGTAAGTGTGCTCCATGTGGTGGCTGGAGTGGGGTAGCGGTAGATGGTGCAGTCGTGGTTTTGTTATTGGATGGTGGTTTCGTTTCATCTGTGGGAAGGGTCTGGGTTTGTGTTTGGTGTGGATGGAAGGTGGTGGCATCTTGTGTCCTTTTGGACCTGGTGTCAGTCTTTGTGACAGAGGCTCGTCTGTTGACCAGGGCTAGTTTCCAGATGTCAGGCAAGCGGGAGGTGTCATCACGTTTATTCATGTTGTTTGGGTGTTTCTCTATTTCAATGGCTTCCATGATTATTCGACTGTTGAAGTGTTCAGTTTTGGAGATGAGTTTGGTTCTTTTAAAATCAATTTCATGACCTGTTGTTTTTATGTGCTGGAAGAGAGAGGAAGATTTTTCTTCTTTTTTGACTGCGTTCTTGTGTTCTGCGATGCGTGCGTTTATTCTCCTGTTTGTCTGTCCGATGTATGTGGCTGGGCAGACTTTGCATGGTATTTCGTAGACTCCTTGGTTTTCTAGCTCAATCTTGTCTTTGGGGTTTCTTAAAATGTTGGCTATTTTTTGTTCGGTGCAAAAGGCTGTCTTGATATTGTGTTTGTGGAGAATTTTGCTTATTTTGTCTGTGGTGCCTTTGATGTAAGGGCACCACATATATACATACATATACATATATATATGTATATATATATATATGTTTTCGTAGATTTTCACGGGTATAGGTATGCATGTTAGGGTGGATTCGGGTTTCTTCCCGTGTAGAAATCTGGTTGTTTTGGCGACGTTTCGACGAGGTCCCACTCGTCATCTTCAGGCTGGTGTTCTGGCTTCTTTCTTCTTGAAGCAAAGCGTGATCTCAGTTGAAGTCCTTCTATAAATACTGCTGGGGGTGTGTGGTTTGCTTGCTCTGTTGCTGATTGTAGGTTCGTTTGTTCTTTTGTGATCTGCTGTGTGGCTGAGGCGATCGTTAAGGGCTTAACTGCTGGTGGGTTAGATGGCTGTTTAGAGACATCATGTGTGGGTGAGGTGCTGGATGTGTGTCTATTAGCCTTTTGTTTCTTAACGACCTTGGTGATGGGTGTTCTGGTAGCATCCTGGGCTTTGGTGGAGTGGGGTCCTGTGTCTTGTGAATTCATTTTGGTCTGGCTGCGTGTCTGTGGTCTCCCAATGTTTTTTTGGCGTGTGTAAGTGTGCTCCATGTGGTGGCTGGAGTGGGGAGTAGCGGTAGATGGTGCAGTCGTGGTTTTGTTATTGGATGGTGGTTTCGTTTCATCTGTGGGAAGGGTCTGGGTTTGTGTTTGGTGTGGATGGAAGGTGGTGGCATCTTGTGTCCTTTTGGACCTGGTGTCAGTCTTTGTGACAGAGGCTCGTCTGTTGACCAGGGCTAGTTTCCAGATGTCAGGCAAGCGGGAGGTGTCATCACGTTTATTCATGTTGTTTGGGTGTTTCTCTATTTCAATGGCTTCCATGATTATTCGACTGTTGAAGTGTTCAGTTTTGGAGATGAGTTTGGTTCTTTTAAAATCAATTTCATGACCTGTTGTTTTTATGTGCTGGAAGAGAGAGGAAGATTTTTCTTCTTTTTTGACTGCGTTCTTGTGTTCTGCGATGCGTGCGTTTATTCTCCTGTTTGTCTGTCCGATGTATGTGGCTGGGCAGACTTTGCATGGTATTTCGTAGACTCCTTGGTTTTCTAGCTCAATCTTGTCTTTGGGGTTTCTTAAAATGTTGGCTATTTTTTGTTCGGTGCAAAAGGCTGTCTTGATATTGTGTTTGTGGAGAATTTTGCTTATTTTGTCTGTGGTGCCTTTGATGTAAGGGAGGAGGGCAGTGCCGTTGTTCTCTTCTGTTTCTTGGTTCTTGGGGGGTGTTTCTTTTTGGATTAGTTTGGTGATGGTGTTTTTTTGGAATCCGTTCGCAATTAAAGCATTCGAGAGAGTGTGTAATTCAGTTTTTAGGTGGTCTTTGTCAGCGAGGCGTTTGGTTCTGGAGATGAGGGTTTTTGCTACGGAGTTGATCTGTGCAGGGTGGTGGTGTGTTATTGTGCATTTAAGTAGCGGTTTGTATGTGTTTTTTTCCAGTAGATGGTATGTCCTAAGGAGCCGTCGGGTTTTTTGTAGATTAGGACGTCCAGGAAGGGGAGTTGGTTGTTGGCTTCTATTTCCATAGTGAATTGTATTTTGGGGTGTAGGCTGTTGAGATGTGTGAGGAAGTTGTTCAGTTTGTCTTTCCCGTGTGGCCAGATAACAAAGGTGTCGTCAACATATCTGAGCCAGAGTTTGGGTTTATGTTCGGACTTCTGTAACGCGTTGGTTTCAAAGTGTTTTTATATATATATTTATATATATATATATATATATATATATATATATATATATATATATATATATATATAAACATTTATAAAATTACATCCGCAACAAATATAATTAAAACTTTAAAACACTGTGTAATATTTACAATGCAATATAATTCTTCCAGGGTTAGAGATTGACCCGAATTTTCATAGCTGCCAGCGCAAACTTTGCTACTTGCTGTGTGACATACCTGTCTGTACCGACAAGTAGAATACTAAGTTGGGCTCCAGTGGACCTATCGACCAGTTAACTAATAATTCCACCAAGGAATTTACGTCTAGTTTGGTCATGGAGGGGGCAGCTGAGCAAGTAGTGGGGCACATCTTCGACTTCACCAGAGCCTCAAGGGCAAAGTCTGTCCCGAACAGGGATATTATCACGTCTCCCCTCTAAAAAGGCAAAAGGCATGGTCTGGAAATGCAGGGCTGTGAAAGCTGTCCTCAAGGGAGCTGAGGTTAAATTGTGGAAATAGCTTTCCAGCCCGAAAGATGTTTTATACAAAGGATAATAGAGGGAGGATGACGATAATGAAACCGCAGCCAATTCCTTCCATTTGGAACATAAATAAATCTTGTCTTTGACCAATTTTTTGATACTGGGGGAGACAATAGAGGGGATAGATTCAGTATTGATCCCATAATGATGTAATATGGGTCTGACTAGCTTTGCCCAGGACTCCCGCAAGGGGTGGTGAAGTTGTTCTATATACCTTTTATAGAGTAATAATTTGGTTTGTTACTGGTTCATTTTGGACAAATTGGTTTTTTAAAAAATGTTTATAAGAAAATGAAACAAATCATGGGGAAATGGAATGAAATGAAACAAATCTCAATTTTTCCATTTCATGTCCATCCCTAGTCCAGAACAACAAGGATTGAGTTGCCACCATCACCTGCAGTTGGCCAACCTGCACAGAAGTCTGGGGTTCCATTTAGTGACCTCCCTCTGCAAAATTGTTGGAAGCAATGAAGTTGAAGAAATGAATTGAGTCTAGAGGAAAGAAGCATATGGTGGGCCTCCCCAAATGTTTAATTAGATATTAGCCTTGATACTTCTTTTCAGGGCTAGTATTCCAGTCTTCTTCTACATCTCTGGCTGTGGTCAAGGGCCAGCTCCTCACCTGTGTGTGTGTGTGTGTGTGTGTGTGTGTGTGTGTGTGTGTGTGTGTGTGTGTATCAGGACAGACTTTGCTTGTTAAGAAGTTTGGGCAGAAAAAATTATCTTCTTTGCTCATGAAGAACTGCCAGACTTGGTTTTTTTTTAAATCCTATTAATCCTATTAACACACACTGTTAGGCTGACAAATGGTCATTAGAGATGGGCACGAAACAGAAAAATGGCATTTTGGTTTTTCGTTTGTCATTGAGAGGTCTGTTTCGGTTCGTTTCCATTTGTCGGGAATTTTTTGAAAAAATTCGTTACCGTTTTTTGTTTTTTCATTTGTCATTTCTACCCACTTTTTGTGCAATTTTTAAAGCATTTCTGTGCGCAGGCATCCCCCCAATGCCCCAGACCAGAGGGAAAACACTAAAAAATGGATGCTGGCAGAGACACAGTATAGACTAGGCATGCAGGGAGGCTGCAAAGGCAGTGGCCGGCGTTGCCCAGGGTGCAAGGCAGCCACAGAGTGACTGCACTGCGGGGCAGGGGAGGGTACTCACCGAGAGGTACGCAGCACGGACACACACAAGGAAGCTGCAGGACTGAAGCTAGAGTTGCAGAGACAGCAATCCCACCCTAACTCCCACCAGAGACTGCAAGGAGGACGGGGGCTGCCAGAGCTTTTTATGCCCTCTGTGGCTGCCAGACCTGCCTGCCCAGTCTGCAACCTGGGCATGCTATTGGTTGAACATGATCCCACATCACATGGCTTGCCTCCATTTTGTGGCTGGTGGTGACATCCATTTTAAAGGGAAAAGAAAAATACATCGCGATGGGAGAAGACAAAAACAAACGTTTTAAAGACCCCACCCCACCCTGGTAGGTATTATCAGACAATATAAATAATTATCGCTGCGTTTTTACGGATGTCCAGCGCATTTTTTAACATTTAAAACAGCTCATTTCATTGTGTGTCGCCATTAACGGAAATGAAACGTAACGATCACAATTTTCGTGGTTCTGTTTGCTTCGTTGTATTTTCATCACAATTTTCGTTTGTCATTTCGTTACGTAACGAAACAACAAACGGTAATGGAAACGAAAAAATGTTTGTTCTGTGCCCTTCTCTAATGTCATTCCAAATCAGAGCTATATCAGCTGTTAAAGTAACTGACAGGTGATAGATAGCCAAAGTAATTGTATGAGGACAGAAGTAGGGAAGGTGTGAGGAGAAGGGCAGTGCTAATAGGATGGGAGGCTGTTATCCAACTATACTATTTAATTTGCTTGTTCTGCTTTGCTTTCTTTGGTCATACTGTATATTTTTTCATCTCACGGTGTGATCCCGATTTTTAAAACACAGGATAACTACCATTGATTTTACCATTGAATGTTGACAAAATTTCAGTGAGAAAAAATATTATTTTTCAGAGAAGGAACAGGAACATTGTCTCCCCTTGGACAAGGAGTCTCTTAACTCCTCCAGTTGTTCCGGAGTGCATCCTATCTTCTCTTCCACGAAGTGCCTCTAACAGCAAAATGTAGCTACTGATGCTGTTGGAAGCAGAGCCAAAAATCTGTAGTCGCCCAGTCTTTCTTCAGTTTATGTCCTCCCTCGAAAGACAGAAAAGCAAGCAAACATGATGCCCACATTTTCTGAAGGGGAAGGTGAAGTGCTGAAGAACCCAGGAGAGAGTGACCCTGCTTCTTAACTAATTCCTTGCAGAAAATGCTGTCTTTGTTTGTATGAGTTCAGAAACCAGTGACATAAAATCAAGAGCGAGGCATGATAATATTCAAAAGGATAGAACATCTCATCACACACATGTTGAAAACTGATTTCTTTTGTTTACACCCAGGCAAAACTTTCACTTTTAGCATTTGGAAGGGACTGAGGAGTAGCAGATAAAATGGCTTGGCAGACCAGAGCTGGCCTATGGCTTGTGAGATAGTCATTCTCACTTTAAAGGGAGGTCTGGAGGTTACATGGTACACCTGGATGACTTGTAGCGCCACTAGATATGGTGATTGCATGCAAATATGAACATGAAAAAGTGTACCAATGAAAAAGTATAGAGCAGTCACATGATTCTTGTACTCATCTGACCCATATTTTAACATTTAAATATTTGAAGACTGTATGTCTCTCTAAATCTTCTCTCCTCACATTTAGCACATCCAGATGTCTTCAGCTTGTCCTTATGTGTCCCTTATAGTTTCATCATCTTTGTCAATCCCCTGTGAATATGCTTAAACCTATAAATAGGAATGGAGGAGAATTTTGTTCAGTTTTTAAAAATTGTACAAACTTGCCACATTCACATTTCATGGAATAGAGAAAGAAAACACTTGTGCTTCAGATTTGCACTTCTCTACATTTTGTGATGCAGCACTTGAAATCAAAATACATATGTTTGAGGAAAGTAAGCCTTGAATGGGCCAAATTTAAAGTGCTGTCTAACTTATAAAACCCTAAAGGCTTTGGGGGCTTTGGGGCTGTGAGGCAGGATATGGAAAAGAGAGTGAGCTGTCCCCTCCATCAGGTGTGTGGGACCTGGTGTCAGGAGATGAATGTAGGAGATGAGCATGGTGTAGAGGAAGAGAAGAAAGCGAGAAGCAATGTATCTAAGGAAGCTCATGTTGTTGAAGGCTTCCTGGTGACAGAGGATGAGTGGAGCTGGAGAGAGGAGGGGGAGTTTAAAACGATATTGTATGCAGTAAGTGGGATTTTGGAATTCAGGTGGATCTGAAGGGTGAGGGAGATCCAAATCCAGTGGAGTGAAACATTTTTTGTGCTCCCAAAAGACAAAGTAGCATGGAAGTGAGGACCTACGGGGGTCCAAAGACAGAGTGGAATGAGAGAACAAGAGGTGGAGTGGGCGCGTCACCCGTGTTGCTGGACTCTTTGCTTGGGACAGGGAACTCCGACATGGAAGCACACAGATCAAGAGTGTTTTGAGATTCATCTTTTCTGAGGGAAACCCCTGAGGGGCCAATTACAGACCACTAATGGACACAGTTCATGGACATTTCAAAGTTATTATTACCCACCAAAGTTATTGTTCCTTCATCTCCTGTTTTGAGTAAAAAAATACTTGTTCTGTTTAAATCAACCTGAGCATGTCCTGGAGCATGTCCTAGTCAGAATCGCCTGAGGTAAAAACTGAACCCGTTCACAGGGACTTGTGTGAGAATCTCTAGTAAATGAGCCACCCAATAATCTCAGGCTGTATTGTTGCAGATTGCTACTCCAAGGGAGCCCTGGAAAATGCCCACCAGGAACTGGGGCTTCTGGGTAGTGGCTTAACATCTTGCCACCTGTGGATGTGCGCCAAGCTTTCCTTTGGGAACCAGGTGAAATCAGTGCTTTTCAAACAGGCATTTAGGTCCATCTTCCCCTCTGAGAGACGTTCTGACCCATTTTGTGTAATTTTAATGGATTTTCTATTGCTACTGATAAAAGGGGGTGGTGGAGCTTGCTATGTTATTTTTTTATTATTTTTGCTCCATTGCTCTTACTTGTTAATCTGAGCTAAATCTTTTGTTATTATTTCCTATGCCACCCAAAGAAGATGTAAGTACAATAAAACAAACAAACATATATGCGTTATCATGAATATAAAACTTCATTTTCCAAGGGAAACGTGATTTGGTAAATGCTTATATCTGATATATTTGTTTTAAAAAGCACTTATTTAACAAAATTCCATGTGAAAACATGCAAACTGATTCAGAAATCAGTTGGAATGGACTTGAAGAGAAGAGAAAAGTGAGAAATCAAAATTAGGAGATTGACCCTCCCCTACAGTGAGTCATTTATAACTATTGTTGGTGTTATTAACAGCTTAAATTTATGCCCAGCTACCAGACCAAAGAGGCCCCCAAAGTAGCTGACAGTAACATAAGATAAAATGTGTAACAAAAACAATAAAACAGTGTAATAAAATAGGAACAATAAACAATGTAAAAGAACAGCATGGAGCATAAAATGTCTGCTACAGTAAAGCTGTCACAAAAGCTATTCTAAAAAAAATAGAGGTTTTGACTAACCTAATAAAGATAGAAAGGTACTAAGCTAGGTTCCTCTAAAGAATGAAGAGTTAGAATGGCAGTCAAAATAGCCTTGGCTGGATTAGCACCTACATCTCAGAAGTCAAGACAACCTATGGCCTTTACATGAATTTATTCCCCTTTACTTTACCATATAGGATGCAGTTTGAAGGCCAAGTGATCCTTTGCATAGCACCTGTGGCTCAAACCAGTGGGGGCTGGATCACACTAAAATTACAGGAGATATTTTGCTACTTGGACCATCAGCTGCCTAAACTCCTTGAGATATCAAGGATCAGGCCATTTAGGATAGAATTTTAAAAAATGGGTTGAGCCGTGTGACCAGAAAAACAAATTCAAAAGTAGGCTAGGTGATCAAAAGATGGGTAGGCGTTTCCGTTTCCGTTAACTTTATTCCGTTACTTTAAACGGGAATCACTGCCCCAGACTTCGAGCTCGAACCGACGAACGAACAATTTGGTCTGATTTGTCGTGCTCGTTACTTGCATCGCGCAATGCCAAGCGGCACAAAAAAAAAGTTTTTAAAAGTTGAAAAACCCGATTCCCGGCCCTAAAAGTAGGCGAAAACTGTCTGAGGGCACCTACCAGGCCAGAAGGGTGTTTTATTTGGCGGGGGGGGGTTCCCCGCCCCCCCTCTCCTTGGCTATTGCTACTGCTGCGCTGCTGGTACCAGGCTGGGAGGGCACATCCATTTGCCATGCAGTGGGGGATCCAAAATGGCGACCGCATTTTTTTTTTGAAATCGTTGCCCAAAACCCCACCAAAGCACCACAGAAACATGCGAAAATTAGCTATTTTAAATGCTTGAATTTTTACAGTAGCAGCAGTGGGTTTTTCTTGCAAAAAAAGTCTCCGTTGATTTTATTTTATTTTATTTTATTTTATTTTTTTTACACCTGCGCATTCGGAATGATGGGCTCGCCCATGGGAGTGGACCATGCAAAGTTTTGGGAGCCATTCCACCAATCGCATGGCCAGGTTTTGCTGACTGTACCAGGCTGGGAGGGCGCATCCATTTACCATGCGGTGGGGGGGGATCCAAAATGGCGACCGCAATATTTTTTTTGAAATTGTTGCCCAAAACCCCACCAAAGCACCACAGAAACATGCGGAAATTAGCTATATTAAATGCTTGAATTTTTACAGTAGCAGCAGTGGGTTTTTCTTGCAAAAAAAGTCTCCGTTGATTTTATTTTATTTTATTTTATTTTATTTTTTTACACCTGCGCATTCGGAATGATGGGCTCGCCCATGGGAGTGGACCATGCAAAGTTTTGGAGCCATTCCACCAATCGCATGGCCAGGTTTTGCTGACTGTACCAGGCTGGGAGGGCGCATCAATTTGCCATGCGGTGGGGGGGATCCAAAATGGCGACCGCAATATTTTTTTTGAAATTGTTGCCCAAAACCCCACCAAAGCACCACAGAAACATGCGGAAATTAGCTATATTAAATGCTTGAATTTTTACAGTAGCAGCAGTGGGTTTTTCTTGCAAAAAAAGTCTCCGTTGATTTTATTTTATTTTATTTTATTTTATTTTTTTTTACACCTGCGCATTCGCAATGATGGGCTCTCCCATGGGAGTAGACCATGCAAATTTTCCACCAATCGCATGGCCACTTGGCCAGGTTGACCACAGAGACTTCTGGGATGTGCCAATCGGGCATAAACAGCCCACTAATCGTAGCCCAAACCCGAACCCTAAGCCTAACCCATACGCCAGTACACTGTCCTTCTAAAGTGGGTCAGAGAGGCACCCAGATGCACCCCAATACTCACCGTAACCTCACCCGTAACTAGCCTAACCCTAGCCGTTGCGCTAAGCTGTCTTAACCCTAAGCCAGATCTACTTGCATTGCACTACATGCAAGTACGTGAGACACAGCGGGTGCAAAGAGTCTGCCAGTCTGTCACTTGTGGCTCTGGCTGACTCCTGCAGCTCCCTCCAGGAGCCCGCTACCCCCTCCCCAAACCAGTACTAACGACAATGAAAAAACGAAAAAACGAACCGACTAATTTTTGCAAATTTTCACGAAAAACGGAAACGAGCCGAAACGGAACCGGCCCGACTAACGACAACTCGAAAAAAAATTTTTTCAAGTCGTGCCCATCTCTAGTTTCAATAGCAACTTGCTAGCTTTATCAAAGCATTGTACCAAAAATGCAATCTTGATAGAGGATGTAGTCTATCAGGCACTGAGAATCTTTTTTGGTGAGATGGAATACACCAGATGATGGTATCAGGAGGCAGGCTGGTGTTAAGACTGCTTCAAAGACCCGGATACGGTTTAACAGTCAGCATATCAAACAAAGCAGCATAGTCTTTGTCCACCCCTCTTCCCACCCTCAATTTGGCTCTATCGAGACTACAAGTCCCTGCTGGCCTGAGGGAATGGGGGGGAGGTGATACAAAAAGCATGTGTTCCATTTGAAAGTTGGAAAAAAATTAGCAAAACTCACTAGGAATAATCAGGGCCAGATTAAAAAGAAGCAATTTTACCTAGTGGCTGCAGTCCAGGCCTCTGGCGTCAAGAATGTGCCTCTTCCTAGTGAGTTTTGCTAAATTGTAAATCTTAATTAGGTCATGGGCATTAAGCAGTAACTAGATGCATTAGTCCGGTTCAGTTGTAATTTCTAGATACTTTTCAAAAATAAAAATAAAAACTGCATAAAGAACATTCTATGTCATTATAAAATGTACATTCCTATCACAGCTAAATCAAAACTGGTTCAGAGAAGAGTTGTGATACATTAGTATCCACATCATAGTTTAGGTCAGTGGTGGCTAACCTTTGGTACTCCAGATGTTTTGGTCCACAACTCCCACAGTCCTTTATCATTGGTAATACAGGCTTGGAATTCTGGGAGTTGTGGTCCAAAACATATGGAATGCTGAAGAGTCATTAACACTGGTTTAGGTGGAATCTGCACTGTGGCTATGTCTTTTGTACACCTCTTCATATGCCTTTCTTGGAGTGCGTAATTACAGGCTGAAATCCTATAGCATACTTTAAATCTGATGGAACGTGATGACTTCCAGGGGAAATAGTTTTTCTTCTGTCCAGTGGCTGTTCCAATTCCTTTTTTATCTGAGTAATCCTTGGAAGATCTGGAAGCCAGAGGATAGGTTGAGGAAATCTTTAATTATCAACAACCATTGCCAGCAGATGACATTACTGGCAAGAAAGCCAGTGGCCTTTGCTGCCAGATGGATGCTATAAAAATCTAATAAATAAATAAATAAATAAATAAATAAATAAATAAATAAATAAATAAATAAATAGTAGGTAAGTAAATAATTAAAGACTTCCTCCTCCTGTCCCATGACTCCTATAACTGCAATGAAAGGAATTGCACAAGATATGGGAAAACCAGAAAATATAAAAAGGAAGTTTTTCATTGCTAAATATTGTCTTCTGCTGATGAAGTCATCAGCTTTCCGCAGATCCTTTCCAGCAGGATTTCAGCTGTAATCTCTCAAATAATTTTTTTGCTGGCACATCTTTGATATTCATCTGTCTCATGCTGTATTCTTTTGTTTTAACCAAAATACCAATACTCTTAATTTTTTGGCTTCCTCTTTGGTTTTTGATCCTATCCTACAATGGTTTGCAGCTCCTATTTAATTTTGTTTCATTTCATATATCTGATTCTACTTTCAATGTTGGATATACTTACGTATTTAATTTACATACGCTTCTGTATCTGATGTGAAAAAAATGTTTTACCTTCAGTTGCCTTTACTCTCTTGGCAATGAAAATGATAATCTTTATGATTTCTGCATTCCTCTGAAAATAAAGGTTAGGTTAAAATGTATCAAATATGAAGCAAATGGCAATTTCCCTGCTAGCCCAAATCCTTGTCAAATTACCTGAACTCTAACAAATCCACCAAAGCCGTGTAAATGATGTCAAGAAGCTAATTTATCTGCTTGTTTTAAGCATGTGGCTCCAACTCATGGCTTTTGTGTTTATTAGAGAGTAAAGCTGCCAATAGTGGCTTGCTCCAAAGAGCACTTATAAAACCACACCGATATATGTGTTTGCATTCCTCTTCAGCTCAAAATTTGTCAGAGAAGAAAGGCATTAAACCTGTCACCTCCGATAAAGATCAGATGTTTGATTTCAAACAGAAGAAAGCAAACACTCAACAGGGGACTCCATTAACTCCTTGAGTGCTTTATTTGGACTGCTGGACAAGACTGTGAAGAACACGTTGCTGTTTACAAGGATGCCAATGAATTCTCCACAACCACATTGCTGATCAATTGTCTTGAGAGATGATGGCAGACACAACATAACAAGAAGTGTGTGTGTGAGGGGAGAGAGAAATCCCACGTTTGTGTCAGTATGTTTTCTGTAATTGATGGCATTGCTTTCAAAGTTGGAAGCTAGGTTTGGTATTTGTTTATGACATGGGTGTCAACTCCTGGCTCTGCATTTTTGTAACAGATTGACTCAGTGGCACCAAAGGACTAGTCTGTTCTGTGATCTACTTTACAGCACTGAAAGAACAAGGAAATTTCAGCTGTGCCATGGTCATTTCTCAGACTACCTGAAGCATATATTTTGTACCTGTTCTCTGTATTATAATTCCCTTGTCAGGCACCCAAGGTACAGCTGCTGAAAATGCACATGCTGAAATCCATGGAGTGGAATTATAGTCAACATCTTGCCTACTGGCTCTGAAACTATTCCTTTAATCGTAGCTTGAGAAACCGAAGTCTAGTAGGTGAAGGTGTTCGTAGTACTTTTCTTCATGTCAGGAAAATACTCATCTACAGTAGCTCAGCAGGAGACTGTTTGATCAGTAAAATCCATTACGTCCTCCATGTGTATAAAACCTGTGGCCTCAATATTGTATTCCAGGTGTCTGAGGAAGTGTTGTAATCCACAAAAGCTCATACAGGAATAAGTCTATTAGACTTAAAAGTGCCACAATACTTCAGATTATGGTTTGGTATATTTTTGCTTTTGCTTTTTGTATTTCTGTTATATATGCTAAATAGAGATGGGCACAAAATGAAGTTTTACTCATTTTGTTGCAGAAAAAAATGAATAACAAACAGACCCATCAAAGAAAAATGAAACAAAACAAAATGGAAATTTCCATTTCGTTCGCTTTGTTTTTCATTTTCCCACAGGAATGCATTGCTTCTATGGGGAAAAGCCAGCAGTCCACCCCCCCCCCCAACGCGGGGAAAACCGCAGCCTTTTTCCCCATCGAAGCCACTGCCGATTAGCTGGAGTGCGGGGTTTCGGTAGGGAATTTTTTTTAAAGACCACCCTTTCCCCCACCCGATTGGGCGCAATCAGGTGGGGGATAAAAATAAAAAAATTAAAATTAAAAAACGCACTGACCCAGCCAGCTGGTCGGCACAATAATAATAATAATAATAATAATAATAATAATAATAATAATAATAATAATAATAATAATAATAATAATAATAATAATAATAAATAAATAATTTATTTTTTAAAAATGCTCCAACCCAGCCCACAGGCCAGCTGGTCGGTGCAAGAAGAAAATAATAATTTAAAAAAAAATAAACATGCCGACACGGGCCATGGGCCAGCTGGTTGGCATGAGAATAAAATGATTAAAAATTTAAAAAATGCGCCAACACGGCCCACAGGTCAGGCTGTCAGCATGAGATAAAAAAATGAAAAAATGAAAAAAATAGAAAACAACACAAATGAAAAACAAAATGATTTTTTTAAAAAAATCATAGTTTTAAATGAAATGAAACAATGAAAAAGAAAACAAAAAATGAAACAAAATGCCATTTTGGCATTTTGTGCCCATCTTTAATGCTCAAATCAGACTGTTTCTGACTGGGCTACTCCTGCTCAATGGTTGTGTTTAATGTGTTTTGCTGAATCAGGGAAAACAGAAGATGAGATGGTGGTGTTGGTGGTGATGGTGATGGTGGTGGTGGTAGAGGAGGGGAAGGAGGGGGAGGGGAAAGAGGAATCTAACCATGCTTTCAAACTGCCATTTTTTACTTTTTCTCAGTGTGAATTAAGGTGTAGATTTAGCAGCTTCCATCATCAACCAAACTGTGTACCACCTGAAATTCAATGCCCAGTGGCCACATGGGCAACCAAAACAGAGATAGAAGGACACTGTCAATAAGGACATGCAAATCATCAGCCTGCACCCTGAAAACCCAGTTGAGTGGGCAGGTTGGCATTTCAGGATCTGAAAAGACAATCCAGACCTCTTTGGGAAAACACTAGGAGGCTGGATCACTGAAAACTGTCGGCTACAAAGTTGGAAGCTCAGCAGTTTGAGCCACGCAGCGGAGTGAGGTCCTGCTTTTAACCCCAGCACCTGCCAATCTAGCAGTTCAAACACATGCAAATGAAAGTAGGTAAATAGGTACCACTGTAAAAAAAGCGGGAAGGTAAAACAGTGTTTCCTTGCAACCATGCCGGCCACATGACCATGGACTTGCACAACACTGGCTCTTCAGCTTCAATACAGAGATGAACATTGCCCCTAGAGTTGGACACGGCTAGCACGCATGTGCAGGGGGAACCTTACCTTTACCTTAAGAAGAAGAAGCACATCAATTGAGTAGGAGTAGCCCAGTCAGAAATAGTCTGATTTGAGCATTAGAGATGGGCACAAAGCTGTTGTTGTTGTTGTTGTTGTTGTTCTTCTTCTTCTTCTTCTTCTTCTTCTTCTTCTTCTTCTTCTTCTTGTACTACTACTACTACTACTACTACTACTACTACTACTACTACTACTACTACTACTACTACTACTTTGGTCTTTGGTGATGTGTGGAACCAATAGCCCTGGTGTTTCAATAAATTATTTTCTGGAGGAAAAGATACAACCAATTACATGGTCATAATGGGAAGGCATTCCATTCAAAGACATGACAGTAGCTCAAACTTCCTTCCAGTTTCTCCATTCTTCATCCCTTGATTCTACTGAATTTAGTATAAAACAAGGCAAAACTCTGTCATAGAGAACAGGATACAGCACAAATCCCTTCAGAATGTTTCCCAACATTCCCTCTTGATGAAAAATAGCCATAACAATTGCTTTTTTGAGGTTGGTGGTGGTAACTGATATAAATAGGAGTCAGCATCTGGGATTTTTTGCTTGCTTAGTGTCTCTTCATGAATGATAGTGATCCCAAGAAGGTATCCTGTAACCTGCAGACCACCGTCACTGTTACCATTGCTGTTGTTAACATGCAAGTTGCCCTTTGCTATATAAAACTTGGGACCATTTTTCTTGCTGGCAATGTGAGCACAGTATTTTTCAGCACAAATTCCACATTCATAAACTGAATATTTGTTTTATTTTATTTTAAGAATTGACTGTGTGCTTAGTACAATTTTAGCAAGTGGAGGTTTTTAGTGTTATGTTTATAAATGTGTTTGTTCATCATTTTGCATCATTTTTCAGTGAATTTATGAACTAAATACAGTGGTATCTTGTATAAATGAATTAATGCGTTCCAAATGTAATTATATTAAGCAAATTTTCCTTTATACAAATTTCCCATAGGAATGCATTGAAAACGGAGTAATCCCTAATCACAACCATTTTTATGTTGTACGGATTCGCCTCATAGATGATTATGTTAAGCAAATTTCCCCTATCTCCAGAATTTTTTATGTTGTACAGATTTTATGTTATACAAACTGTTTGTTATATGAAGGTCCACTGTAAAAGGTTGCATGTACTCCCTATTCACCTATTGTTTCAGAAATTGAAGTTTTTCTTTCTAAGAACAGCAAAGAAACAAATATTTCAGATGAAATCAAATCCAGCTCTTCTTAAATGGCACACAACGAATATCCTTTCCATCTGCTTATTGAAAGCAATCCAGAGTGAAGAGGGGATCAGATTTCAGTGACAAAATCCTACTGGGATCCAGCTGCATTTATGGCAATCTAGGTCAACCTCATATCACTGCTGTAACAAAGGCAAGCTGCAAGGCTTAATTACACTGGAATTGTTTAAGAGATCTCAGTACAGACTCCATAGCATGATGAATGCACAAACATGAATGATCCACTGTTAGCCCTCCCAGGTCACTCATTTCCCCCCACCCCATCCACCAGTATTCTGAAGAGATGAATGAGTAATTTGCATCATTCATTTATTCTCTCCCCCCCCATCCAATACTGAGCAAGTATGTGGGCTTGATCATTTGTTTTACTGGCAAGCAAATCTCTTCTTTCCTGGTAAACTATAGTCAGTGTTATGTAAATGGAAAGAATAAAAATTAAGCCTCTCTGCTCAAGCTTGGTTGTTTCTTGAGTCTTTCATTTATTAGCCTCCTAATCTATTTTTCTGTTTCCTGTCTCTGTTGTAGCAGATGGCATTATCTCCATAGTCTCTCTGTTGCCTTGTAAATACATTATTTCAGAGGAACATTAAAGGGCAGGAGATGACCATATGGTCTGCCAACACAGGCTGCCCTTCAAGGCCCAAATACCGAATTGTCATCTTAACACCCTGGATCTTGATAATAGATGCATATTGTAATTTCTGATATACATCGGGGTATATGCAGGAAGCTAAATGAACAGATTTCCAACTGGTATGTTGGTATCCTTCCAGCATCCACTGCACTTAGAGCAGTCACATTGATTTGAAGGGTCAAGTCTTGACACCATCTTACCAATGGCACATTGTGTTAAAATCCATCAGTCACTTGTGTACAGTTACTAATATGTATCTGCCAAAGATTGTTTTCCAGTGACACAATGGTAAAAAAAGACAAGGTTTTGCTGAGTGTTCTTTTATTCAGATTCAGATCCAAGGTCTTTTAGACTCCAGTGAGATATGTTTCCTGAGTCCTATATTGTTATGATGTTGCCATGGGGTTGCTTTATACAATTCAGCGAGCTAAATCTGATTTTAGCCCCACAGAATAGGCCCATTGAAAGGAATGGACCTTGTTAGTAACTCTGAAGTGAGCCAAATTACACTCGATCAACTGGTCTTCATCTATCTTTTTTTAAAAATTAAGATAAGGCATATAATGGGGCAAGTGAGTGCCACAACATCTGTCTGAACACTAAATCGTCAGTGGCTTTTCAGGTGACATGACAGTGTCATTGAATGGAAGCACTGTCTGTTGGGTACAACACTTCCTGGATATTCCAGATAGGTAATCCACAGGCAGTTGTGGGATGGTGCAAATGCTATGTGTTCTGATTAGGCACGGGCATGTCATTTTGGAACCAGTAGGTTACAAAATGACCCATGCAAGCCCAGGGGGTACTCGGAACCAGCTGATACACGCAGATCCAATTGCTTTACATTTCTCTGTCTCGCGCAGGGTTAAAATCCAATGAGGAAGCACACTGTAACATCATATTTCCTGCTTTGTGCTGCTGGAGAATCAGAGAGAGATGCAGGATGATGCCTGTCCCTGTACAGCTCCTGATTGGCCAGCATCACAGATCTAGCACAGATGACATCGCAGCATGCTTCCTCGTTGGATTTTAACCCTGTGCAAGACAGAGAAAGCAATTGGACCTGTGTGTATCAGCCAGTTCCAAGGACCACCTGGGCTCGCGTGGTTTGTTTCGTAACCTACTGGTTCCAAAACGAAATGCCCATCCTTAGTTCTGATTGGTTAGATCGATGGGAGTGAAACAAAGCAGGAGGAAGCAATGCTCTTTAAACAGGCAAACATTTTTATTTCTTTAAATGGGCACTTTTTGACGTTGGTTTCCATTACCGTGAAAAGCTTTTACTGCTAAAAATAAAAACAGGTCATGGCTCTGTTTTGATATAGAACAAGTGAACAATTATTCTGTAAAGACCCATTAATTAGAGAAGAAGAAGCAGTAAACAAAAATGTCCACACATTTAGTTACCACTCGAATACCAAAAATACACAATATTGTTATAAAATTATCTCTGTGACAAGCATCCTATTGAGCTTCTTAGAGAAAAATCCTGCTGGTGTAATAGCACAAATTGTGCCACATGCACCAGTGTGGTCGTTGAGCAGGAGATAACAATTCCACAGTTTCTATGCTTGGCACGCCTTTGCCCTTCCTCCTGGCAATAAAGAAGGAAGTCACATGTGAGAAAAAAAGAGCCACAGCATTATTAATTATATAAATTATCTTAATCTGCAATGAGGTGTACCAGTAGTGCTACACTAAGTTCAAGGATCAAGAGGGGTCCTTCCAGAGTTCTACTGCCAAGCAATCAGGGCAAACTACAGCCCTGGTGCCCAGCTGTTGTTTAGAGCCCTGCTCATGCCAGCCTGAACTTAGGGAGATCTTTCCAGACCCATTCCCCCCACCCACCCACCCACATCCTAAGATTGGAAGTCTCCACACTCAAGTCAGCTTCAAAGGATGCCCCATACATGAGGTCCTGTATCCCAGGATTTCAGGTGGCTACATAGCTGCCCCCAGTCACATAATATAGTCCCCCCCCACCTCCATCGCTCAACACTGCCATCCAGAACTTCTGCTCAGCCTGCCTGCAAGGGTCACAAGCCACCTCTTTAAACCAATTACCAAGTCCCTTGACTGGGATAGGCAAAAAAATTAATAATGTTTTAAAAAGATAAAAATAAAAATAAATAAATACTGAAAATTCCCAATCAGGAATCCCAAGCCAAAAATTGTCATCTGGCTTTGTATAAATAAATAAATAAATAAATAAATAAATAAATAAATAAATAAATAAATAAATAGTGACTATTAAATCTCTATCGGGCCCAAAGGTAGGCAGTCAGCTGAGCACTACTGAAAGAGGCCTGTGTTGTAGTAGGGTCTCTAATCCCATACCCAGTACATGTAGGCACAGCAACGTCAGTGCATCATGACACAGGTCTTCCACCCTTCCTGAGGGAAAGCAAAGCACCCCTTCACTCCAGCTTCCAGGCAGCAGTGATGCTGCAGAGGCAATATTCCAGTTAATAGGATATAGAACTATTTATTTGTGCTTGATCCTTCAGTTTTGATGTACATACTGCATGCATGTTGGTTTCCATTTCTTGCCCAACTCCACTCATTCCGTTTATACCTCTAATGTTCACACTTACCATCATCCTGCCTTCTTGGGCCATATCCTTGTACTTTCTCTTAATCTTTCTGAGACAGATAAAATGACAAGTTTATATTATCTTCTCATTTGTGATGGCTGGTGTTCACTACAAAACTCTGATCTTCAGATCGATTCATTTAAGATCATGCTTGATCTTTTTATCAGGGCATCTTTTGTTGGTTTTAATTCTATACTTTCACCTGCATTTCTTTACACTGTAGATTGCATTCTTTGAATGTCCGTATAAATGTAGACATGAAACTTTTTTGTTTTGCCACACATGACCTCATGGACCTTTATATTATAACCATATCTATATTCAATTTTGCTTCCTTCTGTAATTCAGCAGGAATTGCTTTCTGTCCAGTATTTATATTATCGCGTTCTATTTGTTCCCTCCCTCTCCCCCTCCCTCTCCCTTCCCCCCTCTCTTTGTGTGTGTATGTGTGTGTTCTTCATCCCTAACAATTCCTACACACTATAATCTTGGCAGAAAAAAACTGTATTTTGCTTCATACTCCAAATTATTATTTTTCAGAATTTGAGGCTTCACCACAGTACACCTGTAGCTCATTGTAAATACACTATTCTGAGGGTGATTTTTACACACCAGACACCTCAGCTAAGTTTCTCATATGCTTCAGTTTCCAGATATGAAAATTGGGCTTGGGTTACAGGGCAGGATAAAACATATTTTGCCTCTACTGAAAAATTACATCCTGTAAGTTATAGTCAGGTTTGTTCAAATGTGTCACAATAATTTTGGTTTTTGTGTGATGCTTTGTTTTTGTTACACATGTTGTATCCAGATGCAGACAGCTTCCCCACAGGAATGGGTTCATGGCAGACCAGGCCCTAACGTATTCCCTTCTCCTCTTCAGTGTCACCTCCGATTTGAGCAGGCTAGCTAATTCATCCTGAGCATCCATTATTTACACTGATGAGGTCTGACTGGCTGCCCTTTTTGATTGACAAGCCAAAATGAGCTTTATGAATACAGTTCTAATCTGTATTCCAGGAAAGATGGGTGAGAGGATTAAAGAATAGAGACTCTGCTCTTGTCTCTTTAAAAGGCAGCAATCACAACAATTAGACATTCAGGCTCTTTAATTTTCCATTTACAGATGCTCTCATTTAAGCTAAACCACCTGAGACAGCCACCTGAATGCCACCTCAAACTGGCAATGAAATTGTAATGGAAAACCTGAAGTATGACTGACTGCTGTCGTGGTCTTATGCACACCCAAACCCCTTAATTCCAGAAAAGTACAAAAGAGACAACCTAAGGTGAGACATGAGCTTCCATGATTACATGTTTTGATCACTTTTTGTTAGGCCTTCTTTCACTAAAAATACATATTTCTTTTACCTGTACTCATTTCAATAATTCTGCTTGGAGATATTGATCAGTAACCAACTGTTCATCAGAGTTTGGATAAATTACTGTTCTTGGATTATAACTCCCCACTTATTTCTAGTCAGTGTGGCACCTGGAGTGTAGATAATTTCATGTGCTGTAGCTTTTCTTGTGATTTTGCATCATCCTGGATGGAAAATGAAAGACACTGTAGGTAGCCTACACTGTGAAAGGTAGTTCTTGGCAACTTTCATGGTGGAAACAAGTTATGAAACTCCTTGTAATTTATAAAAAGTTTTGTCAACACAGACAAGAGTGACATTTGTCACAATGAAGCAAGAGGGCAGTTTGGGCATTACACCATACAAATGCACTACAAAGCACTAAATCGCCTGGGTCCAAGCTACCTCAAAGATCAAATTTCACAGTATGAACCAGCTCAAGTGCTAGGATCATCAGGAGAGGCCTTTCTCTCCATCCCATCACCTTAACTGGTGTGTCTCATAAAAACACGTAAAAGGGTCTTCTTGGCTGCTGCTCGCAGACTCTGGAACTCCCTCCCACTAGAGGCCAGGAGTGCCCCATCTCTGATGTTTTTCCAGAAGCAGGCAAAGACTTTCCTTTTTAAGCAAGCTTTCGCTGAATGAGGGACTACCTATGTGACTTTTAGATGGATTACCATGCATGAACAACATGCATTCAGCCTTCATAATGGATTTTCTTTTCTTTTCATGTGCTCTTTGCAGCTTTAATGTTACCTTTGAATGTAGTAAGATACCTCTTCTGATTCCCAGTTCCTAACTTGAGTATGTCTTAAATGTTCTGCTTTGTATATTGTCCCTCATTATTGTAAGCTGCCTTGGGTCCTTTTCCAAGAAGAAAGGTGGGGTAAAAATAAACAAACAAACAAAAACAAATAAATAAATAAATAAAAATAAATAAATAAATAAATGCACACTCTCAGATTAACATTTGAGATAAATGCCTGGCAAAATCCAACTGCCAAGAATATTTAGACACTAAGACATTGGTGTGTGTTTAAGGAAGCTTTTGATCCGAAAGCATGCAGATTGCAATATTTCTTTAGTGGTCTATAAACATGTCACCTACTCCTGAATTTATCACAATGGTGGTATAGATACACGATATACAGACTGGGGTCATTCCTGATAGTTATGTCCCACTTTTACTGAATGTGGAGTTTTGACACACAGTGTTAAAGCAGAAGATG
Organism: Phrynocephalus guinanensis; assembly: GCA_037367245.1. Lineage (NCBI taxonomy): Eukaryota > Metazoa > Chordata > Lepidosauria > Squamata > Agamidae > Phrynocephalus > Phrynocephalus guinanensis. Next base: position 75,132,102 of record CM074739.1, read on the forward strand.
CCCTGGATTGGTAACTAGTGAAAATGAGGAGAAATCAAGAAATCTACATTTCTGACTGATATAGATAAAATTCCTTTCACTGAACCAAGCACACTATTTAATAGAGATGGGCACTAATAAAAATGGCATTTCATTTGTCATTTGTGGTTTAGGGGGTCCGTTTCGGTTCGTTTCTTTTTTTTGTGAATTTTTGCAAAAAAATCATTTTTGTTTTCATTTGTTTCGTTACCGTTTCATTACCATTTTTTCAATTTTTTGTGATTTTTTTTTAGCATTTAAAGCAGTTCAATGTATTGCCGTAATGAAAACGAAACGGACAACAAAATTTCTGGTGTTTCTGTTCGTTTTGTTTCATTTTACAGACAAAATTTGTTTGTCGTTTTGTTGCGTAACGAAACAAAAAAATGAAAAAGGAAATGAAAAATTGTTCATTTCGTGCCCATCTCTACTATTTAATAAACAGAGGGACACTTTTTTCTTTTTGCCAAATACAATTTTAACAGTATGGTAAACCAGAATACATAGAAAACTAATAAATGCATATAATTTATTAGCAAGGTAAGGGGTTTCTACTCTTTGCAAGGAAAATATCCTACTTAGCTCTCAAGGGAGCACAGGTCTCTTTTAGCAGAAGTGCTGATACTAGGACAATACATCAGCAGATAAAGTCTCTAATAAGTAGTGCAGCCAGAATCTGCCTATGTTGAGCTATTTAGGGTCAAACAGTAGACTCCACTTGGGCAAGGATTTGCTACTGATTTCGGTGGGATTCCTTCAATGAAGTGTCTTGTTTCTTTTATAGAGGCCATTCTTTTATCATCCAAAAATATTGTATAAGACAAAACAGAGTGTACAATGTATCCTGTTTCTGGAGGATAGTTGTGAATTGATCAACTTGTCTGAGGCGCAAAGTCCAAGGACATGTGTCAGCGAGAACATGGTTTGAGCTTTACTATTTCCGATATTTCAATATTTTAGTGTCATCTGAACTCCAGGTTCAGTGGTATGATTTCAGTCAGAATTTAAGGGCAGCTCTGAGCCCGATGGAGTTTGGGGGTGGGGCGTGTTTGCCCACTAACTGCCCGGGGATGGGAGCCAATATAATGTGGCTGCCTCCCTGCCCCAGCCTCTTCATGATTATTGAGGCAGCCCCACCCTGCCACCCTAGCAAATGGAGAATGAGATTAGGTGGTTGCTAAAGCAAAAAAGTGTTCTTTTTGCTTTAGCGAAAGTGTTCTGGCTACAGGGCCAGATGGGAATTTTTGGTGGCTACTCTGATTGGCCATTATTAGCCACACATTTTTGCCCATCCCATTCTCTTTTGCATGTGGGATGGATATTGTTTGTCCTTTCTAATGGTCACAATCTTGATAGGCGGGTAGTGCAAGAGGTAACGGTATTCAGGTATGCCCAAGTAAGTCGCTCTTAAGGTGCTAGAAAGCCCTCGAATAAAGTTAAACGTCATTGGTAATTTTAGGAGTTAAATAAAGTCAGTAAGTTAATATTACGCCGAACTGAGCACTGTGGTGGGCTAGCAGATTCACCCAAGTTGCCACAATGCTGAACAGGTGGGCAGCATCTTTCCCGGGGTGAATCTCCCTGGATACATATTGGGCTGGTACGGAATTATTTCTGGCCATTACCTGCTTGCACTACGTTTCAGGTCCACTTAACAGGTTACAGGCATGTTAACTGATATAAGTTAAATATGTTATGAATAAAATTGTGGCCCAATTTATCCCAAAAGTGAAGTTGTCTCGCCTCTTTATTTCCGGGGGTTGGGGGTCAAAGTACTATCTCCCAACCCAAATGTTCTTGGACTACAGGAACCCTGGCCAGTATAACTAGTGGTGAAGGCTTCTAGTAGTCCAAGAACATCTGGGGACTCAATGCAGAGAATCACTGATCTAAAGTGTGCCATGCTTCAACTGAAATAATCATAAATGTTGGGATCATTAAGATGAGTAAACAGCAATCAGCTTTGTCCATAAATCAGATAACAATCATAACAATGATCTACCTACTAAACCTTCCTCAATCGGGAATAGTATTAAAATAACACACCAGGTGTGAATAAGCAAGCTCTCAACATTCACAAGAGTTTTTCGGCTGATATTTGAGTTTCACAACACATTTCAAAATATATTTGTGTATCTATCCAGCAATCTACCCACCTATCTGTTCACTAACTCTTGCATACAGTATTTGTGTGACTGCATACACAGACTTACATGTACATTCTTTCACAGATCCTAATATAAAATTCTTATTTTGAGTGGTAAGAACTCAGTCTTTGATAGATTAACTTAGGGACAAGGGAGAATTACTGACAAGGGAAAGCAAAGTAAACATCTGTAGGTGCTTTCCAGCAATGGCTGGGAAAGTTATCTGATCCAGATTCTTTCTTTGTAGGATGAGTGATAGCATTGTATTCACAATAGGTACTTCATATAAATAATGTGCTACTTAAGCAAAATATGCATAGCAGGGAAGCCACATATAGACCAGCAAAAATGCTGCTTTAAAACTCAAAGTATTAATGTCACAGTTGTTGCTTTTTTTTTTTTTGCTTTTTACAATTACAGTGGTACCTTGTATAAAGGAATTAATTCGTTCCAAATGAAATTATGTTAAGCAAATTTTCCTTTATACAAATTCCCATAGGAATGCATTGAAAATGGAGTAATCCCATTTTTATGTTGTATGGATTCTCCCCATAGGTGATTATGTTAAGCAATTTCCCCCTATCTCCAGAATTTTTTATGTTGTCCAGATTTTATGTTATACAAGCTGTTTGTTATACCAGGGTTCACTGTACTGTGACTTTCCCTGTGGTCTGTTGCTACAATATATTTCTGACAAGTATAGGCTAAGTGCCATATAATATAGGTCCAGAGAATCTGTCCCTTCAGCCACAATTCAATGAAGTGAATATATATAGAGAGAGAAATGGATAGTGGAATGTTAGATTAATAGGATGGCACTCATTTTATTGGGAAAATGTGTATCTTAAAAATGTAACTTCCAATTCTTACCATACTTTTTCACGTTACCAATTCATACTTAGCTTATCTCCAATGGTGTAAAAAGTGTTAAAGCAAAGTGTTCTGCTTCTTTACCACCCCATAGCACTTCAAGTACTCTCTGGGCAGTTTACAGTTTAATTATGCAGGCTACACATTGTCCGTCCCCCCCCCCCCCCCCCCCCGCAAGCTGAACACTCATTTTACTGACCTTGGAAGGATGGAAGGCTGAGTCAACCATTAGCCTGCTACCTGTGATTGAACCCCAGGTCGTGAGCACAGTTTTAGCTGCAGTACAGGCATTTAACCACTGCGCCACGAGAAAGTAAGTTGTTGGACAAATGTTTTATGCAGCCTGATGCAGACCTGCTCTTCTTGAAACCAATGCATTTCCAGATTCACATTTGTCTGGATTTGAATTTTATCAACTTCCAGGAAAAGGATCTTGCCAGTTTTGCTAATTTCCCACTGAAACCAAACATAATCAAACATTTTCTAGGCATTTGGCACGATCCACATTCAAAAAGCGCAGAACATATTTGGCAAAGATGAAAATTTTGCTGAAAAGAAAGAGAGAGTACAGTATATGCAGTATATAATCTCTCTCTCACTGTGTTAATTTTGCTGGGTTTATATCAAAATGAAATGATATTCTGCCCAATTCCTCTCTGTGCTTTCATTGTCTCTTATCTGCTCCATCTCCTAAGTGGACTTACTTCTTCTGGAGAGGATATATCATGTACCAGTCATGTAAATCCTTGCTTGTCTCCTCCTTGGGTATAGGAAAAAGAAAGCACAGTATTATTCTCTCCACAGCTTGAAAGGGCTTGTTATTGCATGGTGGTCTCAACAAGGACATGATAATGAGTATGAGAATGTGTTCTACAAATTGAGGTAGACTTCAGGATAACTTCAATACAATATAAAACTTCAATACAAGAAACCAAGGAAAAAACACTTCAAAACACTTCAGCAGAATGTGCATTATTTGTTTTGAAGTGTTCTCCATTTGATGCAAAAAAAAATGGAGAATGGTCCTTCAGAACAAATAATATGAATTGTGCAAAGTCATCATGGCCATGGCTTTCTTGCAGAAGCTTTCGTAACACGAAAGGGGTTGTTTGTATCTTTTAAAACAATCAGCCTGTCATTGTTTGGAAGTGCTTTCATTCTCAAAGGCAAAAAAATTGGTGTGCATGTTGTTTTTTTAAAGCACTCTTTCTTTGATCGAGCTGCATACCTTTTAATCTTGATGCAGCCCAAAGTTCTGGAATGAATATTCCTAATAGCAAAACTCCCTTGGGCTGAGGACTCTCAGATATCCATTGGCATAATATTTGGCTAGAAGTGGAGAAAACGAACTAGCTGAAATGAAGAACAACCCAGGGAAAGAGCCACTGTGTCAGCACAATGTTGTCAGGGTGAGGGGAGTCCTAACACCTACCTCCAAATTCTTTGGTGAGAGGGCTTTGGGCTGACACAGCTTCAGTTGCCCAGTGTCAGTTTAGCTGATCCTTAACCATCTTCCTTGGTGTGTCTTTTGTCTTGAAGACTACCAGCAGTCAGCAAAGCATTCAAGAACGAATCACCATGTATTATCTGAGCAGACACACCCCACCAAAGCATTAATGGTGTGTGTGTGTGTGTGTGTGTGTGTGTGTGTGTGTGTGTGTGTGTGTGTGTGTGTGTGTGTGTAATTGAAGTCTGCAACTGCTGAAGGCAAAGGCGAGTTTCATTCAACCCACTCTTTGATAAGAGCTTTCCATGTCTTACTTACAGAATCAATATGCACATTCAAATGCAGTTATCTTTCAACATTCAAGCTACGCAGAAATTTTGCAGGACAACAATGAATAAAGCAGCAGTTCTCAACCTGGGAGTCGCGACCACTTTGGGGGGTCGAACAACTCTTTCACAGGCGTTGGCACGAGCTGCAGGGCTTCAGAGGTGGCCAACCCTGGCATCAACGACAGGGCCGACAAGCCAAGCCACACACATGGGTTGACGCATGTGTGCTGGGTTCCACCTCCAGCCCAGGCTGAGTGTGCGGCTGTGCCGGGAGGGGGAAGGAAGGGAAAGTGCACATGCAGATGGCTGTTCTTCACCGGACGAGTGAGTGGAAGAGTGGGAGAGCTGCCACCACTGCTACCCGATAAAGGAGGGAAGAAAGGAAGGGGACAAAGCATCTCTCTCTCTCTCTCTCTCTCTCTCTCTCTCTCTCTCTCTCTCTCTCTCTCTCTCTCTCTCTCTCTCTCTCTCTCTCTCTCTCTCTCTCTCTCTGTGGGGTGGTGGTGGTGCTGCCTTCAGGAATCCTGAAGCTCCCTGGTGAATTGCTTGGCTTGTTCCTCAAGAGCGCTGCCACTTCTCCAGCTGCCGGGGCTGCTAGGGCTGCCGGGTGTGCTTGGAGGTGTGGAAGAAGCATGCAGTGCCGGGTGCTTCCAGTGAACCACCGGGTGACCTGGGACATGGCACAGGTGTTCAACCTGGCCCAGACCCTCCGCGATGGTGTCCTGCTTTATAAGCTGCTCAACAACCTGCGCCCTCATGCACTCAACCTCAAGGAGAGTGACCAGCTTTCAGTGTAGGTGCCTTCTGGCACTTTGTGCCGCACTCGCCACATTAAGGAAGCACCTCGTTAATGCTTTGTTCTGATGCAGGGATCCTCCTGGAGGTCACAGCTGCTGGCACTTCCCTTTCAGTGGAGGGTCTTTGGAAGTGGGTAAGAGTTGCTCGATGTTCTCTCTGGGCGTGTCAGAGATGTGCAGGAAAAGGGGGGATTTTTGTGCATATGAATAAAGAAACAAAAGGTAGATGCCCTTCCAGGGACCTGGAAACAGGCGCGTTGGACTTGGACCCAAGATTGGGTGGGTGGGAACGAGGCTCCTTTTTAATGTGAAGAACAAAACACGAGTTCGGTACCTCTCCTTTGCATGATAGAATCTTTTATGCTGGCCAATGTATTGATTTTTGAATTTTCATCCTGGCCAAGATGTTATTTCTCAGTGTCAGTCCTTTTAAATGAGTGGCTGTGGAGGGATCACAATACAGGGATGCTTTAAAAATACTATTAAATCTGCTCCAAGACTTAATTTGTTGTTGTTGTTGTTGTGACATTACAGTCATGACTGACTCTTTGTGACCCCATGTCCATACGCTTGTTAAAAATATGGCATTATAAACAAAAGTGTGCATCCCCCCTCAACGTTGTTTTCCTCTTTGTGCTTGTATTGTATTGGTTCAGGGGGTCCCCACAACATTAGGAACTGCATTAAAGGGTCACGGCATTAGGAAGGTTGAGAACCACTGGAATAAAATATGCTTCTATTAAGGGAATGTGGATGAAAAAATGTGTATATTGGTGACCAAAATATATATACATGTGTGTGTGTGTGTGTGTGTGTGTGTGTGTGTGTGTGTGTGTGTGTGTGTGTGTGTGTGTGTGTGTGTGTGTGTGTTGTGCATTCTGTTCACTAATATGTATGTTGGCAGCCACTGCAATTTTTTTCATAACCGGTATAGTTCTGATAAGAATTGCAGTTCTGAAAGGCGTTCCTGCAAGTAGCTTAGCTGTCATGTGCTACACTTGCTGCAGTATATATGTTGTTTGCTAGGGCAGTAATGTAAGCTGCCTAGATTCCCTAAGCACATCCGATCTCGCCAGATCTCGGAAGCTAAGCAGGGTCGGCCCTGGTTAGTACTTGGATGGGAGACCACCAGGGAATACCAGGTGCTGTAGGCGCCTGGAGTAGGAACTGGCAAACCACTCCAGTATTCCTGCCAAGAACATGGGGTCATGAAGAGTCAGTCACGACTGTAACAACACAACACACACACACACAGACACACAGACACACAGGGCAGTAATATATAAAGTCCATTATGTAGACTGTCGGGTTAGCGTGTATGAACAGCTATAGCCAGAATCTCCCTGCCCAGGAATGGTCCCAGTTAGGAGGACTATTGAATATGACCCCAAGTAATCCTGAAGTTATAAAGATGGATCTAGGAGTATGCCTAAAATACATATCTGCTTTTTCAGAGGGATTGTAACCTTGCCCATAAAAGGTCTGTCAAACTTTGGGACATGGGATCCATTGAGCCACAGAGCCTCTGTCTTTTCATGATTCAGCTTCATACTGTGGTCTGGAAAATGATATTTATTTTGTGCCAGATATCCCCCCCCCCCTCAGCATCTTTGTTACTTTCTCTCGGAACAAAGTTGCAGAACAGGGCTGTGGTATCATGACTCTTTTGTCTCTGGGGTGAAGGAGGGGCAACATCATGAAATCTTCGAATTGCCTGTTAAAATATCTTTATACTCCTGCTCTGTCAGAAGACAGCAGTTGCCCGTATCAGTAACTAATGTCAAAATATTGGGTGCTTTCATTGAAAATCATCAAAAAATTGAACAGCCAGAAATGGTACAATTAATTGATAAAATATACAGCTGGTCACATCTCCGATGGAAGGAAGAAAAAAGAAACCCAATAGACAAAAAATAATATTCTTTTTTTCTTTCTTTCTTTCTTGTAAGAACACATTTTAGTCAGACAGTCAGTAATCACTGTCTCTAAACCTAAATGGCTCTTTGGCTGCACAGTCACTCTTAATTTTCAGAACAGTCCTTCTGTTATGGGCGGTTGAGCCACTGAGGTGGATTTTCTCCTGCAACACATGGTCTGGTTTCTTTCCCAAGGCTTTCTTCTGATATCCTCGGTGACCTTGAACAAATGATTTATTCTCTTTGCATGAAAAAAAGGATTTTGACATCAGAACCAGCCATGGAAGACCAAATCTATAGAGGACAGGACCACCAATGATCAGATGGTGCCATTTTGTGGTCCTGCCATGGATCAATTGCTGAGAGTTTGAAATGATGCTGTGACACTAACGCCCTCCAACAATCTGACATAATTTCTCCAAATGATCCCAAATTGGAACAGGGCTATATATGCCCCCCCCCCAATCTGTACAAAGGCCATTTTGGAGTGCTGAAATATACTGTGGTTCTTATAGAGCAATTTCTGCCCCATATGACTTAAATTGTGTGCCTGATCAGAATTAATTTTCCTAGTGTGTTCCATGCAAAAACTGACATCAGTACACCCTGTTTTCCCCCTGGAACCAAATATGGCAATTCCCTTTCAATCCAGACTGCACATAAATCAATCTGAATCAGTATGATTCAGTTTAGAACTTGTGATTTGTCAGAATTTGTTTCACAACTCTTTCTATTTCTGTGAATGCCATGATAAATAAAACAACAAAAATTGCAGTCCTAGCATGATTTACATGGGAATTCGTCCCTTTACATTTATTGGAAGTATCATCTTAGGGTGCTTTTACATGACCCCTAAAATCTGAGGCAAAGGGCTCCCAGATTCGGAGCTTAAAAATGTTTTCCCAGCAGCTCTGGACTTTAAAAAAAAATTAAGTACGACCATGCCCACCTAAGCATGTCCCAGCGCACTTTTCAAGTACCTGGCCTCCAGGAGGTAAAAAAATCTTCCGATGTGCATTGTAAAGCTGTGAATCCCAGGCTCCCTTGCCTTCTGTTTGTTTTTTTGTCCCCGCCGCCCCTTTAAGAGACAGGAATCACTACAAGGTGGCTGGGGCAGCTTCGACCAGCAGACGGAGGTGAGCCTGCATTTTTTCTCCCTTTTTTTCACCCTCCCCTCATGCAGACAGGAACAATGGAGTGCGGAAGGGTGGGAACATAGGAAGAGCGACAAACCCCCATGATCTCTGGTCCGAATTTAAGTTGCAGGTGGATTTTAGAGGTCATGTAAAAGCGCCCTTAGTGGGCATGTTAGGCAGTACAGTTTTATATTTCTGTTTTGTTTGCTTTATATGTATTTAGGAAGCTTCCCCAAAACACACACAAAATGGTAGAAATAGTTTATGCCCTTCACAGCTGTTTGACAGAACTACATGATGGAAGTGAAAAATTTCCGTCTGTCAAGAAAAATCTAAGAGACTGGAAAGAAAGAGAAATGTTATCAAACTCAAGAATGGCAAATGCATTTTTAATTTTTATTTATTTATTTATTTATTTATTTATTTATTTATTTATTTATTTATTTATAGTCAAGAGAGGTGGAACATTCTATACAGCAGTTGCTGTGGAATAAGAACTGAAGAAAGAAATGTTCTTATGATGTGCCCATGGACTTCTCATTGTGAGAAATGAGATTTTGAACTCAACAGGCTTTGTGTCTAATTCACAAAACCTTTTATAGGTTAGCATTTTATCATATGACCAACCAATCTTTTAATGGTCCTGCAGCCACAGGAGAAGATAACCCAAAGAATATCTTAACAATTTATGGGTTAGAATAATCCTTCCTTTTTACAGTGGGGAGATATTGAAAAGAAATTCATGATATTTTGGATGTCTGAAATGATTAAAACTAAGGGATGCAAACATAACGTTTTAGAAGGAGTGCTCTTTCAAATGTGTGGGTGTATGTTTCTCATTGCACAAGACTTCCCTTTACTACATATATTACATTTAGCTTGTTTTGTTCTAGGATTGGAAATTGGAGTATAAAACTGGCTTTAAATTGCAAATCTGTAATGATCAATGTGAGGGAAAGCAAATTAATGGAAGAAAATGCACATTCCCCTTAACATCTAATCTAGCCTAACATAAATAAAGCAGTCTTAAGGTTTAAAAAGAGTTTCAGCTGCAGTGGCCCCTCTAGGAACCCAGAGACAGAATAACCACACAAAGCAAAAGTTATTTCTCAAGCTCTATGTTCAAAAGTCAGGAACTAGGACAAAACTACACATGCATTAATAATTCAAAATATAATTTTGAATATATAACATTGTTTTCTTCTTTGATTTTATAATTTCGTATGCTTCGCCCCCCCCCAAGTTAATTATGGAACCAAGATCTAAATATATGTGTGCTTACATGTCTTCTTTGAATTTCCCCCTCAATATATCAACTCTAGCTGTTAAATGTGAAGGATTAAATAAGACATTTGCTGTTCTTTTGGGAGCACCAAGGAATTACTGGGTTGTGGGTTACAGAGAAATGTTTCAAAACTGCTTACAGACAAGTAACTGTGGTTGTTCCACTGATTAACATTCTGTTCCTAGGTACAGTTCCAAGTGCTGGTTATGACTTAATAACGTGGACCCAAGTGATCTTAGAGAGAAGTCATCTTTCTGTTCACACTATCCTAAAAAGTACATTTGATGAGAATGTGAGAAAGGGCCTTCTCAGGGGGTGCTCCTAGGGTATGGAACTCCCTTCCACACAAAAAAAAGCTAGTCTGGAGTCACCCTGTTTTCCTTCCACCAGTAATCAGACTTTCCCCCCCAGAAAAAAGTGGGGACCAAACAGTCTCCTTATATAGGTTTTCAAAAGAAAAAAATAACTTAGATTTGGGGAAATCTGAACTTTTTAACTCCTCCCCAACCAAGCAGGCTTTTACCTGCCTGTTTTCAAAGCTATAGGGGTAGATATTTTTAAAAAGAATACAGAACAAATTTTCAGAAGCTCACTCGTTTTAAATAGTGAAAATACTTCTAAATTTATTTTTGTTTTTGTGCTTTGTGACTTGAGATTGTCTTCCTCAATATTAGAAGTGTTTTTGTGCTTATATCCTGGCATTGTGTTCAGTTAGTAGTTGGGTACCTCAGTATTCCATCTCTATTGTCACTGCACAATTGTCTGATGATTTAAAACATAAAACTCTAATGATTGCTTTGTCAAGTCACTTCTGTTTTATTTTTTATTTTTTAAATAAAATAATGACTTATCATTAAAAGTTCTGCTGAGATCTTGCAAACCAATACCAGTGGCTCCCTTTAGTGTCCCACGTTTGGTGATTCTCTCTTCCTACTGTCTCCTTCTTCCTAACTGTACTGTATTGTCTGTGGCTTTCCACGTTGAGTCAACCAGCCTCATGTTGCATCTTCTTTTTCTCCTATACCCCACCACTTTCCCCAGCGTGTGCAAAATAAATTGCTGAGGCTGCCATGCATGGGGTGGGGGCACCAAAATGGCAAAATTGTATTTGTAATTTGCACTATTCCATGCCCTTCCTGCTGGAGTGGGCAGGTGGGTGCAGAATCCATGCCCCCCCCGCCAAGTCACACAGACCCTAGTTTTGGGCCTGCCTCCAATGCCACATTTTAAATAACTAATCTCTCCCCCCCCCAATCTTTCTTCATTGTCTATCCTTTGCATAGCATGGATGATTTTGATCTTTACTAAGTCACAGTCTTTTATATATATATATATATTTCAAAAGGAGTGGGGACATATCTTTGGACACCAACAGGCAACGTGCTCATGGAATTTGGGCACTATGGGAAAACATTGCCTCTGTGTTTGGGTAAGAAGTACGTTAATTGGGATTTTTCCATGCTTGGTGTCTCTTTGTGTATAGTAGTGAGCGGAAGAGGGCATCCCATAGACCATCATTCACAACTGCTTCCATCAGTGTTGTCAACATTCAGGCTGCCCTTTGCCATGTAAATTGTGGCATCCTTTTTTCCTGCTGGCAGTGTGGCATTTCCTGGCACTTTGATTTATGGTTAGAGAAACACAATATCCAACAGTCATAAACTTGAGATATTTTAAAAGAATCAAAATAATATATTAACACCTTCCCTTGTCACAAATTATCGGTGAACAGTATTACATATTACATGCATGGTCACAAACTATATTCTGAATGAATGTTTCTTTCTATTGTTTAAATACAACCTTCAGTACATCAGTAGTTTCATATGCATATTGTATTTCTTTTGCCCTCTGATACCATTTGACTTCTTGTGCAATACATCCATCAGTGAGCAATAATATTATGTATACTTTTGCCATTACCATGAATCAAAAAGATTTATGGGACTAAGAATTATTTATAGCAAAAATTTAAGCTTCTGACTTACATTTTTTTAGATCCAACTAAGACTTCAGTGTGGATCAAGAAATGGTTAGGCTAAGGACATTGGAATAGACCACTTTTTCTCGTCTGTCATTCAGTACTTATGTCAATATCTTGATAGTGGTTGCTTTCAACTGAGATTCTTTTTTTTTTTAAAACTGTGTCCTTGTCATCTGCTGCAAGAATCATAAGGATTAAAACCTCTATCAAAGTTATGATTATCACAAGAGTGGTGAATGATTAATTAAGACAGGAAGAGAGAACAAACAGTTCATGATCCTATAAGGAAATGGAGCTAGTTTGACTGCATACCTTCAGCTGGAACCTAGAAGAAATCAGCCCCAGAATACTATATGTGGAAATACTACCTTTTCATATTATGACTCCCAGAATCCTATAGCCAGTGCAGGCATTGTAGTGAGTAATGCTTCCAAGTGTTGGTCCTGGAACATGACATGAGGGATTAAGGATATCCATTTAACATTGATTTACCATGGGGCATGCTCATGATTAGAGATGGGCACGAAACGAACAATTTTTCATTTCCGTTTCCGTTTTTTTGTTTCGTTATGCAACGAAACGACAAATGAATTTTGTCTCCAAAATGAAACGAAACAAACAGAAACACTGGGAATTTTGTCATGTGTTTCGTTTTTGTTACTGCAATACAGTGAACTGCTTTAAATGCTAAAAAAATCACAACAATTGAAAGAAATGGTAATGAAACAGTAACAAAATGAATGAAAACGAAAATGATTTTTTTGCAAAAATTCGCAAAAAATGGAAATGAACCGAAACGGACCCTCCAAACGACAAACGACAAACAAAACGTCATTTTTTGATTCGTGCCCATCTCTACTCATGATTAACTTCATTTGGATAATATTAGTAAGTTAGTATTAGTAGCTATATAGACACATATAATGTGTAAACCTATGCATCTTCTAGAAACCTTTTGAGCCATTTCTGTCTGTTTAAAACAGGAACAAAGGAGTTACCAGGGTGGTTCATCTGAAATTTTTTGTTCACTGTTGTGACATTATGATGGTAATACAACCAGCAGAACAGCCTGAAGTTTCATATGCCAGAGTTTATTGTGATGTTCCTCGCATTTTCAGACACTGCCCTGAGACTTTGTCTTCAGTGTTTCCCAAGTAATTTTGAGATAAATAAATAAATAAATTAGAATTGTTTATTGTGGAAGTACGAGCATGCTCAGTTTATTCTGAGTTGCCTTGTGCCATCTGCTGGCTTCCAAGTGTAATTGGTAGCTGCAGATGCCTGAATTACTGCCCAGCTTGACTGTGACTTGAGGCGTTTCCTCATACTTATATTGCCAGTCTAAGTATGGGTTCCCTACTGTGTCAAGCAATTCTACTGCACTAGACCCATAATAAAGATTTTTTTTAAATGTGAAAATTAGTCTTTGGTGAATAGGAATTATTTTCCTAGCTGCTGGAGGCACTCAGGTAGAAGGCAGTGACATTCACATGAGTGGGTCATTGTGTTATTGTTAACACTCAGCTATTATTGCCGCACACCCAGCAGTCAGAACAGATGTTACCCACTTTTTATCATTTAAGAACAAAGAGGTAATTATATTTAACCTTTTTCTCCCCAAGAAGTCTAAACAATAAAATGTCACAATAAAGTATTCAACAGTTAGAGATATAAATATTTATTTAAGCAGCCACAATAATACACAAGGTATGAGGGGTGTTTCTAACTAATTCAGAACCTGACTTGAACCACTGTTAAACAAAAGCTAGTCTGAAAGTCTGTTCACTTTTGTGGGTTAGGACTGCAGAGATGTGAATTTGACCTAAGAAGATCCCTCATGGACTACTTGTGAATGTTATTTGGAAAGGCCAGTGTACACTCATAGAAGATACATTGGTATCTAAAGGTAAGCAGAAGTATAACTCTCATAAGTGTAATAATTAGTGATGGGTACAAAACACTAAAATAGTGTTTTGTTTCATTTTTCTTTTTGTTTCATTCTGTTCCATTTCGTTTCATTTGAAATGTATTTTTTTTAAAAAAATTTCATTTTTGTTTTGTTTCATTTTTGTTTGTGTACACTCTCTGTGTGTGTTTGTGTGTGTGGGGGGGTGCTTGTGTAATTTCCCGCACCTGATTGGGTGTGGGAAAAGGTGGTATTTGTAAAAAAAAATTGCCACCCCAAGTGCCAATCAGCTGGAGGGGCTTGGGGTGCCTTTTCCCCGCCCGATCAAGCGTGGGGAAAATGAGGGATTTTTTCCCTGAGTCCCAAGTGCTGATCAACTTTCGTGCGGGCTTGGAGCTAGCAATAAAACTGGGATTTTTAATTTTTTTCTGAGCCCCAAGCACTGATCAGCTGAGGGTGCTTTTTTTTTAACAAGCGCTGGCCACACTACAGCTGATGGGCACTTTTTTATAGGAGACCTCCCCGCTGCTTCAGAAGTCCCCTCTGTGGGGGCTGGTCAATGGCAGTGGCGGTGCTGGGCGGCTGGGAGGCCTCCCCAACATAAGGTAGGAGAAGATACCGGATTTTTGGGGGGGGGGACAAACAAAATGGAATGAAACAAAAATAATTATTTCATATTTTTTTTCATTTTCCTTTGAGGGGACAGTTCGTTATTCATTTTGTTACATAACAAAATGAATAATGAATAACAAAACAAATAAAAATTATTTAGGGCCCATATATGTCTGTCTTGGCTACAAATCTTAAGCAATCCCAACATTGTTATCATTTAGAGAGAGAGTGCATCTTCAAATCAAGAGACGGATAAAATTCTCTTCCCATAAATCACCATATAAAGGTACAGTATTTTAAGACAAAAGGCGACCTCCTATGATTGCGCAAGAACCTTTAAAATAAATTGTTGAAATCCAATAATAAGTCTCAACTAGAGTAGTCCTATTGAATCAGTGGAATCCTGGGGAGTAAACTTCTCTGTAAATGCCATTGATTTAGTGGGCCTACTCTAGTTTCAACAGCTTGCTGAATTTAGCCACAAAGAGAGTTCCTTCTTAAATCTTGTTTTAGTAATAGCACTGGAGAGGGAAGACAGGTAGGTTGGAGGAAGGCTCTTTGTCTGCTGGCCAATGCAAGCAAGGGGCAGGTAGGAGGAGGAGGAGATACCAACACAGAGATACACACACATGGAGAGCTGGCAGCTTCTAGTTTAGGGAAGGAAGGAGTGCTTTCCATAGCTTGTAGTCCTTTTTTAAATAAAAAAAAACACCTGTCATTGCAACAGTGAAGGAGGAGAGAAGGGTAGGAGGAACATTCTTTGTCTGCTAGTTGTTACAAGTAAGAAACAGAGAGGTGGAAGAGAGACCAACACACAATGCACACGGAGAACTGGTGGTTGGAGGACAGGCAAAACTCCTCTGCCACCTCTCTCTTTCCTTCTCCAGCTAGCCAGTTTGAGGCCGTAGCTCCATCCTGGTTGTGCATGTGTTTTGTTTGCATGTTTGTGGTTTGCATCAGGGTATACACCCCTGCCCATCCGCCTCTCCAGATTCCATCCTTGAGTTGGAGAGAGAGAGAGAGGAGAGAGAGAGAGGAGAGAGAGAGAGAGAGAGAGAGAGAATACCGACATGTCTAGCAAAGGCATCCATTCAAAAACATTGATTAAACATTTGTTCCAAGGAAATGCAAAACTGCGATTCAAATACCACTTGACTGCCACATGACTCAGAGTGGATTTAGCTCCGTTTCAGTTACATCCACACATATTCCAAATTATTGTTTTAATGTAAATGATGTCTAACTGAGAGGACACCCAGCAGACTGTGTGGAACATACAGCTCTGTCCTCTAACAAAGGTCAACAGCTAATGGGCTTCTTGTGTTGTTCCTCCCACCCCTTTGCACCATGCCTCACCCTGCTGGCCCTTTAAAAATGAAAGGATGAGACAGGGTGGGGCGCAAGGAATGGAACCAAAGGAAGAAATCTGGTGATCCCAGTGAACACGGTTGTTCTAAGTGGCCTTCTAAAACTTCTCTGTTAAACAAATAAAATAAAACAGAACAAAACCAAATGAAATCTGTGACAGCTATATTGTAAAAGCAATTCTGGAAGCATTAACTTCATGGTTGCACTTGAGAGCTTCTGTCTTCTGTCTACTGCTCCCGTTGTAAGAACACAATTTGAGCTTCAGTATGAAAAATCCCAATGTTGTATTTAGGTTATCCATGCCTGACTTTTAAAGATTAAAATCTCTTAACACCATTTACATCCCACAATGCTAGTTCGGAAGGAACTAGAGGATTGCTGATACATTTAGGGGCATTGGAACATAGGAAATTGCTGTATACCCCATGGGGGTATTGGTTCATTTAGCTCAGTGCTAGCTCTAAAATGAGTGGGGACATCACTCTGGGTTTTTATGCAAAATCTTTCCCACCCTGGCCCTAGTTTGATATGCCAGAAGTTGAAGCTGGTATCAGTAGAATGCAAAGTGTCTGCTCTATTGAGCTACCACTTCTTCCCTGATTTGCCTGTTGCTCAGTGTTGAAAAACAATGGTAATAAAACAATGATACTGAGATGGACTTTAGGGGAGAGCTCACAGAAAATGCACTGTCTATTGCATACACTTCTTCCATCTGCACAAAGGTTAATGCAGATCAAAGTGTGATTGAGAAGATGTTCTAGCTACAAAGCAAGTAACTCAATAAAATGAGCCAAGTTACTTGCTCACAGTAAGTTGCACACATCAGTCATTAGAACATAAGAACATAAGAACAGCGTTGCTGGAACAGGCCACAGCCCATCCAGTCCAGCATTCTGTCTCACACAGTGGCTCACTATTTGCTTCAGGGTACTCCCAAGCAGATGTCTTCACCTGCTCATGATTCCCTGCAAATGTTGAGATATCCTGCCATCTCTTCAACCCAGAGGTTATCCTTAGGCATCCATAATGTTAGCCATTGATACCTTTGTTCTCCATGAACTTGACCAACCCTTTCTTAAAGCTGTCAAGATTGACAGCTGTCACCACTTCTTCTGGCAGGGAGTCCCACAGACCAGTGAT
Source organism: Phrynocephalus guinanensis (assembly GCA_037367245.1). Classification (NCBI taxonomy): domain Eukaryota; kingdom Metazoa; phylum Chordata; class Lepidosauria; order Squamata; family Agamidae; genus Phrynocephalus; species Phrynocephalus guinanensis. Next base: position 75,149,057 of record CM074739.1, read on the forward strand.
CCTCTGGGTAAAACAGTACTCTCTCTTATTTGTTTGAGATCTAGCATGCAAAAGTTTCATGCAGTGTTCCCAGTGTTCTAGTGTTGTGCGATAGGAGAAACAGTTTTCCTTATCTACTTTGTCCACACCGTGTATGATTTTATAAACTTCAATCAGCTCACCTCTTAGGCTCAGTCATTCAAGAGTGAAAGGGCCCAGCCTTTGCAGCCTCAGATGGTAAGGAAGGTGTTCCACTCCCCTAATCATTCTGGTTGCCCTCCCCTGCACTTTTTCTGTTTCCATAATATCCTTCTGGAGGAATGGTGACCAGAACTGTACACAATACTCCAGATGGGGCCTCACCATAGATTTATAAAAGCAATGCCTAGTCGAGTACCTAGAAAACATTTTAACATTTTACATTGGAATGGGGTCAAACCATTCCCTACACTATATCTAGGGCATGCTGTGAAAGATCACTTAGAGAGGAAATTCTGGAACCTGGGTCCTAGGAAAAAGAAGAGGCAAATTATCACCAATGATTTGGTATGTTTTTCTATCAGTGGTATTTGGCCTCATGAATGTAGCTTGCCACTGGATCAGGTCCTTGAGCCAGCCTTTTACTACTAGAGTCTGCCACGTTAGATTCAGAAACAGTGTGCGGGCTGGGACAAAAAAATATATATCAGGGATGAGATTGTCATGGAAGAACCACTACTGAAGGAAAGGTGGGCAATACTTTTATTAGACCACAACTTTTTTTAAAATAAAAATGTCAGCTTTTGGCCTATAAAGATCTTTGTCAGGCTGATGACCAAGTTATTGTGGATGGTGAAGAGAAAACATGTGGAAGTCCCAGAAGTCATGGAAGTCAAGTTCCAGAAGTGTTTTTTTTTTAAAATGAAACAAAACAAAATGGAAATTTTCATTTTGTTCTATTTCATTTTACGTTATATTTAAAATTTTATTATTTATTTTGACAAGCGCCTATCTCAGTGTTTGTCAAAATAAATAATGTAAATAAGCACTGGTCAGCTGGCACAGCCTCAGACACCAGCTGGTCAGTGCTTGTAAAAAACAAAAGTGCCAATCAGCCGGCAGTGCCCCACACGCCAGCTGATCAGCACTTGTAAAAAAAGCACCAATTGCCAGCAGGGCCCCACACACCAGCTGATTGGTGCTTGTAAAAAAAAAAGCCAATGGGCAGGCAGGGTCCCATTTCATTGTCAAACAGGAAAAATAAACAAAAACAAAACAAAACAAAACAAAACAAAAAATGAAACAATGTTTTAAAATAAATTATTTTAAACAAAATGAAACAAAATAAAAAAACTAAATGAAAAACAAAATGAAACACCATTTTTTCATTTCATGCCCATCTTTAGTTAAGCAACTAAATAATTTTGTGTTTTAAATTTAACTAGATAAACTGCAATGAGTCTACAGACTTGTCACATACTAAATAGCTTCTCCCTGAAGAAGTTAAGAAAGTTCTCAACGTATTGAGAATTTTATACTTAATGCATCTAACCATTCAGGCTCTCTCTTTTCAGATTTTATTTTAGGTTGTAGAATGATGAAGACATAGAAGAAGGGAAATGGCAACATGACATCTAAAATAGAGAGGTTTCATCATGAGAAATAAAGGTTGAATGTGATTAACAAATAATTACAAATAGAAATTAATGTCTTCTGACATTAATTAACAGTCAAATTACCCTTTCATTTTCAAGAACAGATCTGGAAGTTGTGTCATGGCAACCGGACTTGTTTTCCTTGAGAGATTGAAATGTTTCACTGCTCATCCAAACAGCTTCATCAGTCTGAAAAGTTTTGCGACTGATGGAGCTGTTTGGATGAGCAGTGAAACATTTCAAGCTCTCAAGGAAAAGACGTCCAGTAGCCGTGACTCAACTTCCAGATAAACTCACCTGAATGACTGAGAATCTTCACAGACATGTTTCCAGAACAGACTGCAATGGAATTGTGGTTTGCTGCTGAATGCTGACATTTTGGTGGCAATAATTTTAAACTGATTTCCCACCTCCCACCCCCTCCCAGAGGAAGCAGTGGAGGGAAACTTTAGAAAAATGGGATTGGTTGGCTACACTGTTATTTCACTCTTGGCATAGGCTTCCTTTGAAGAGAGCCTGTGTTTTTAAAACATGCAGGGAAACTGCCTACGTACAGAAGCTGAGGTCAACTTTCAAATAAAAGTATTCAAATTGCATTAAATTGTGTATTTGCATGTCTTGATTTCATTTCTTGTCTAATTTTTTTTAATGGGGAGCTTTTGTCATCTCCTGAGTCTGACCTGTGCTTATATACATTTGACAATATGAAGAGTACTTGCACCAGCTTATATACCTGATGGGGTCACTTGCCATTGAATGCAAAACTGGAGATGCCAGTCAGACTCCCCAGGCTTTACTAAAATGCTTCTAAATAACAATGTGTCTTTTTATATTTTGCTGAAAACAGACATCACCAAAGAGTAATTATTTTTAAAAAGGTTCTACAGACCCTGGTCATACAAGAGCTCGAATCCTTCACATATATCCTCATTCCTCATACCTCACTGCAATTTACTAGGGCACTTATAAACACCGTATATTGTTCTCTAGTGATAAAATGAGCATGAAATGCAATCCCTGTTATAGACCACTTATTTGCCAAGCATCCTACATTTGAGAGAGCAGTATTATTTAAATGATATACCAAATGAGAAGCTCCAATAGTGTATCTTTCTTCTCTCAGAAAACATGTTTTATTTGCACTAAGGTTTTCTCTCTCTCTCTCTCTCTCTCTCTCTCTCTCTCTCTCTCTCTCTCTCTCTCTCTCTCTCTCTCTCTCTCTCTCTCTCTCTCTGTGTGTGTGTGTGTGTGTGTGTGTGTGTGTGTGTGTGTGTGTGTGTGTGTGTGTGTGTGTGTGTGTGTGGTGGCTTCCTAGTGAAATAGGTGAAGGCTATCACTTCTAATATGGGTTCATTTAACTCCTAAATTCTGCCCAATGCATCATCATGCCAATAAGCAGTATTTCTAGCTATTTCCTGGAAATAGTTTCCTGGAAAAAAAATCTCTTATTCCTCCTTAATATTAAGCTCAAGTATGAAAGAAGCTCAAGTCTTTGTTCCTCTTCAATATGCTCTGGTAGAGGTACTTCCCTACGTGATTACTTAGTATTGGCACAACAGGTCTGATGATCCAGCAAAGTATATTGGGTGTACATATGCCCTACATGATCCATCATGACCCTCTGTTCTGCCTTCTGTTCCACTGCCTTTCATACACTTCAGTAATTTTCTTGCCCTCGTTAAGCAAATCAGAACAATCAATTGTGCCTTATCATTTTTTTAAGTCTGTGACCTCTCTTTCATATATGTGTTGCTTGCTATTAGCTAATGCCATACCATCAATTTCTGCTCTGTATATCCCTCCTAGACTCAACAAGATGTCCTCGATGTGGCCAACCCATCTTTTCAATGAAAACCTTCCCATTTTAACATGGGAATGATATCACTACAGATCTATTATTTCTCGGAACAAGATATTTCAATTTGCATAAAATATGCTGCATTTGACAGAGTGCCAAGATGGAACACCTCATGACCATTCTTCACAACGATCTGGCTAGAGCATTAAGAATATTAGGAACCTTAGCGCTAGGCTTATGGAGATGCTTTTGACCATCTTGTCTTCATCCACCTCCACCCAGTTAATTTACAGCCTTGTGACTCTTGCTGAGCCTTGTCATGGCACTGACCAGGATAATGGACCAAAGGACATTTCTTACATGATGTAATTTCACTCACATTAAGCCACATGGTTCATAGGTTGCAATATAAGGCCAACTGCAGATATTATAACCCTAAATGGATAAGAAGGAAAAATGATTTGAGTTAAAATCTGAATAGTGATCTCTATAAGTCAAACTCAGGGGACTAGAGAAAGACCAGCACCTCTCCCTAAATGACGTGTTTTTTTAATACATGAAATAAAATACATCCCTGCTCACAGTCATGTAACTGGCTGTTTAATGGGAAGTTATACACTAGCACGATTAGCAAATACACAGAATATCTATTTTATTTAATTCTATTTAATTTTGAAAAGGAATAGCTCTATTTCCTTTTCCCCCTTGTGGAAAAAAAAGGGGGGTTATAACTCTTCATCCCATGGGGAAATATGGAAATGTACATTTTGGACACAGATCAACCCACTGCCGAATGACACCAAGAAGAAATTAATTAAGGGAATGGTTTCTTGAGCTTGCTATTTGTATTTAATAAAGGTTATGGAAGAAAATGTGGGAAGGGCAGGTTTCCTTTCTCTGATGCAGTATAACAAATATTTGCAAAGCAAGATACCAAAGAACCCAGAAGCCCAGTCCTCCAAGGACTATTTTCAACCCAGGTTAAGTTCTTCGATGAAAGCTCCTGAGAAAGCAAAGGTCTTGAATTAAATTTTAAGAGAAATTAGAGACCAAAACTGAACATAAACCCCTTTCACAAATATGCTAAACAGGGTTACTGTCCCAGATATTGCCTCTTTCTGTCCTTACGTGTCTGTTCCTTACCTATTTGGTAGCAAAACCTTGACTTCTTTTCTGCACAAAATGGCAGCACATGAGCTATCAGGAACAAGAATAATCCTCTCCAGTGGCCATTATTGACTATTCTCAGTTTTGAAACTCTTTTCCCCAGGAAACATTGTTAGCCCCTTTCTTACCATTTTCCCCTGTTTGGGATAGTTGCTCTTGTGGCAACAACAATAATAGATTTTTATTTCACCTGATAACCCTTATTTTGGTTTTTGTTGAGCTTATGTCTTTCATATCTCTGCATATTGTTGCATTATGACAAATCTACGGTTTCTATTGCAGGCTATGGTGAGTAATGCATACAGTTAAGAAGCACTAGATATTCTTCTCCTGTACAGAGAAATAAACAGAACACTTGAGGCTGATGTGAAAATATCCTAGGTGAAATATCCTAATTAGAGATGGGCACGACTCAAAAAAATGGTGTTTCGTTTGTCATTTGTCTTTTAGGGGGTCCGTTTCGGTTCGTTTTCATTTTTCATGAATTTTTTGCAAAAAAAATCATTTTCATTTTGTTACATAACGAAATGAAAAAACGAAAATGAAAACGAAAAATTGCTGTTTCGTTAGCATTCATTACAGTTCAATGTATTTGCCGCAATGAAAATGAAACGCACGACAAAATTTCTGTTGTTTCAGTTCGTTTCGTTTCATTTTGGAGACAAAATTCGTTTTTCATTTCATTATGTAACAAAATGAAAAAACAAAAACGAAAACTTGTTCGTTTCATGCCCATCTCTAATCCTAATGATTCTTGTGGCTGCTAACTTAATTAGAAAACTTCTGCCCATGTCTACATTATACTGCTTCAACCATATGAGAAATTGTTGTCCAGAGTCTACAAACATGAACTGCAGCACCACAGGTGCCCCAGCAACCCAATACCCTTACACACACACACACACACACACACACACACACACACACACACACACACACACACACACACACACACACACACACACACACACTGGCCAGCTACTCAGTAGAGTGCCACATGTGGCCACTGTCATCAGTGCCACACTAATTTTGGATGCCAGCTGGCTGGCTCTTCCCTTCCTCCTTGGGCAGCTGACCACTTGTGCTGCCTGCTTAGCTGCAGAGTGGTTGGCTATGCAGGGAGGTGAAGAGAAGCTGGACATGAATCCAAAGTGTCCCACCTCTAAGTGACAGAGCTGTATCTTTGACAGGGAGTTTATCAGTCCCTCTTTTTACCATTAGCACTGGTTACAACCCTTTGCACTGGGGTGGACAACACTTGTCGAGCTGGGGGCCCAATTTTGCTCCCTGTATCCATCTGAAAGGCCACACCAGCCCCAGAAATGTTCCTAAATGCTCCACAATTATTTTAAAAGTAATAGAATAGAGACTGACACCCCAATGTGCTCTCAAGAGTATGAGGAATACCTCTCCTTGTATTGTACATAGGAAAGTATGAACTCTGTTTTACTTTTATTGATGTGAATAATTCATGGCAGTGCAAATCTGATTGATATGACGTTTTTTTGTTCTGTCCCCAATTTACTCAGTGCTAGTTACTACAGTACTATTATGGTATTTATAGCTTGCATGCTTTTGCACTAGTACCAACAGAACAGCAGCTGAATATTCAGGGCGGAAAAGCAGAGCTGACAGCTGACCACTCCTGCCCCACTTAACTGCCCCAGCACCTTCCAAAAGCAGTTTGCTCCAAAATGCTCAACTGGATCCTAAAGGGCATGGTCAGCCAGCTCACTACATCCCCTTGAATCTAATTTAGATATGATAGATTCCAAAAGGGAGTATTGGACCTAATTGCCAGGTTACTTTGGGGGCTGGAAAAAAGAGGTTTCAATAGGCCCAAATCGAGTCAGATATTGGTGGTGGTGGGTGTGCTGAAATGGCTAATCATAATGGGGGTATGTGTCTAAAACAATGGGGAGTTAGGGTGGCTACAGCCCTTTGTGGGCCCAGACTTCATAAATTTATCCACACTGAGGTCAATTGAGCCAAGAATGAATTTGGAAGTAAGATGTGTGTGGGGGGAGGAGGGGGGAATCTTAGCATGCCCTTTGGTCAATGGAAGCAATCACCCCCTCCTCCTTTGTTCCATGCCTACTTTGGTTTCTGATTTTGCAGATGTTTGCTTGCCTGCTGATCTCTGTTAACAATGAAAAGAAGATAAAAAGAAACATTTCTTGTAGAAACCCTATTGCTAGTTGACGTGCGAAGAATGATAGACAAGAGTGTGCAACATTCCTTAAAAACTGTTTGATTGAAGTGCTGTTTAGTTACCATTATCTGCTTTCATATACACCTACGTCATCAAGCGAGGGAAGACAGGAAGAAGGAAGCACAGGGATGGGCTGAGAACATTTGACAGAAGGGAAGGAGGGTCTCTGCCTGTAAAAAACCTGGACTGGCTGGTCCCAATTGCCTGGCAATAACATGGGCACTGTCCAAGGACGAGGGCCATTCATTTCCTATACTACATTGTACCCTCTGCTGTTGCCTGTCTGCCAAAGTGTTAGCAGTAAATCTGAAGAGCCAGGAATGTAAGTAGATCCGGCCTGTTGACAATGAGGTTCGGGCCTCTGTTCTGCAGCAACTGAATGCCCTCGGCACAGAATTAAATTATCTGCTAAATATCTACAATACTCTGGCAAGAGCAAAGGCTTCCCCCTTAATTTTCTGGGGAGGGGAGATGGTTAGAGAATACTTAGGTATGTTGAGAGGGCATAAAGAAAGCACTAGGGAACTCTTGGAAGGAAAATGCAGGCTTGGCCTTATGCCAAGTTCTTAGCAGCCAGAGTAAGCCTGGAGGTAGCACAGACTCCGCATTTCCCCGCCCCCACCCTGCTCTCCTGTATTTGTTCCTTTATTTTGGAGAAAAATATATTGATATAAGCCGTAACAGTAATGGCGCTCCTTTCTTCTTCTCTTTGCTCTGGGAATATGCATCTCCATATTTCTGTAGTCCCAAGGGAGCGTTTCAGAATTGTGCCAAAGAGACTTGTGTTTAAAACAATGGAAAAAAGGTCTTGATTACTATGAACCACAACCATTGAATTTCCTTTTGCTAAAATTGCTCTCATATTTGTAGAGTAAGCTCTTTAAACCTTACTTTTTAGGGAGGCATTTGACAACCTTTAATTTAATTTAATTTAGCTTACTTTTTTCCCTGTCTTGCCAATGATTTTTGACTACTGTCATATTTTATATTCCCTTTTTCGACCTTTATTTCATTCTTGTGTTGTTTCATGCATTGTTTTTACTGGGTTTCGCCCTCATTGTAAACCGCCTGGAGTTCTTCGGGAAGACGGGTGGTAAATAAATAAATAAATAAATAAATAAATAAATAAGGAATCTTTAGTATGGAACACATTGTTGGCATCAAGTCCATGCATTATTTGCACTTTTCCTTTGCAATTCTGGAAGTAGTAGTCTCGATATACAGTATGTCACAGAAGTGAGTACACCCCCTCACATTTTTTTATTATTTTATTTAAAATAGTATTATTTTAATCTATCTTTTTATCTGGCAAAACTGAAGAAATGACACTTGGCTACAATGTAAAGCAGTGAGTATACAGCTTGTATAACAGTGTAAATGTGCTGCCCCCTCAAAATAACACAAATACACAGCTTTTAATGTCTAAACCACTGGCAACAAAAGTGAGTACACCCTTAACTGACAATGTCCAAATAGGGCACAAAGGGTCAATATTTTGTGTGGCCACTAGGAATGGGCACCAAACAAAAAACAAAATTCTGATTTGTCAGTTCATTATGTAACAAAACCAAACAAAATGAAACAAACAAAAGAAGTATAATTTCATTACAAACAAAACAAAATGGCAGTTTTCTCCATTTAAAATGAACCGTTTCATTCTGCTTGTCAGAGGCCTGCTGCTGAAGAGGCTCCAGCACTGCTGACATCAGTGCTCCCCTCTCAGCCCCCTGCAAAGGGATTCCTCACCGTCTCCCAGCTGGGAGGCAGCAGTGGGCAAAGAGTCCAAGGAGGCAGGCAAAGGAGTGAGCTAGGAGGCAAGTCCTCCTCTGACTCTCTTCTCCACTGTTGCTGCCATTTTAAACAGGCTCCACCCTAGCTGTCAGAGGTTGGAGTCTGTTTAAAATGGCAGCGGCAGCTCAGAAGAGTGTCGGAGGAGGCCTTGCTCACGCTCTAGCTTGCTCCTTTGCCTGCCTCATTGAGGCAGCAGTGGAGGTGGGTGCAGTGGCGTGAATTCTCCTGGGACATTCTTCTCTGCCTGCTGTCACCTTCCAGCTGGGAGGCAGTGGGGAATCCCATGGCAGGGGGCTCAGAGGGGAGCACTGACGTCAGTGCTATATTTATTTATTTATATATTTGTATACCGCAGCCGATTTTCCCAAAGGGAAAATCTCAGCCCCCTGCCAGGGGATTCCTTTACCTCATTTTGTTTTGTTATTGATAAGTAACAACATTCTTTTGAAAAAAATTGTTATTTACAATGTGAAACAAAATGCAGGGGGAGATGAAACAGAATGAAACAAAACTCATTTTTCCCATTTTGTGCCCATCCCTAGTGGCCACCATTATTTTCCAGCACTGCCTTAACCCTCTTGGGCATAGAGTTCAATAGAGGTTCACAGGTTGCCACTGGAGTCCTCTTCCACTACTCCATGATGACATCACACAGCTGGTGGATGTTAGAGACCTTGCACACCTCCACCTTCCATTTCAGGATGCCTCAGAGATGGGTTTAGGTCTGGAGACATGCTTGGTCAGTGCATCACCTTTACCCTCAGCTTCTTTAGCAAGGCAGGGTTCATTTTGGAGGTGTGTTTGCGGCCGTTATCATGTTGGAATACTGTCCTGCGGTCCAGACTCTGGAGGGAGGGTATCATGCTCTGCTTCAGTCTGTCACAGTACCCTTCCTTTCCCAATCCAAATAGCATCCTATTTGCTCTCCTTATCTGCTTCTTTCTCTCTTGGATCCTTTCCCCACCATATTCTCCCCCTTCTATCTTCTCTTTTCTCTTCCCTTCTGTATTTGCTGTTTTTATTTTGAAGCTGGCTGGGCTAAAAGAGGTTGTTTGCAGTTCAGAAGGGAAGAGCATACCAAATAGCCCATCCCTCCTCCCCATGACCTCACCAGACAGCTCAGTCCATCTCAAATGCAAAATGGCTGGTTTGGACAGGCTCTCAGTCTCCTGGAATATCAAAAGGGATGGCAGATTCCAGCCAACTGACTTCATGGGGGAATTCCACTGCTGCAGTTACCACAGATGGTAATAAAACTATTATTGTGTGTGAGAAACATATTCAGAAATAGAAATGGAGGATTTTTTCTTCATTCGCTGTGGATTAATATTCACTGAAACATTGGATTCCCCCAAGAATCTGAAAGGACATGAACCATTTTTGGGCCAAACCCAGTTTTGGTCTCTATCTGCTTTCCATCAGCTTTTTTGTTCTCCAACAGTGACAAAACCAAGGCCATAGTCCCTAACCCCCCCCCCCAAATATCTTGTTTTTTCATACCCAGGCAAAATCATCGGGAATAATAGCAGAGATTAAAGAGAAAAGAACCCCCACCCCGCAAAAAAAATCATGCTTTCTCTTCATGCTTCACCATTAGGATTGCGAGATCTGAAGGTACTGGTTGAAACTTCAAGGTATTATTATGCATCTCCAGTTGCTCAGGCAAGGAGACCAGGGTGAGCAGCACTGGAGGAGAAAAACATTGGCTTTTTTCTATCTGAAGAGACTTTAAAGCGTGGGCATTTACCATCATCATTTCCCAATGCTTGGCAGGGCTCACAGACTCAGAGTGAAGGTGTTTGTGTGTGTGTGTGTGTGTGTGTGTTGCCCCAAAAGGCATGATGGGTCCATGCATTCACCAGATCTTTGCCGCCAGTTCTGTCTTTTTCGGGTCTCTTGACATTGGACCGATTGGCTCATTTGGACAGAAAAATTGAAGCACCAGTATCACAACTCGCCAGCTTTTATACTGCCCGAGCCCTGCTCACCGTGGCACAAAGTCTGGGGAAAAGACTTCCCTCTTCTCAAAACTTTGCCTGCTCTACCTTTGTGAGATCACAAGGATCTACACTTGGTGTCAGGCTTTGGGCCTGAAATTCAGGGAAACAGACTCCTGCTGATGTGGCAGCCCCTTGCTTGCATCAGGCTATTAAGGCATGTGGAGCAGCATGTGTGTGCGTGTTGTGTCATTACAGTCGTTACCGATTCTTCGTGACTCCATATCCATGGAGTTTTCTTGGCAGGAATACTGGAGTGGTTTGCCAGTTCCTACTCCAGGCGCCTACATAGACCGTATCAAAGAAGATACTAAAAGGATGAGGCGGAGAGACAGGAGGACATTTTTGCCCTTCCCACATTTTAAGTCCATCCGTGAAGAGTTGCTTCTAAAGAGGCCATTTCATAGCTCTCTAAAATATTCTGTGTTGGCTTGGGACAACGTGTCTGACCTCTCCAATCAGAAGAGATATATGTTCTAGACAACTACTGAAAACCACCATTTTTAAAAAATGTGAGTTCGAACACTATGTAGAAGAGACCATTACCTGCTTGTAAAAAGTATAGGGAAATGACATGGTATGGAAAACTCAGAACATGTATATGGTAACATGAGAAAGAAAATACAGCAAACTTCAAATTGGAGGTTTTCTCCGTTTTTCATGCAAACACAGTGGAAATATCAAAATTAGAATGAGGCTGAAAACATATTACTGTTTATCATATTTTTGCTCTCCCTCATACAACAAGGCATTTAAAACTCGACTGTATTTGTACATATGATGAACTTGATGGAACTTCATATGGCAGAAGTGCTGGAACTCATACCTATTTAATGAATTTTGAGGTTGACTGCTTTACAGTTAGCAAAAGAGCTTCCCTCACCATCTGACATATACTAGTCACTGCGTCTAATACTTTTTTCTAATGCCTAGGGTTTAAGAGTATGTACTAGCTATACATCACATCAGATTTTTGTATCACTTAGGTAAATATGCTATAGTACTTAGCCATGTTTCATAAAAACAAGCCATGAATGGCAGCAAGGATTTTAGAGGTGCAAATAACAATGGAGAAGACAATTAGCATTTAGAAGAAGGCTCAGCAAATTTCAAGGAAAGGATCAGCCAAACGGATTTAAGTAGCATTTAAAATGCATTCACTACCTTTCTCTATGCTACTAGAATTCTTATAAGTTCTTAAAGCTTTTTTCTTTCATTTGAAAAAGAGAGAAAACATGAAAAGAAATGTTCAGTGCAAGAACACGTTTGCAAAGCCAAGAAAACAGAAAATATGATTGCTCCTTCCTGATTAGAAACTTTAGCAATACAGTTATGAAGCCTTGATGTTTGATTTATTCAATATGTACTGTATTGTGTATTCAGATTTTTTTTAAAAGACCTTAAATTAATCAGAAGACTAACATTTTCCAAATTAGTTGTGTAGCTTCTGGCTGTTATACTTTATATGGCAATTGCTATACCATGACAAAAGTGGGAAGTAGGAATGACTGATATGTGTAATTAAACACTGATTTATTCAATTCTTTAAAAAATCAGTTTAAGAACACAGGATATTGTGCTTCTATATCTACAATTCAAAATGCCAGGAAATATCTACCTTAAATGCAATCATTTATCTGTAGTAGGAGTTTATTGATCTTATTATGTGGATATTCATAAATAATGTATAGGTTAACTATATAGATATGAGAAAATGAGCTGTAACTTTCCCTAATCAGCTGTTTTTAAATTAAAATATATTTTTGTGTTATGCTTAGCTCCTGAAGAAGGCCACAGCCAAAATGTGTGGGATCAGGTGTCAGTCAATGGCACCAGAGGTTGCGATTGGCTGAGGGTGCCTGTAGAGGGAAGTTCACTATGGCACCTTTCGGCATGGCCTGCCTGCCAAAGGGGGCTTGTGGCCTCTTCCAAGCAGGGCAAGGGGTCACCACAACATTAGGAACTGTATTAAAGGGTTGTGGCATTAGGAAGGTTGAGAACTACTGTCTTAAGACATTATGTGAATTAAATTTGGGACTGGAAATAAATACTGAGGTATGGAAGAATATATGGGGTAAAAGAATATCCAGGTGTATGGCTGTAAAGATTCTCAGTGATCCAGGTGAGGTTATCTGGGTGTTGAGTCATGGCAACTGGACATATTTTCTTGTGGGATCAAAATATTTTGCTACTCATCTGAGTAGCTTATTCAGTCTGAGAAAAGCTGGGGGGAGGCTTCCAATTTACCAACCAGGTTGACTTTACAATCTCCAGGGTCATATGTACACTGCTAGTAGCTGTAGTTAACACCTCCACTGTTAATAAGAGCAGGTCTCAAATATATTTTGCTTAAGAATTTGTCTTGAAAATTTTAAGATCCAAAAAAAAAAATGATGAAACACCAATCATGCTAGCTATGAAATATACTGGGAGTTGTAGTCAAAAATGTGGGGTTTTTTTTCACAATTTGAGACTTTATATGCTTATACTCCTATGATAGTGTAGCTATTCCCATGGCATGTATAAAAGAAACAACACATTTGACAAGACATGAGCTCCAGATATTGGTACCTTTGAAGGAGTGAACATTTTACTTTAAAATATTTCCACTGCTTTCATACAAAGATAATGAAGTTGGGGTTGTGGGAAACACAATGTTATTCTCATAACATTGCCTCAGTGTGTTTGTTGACAATCGAAATGGCAGAAGTTATTCTTTCTTCTTGAGATAAATAATAAGTGTTGCCATGTTTGGACTCCGCAGACCTGGAACAATATAACAATTCTACACAAGGGCCAGATAGCTTGGGGAATTGGTTTGGGAAAGTAGATAGATTCATGTTTATATTTGATCTGTCCAAAGTAGGCTGAAACAACTTCCTCCTAGGAGAAAGCATTTCTCTCCAAGATTTTAAAAGAAAGTTCAAGTAGAGTACCAGCTTCTTCCCACCTGTGTGCACTGAGTGGGCTAGATTTGCAGAACTGTGAATACTGAAATTGTAACACCAGATGCACAAACCCATATTTGAAACTTCTTTTTGCTTCATTATTAGCATATAGTTTGCTCTGCCCTCTTTTAAGCCATCTTTGGATCTACTGCCTACAAACGAAAAAATAATAACCCACAAATGCAGTCATGTACCAAGGAAAAAAAGGTTACTTTTTGTTTTTGTTCAGGCTTGTGGTGCACAGGGAGTGAGAAAGAGAAAGAGAAAGAGAAAGAGAAAGAGAAAGAGAAAGAAGGAGGTGAGTCCTTCTTGGGTGCCCCTAGATGGCGGTGCCTGGGGGCAACTGCCCCCCTTGCCCCTCCATAGTTACACCACTGGCCCTCTCCCCATTTTATCCTCAAGTCCATGAAGCAAATTCTTCTTATACTTATCGACCAGCCTTATGTACTTCATGGCTAGGTTTCATGGCTATGTGGGGATTCAAAGTTAGGCAGTAAGAAAGATGTGCCCTACTGATTAGCTATTTTATTTCCCATAACACGCGGAGACAAAGTAAGAGACATCTGCCTCAGCAATCACCCTTGCAAATTAAGCCCATGCTTACCTTCCAGTGATGAATCACAAAACAAAGTAGACTAGAAAGCTAAATTTGACAAAGAAAAGCATGTGGTATGACAACTAGCTGTCTTCTAATGCTTAAAGAAGCACTGCTTCTAATGACATGCAAAACAACCTGTCTCTATTGGGCCTAGGCTTCCATTTGCTATGTCTATTATTCCATCTGCTTCAAAAAAACAAAGGAGCAAACCAGTCCCAACTGTTCATGCAGTGGAGCAGATATAATGTTCATACCCATAAGCAAAGATAATTTATTTAAATGATAAAAAAGCAAAGCTAGTATAACTAGTTCAGAGATCTCAGGGGGGAGCTACTGTATTAGAAACTAATAACTGAGAAGTTATTTACATGGACAGTTTGCCGAAGACAGGCTGAATAATTTGCATTAAGATAAAAAAAAAACTTTTTTTCCTAGTGCCTAACAGTGTTTAGTGTTCTATATTCTTAAGAACCCCCAGTGGGAACCATACTTTTACTATGAAAGTAATCCAACCAGATATCTTCACAATCTTAATAGGCAAAGTGGATTGACCTCAGTTCATCTTCATGGAGCTTAGAACAAATTGATCAATTTACTTCTAAATAATTACCATTTGAATGTTGATTTTCTTTTCCTTCAGATTAGCACTTTAAAAAGCCTGTGCCTGGGAATTAATTCAGGGTATCTTCATTACACACAGACACAGACACAGACACAGACACAGACACAGACACACACACACACACACACACACACACACACACACACACACACACACAGAGAGAGAGAGAGAGAGAGAGAGAGAGAGAGAGAGAGAGAGAGAGAGAGAGAGAGAGAGAGAGAGAGCATAATATATATTGTATAAGACTCCACTTATTTTCAGCAATGAAAATCTGTGTAACTGTTAGAAACATGAAAATACATAAAACCCAAAAATAGATATAACAGCAGCCAAGAGTTTCATTCCTAGTTTTCTATATTCGATGACTAGGTATTTGTTAAAATCTTCAATTCCAGGCATAATGTGTAACTTCAGAAAGGTGTTATCATCAGAAGAGGGCAGGTTTTGGTAAGGTTTTTCCTACTTCTGCCCTATGGCTTATCTGGCTCACATGCAATCCTATTCACAAGCAGAAAGGAAGAAGTATTTTCTTACTGAATCATAGAATCATAAAATAGTGGAGTCAGAAGGATCCTATAAGGCCATCAAATCCAATTCCTGCTCCATGAAGGAACACAAATCAAAGAATATCTGCTAGGTGGTTGTCCCAATTGTTTTTGAATGCCCCCAGTATTGGAGAATTCACCACCTCTTGAGGGTATTGGTTCCATTGCTATACTGCTCTAACAAATAGGAAGTTTTCCTGATATTCAGCCAAAAAGCTGGCTTCTCTTAACTTGAGCCCATTGTATGCAACTTGTCTCTTAAAACGGCCACCGTGCTGGAGGACTGGAGGATAGCGGATGTCACACCGACTGTTTAAAAAGGAAGGAGGGGGAACCAGGGAAACTACAGGCTGGTTAGCCTTATGTCTGTCCCAGGGAAGATGGTGGAAAACCTCATCCAAGAGAACAAACCTTGCTGAGTGAAAATAAGCATGGCTTCTGTAAGGGCAAGTCTTGCCTGACAAACCTTTTACAATTCTTTGAAAAGGTCAACAGGCATGTGGATTTGGGTGAACCGGTGGATATTGTCTATCTTTATTTTCAGAAGGCTTTTGACACAGTCCCTCACGAAAGGCTGCTGAGAAAATTGCACAGTCAGGGATTAAGAGGGCAGGTCCTCTTATGGATTGAGAACTGGCTGAAAACCAGGAAAGAAAGAGTAGGTGTCAATGGGCAAATTTCACAATGGAGAGAGGTGAAAACACTGAACTCAACACTGAACTAAGCCACCTAAATTGGGCCCTACAGGCAAATGGCTATTACAAGAATGAAATCAAAAGAGCCATCAAATCGAAAACACAACACCAAACTGAAGAAGAAAAGCAGCCTCCAACCAAAAAAGTATCTCTGCCATACAGATAAGGAGTCACGGACCACATAGACAAAGTGTTGAAAAAACACAACCTACAAACAGTATTTAGACCCACCACAAAAATACAACAGATGCTACAGTCAGCAAAGGACAAAAGTAACCCACTCGCCACTGCAGGAGTATACCGGCTACCTTGTAGTTGTGGCCAGGTATATATTGGGAGCACAAAGCACAGCATCCAGACCAGAATCAAAGAACATGAAAGACACTGCAGACTAAAACAGTCTGAAAAATCAGCAGTAGCTGAACATACCCTGAAACAAACTGGATATGAATTCCTCTTCCAGGACCCAGAAGTACTGGCCAACACTACCAATCACTATGTCAGAATACACAGTGAAGTCATTGAAATCCACAAACATAAGCACAGTTTCAACAACAACAACAAAAGAAAGTCTAAAAATTAACAAAGCCTGGCTTCCAGTACTAACAGCTGCAGAGTATAAAAGATCACAGCTCAATGATTCCCCACCCAGCCACAAGCAAAAGTGATCTGTTCACACAATAGAACACCTAATGACACTCATCAAGGATGGATGCTACCCCTGATTGCATTGAAACTTCTTAATCCCTTCATCACAATACAATGACTAACACTTATTTTCCTGCATAGAACAAGTTTCCTCAACTTTAAAAACCCCAATCTCAGTCACTTTATAACCCAGAACACAGAGAGAACTCCTAGTTCCCTAAGCTCCTTTCCCTCTGAAGATGCCAGCCACACAGTGTGGCGAAACGTCAGGAAGAAAAACCTCCAGAACACGGCCAAAGAGCCCGAAAAACTCACAACAACTAGTGAATAAAATGCTTGAATCAACAAATTTTTAACTTAATGAAGCTCCATAAAACCACACGAGATGCATGCAGTTTTACTACTGGTTGTGAATGTTTCTTATGCTGGTTTCCACCTTAAGAAGTAACATACACAAGACAGATGCTAGAATTACTCCACTGGATAGTCAGAATAGTCTTTGGCATTTATTTTCATCTCTCCATCCTGGAAAGGTATATTTGTATGAACAGCTTTTCCTAGATATGTTTTTCTTAAAGAAGGGTCACAGCATTTTTGACCTTTACTTGTCCATTACTACCCTGTGTGCTGGGCTTCTTTCTGTGGAAAATCTTAAGCATTTATGTAACAGATGCATGTCAGGAGACATAAATCAAAACAGATAGTCTGAAATGTAGAACCAGTACAAATACAGATGACTTGTCAGTCTGAATATTTTATTTTTTGACATGTTGCTCATAGTTGATAATGTCAGTCCCACATATTGCCTTTAGCAATACTAATACTCTTTGCTTATGGATAAAAAGGGTTGTGTGCATGATATGATTCAATTAACATGCAAACTTTTTGGTTTAACATGCTGTGCTAAGGGCTTTCTAAGTTACCTCAAGCACCAACATGATGGGAAATTGCGACTGTTAGACAACACCTTAACCATTTGCTAATTAGACATGTTATACTATCTTGTGGTTACTCTCAAGTTCACTGCCACCTTCAAGTTGGATGGCTGACAGCTAAATGACTGTCAGTAGTAGAGTGGGAGACCTGTGTTCCACATTTCCTTATCCAATTGAACAGACACATAAACATTAGGTAATTAAAAGTTTATTTATAGTTTATTTTATTTAAAATAACTTTCCCCCTGATTTTCATCATGAAAAGGAACCACGGTAGTTTATATCATTAAAAGGGAGTATTTTAAAGCTAACAATGTGTTGTGTGTGTGTTTTTTCGTTACAGTCATGACCAAATTTTCGTGACCCCATGTCCATGGAGTTTTCTTGGCAGGAATACTGGAGTGGTTTGCCAGTTCCTACTCCAAGGTGCCTACAACACCTGGTATTCCGTGGTGGTCTCCCATCCAAATACTCACCAGGGCCAACCCTGCTTAGCTTCCAAAATCAGGTGAGATCGGATGTGCTTAGGGCATCTAGGCAGCAAAGTAAACAATAGTGAGTATAAAATTATTTATTAAAAAGCACAAGTAACAGCAAAACACATTCAAACCAGAACAGTACAAATATCCATTTAAAAAAAAAACCCACAGCTAGTCATTGAGGGAAAACTGGCCTGAAGGGAAAGGTTGTTGCCTGTTTTCAAAAGGACAATGAAGATGAGGGCAACCTAGCCACCTGTCAAAGGGGAGTTCTAAAGTCTGGGAGTAGCAATTGAATGTGAATAAAGCTACCATTCTGTGATACGTGGCCCCGTTGGACTGACAATATCACTTGCATAGAAAGAATGCATTTAACAGGATTATCTGGCAATTACTGATATAACTTTACATTACCAAAAAAATCATTCTTCCGCTAGGTTCCTTACTGTGTTGCTATGTTATTTGCCACTTTGACTTCCCTGTAGCAAGGGGCTCCACAATTCAGTTTTCCTCACTTTAGTTACAGATTGACGATACTTCTTTGATTTTACCGGTTTTGACTAGAGCTTCTCAAAAATTTCTTAGATTTCTCACAGAGTATATGCAAACATCAAGAAAAATGACATCAGAATATATCCTGAATATTATATATGTGCACACATTTTATGGGGCAGGGGAAAAGGCTCTACAAGAGAAGTATGGCAGCTAGAAAGTAGAACAACTAGGCTCCAGCCTACTGCTGGAAATGTGGGGCTCTTTGTCAGTCATCATCTCATGTTTTTTCCCCCCCATAAAGACATTTGTCCTTGAGAAGTAACAAAATAGCTATTTAAAAATTCTAGTAAATGATGTTTTGTTGAAAAGAAAGCCAGTCATTTAGCATTTACATTGCATTAATATTTCCTGTTGGAAGGGGGAAACACTCAAATGCCTACCTTCTGAAACCCGTGACGTCCCTACCTTCTGAAACCCGTGACCACCAGCAGTATCTAATGCATTCACATTGTCCACAGCAATTCATAAATAATTGATTTAAGAATGCAGTTTTTTAAAAAAAAAACACCTACTGACCAGCTTTTTAAAAACTTGTTTTAAAATCCCCCCCCCCAAAAAGTAGTTTTACCCATATACTGGTGATTCACAAATTGATTTAAATCACTAAAACTGCTTCTGTGGCAGTTCTTATTGCCAGTGCAACCAAGCCCCTGTTAAGAATTTCTCTTTACATCACTGGCCATCCCCAACACTAGTTTTTTGTCTGTTTTATACATGTGACTAGAGATGGACACGACTTAGCGGTATTCCCGTTTCCGTTTCCGTTACTCGTTTCCGTTACTCTACGGAAACGGTAACGGGAATTACTCCGCCAGACTTCAAGCTCGAACCGACGAACGAACAATTTTGGTCTGATTTGTCATGCTCGTTCCCTGCATCGCGCGATCGCGCGATGCCACACGCAGCACAGAAAAAAAGTTTTTAAAAGTTAAAAAAACCCGGTTCCCGGCCGAAAAGCAGGCAGAAAAATGCCTGCCGTGCCTCAGGGCACCTACCAGAGGGGTTGTTTCTGGAGGTCCCCGGCCTCCCCCCCATCCCCATCCTAGTGGGCTGCTCTGTGGGACTTGCCGCAGGCTCGCAGCCAGCCAGCAAAAAGCCCAGTCTCGCCGGCCGCCGGCCGCCGCAATTAAAGCACAAGCAAGCGGCACGGACGGCACAGGAAAAAACTTTTAAACTCTCCCCCCACCCATTCCCGGGCCAAAAAAGCAGGCGGAAAAATGCCTGCTTGACTAAGGGCGCAGGGCACCTACCGGAGGGGTGGTTTCTGGAGGGGGGTCCCACCTCCCCCCCATCCTGGGCAGCCAGACTCGAGTCGCCATGCCATGCGGTGCGGGCGGGGGATCCAAAATGGGGCGGCGAACGCAATATTGTTTTTGAAATCATGGTCCAAAAACACACAAGCACAACAGAAACATGCGAAAATTTATAAACTGCCAGATTTTTCACAGTAGCAGTGGGTTTTTTCTTGCAACAAAATGTCTCTCCTCTCCTCCTCTGTCCTCCATTGATTTTATTTTTTTTTATTTTATTTACACCTGCGCAATGATGGGCTGGCCGAGTGGCCAGCCATGTGGGAGTGGACGACCATGCAAATTTTTGGAGCCATCCCACCAATCGCATGGCCACTTGGCCATGGAGACTTCTGGGATGTGCCAAAAAGCCCCCTAAAACCTGCCCTAGCCCCCTAACCCTAACGCTAACCCTTGACTCTGCGTCACAGACTGTCTTCTTAGTGGGTCAGAGAGGCACCCAGAGGTGCAACCCACTAGCCCACCGTAACCTTACCCGTCACTAGCCTAACCCTAGCCCTAACCCTAACCCACCTTAACCCTAAGCCAGATGTACTTGCATTGCACTACACGCAAGTACAATTCCCTTCTGTGTGAGACATGGTGGTGCGAGAGCCTTAGTTAGGCATCTCACTATGGCTCTGGGTTCAGTGCCATCCACTAGTCTTCACAGTCACTGTCTGCACATTCTGTTATGCAATATCCATATGGCTATTGCATAGCATTTTGCAGCAGCAGCAGGTGAGGAGGGGAGACCCCCATGTTGAGGGGTCTCTTGGAGCCTGCTTCCCCTTTCCTAGTGGGTGAGGATAGGAGGCACCCACGGGTGCCTCCAGGAGCCCGCTTTCCCTTATAGCGGGCCAGAGGAGGCACCCACCCCACAGAGGTGCCTCCAGGAGCCCGCTCCCCCCCAAAAAACCAGTACTAACAAAAACGAAAAAACGAACCGACTAATTTTTGCGAATTTTCACGAAAAACAGAGACGACCCGAAACGGAACCGGCCCGACTAACGACAACTCGAAAAAAATTTTTTCAAGTCGTGCCCATCTCTACATGTGACATTGCAAGCAGTAATTTTCAATTGTGAAGGAGTAATGTGTCCTCTGGAGGTGCATGATGGGTGAGGAAATTGACTTCTATGATCTGAAACAGCTGTGCAGATTTATTATTATCATTATTATTATTATTATTATTATTATTATTATTATTATTATTATTATTATTATTATTATTATTATTTATTTATTTATTTATTTATTTATTTATTTATTTATTTATTTATTTATTTATTTATTTTAGCAGAGGTGACTTTACTTTCAGTAATGACTTTAAGGTTGTATGCTACAGAGGTCCATGTGTATGATAACACTTTATTGGTAATACATGGATTTTTTCTTCCCTTTAATGACAAGGTCTATTGTTTTAAGACTAATAATCTTTCCTATCTTTCCAAACATACTAAGACCCTGTTGGTGATTAAGCCAGCATAACATGTCTGTTGTGGGATTTGTGATTTTTATTTTAACTGTGACATTGGGGAAAGCTATTTTTAAACAGCAAGAGGTGTGTTTTTGAAGGAGCCAATAGCAAATGTGTCATCAGGGGTCAACAGCCAAGGAATCCTGTAATCCCACTCTTCATTCTAGAAATAACAATGGAAAATAATGAATAAATTCTATTCATTCAAGAAGTTACATGTAGAGATGGGCACGAAACGAACAATTTTTCATTTCCGTTTCTGTTTTTTCATTTCGTTACGCAACGAAATGACAAACGAATTTTGTCTCCAAAATGAAACAAAACGAACAGAAACACCGGAATTTTTGTCGTGCGTTTCGTTTCCGTTACTGCAATATGAGTGAATTGCTTAAAATCCTAAAAAAAAAAAATCACAAAAATTTGAAATAAATGGTAACGAAATGGTAACAAACAAACGAAAATGAAAACGAATTTTTTGCAAAAGTTTGCAAAAAACGGAAATGAACCGAAATGGACCCTACAAACGACAAACGACAAACGAAATGCCATTTTTCTGATTCGTGCCCATGTCTAGTTACATGTTTTCAGTGATCAACATCAATAGCAGCAAGGGTGGCTGCTCAGGGCTGAAGGTC
Source organism: Phrynocephalus guinanensis (assembly GCA_037367245.1). Classification (NCBI taxonomy): domain Eukaryota; kingdom Metazoa; phylum Chordata; class Lepidosauria; order Squamata; family Agamidae; genus Phrynocephalus; species Phrynocephalus guinanensis. Next base: position 75,171,064 of record CM074739.1, read on the forward strand.
CTGGAAGGGGATGTTTTTCAGCATCCAATCTGAGCAGGCAGCAAGAGGAACAGCCCATGTGATTGCAGGCTTTTTGTGGGCTTGGACAAGCCTTTAAAAGGCTGCCCGCCATTGCTTCTTCCTCTTCACCACTTTTTGCAGCACCCCACCCGCCCACTCCATTTGTAGTGAGAACGAGAGTTGGTGGTTGCTTCGGGGCCGGATGGGAATTTTTGATCATTATACTGATTGGCTGTTGTATGACAGTGAGTTTTTGCTCATCTCGTTAGCGACACGTAGTTTCCCTAAGTAATAAGTAAATAGGTTGTGGTAAATTTACTGAAGACTGCCTTTGGGAGTTAGTCTCACAGAATATGGAAATCTGCTCAATAAATTTAACAGCACATTTCCAGGTAGGAACTCACCTAAAATTGTAAGGCATGAAGGTCAAAGACAAATCCGGCCAAAGTTTACTTGCACTACGGCAGGCCTCCCTTTTAATTTAGGGACTTTTGATTAAATTCATTTAATAAACTTGTGGTCCAATTTTAAACTCAATATGACGTTTTTCCTGTTTATTTCGGGTGTGAGGGTGCAAAGGGATTTTGTAAGATGTAATGGTTAACATTGAAAAATGTATTTTCCAGTGTAACATTTCACGTTCTCGGGATGACAGATTTAAGGTGACAGTATGTTGTTGTTGTTGTTTTTCATTTGATAGCAGAGGTGACCTTGGGGTTGGATTTTGATAAGAAAGTTTGAAGGATAAACCCCAATCAAGAAAGGAGCGAACAAAGAAATAATGGAAGCCTTTGACCCAATACTGCATCAGCACAGCACTGGTCTTTATTTGGGATCAGTTCCTAACAGGATCAACAACAAGTAACCAGTGAGATGCAAGAGAAATTCCAATAGTACAGGGGCTGTAAATATCAGAAGGAACCCAAAGTGAGGGGGATTCTTATTTCAATTTGCTTTCTTGTAGAACATGGCATTCTTTAAGACACAAGTCTTGGTCTTGGTGATGAATAAAGCCACAGAAGAAGCAACCTGGGACAAGAATGTTCCCATCCTGTTAAAGGGGTCAGGGCTCAAAGGTGAAAAGAATTCATAGAGTCATTATGATTAAGGGTAGGTTTTTAAATGGTTTTGATAAAGGCTTGTAAAACAGCCAACAGAGATCCTGCAATTTTAATGTTAAGTGGCTTCTGTATTGGAAAAATGCCCAGGGGCCGTGTCTAGCACGGTCACTTACAAATGACTGATGGGAGATCAATACAGACAGAGTGGGAATGCAGCTTTGTCACTGGGATATGTAGTTAGTATGTGATTAGCTTTAAGTAGCACTGACTTAGATGTAGATGGGCAGTAAAGTGCTTAGCAGCCAGTCAGCATGATGGCTTCACCGGCACAGCAGTTAATGGAGCAAGAGCACTGTATTATCATTAGGCATCCAGGAGGGCACCCTGAACCCATTTTGGAGTTTTAAGAGCAGGTCAGCTGGAGCCCGTGCTCTTCACTAAATACATCTGTCTGTCGCAGGCACAAGTCTAAGCTTTCCTGTATGCGAGGTGTACCTCAAGGTTTTCGAAGCATCTGTTCAAACTGGGTGTGAACCATTATTATATGAGGAGCAAACAGGTCACTCGGTCTTTCCCAGAAGAAGTACCTCCTGTAAAAAATTAATAGAAGGACGCACATTATGATGGGCAAAGCAGAAAAGGAGACATTTTGTTGAGATATGGATGGCCCACAGTATACCGAAAAGTAAAGTATTAACATTTTGATGGTCATTTTTATTACGTGTTTTGGCCTGATTCCATTTGTTAGTCACAATGAGAGGAGACCCATTGAATGACTGGAAGTGCTTGACTTAGCAAAGTACTGCTTATTCAATGGGTTTAACAAATGAATGTATGTCTCTACTGCTTAATTTCAAAGGGGCACAGGCATTTATATTAACTTTTAGATTGTTACTGTCCGTTACGGTTGGGTATAGATGGCATCCACCTGTGGTTTTTATTACACTCAATCATATATGCTAACACAGTTCTGAAATGTCATCAAAATTGTGTTGTTGTGTAAACTGTCTTCAGAGGGCTGTATGGCCTTAAAGGTAGCAGGTAAATATGATTTTAAAAGTGAATGCTGCACTTTTCCTAAAGTGCTACAATAAAGAAAATTGGGAGGGGGAGGGACGTTATTAGATGTGGAAATTAGTTACCCTGACATCCTTCCTTTCTCACTAATGATTTATCCTTTTAATTAAGAAAAATGCAATCTTTAAATTGTGAATTACATATTAATGGAGAATCAAAGAAGCCTTATTGTTTGTTGCCATGAAGCCACTATTTCCACATTGTGCAAAAAGGCTATATATAGATGGTTAAGATTTGTAAATTGGAAAGGATTTATTGGATTATTGGATTGGCAAAGACTTAGTTTTGTACTTCTTATTTCTTTAGCTATGTTATATATTCTGTCATTTACTGATTTAATTTTTTTATTCCACAGTATGGATTCTTCCCCATAGCTAGCCAAAATAAACAGCTTGATTTAACTGTTGTCGCTCATTCTTATGGAATCTCAAGATTTCTCATCTGGTGAGGATGTTGGAATTCTGTGCCAGATAGCTCTATTGCTCCCTCCTGAAATACAGCAGAAAGTTCTAGAGACCTCAGCGAACTGCAGACCCCATCCTTCCATAGGACAGACATACAGCCATTAAAAGTAGATTCCAAGTGCTATAACTCAGTAGGCAGATGCTCTCTTTCTCCAAAGCATCTAATATGGCTGACTTGCCTGAATGCTACCTGGACACTTTTATCTGAGGAAAGGTCCAACCAAAGATGTCGTGCTGAAGTACTGGTTGGCCCTTTCCTCAGATAAAAGTGTATGGGTCAGGAAAGCATTCAAGCAACTCAGCCATATTAGATACTTTAGAGAGAGAAAGTCAGTAGTATCTATTCAGTAAATGCCCCTTCCCCAGTTTCTGACCGGACTTACCGTTGAATGTTGCCAATATAATAGCTTCATCCAGTACACTTGAGAGCAGAAAACAAGATAATAGGGCAGGTCAAGTGGGCACACACAGTGTTATAGTTCAGTAGCAGTGGCAAGGGGGCTAAAGATAAAAGCAAAGGCACAGCTGTTTCTTTCTCCCAGCATTCTCTGCCTAATGTATTTGCCTCACTCTGCCTGAGAGTAAGGATGGGGTTAATTCCTCTCAGCAGCCAGTAGAACTCCCTTGTGAATACACATATGTAACACTGCACAGGAGGTCATTTAGTTATCTCACCAGTCACCACTAATACCAATTTAACTGGTGTTATTTTTTTGAGGCACTGTCCACAACAGCTTATGTCAAATAAATCTGGTTCTAATCTTGTGTGATGCACGCACGGTCTACAAAAGCTTGCATTGACTTAGACTTGTTTAAGGTGCTATGAGACTTTTTGTGGTGATGGTGGTGGTTGCTCTTTTTTGTTTTGGGCTATGACAAAACCACAGATGAACAAGGCTACACTTATGGCAATTTGTGTCTGAGACATTGTTTATGCAAGATACTTACAAGATTCTTCCATGGATTATTTGCTTAATGATTGCTGCCATTATCAATCTACTACAGTATTTCATTCATTCATTCATTCATTCATTCATTCATTCATTCATTCATTCATTCATTCATTGGTTTTGTGGGATTAATACTTTTTTTAAAAAAAAATTGATATCTTGCTTAAAGCAATCAAATCTTCCACCTTGCTCATAGTGACCATCCCTTTGTCTTTTCTCTCATATGCAGAATGTATTCTCCCATTTCAGTCTTACTGTGTTCATCTAGAAATTATTTTGCTGAGATCCAGATCTTTCCAAGGCCATGCATATGCCAATAATCCGTAGCCTAGGGCTATCACATGCCATTTTAATGGGCCCTTAGAATGCAGTTAATTACAGGGAGAAATTTGGGTATCCAACTGTCAAAAAAGGAAAGTGGGGGAGGAAAGCTGATGCACAATGTCACCGTTCTTGGAGTGTTCCTACTGCAATGATCTCCATTTTAATGAACTTTAACATTCTTGTTCACTTTCCCACTTAAAATGGAGGTGACCCAGAAAAGCCCAGGGCTTAATGTAGAACATTATAAGCATAATATTTTAGGGGGACTTCCAGCAACAGCTGTATAATCACTACTACTACCATCAACCTTATTAGACTACCATCATACACACATCATCACCTAATTAAAATTGGACCAAAGCCACTAATGAAACTATGACATGGGTCACTGCTTTTTAAAGCATTTGTCCTGAAGCAAAAGATCATGCTTGCTGCATCTAACAATAAATGCAGTCTTTGCTGCACTCCGTTCAGCAGTATATTCATCATTACAAGAATCCATGTACTTACTCCTGCTACTGCTAGTAGTGACTGTGGAGTTTAATGTTAGGCACTTGCTTAGTGCAGTGGTTTGATGTGTTTGGACAGTAACCCTATCCATGTCTAATCAATGCATTGTAAATAATCCTTTCTTTCCAAAACTATTCCTTATTTGCACTGCATATGGCTCCAAAGTCCTTTTAACTAAATGTCCTAATTTTAAGACCATCATGGGCTTACTATAGTTGATCTTCATCTTTCTGATGTTTCTCTCCATTTCTCGTTCTTCAGCCCATTCAGCACAAACAACAGGGAAAGAGGCTGTTCCGGGGGCTGATTTATGCTATGAAATGATGCTTAGGAACATCCAAGGGCCTCCTTGAACACAGTTGGACATCTCCATACCTGCTGGAACTGGGAAGTCACAACTAAAAGAGAATGGTCCACTGTACATTCAAACTCTACATGATCTCGCCTTTTGAATGAGTTTCTGTTTTGGAGGGCTAAAGATCTGGGCAAGTGTTTGGACTAGTGAAATCTTGAGGAATCTAGACAATGTTTGTAAATGGCTTACTTTGGTCTTCCTATGTGAAGATTTTATCCCCTTACATATGATGGAGGTGTGTGCCTGCCCCAGGTAGAAGCACATCATGAACTTATTCCTACTCTACAGTCTACACCATTTTACTACCATTTATGGTTTTCTGTCTAGCTGATTCCACATGTGATCCATTTCTTTCATGTTACAGCTGTAGGGAGAAATATCCTGGCAATTAGAATATCCATTCTAAAGTGTATCAAATAAATACAAGGAAAACTGTAAATAAAATCCACTGGTTCTTCTTGATATAGGAAAACAGTTCATGGCTACAAATAAATTGCTGTGTGTGTCACTACAGATACCCTTATGAATGATTCCCCCACCCCACCCCCAAATCTTTTTAAAACGATGCAACAGTTTTGCCATTTGGCCACAACAAAGCACAAAGATTTATTTAGTCTATATCCAAGCATATTTATAATGTTATTATTCAACTGGTGTGTAGCAGAGACTCCCCCTGCCCCCAGCTTTGGTCTCATCAAGAGATCCTTTGCAAAAGTACAGCTACAGCTGCCAGGGAGATGATACTTATAAAGAAGGAAGCTAAGAAATGTTTATTATTGATCAGGAGACTCAGACATTAATGGAAATAGCTAAATTGGAAAAGATCCCCTTTATACACGATGGCAAGTTGTATTTATTTGATCAGGTAGGGCAACCTTTTATTGAACGGTGTGGAGAGTTTGCTGTTAAAGTGGTTTGTTTTCCTTCTCACAGTGCCCCAAATAGCTCCAGATATATTGAAAGGTTTCCTTTTGACTTTCTCCCGCCACTCTTTCCCTGCTGGTTTCTGGGCGATGCTTCTTTATCCTCCTCCTCCTCCTCCTCCTCCTCACCATTACAATACTATTAGAAGATGGTCATGTACACCTGTGTAAGTTAAATTGTTTAACTCTCTGTGTTGAACTGTTGCTAATTTACAAGGTGCTGGTTGGGTTACATAGCTAGCTAGTGATGTAACTGGCACCTCATTAGTTATGGTGAATTATGCAAATTAACTTATGTACTTTTCAAGAACCAACAGGATAATGACTGTTGTTTTAAAATTCTGTGTCCCTTAAAATTTCATCAATGAACACAGAAAACCATTAATTTCTAATATATATATATATATATATATATATATATATATTTTACTAAGGCTCATCTAAAAGAAATCCACATTTGTCTTGATGACATGCTTTATGAGCTATAGGCTGGTTTGCTCACAGTCACTTCCACCCTTCCGAGGTTGGTAAAATGAGTACCCAGCTTGCTGGGGGGCAATGTGTAGCCTGCACGCTGTAATTAAAATTGTAAACCGCCCAGAGACTACTTAAAGTGGTATGGGGCGGTATATAAGCAGAACACTTTGCTTTGCTTTTTGCTTTTTGTGGCATCATTTTGCATTTTGGTGTTAGTTAATAACTAGTTATATACCTTTCTTACAGTAGTTTTAAAGGGTCAAAGAAAGCAGGGTGAAGGTGGGTCACCCAGTCCAATCACCATAAGGGGTAATCCCTGGAGTGTGGGAGGTGGCTTCCTCATGAGGTCCCCTTCCTACTGATGCCTTGCACGTTGAAGGTGGTGTCATGAGCCCAGGAAACAGCCAGTAAATCAGGAAGAGGCTGGCTGGGGTAGGGTGGATGGAGGGATCCCCAGCAGACTGGAAGATGGTCGTTTTTTCTAAGGAGTATAAAAGTAGTGCCCTGGCAGTCTACTGTTCATCATTTACCCACCCATTGTCTCATTTCTGTACCATGGTGTGATTATAAGTAGAGATGGGCACAGACTTGGTTTGGAGGTTTCTGCTGGTTCATCAGCAGAGGAACCACAAGTGCCACACATTCCCTTCCCCTGCCCATCCTTGCCAACTCCCCCACTCAGCAGCCACCATGCGCTGCTCTTTCCGTCCTCTTTGTATGATTGTCCAGTTGCAGCAAGATTGCTTGCTTGCCTTCTCTGCTTCTTCCAGCAGAAGGTGGGTCAGGGATTCCTGCAGCACTCAATTTGAGTCAGCAGCTGCCATAGGAGGGAAGCACACACACTCCTGCTGTGACAGGATGATCATGCAAAGAAGCTGGATGCTGGGTGGGTGGGTGGGAAAAGAGAAGGGAATGCATGGCACGTGTGGGGCCCATGCCAAGATACCAGCATGAACCTCCAAACTGAGGTTCATACCCATCTCTAATTATGATGATTAGAGATGGGCACGACTTAGCGGTATTCCCGTTTCCGTTTCCGTTACTCGGTTCCGTTACTCTACGGAAACGGTAACGGGAATTACTCCGCCAGACTTCGAGCTCGAACCGACGAACGAACAATTTTGGTCTGATTTGTCGTGCTCGTTCCTTGCATCACGCGATTGCGCGATGCCACGCGGCACAGAAAAAAAGTTTTTAAAAGTTAAAAAAACCCGGTTCCCGGCTGAAAAGCAGGCGGAAAAATGCCTGCCGTGCCTCAGGGCACCTACCAGAGGGGTTGTTTCTAGAGGTCCCCGGCCTCCCCCCTCATCCCCCGTCCTGGGCTGCTCTGGTGGGACTCGCCGCAGGCTCGCAGCCAGCAAAAAGCCCAGTCTCGCCGCCGGCCGCCCGCAATTAAAGCACAAGCAAGCGGCACGGACGGCACAGGAAAAAACTTTTAAACTCTCCTCCCACCCATTCCCGGGCCAAAAAAGCAGGCGGAAAAATGCCTGCTTGACTAAGGGCGCAGGGCACCTACCGGAGGGGTGGTTTCTGGAGGGGGGGTCCCGCCTCCCCCCCGTCCTGGGCAGCGGACTCGAGTTGCCATTTCGCCATGCATGCGGTGGGGCGGGCGGGGGATCCAAAATGGGGCGGCGAACGCAATATTGTTTTTGAAATCGTGGTCCAAAAACACACAAGCACAACAGAAACACGCGAAAATTTATAAACTGATTTTTCACAGTAGCAGTGGGTTTTTTCTTGCAACAAAATGTCTCTCCTCTCCTCCTCTGTCCTCCATTTATTTTATTTTATTTTATTATTTTTACACCTGCGCAGTGCGCAATGATGGGCTGGCCGAGTGGCCAGCCATGTGGGAGTGGACAACCATGCAAATTTTTGGAGCCATCCCACCAGTCGCATGGCACTTGGCCATGGAGACTTCTGGGATGTGCCAAAAAGCCCCCTAAAACCTGCCCTAGCCCTAAGTACCCATACGTCACAGACTGTCTTCTTAGTGGGTCAGAGAGGCACCCAGAGGTGCAACCCACTAGCCCACCGTAACCTTACCCGTCACTAGCCTAACCCTAGCCATTGCACTAAGCCACCTTAAAGCCAGATCTACTTGCTTGCATTGCACTACACGCAGCAAGTACAATTCCCTTCTGTGTGAGACATGGTGGTGCGGGAGCCTTGTGCAGGGAAGGCATGACGCTATCACTCTCACACTGGTCTCACTGTCTGCACATTATGTTATGCAATATCCATATGGCTATTGCATAGCATTTTGCAGCAGCAGCAGGTGAGGAGGGGAGACCCCCCATGTAGAGGGGTCTCTCTTGGAGCCTGCTTCCCCTTCCTAGTGGCAGGAGGCAACCACGGGTGCCTCCAGGAGCCCACTTTCCCTTTATAGCGGGCCAGAGGAGGCACCCACCCCACAGAGGTGCCTCCAGGAGCCCGCTCCCCCCCCAAAACCAGTACTAACGAAAACAAAAAACGAAAAAATGAACCAACTAATTTTTGCGAATTTTCGCAAAAACCAGAAACGACCCGAAACGGGACCGGCCCGACTAACGACAACTCGAAAAAAAAAAATTTCAAGTCGTGCCCATCTCTAATGATGATATATGTTGTTGGGAGGAGAAGGGAAATTAGATTTATCTATTGCATATGTCAGATTTGTTGCAGCAACATTGGAGTAGCAGTTTTGGGCACAGGATCCTGCAGTTGGCTCTATCCGAGGCAAGAGATCCCCTCCAGTGAGGCTCGAGGAGTAGGGGACTTACAGGGGGCATGTCTGGCTTGGAAGGATCATTGCAGCCCCCCCCCAACCAGGTGTGCAGTGATTCCCTCCTAAGTGGTTTTGCATTGGATCCTTGGTTGCCCATCATGAGGATGGGAGGTTGGCATTGGATGGTAAATGGGTCACCCAATGCCAAGAATGAAAGATAGCTATAAAAGCCTTTGATGATCCCCGAGTTGTTTATATGAATGAAGGAGGAAAGAGGTCGAAGTGTTTATGATATATCAGCCATATTGTCCTTAGTCTATCATACTCTATGGAAAAAATATTGTGTGGGATGAAACATTGCACTTCTAAGGGATTCTGCTAAAAAAAAGTCTGAGAAGGCCTGAAAGCATGTCTTTTGTTTTGATCCTGAATTTCCTGAAAAGCTCCACATGTGATTTTTTTTCCATCCCAAAGTCCTAAATAAGAGCAAGTTTTGACATGAAGGGATTTGACTGAAACAGCACCACACTGGCAAATTGTACCCTCCATTTGAATTTAGACTTTGCCCATCTACAAGGTACTGATTATGCTATGCACCCAGGGGACCATGCTGCTTTAAAATAATAATAATAAAACAGTAGAAATTAAATATCAGAAAATCCCTTTGGGACTTCAAACATAGAGAAGTGGGATGATTTTACACACTAGGGATAAATATTAGAAATAAAAGAACATGTTCTGTGGAAATCAATCTCTCCTTTATACAATCCCAAATTATGCTCCTAAAGGCCAGGCCTCCAACAGCTCTGTCAGTCATGATAAAGCTATCACTCTGAGATATATTGCAGGTTTTATTTTTGTGTTTTCAATGGAAAACATCCCACAGGTGCGTTTGCATTACTGAAAATATATGAAGATTAATTACATGTCTGAGGTCTGAAATTTATTGACATATTTTCTAAGATTTCAGCTGGCTTTGAATGAATGGCTTTTAGAACATACTGCCTAGAAAGTTTTGAAAAGAATTAAACACTTTCCGGGGAAGCAGGAAGCAAAAGGAAAATAAAATATTTTAATGAGGTCTTCTTCTTCTTCTTCTTCTTCTTCTTCTTCTTCTTCTTCTTCTTCGGCAAAACATGGGTGATAAAGAACACAGGATAGGAAAAATTAAAAACTTGAGATAGCAAATCTATCAATTTACAGTCTTCCCTCTTTGCACACCAAAGCCTGCAGATCCTTGTCAGGCAAGATATACACTTACACACATTTTTATAAGATTAGAGTAGAAAAACATGCATCGAGGTAGCAGTCTTAAGATCAGCAAAATAAGGAAACATTTAAATGCCACCTTGGGTTTAAAAAATATTCAGTTGCCACAAAATTGGTAGTCGGAACCCTGAGCCCACCCTAAAACTTCTGTTTCATATGTTGAATTCTGCAAAGGATGCTCATGGCTTGTTCACTTTTTCATGCCTGGTTGGTCCATGAGGATGAGTAAGGTGCCCCCTATCCCCCTCAAAAAAATAATAATCTGAAGAAGGTAGCAGTGAGTGGATTTCAGTTGTTCTGGCTCCATTGTTAGATGGGGAGAATGAGGATGAGGAGATGACTTTTGATCTTTTATATCTGGTCATGGTCAATTCCCTGAGACAGATCCACTTCTGCCCAATTCTGCACACATCAAAAAAGTCTGCACCTATGGTCATCCTCCCTTCCCACACCTCCATATGGTGTCCATGCCGGTTTCCATCTCTGTTTTATGGGCAAGATCCATCCCTTTCTTTGTATAGTATTCACAGTTGCATGCATGTTCATAGATATATTCTAAACTGTACATTTTGTTAAATGCACCCCCTTGACCAAATTGCATTATTTGAATATTCTCTTTTTAAGAGCTACCCCAACATCCTCTCCTTGATTTAAATTGCAATGTTATTTGAACACAATCTTCCCATTAAACCATTGCATGAATTGTTTAAATGCATTTTCCCATTGACCAAACCACGATTAAGCAGCACTTTCCAGATACTTCTGAAAGCCCTGCTTGTTTCACTGTGATAATCCCATTTTTTTCAGGGCTTGGTGAAACAAATTCCCATTTGCAGTGATTAAATGGAGAAAGTGGGTTGCCATCCACAAAGGTGCTCTTGGGTTTGTAGAATAATTGCATTTTATTCATAATCAAATATTTAAAATATTTTCATCCCACCTTTTTATCCAAAAGGACCCAAGGCAGTTATTAGGACTCAGCCTTATATTGAATAATCAGAAAAGATATTTCTGGCTGAAGATTTAGATATATTTACAGGAAGAGGGGTTATATATGGTATTTTTCACCCCATAAAATGCATCAGACCATAGGACACATCTAGTTTTTAGAGGTATGTATGTGTGAAAAAAATATTCACACATACATACTGTGGTCCTGGTCCATCTCCAACCCAGTTTATTCTCCAGCCATGCTGCTCTTGAGAGGCCTGGAGAGGCATGGCTGGAGAGTAGAATACAAAAAACAAGCCTTCCCCATTCCCCGCCTGGTTCTCCATGCTGGGAAACCTCTGGCCTTTGCAGAGGCCCCTGGAACTGGTGCAGATCCTAGCCCCAGTTGCAACCCTCATTGAGGCTTCCTGGCCAGGCTGTCTTTTAAAAATTATGCTGCATGATTGATTTGTTCCATATAATAGGAGATGGAGAGAAAGCAGCCCAATTGGAGACCATAGAGATGAAAAGTTGTCTAGAGAGTTGCAGCTAGAGAGTAACTACCCACCATAATGACCATAGAGATGAAGCTCTATGATCATCAAGGTGCGTAATTTCTCTCTAGCCCAGTGCGTCTTAACCTGTGGGTCCCCAGATGTTCCTGGACTGCAACTCCCAGAAACCCCTTCCAGCACAGCGAGTGGTGGAGGCTTCTGGGAGTTGCAGGCCAGGAACATCTGGGGACCCACAGGTTGAGAACCACTGCTCTAGCCTGTTTCTTATCTCTATGGTCTCCAGTAAGGCTGTTTTTTGTTTCTTATTATATGGAAGCAATCAATCATGCAAAGTAATTTTTTAAAAACAGAGGGGCGGGAAGCCTCCACTGGAGTTGCAGTTGGGGCTGGGACCTGCATGGGGGCCGGAGGCCTTCACAACAGCTGTTCTGGAGGTTCCCAGTGGAGATGCATTCACCCCATAAGATGCACAGACATTTCTCCTTACTGTTGAGGGGGGAGTGCATCTTATGGGGTGAAAAATATGGTAGCTGACTTTTCTATGGGCACTACCACATGGGCGAAAGACACTTTTTTATATAAAGATGTGTTTTTACTCTAAATTCCTCACATGATTGAAGATTTTGTTGCAGTGTCCACATGGGCATGGTATTAGTTAATGAATCTTAATGTTCCCACATCCTAAAACTGCATTTTAAGTATATTTCCCAAGCTGTGTTGTCTTTTTTTAAAAAAATTCTGAGCCCCAAGCGCCCATCAGCTGACATGCAGGCTTGGAGCCCCAAGCGCCCATCAGCTGAGAAAAAACTTCTGAGCCCCAAGTGGCCATCAGCTGAGAAAATAAAGTTTAAAATCCCATCAGTGGGGATGATTTTTATTTATTTATTTATTTATTTATTTATTTATTTATTTATTTATTTATTTATTTATTTATTATTTTTGCCGAGCCCAAAGCACTGTAGTGCCTTGGAGCTGCCCACCCCTAAAAGGAGTGAGTTTTAAAAAAAAAATTGACAGCCCCAAGCCTGCCCTACAGCTGATGGGTGCTTGGGCTCAGCCAAAAAAAGGTTTTAAAAATCACTCATTTCCCCCAACATATGGGGTGGGGGGAAAGGCCAGATTTTTTAAAAAAAGGTGGGGAAAGGAGCAATTTTCAGGTGGGGGAAAAGGAGCAATTTTCAAACTTCTTTTCCTCCAGCCCCATGTCCATACTACAGCTGATGGGCACTTGGGGCTCAGCCAAAAAAAAGTTTACAAATTGCTCCTTTCCCCCATCTGATGGGGTGGGGGAAAGGAGCAATTTTTTTTTTTTTTGCCAGCCCCAAGTTCCCTCTACAGCACGTGGGGCTCAGAAAATAAAATTAAAAATTGCTCCTATAGATCACTAATTGGACTTTTAAAAAAGCAATGCTGGTTCCTTTTTAATCCAAAAAGGTAAACTCTGTGGTTTAAGGACATCAGGGTGTTTTATAATGCAATCCTTTACTGTGTACTCAGAAATAAGTCACATTGTTTTAACAGGGTCTTATTCCCAAATAAGTCGGAATAGGATGGCAGCATTAGAATGGAATCCAGTTGTTAGTCTCAACTAGGGCTGATCCGCTAAATAAATGAGGTTTTGTTAGATTATTATTTCAATCTGTTTCATTGGTCTACTTTAGTAGTAGACTAACTTTTGGATTTACCACATTGAATTTGCTTAAGAGTAAAGGTACATTGTCACTCACCCAGATGTTGCCTGTCATAAATGCATGCACCAAAGACTTGTATTTGCAGACATTGCACTCCCACAATTACTCATAAGTGGTTCTCTGGAATGTATAGCAGTAATTTAGATGGCAGTAGGTTGCGTGGCAGAGGGCGGGGAGACTGGTTCCTGATTTAAATAATGATTTTGACAAGGAACATCCAAACAGTCTACAGTAGTTCAGATGTATTGCTCTCATTCTGGGAACTGGTTAGCCCAAGAAAGGTTTCTGATTTACTGCTTTTTAGGACCTAGACAAACAAATATATAACCATACTTATTATTTATATACTTCCAATTGATGCTAGAGTAGCACTTAAGCCATGAAGTATGGGCTGTGATTTAACAAGGAAAGGAAACCTCTATACATTATACATCTTTGTTAATATACAAAAACTGGACGCCTACTCAATAGCACTCAAATGGCCTGAGTTGTAATCAGCGAAGTTCATACTTCACACATTCTACAGCCCGGATTGGGAGGCAGGAGGAGGAGAAGGAGACATTTCAGCTTATTCTTTTTTTATTTGTGGCAGTTGTATTTTGTCTTTCTGCAGGGGATATCTATTAATAGTGTGCAAAGCCCTTGAAATACATGTTAAAGAAAAAGAGATATGCTTATTTATTGGCCACAAACCAGGGCAGAAAATCTGTTTGGTGCAGAGGCAGTACAGAGTCCTCCATGCACAGTAGCACGTGATTTTCTGCTTGTGTATGTACTGCCCTTCTTGAAGTAGCAATCCACATTTCAAAAACCCAGACAAATCAGAAGCACTTCACACTTTCACAAGGAAGGCCACACCCAACAACCCATATGTAATAGGTGTTGGGGAAGGTTCAGGCTGGCACTAGGTTTTTTTGTGCCCTAGGTGAGGGGCGGGGGTGGGGTGGGCGGTGGGCAGGCGGGGCAGGCGGTGGCAGGGGGCAGGGCAGGCGGTGGGCAGGCAGCAGGGGGCAGGGTGGCGGGGGGGCGGATGGCGGGGATGGTGATGGGCATGGGGGCGGGTGGCAACGGGCACAGGGGCAGGTGGACGGCAGTGGCGGGGCGGTGGCGGGGGGGACAGCAGATGGCAGGGGATGGCGACGAGCGTGGGGGCGGACGGTGACAGGCAGGGGGGCAGTGATGGGTGCGGGGCGTGGTGGGTGGAAGGCGGAGGGTGACGGGCAGCTGGTGGGTGGTAGGGGGGACAGATGCCGGTGGCCAGCGGGGGGGAGCGGGGGGGGAGCAGGCTGGCCAGCACCCTCTCTCCATTTTGGCACCCTAGGCAACTGCCTAGTTCGCCTTAATGGACGTGCCGGCCCTGGGAAGGTTGCATAGGTGGGACTTTCATACATCCCAGGCCATTGTACATCTAACGAGGCTATTCAGGCCACCATATACCTAATGAGCCTACTCAAACCAGGGTGATGTGAAACCAAGGTGAACTACACATTTGAGGCTTCACTACTACTTTCTTCAAACTGAAGAAGCTGCTTGGATGAGCAGCGAAGCATTTCTGTCTCACAAGAAAAGAAGTCCAGTTGCCATGACGCAACCTCCAGATAACCTCACCTGGATGACTGAGAATCTTCACAAACATGTGGACTATATGGTTCAGTTTAGTGGATGGGTAAATCTTAGGAAGGGTGAAATTTAAAAATAAACATTTTGCTGGAGGATGATGCAAGTCCTTGTCACCTTAGTTTAGGTAGTAAAATTTCAATCTATTTGTGAATGTGGTGCCCACAAAGTTTTATAGGTCCACACCACTATTGCCTAGAAAATTGGGTGGGTGGTTCCAAGTTGTTACCAGCTGGCTGCTTTTTCACTATTTCACTGTCACATTGTTTGTAGTTAAACATAAAGTAAAGAGAATTAGCATACCTAGATAAGAAAAGATCAGTCCAGTCAGGTACTAGAGGTAGCAAAATAGATAGTGTCATCAGAGCCAGGAAGAAAACAAGAAAACAAGAAGGCAGGGAAGAGAAATAAGTTAAATACATGAATTAACTGCAAATGCCTTGTAGCATCCCATCCTTCTGATACCAAGGGCTGCTTCCAATATATCTATTGCAAAACATTCCAAAGGGAGACACAAAAATCATTCATTTAGGCATTTATACAGAAAATTTTTGAAGGCAAACTGAGAGACACAACGGCTAATTCATAAATGTAAGGATGGCTGTTTCATGTTAATTGTTTAAGATGAATTCAGAACATTTATTCTGTATCTTCCATGGTGGCACCATCCTACCCTCTCATGTTTATCTGATATAGGTTAAGCATGAAGAATTTTAATCCAGTAAGGGAAAGGATATTATTCCCAATTTGAGGCATCTCCAGTTGAGGCCAGTTTCAAGAAACTGCTACTTTTTTTCAGCTAGTGAGAAGGAAGTTGTATTTCTCATACTTCTCATGTATTCAAAACATGCTCATGAAACATTGTGGCATAATAAGAGTATTCCTTACTTAATTCCTTAGATTTTGTTTTTTTCCTCATACATTATAAAACATGTCTCTGTTCACTGCTGCTTTTAAGGGTACATTGAGCTTTTAAAAGAAGAGAAAAGAAAACAGAAGGCCTTCTGTCTGAAGTTTGCCTTCTGTTGTTACAAATAAAAACAAAACCGTAACATATGGTATAACTGTAATTTGTTGGAGGAAAAAACCAGCTATTTATTTACTTATGCACATGAATGGCTTTTAAAAATACTTTAAATTGTTTTTGTTTGTTCACTTCCGAAGTACTGTTTGTGCTGGCCTTTCTAAACAAAAGTGTGGAATCTAAACCTATCCTTCAAATAAATCAGATTATCAAGGATAATACAAAATAATTCAGACATGGGCACACTCTTTTCACATAGATTGGGTGCTGGGTCAGCCACTGAGGGTATCATTAGAGTACATGTGGAAAGTTGTGTTCATGTGTGATCTGAGTTTGAAACTGCCTCATAATTTTTGTTTCATATTTGTTTCTGTAGTCAAATGTCCATTTTTAACTGGAATATGGAAAACTCTTGTAAAATTCCTCAGGGTTGACAAAAAAGGGTGCCTGGACATCTTGACATGTCCTATGGGATGGGGGGACCCTTCTGACCCTTATGAAATTTCTTTCCTCTTGTGCATGTATGAGATAAGAAGCAACCTTTGGTTGGTGAGATTGCCACAAGTTGCAGAAAAATATATTTTCCCCCCTTTGGTGAAATGAAGCACAGGCCACACCAACCAAGCACAGGTGGACTGGTTGAATGGTCAAAAAGAGACAAAACATCTAATTATGTGATTCCATGTAAAGGGCCGCAGCTATTGTGTTGTTGTTTTTCAATTCCACAATGTGTACAAAAATAGTTCTCACAAGGGTATAAAACCTTGGTGTCTCACAAGATGAGAAGAATATTTTTGCAATTTCCATTTCTCATGGACCAAAATAAGGCAAGTGGGGATTTATAACCCTAACTTTTCAAACTGCAGAATTATAGTATGGAGGAATGGGAAGGTAGATTTTTTTTCTGCAGACATTGGTAGAAGGAAGGAAGGAAGGAAGGAAGGAAGGAAGGAAGGAAGGAAGGAAGGAAGGAAGGAAGGGAGGGAGGAAGGAAGGAAGGAAGGAAGGAAGGAAGGAAATTGTTCCCTAGCAGGAGTAATCTGTCATTGCAGCATAACTTTTAAAAATTATGCCCAATACTCTATGGAGCCAAACAGAATCAGGTTCTAATGAAAAAATATTGTGACTTTTTTCATAAACAAAAACAAAACAAAACAAAACAACTACCAAGGATTACAACCAATGAATATATAGTTAACTGCCTTGTGTGTTGCACATAAATATGCTACCTAATCTTGGCTCTTTTTGAAGAGGGAAACTCTCAGCACATTTTGTCTGCTGCAACAATGTCTGGACACGTATTGTTGACTATGTGTGACCCATGTTGTTGAAAGTTCCCAGCTGGATTACTGTAATGCATTATATCAAGACTATCCTTGAAAATCACTCAGAAATTCTTAGGGGCAATTTTGGATTGCTTGTTCTAAGGAAGCACATCTAAATTTACTTCAGATTTCTTCTGATATTAGGGAATATGCTTGTGTTTATTTGGACATCTTAATTTTTATGAATCTTTGGACTTCCTGGCATTTTATATTTAGTATCGTATATTTTATTTTAGTCATTTGATGTTAATTTCTCTCTGCATTTTAAATCTTTTTCGACATAATGTATTGCCTACCTTAGATTCCATTTTTCACTTCTTGAATTAAGTAAATAAAGAACTGCATTCCTGGCAATCAAATTCACACTACAGACTTCACAGACTAGCTCACAAACCTCTAAATTACATCAATAGAAAGTAAGCACCCACAGTGGCTATTGGCATGAATGTCTAGTTTTATGAATGAAGGCCATATACTTGCAAAATTGGAACATAAATGCATAACTTTTGTGTTCCAAGCCAAAGAAGCATTTTAAAGCAAGGAATCTATATTCACCAGATATTTGGGTATTCGGGAAACTGTATGCCATGCTTATTTGTCTGAACTCAACCAAGCATTACTTGAACTTTACAGTGTTTGCATTTGACTTGATAGGGGAGATTTATAGTTTTAACGTGGTTTGTTGAATAATCTCACTGAAACGAAAGAGACAGCTGTGGACAAGAGTTTTACAAAGCTTTATAGTGCCTTTGGATAGGAATAAAGTGTAGAGGTTTTCAAAAAAGATCCTTCCACCTCTGTGATAACATCGTGCTTAAAGCATGTGATTTAAAATGAAATAGAGTAATCATGTGTTCCAGAATTTATTGGCAGTATTTTATACATATTAAATGTCAGAAAGAGAAATCTGGGAGTAATGGGATTCCCTGACTCAGCAGCTCTAACTGCTGATGCAATGTCCCAGTGGAGAAGACGTGGAGCAACTTCCTTGCCAGTTCTCATTATGAAAGAAGTAAAATTTCCTTCCTATAGTGAGAAACCATTGCTCAATGGTATGCAGAGGGTCCCAGATCCCGTATATGTCATCAAGGGTAAAAGGATCAGATAGTCACTGTTGTGAGGGGAGGAGTAAACTTAACTAAGGCCTGGTCTGACTGAAATTCCCATTGTGAAAGGTGAAAATATTAGGAAACGGACCAATCTAAAGGAGTTCTTATGGCTCATAGCAGCCAATGCTGGAATAGATAGGGAAATAAGGCTTATCCAAACATTAATCGAATTGGATGGATGCCACATGCATCAAACCATATCCTTTCTGTCTTCTTAATGACTATGTGAAGAGAGGAAGACTACTGTACCTAGATAGACCTTTCAAGTAAGTCAGATCCTCCCCCACCCCAAATCATGGCTGTACCTCATGTGGAGAGGCTGCCTGGGTATAGACGCCTTTCAGTGTTCTGGCTGTTGCATTTCTGTGCTCAATGTGCAACAAGAAAACGGGAGCACTTATGGGCTCCCCTCAAACAGTACAGACTCCACTTTAACAATGGAATCGGGGTTTTGTCTAGTCAGATAATCAATGTCTAACTTAATTCCTAGACATAAACCCAAATTTCTTTAGATCCTATGTTGTTGTTGTTCCTACAGTTGTGATTGACTCTTCATGACCCCATGTCCATGGAGTTTTCTTGGCAGGAGTACTGGAATGGCTTATAGCCAAATGGAAATTTCTACCTAGCTCCTGGAAAATGAAAATGAAATATGAAGAATTAAATCTTTTTCTTTCTTTCTTAAAAAGTAGGTACAGGATTTTAGAATATGTTTCAGATTTTTCTAAGAGCTTACAAGATAGCTCAGTGAGTCAGGTATCTGACTGTGGTTGGGAGTTCAATTCTCCACTGTGTCTCTCAGGAGAAGATTCAGTCTGCATAGGCCTGAACATCCTGCAAAGTTCCAGGGAGAACAGAATGGCAAACCACTTCTGAGTAGAGATGGGCATGAAACAAATAAAAAAAATCATTTTGTTATTAATTTTATTTGTTTTATTAGGCAATGAAATGAAGAACGAACTGCCCCCTCAAAGAACAATGAAATGAAATGAAACGGAAATTTTCATTTTGTTCCAGTTTGTTTTTCATTCCGGTGTCATCTCCTACCTGTGGGATGTCTTCCAGCTGCCGCTGCCACTACCAGCCCCAGAGAGGGGGTTTCCAGCTGCAAAACAAAGTAAAACAAAAAACAAAAAAGCCAAGCAGGGCCGTGCTACAGCTGATCTGCAGACCACGTGGTCGGCATTCCAAAAAATATATATTAAAATTTAAAAATTTAAAAACACAATCTGGCCAGCGCGCCACCGACCTGACCCGCTGACCACTGACCAGACCCATGGGCCCGCAGGCCACTGGTCAGCACTAATTATTATTATTATTATTATTATTATTATTATTATTATTATTATTATTATTATTATTATTATTATTATTATTATTATTATTAATAATAATAATAATAATAATAATAATAATAATAATAATAATAATAAATAATAATAATAATAATAATAATAATAATAATAATAATAATAATAATAATAATAATAATAATAAATAAATAAATAAATAAATAAATAAATAAATAAATAAATAAATAAATGCCGAGCAGGGCTGCACTACAGCTGATCAGTGGGCCACATGGTTGGCAGGATTAAAATAAATAAATAAATAAATAAAACTGATCTGGCCCGTGGACCGCTGACCCCGCCATGCACACGGTCGGCAGGATTCAAAATAAACAAACAAAAATAAAACAATAAAAAATTCCGATCTGGCTGGTGGGCCGCCAACCCCACTGGGCACGCGGTTGGCAGGATTTAAAAAAACAACAACTAAAAAAGCCAGCGCCTCTCAGCTGTTAAAAAAAAGCCCCAGCATTGGGGACTTTTAGTAATAAAAAAATAAAATAAAAAAGCCCTGGCTACACTAAAAAAATTTAAAAAATAAAAAATTAAAGAGAGAAAAGGTTAAAAAAAGAAACTAAATAAAATGAAATACAAATGATTTTTTAAAAAAATTCATTTCATAATTAACAAAAATGGGTGGGTGGGAAACAAATAACAAAATGAAATACCATTTTGCCGTTTCTTGCCCATCTCTACTTCTGAGTATTATGCACCTAGTATACTATGGCAAGTCAGTTGCTATAAGCCAGAATTTACATGACAGCACAATAATAATTTCACTTAGAATGTGAAACTTGGAACACCTACATTTTGCTTCACTGCTTTGTTTACATTGAGAGCATGTTGTTAACAAGCTGTTCTAGTTATCTTGAGTGTTATCTCTGACCAAAAGCCATCAACTTTCAGAAGGTTCCATTGGTAGAATCCTAATTACCTGATCCAGTTATGCAACAGTTCATTCCATAAGCGGACCAATATATTCAGAATGTGAGCAATGCCGTATCCAGTTATTTCCAGTATGGTGGTTGGTCTCATCATTTTATTTATTTATTTATTTATTTATTTATTTATTTATTTATTTATTTACAAAAAAAATAGCCACCCCACTACCTAGTGGTCTCTGGGTGGCATACAACAATGTATTTAACTACAGAACAACATGATTATTAAAACTATACAATACAATTTGAAACAATTAATATACAATACAAATTATAAAACCCTGCTGCTCATGAGCCCAGCTAAAACCACTATTTAATTAAAATGCTGGCTGAACAGGAAGGTTTTTGCCTGGCACCAAAAAGCCAAAAGCCAAACAACAACAACAGGTGGGTCTCTTTTGGGAGGGCATTCAAAAGTGGGGGTTGGCAAGTGGCAACTGCAGAGAAGACCCTGTTTCGACATGCCATCCCCATAAACTCTTTGAGGGATGGCACCTTCAACAGGGCCGCTTGGCCAGATCTTAAAGAATGGGCAGGCTCATATGGAAGAAGGCGGTCCTTAAGGTAACCAGGTTACCTTAAGTACAAAGATCTCCACTTGGACAAGAGCAATCCAGCAACTGTGCAAAACCGTGATGACTGAGTGTTACACCCACTTGCAACACAGCAAGATTCTGGCCATCGTGCCCTTTGCCAACAGCACACATATGGTAAGTGTTACAAGCGTACATAGAAATCTATTCACTTTCTGTACCCTACAATAAATCGCAGTCTAGAAGACAGTGCCACTGTCACGGCCACTACTACCTTACTAAGTATCCCATTCTACCACTCCTAGTAAGTCTTTTCTGCTTGTAACTTGAGAAACGTGGGCAGAACATGTTCTGTACAAACAAAACAAGTTTCTGCAACCAGCAGGCAGTGCATTGTGCTGCTCAACAAAATCCTGATATCACAGGTAGAGATGGGCACGACTAGGGAAAATGACGTTTTCGAGTTGTCGTGTGTCGGAGGCAGTCCGTTTCGGCTCGTTTCCATTTTTCGTGAAATTTCGCAAAAATTAGTCGGTTCGTTTTTTTGTTTTTTCATTGTTGTTAGTACTGGTTTGGGGGGTAGCGGGCTCCTGGAGGGAGCTGCAGGAGTCAGCCAGAGCCACAAGTGACGGACTGGCAGACTCTTTGCACCCGCTGTGTCTCACGTACTTGCATGTAGTGCAATGCAAGTAGATCTGGCTTAGGGTTAAGACGGGTTAGCGCAACGGCTAGGGTTAGGCTAGTTACGGGTGAGGTTAGGGTGAGTATTGGGGTGCACCTCTGGGTGCCTCTCTGACCCACTTAGAAGGACAGTGTACTGGCGTATGGGTTAGGCTTAGGCTTAGGGTTCGGGTTTGGGCTACAATTAGTGGGCTGTTTATGCCCGATTGGCACATCCCAGAAGTCTCTGTGGTCAACCTGGCCAAGTGGCCATGCGATTGGTGGAAAATTTGCATGGTCCACTCCCATCATTGCGAATGTGCAGGTGTAAAAAAATAAAATAAAATAAAATAAAATAAAATCAACGGAGACTTTTTTTTTGCAAGAAAAACCCACTGCTGCTACTGTAAAAATTCAAGCATTTAAAATAGCTAATTTTCGCATGTTTCTGTGGTGCTTTGGTGGGGTTTTGGGCAACGATTTCAAAAAAAATATTGCGGTCGCCATTTTGGATCCCCCGCACTGCATGGCAAATGGATGCGCCCTCCCAGCCTGGTACCAGCAGCGCAGCAGTAGCAATAGCCAAGGAGAGGGGGGTGGGGAAACCCCCCCCCCCAAATAAAACACCCTTCTGGCCTGGTAGGTGCCCTCAGACAGTTTTCGCCTACTTTTAGAGCCGGGAATTGGTGTTTTTTTTTTAACTTTTAAAAACTTTTTTTCTGTGCCGCTTGGCATTGCGCGATGCAAGTAACGAGCATGACAAATCAGACCAAATTGTTCGTTCGTCGGTTCGAGCTCGAATTCTGGCGGAGTAATTCCTGTTACCGTTTCCGTAGAGTAACGGATACGAGTAACGGAAACGGAAACGGGAATACCGCTAAGTCGTGCCCATCTCTAATCACAGGCTATGTTAGCATGCTACCATACTCCACCATGGTGGAGTGGTGTATAGAGCGATGCACTAGGCCTCTGGAGAACAGGGTTCTATTCCCTGCTCAGCCATGGAAACTCACTGGGAGAGTGAAGCAGGTATAACTACTCCTTCAATGCATAGTCACCTTGCAGTGTTGCTATAAATCAGTTTCATCACAACCACACATAACAACAGGACCCTTCTGAGGTTTTCTGTGGCATTTCTCCTCATCCGAATAGGATGCCTTGAGATCTGCAATAGCAATCCCTTCATGTTTGCATCAGATCAGCTGGCAAATAAAAAAAAATCTGATTAGGCTAGTAGGAGATGACATATCTGGGCCAGCCTATAAGAACTCTGAGTGCAGGGCCAGCTGCGTCATATTTATAGGCTTGCCAATAATGCACAAGGTGTCCTTTGTTTTGTGCTGAACTCCTAGCCAGGCACACCTCTGTTCTTCAATGTTTGGCAAGATTTGTGGCCATATATGTGTGCCTGGTTGCGGAGATGCTGCTTTTCGTCAGTCTATGCTGAAAAGGAATAAAGCTAACCACAGTCTCAGCTGTCATTGGGATGAGCTGCCAGTGTTTAAAGAAATGCAAGCATAGGTAAAGCAAGTGTGCTACTTGATTCTAGTATCATAATTTATGTTGGAAAATTGCCTATCCGTTTAAGTATGTATGTAAGATTGTGAATGTGCAAAACCCGCCATGTTATAAAATGTTTGTTATGCACAAAATGACTCTTTTCTTCCCAATGGAGCTGAAGCTGCTAAATTAAAGAACAGAGAAGTACTGTTTTTGATGTAGGGAAAAAGGAAAGCAGGGAAGAGAAGCAACTATCCTCTTCAACCTGTCTATCCAGTGGGGGTGGATAGGGAGGGGTTAAGATGAAGCAAAAACAGATGCTTAAGTAGACAGGTTCTGGCTTTACAAAAACATTAGGAAATTCCCCGGCTCTGATGTGCGACAGAGCTGGTAGCAGCCATTGATACAGACCAACCAGCGAAATGACGTGCAAGTGTGTTGAGGAAACCCGACATGACAGCCTGTTGCCTGGTCTCTCTGTCTACTCCACAGATGTACAACTTCCACGAGGAAAAGAAAAGCATCCATCATGCATTTCAGCCAGAAGGCATGAGAGATACATCCTAGGAAATGTTTTCAGCTCTTTGAAAAAATAATGAATGCCAGTATCCATGCCAAGAAAAACTAAGTATTTGTACAATGCAACAAAGGCTTGGGCAGCACTATTTTGTACCGAAAAAGCACCGAAGACCACATTAGAAGCATGTCACAATATTGTTAAGCCGCCGACAACACTGTGCAGAAGTTTTACACCAAATTAATAACATGGCATTATTTTCATGGACACTCTGAATGCCAAGCCACAGACGGTAAGCCTGATGCAACAAACAACTGATATGAGAGCAGAAACTTTTCCTTCTGGAGAATCAAAGCTTCCATTTTAGAATGTCATACCTCTCAGGATACAAACATAAATTTTGGATATATTAAAATAAAGTATAATATAGAATAGAACAGAACAGAACAGAATAGAATCATAGAGTTGGAAGAGACCTCAAGGGCCATCTAATCCAACCCCCTGCTATGCAGGAACCCCCATCACAGTGCTTCCGACAGATGGCCATCCAGCCTCTGCTTTAAAACCTCCAAAAGTAGTAGAACTGCAAAGACTCTATGGGGCAATATTCCACCATAAGGCAAGGACGAGAACTGTTTCCAGACTAAAATCCCATAAGCCCTCACCATTTGCGAGGCCAGCTACAGAAGGGAGTTCTTCCCTCTAAATATATGGGTACTGGCCTACAATAGAGTATAATTCTGCGCTGGTTGTTCAGCTTATATAGAACCCCCCCCCCACCACCAAATTGGAATATCACAGTTACAGAGTCATCCATTTTAATCATCTACACCTAGCACTCTGTAAGGATAAATAAATATACTATTTGTGCACTGTAAAGAAAAAAACCTGTCAATAGTAATATTAATTGCTGCCCCACCTACAGTATAAATGTGGCTTCCTTGGAACTGAGGGTGTGTAATGTATGCCCTTTATCTGTTCAGACAGTGATCTCAGTCCTGACCCAAAGTTGCTAGCCTGTAATTAGCAAGCTTCTAATTGATTTTTAATTTAAAGCAATTACAAAAAGGGGCATCACCATGCGTCATTTATACGTATGGTATTGCAAGGCAACTACAATTAGGGCAAAAGGAGACTTTTGTTAGATGTAGTTTAGAGATGTGTAATGAATTCAGGAATTAATAGTCAATAATAGAAAAAGAATCTACTGTGTTGCATTTCACCAATGCTTTAAAGCAGACACAAAGATCATTTTCTAAAGGATATTCTGAGGAATCGAAAGTAAAGTGTGCAATAATTTGGGATACTTTTTTTAAAAATGGTGAATTGATGTTTAGAAGATGAAAATATGGTAAGTCCTCAAGATGGTAGCCAAGAATAAATACTTAAGGTGATAGAAAATGTTAAAATGGACACAGCTATCTCCAGTTTTCTGAAAAGTCATTGAGAAATGGCAAGCAATGGCATGTATGACTGTGCCAAGAATGTAGACCGTACCTTTACTGGGGCCAGAATGTGTTCTTGCATTTTGTAGTAACTCTAAAGTCTTCAGTAAGTCACTATGGGAGCAGAGCCTAGTTGTCTTGCAAAGGGAACTGTTGGCTTGATTATAGCTGTGCTGCAGAGCTTCCACTGCAGAAAGCAGGAACAAGCAAAGATTAACTGATGCATGGAATCAAAGGAAACCCACATGCCCATAAAACACATATTTTGGGCTGGCTTTTCATTTGGGCAACTCATTGTCCAGTCACAGGCTCATTTATTGGCAGAATCCTTCCCAGATTGAATTCTTTCCAAAGGGAAAATTTATTGGTCATTCATTAGCAGCCTTCCTTCATGTCCCTAGTACTACTGTAGCAGTGAAAGATCTAACTTCAGACGAGCTTTTCATCGTTCAGTTTGATCTCCTTTTATTGTCTTCAATGTCTGAGCAGAATTATACAACGTAGCAAGTTTCACAGTCCAACCATTCCATTGGCAACAAAAAGATTGAGCAAGGAGACCCCAACATAAACAGAGCACAGATTTATGCGGTTTTAATTATTCAGTATTGATCTGGAAAGCAGGTCATGTATGCATAATAGTCTTTAACAACCTCATTAGTCTATAGAGCAGGCCTGCCCAAAGTCCGTACCGGGGGCCAAATCCGTCCCGTCATGCCATTCTGAGTGGCCCATGGCTGGCTGGCCCGCCCCTCCCCCCTCCTTCGCCCCATGTTTTTTTAAAAAAATCTTCCGCCAACACTGACATCGCCGGAAAGCTTGAGGGGCTGGGCTGGCCGGCCGGTGAGCAGAAGCTTGTGGGGCTGGGTGGGCGGGTGAGGGGGTGGGCCACCACCACCAGCACCGCCTGGAAGCTTGTGGGGCTGGGCAGGCTGCTGCCACCAGCACCACTGGCAACCATGTGGCCACAGCTCCCTGTGCGTCCTTTGGTCCCCACCTTCCTTCTTTCCTCCCTCCCTTTGTCCCCACCTTCCTTCCTTCCTTCCTTCCTTCCTTCCTTCCTTCCTCCCTCCCTTGGTCCCCACCTCCCTCCCTCCCTCCCTTCCTTGTTCCCCACCTTCCTTCCTTCCTCTCATGGTTTCTACCTCCCTCCCTCCCTTGGTCCCTGCCTTCCTTCCTGCAGGAGGGGTTGCAAGGGGTCAGTGGGTGGGGCTTAATGGTCAGTGGGTGGGCCTTACAGTGGGGTGGCAGGGTCAGGGAGCAACCGTCCCCTGACACATTCTCAGCCACCAAATCTGGCCCTCCTTACAAAAAGTCTGGGCACCCCTGCTATAGAGTGTTATAAGTTATAAGATATAGAAGAAAACAATGACTTTATTTCTCTACAGACCCCAAACATGTTTGCTTATTCTGAGCAAGTGTATGAGGCAGGCATGTAGGATTGACATATTATCCAGTTGGCCAGGTTTTAAGCAGATTTTTAGGCATGTTGCAAGAGTGTGTTTTAAACCCATTGAGTGAAACATCTCAATCACCCACCTCTTCTGGAAGACTTCCTCCACAAATTGCTGCTGAAGAAAGTCAACCTTTCACTCTCCTGACAAAGTTTCTTGCCCTTCTAAAAATCAGACCTATAAAACAAGACAAATGGATAATTGTTTTTATACCACAGATTATAAACATCTTTGGGGGGGGGGCTAAATTTGTCAACAGCTGAAAATTGTATGCAGAGCTGGCTAAAATCTGTACGTGAATGCAGTGAAGCCGTAGGCATGAATGCTGAATATGACATGACCTATAGTCCAAAAATAAACTTTTCCAAGCTCTGATATT
The DNA here is from genome assembly GCA_037367245.1 of Phrynocephalus guinanensis. NCBI lineage: Eukaryota > Metazoa > Chordata > Lepidosauria > Squamata > Agamidae > Phrynocephalus > Phrynocephalus guinanensis. The sequence goes on from CM074739.1 coordinate 75,198,167, forward strand.
ATGTATCTGGCCTTCCAGAAACAGCATGTTCCCTCTTTACACTTCTGCTAGCTTAACTGGGCATTTAGCATAGGACCTAGGTGCTAAAAGATACCTTGGTGAGTTAGGTATCTGGCTGTGATGACAGAGGTCAGTGGTTCGGTTCCTGACTGAGTTGTATAGGGGAACAGCCAGCCAAGGTAAGGCGTACAGTTCCAGGACACCCCCAGAAGAAGGGAATGATAAACCATTTCTGAGTACTTATATCTGGAAAACCCCAGAGACCCCCAAACTTTCAGCAGTGAATAGAAAGCAAGGTCTGATTGGGCTTCTCTGCATGTGCTTTCTTGAAAGTAGCAGGATCTATGTGATTATGAAATGAGATAAAGCAGCATTCCAGTATTCTATTCAAGCTGGTGATCTCAAACCTGACCTAAACCCACTAGCCTGTTGTTAGCTCATTTCTAATTGATTTTTAATTTAAAGCAATTATGAAAGAGAGCCATCACCATGCATCATTTATACTTATGATACTGCAAGGCAAACAGAAATAGTAGAAACAGGCCAAAAGGACAAGAATGGAGAATGAAGAAGAGGACATTTAAAGTAAGGCCAAGGTTTGGGATTGATGGGGACTGTAATGTTCAGGAATAATGTTCTATATCGCCCGGTACACCTTATGAACCACCTACAATACAGACTGTATGTAATTCTTCATTTTGCTGCTCTGCATGCCTTCTGGAACTCTCCCTCACACATTTGGAAATGTGTTTTATTAGGATTTTTGCATAAAAATTTAGATGCACACAGTAACACACACAGCAAAAGAGAGAGAGAGAACGATTTTGCCCAGAAACAAAGGAATTATCAATCAAAACAATGCATGGTTGGCAAGTCAACTTTCAGAGGCACCCTCAGGAATCATATAGATTCCATATAGCCTTTCCCATTCAGGGAACAGTTGTCCCTATCACCAGTGAACAATGGATGTGGGCATCTCCATAGTTTTATTTGAATTGACACCTACTCATTGCTTCTTGAAGCCCAAGGTGTTACACCAAGTGACAGCCCTGTGGTGCTACCTGAAGCTCATGTTAATTTTAAAACAGTCTAGGGAAAAGGAGCGCTGGGGGGGCAGGGAGGATTGCACAGGAGTGACATTCTTCAGATGGGGACAAGTGGAATCTGGGTGTCCTGAATGTGTTCCTCAGACAGAAGAGAAGAAAAGAATTCCTCAGTCACAAGCAGGGATTTCAAATTGCAGCACATTTTTATCTTTGCTGTTCCATCGTTGACTTTTGTTTTGCTTGTTCTGAATAACCTTTTGTTCAAAGCAAACCATGCTGTTCTACACATATCTGCTTTTAAAAATAGAATATTTTTCTACAGCAGTTCTGAACACTAAACAAACTGAGCTCCTCAAACTCTAATTGACATCTGTTAAACTGAAAGGAAGTAGCAGATTACAACACTGACACACAATGTGTGTGGAGAATATATATGTAGAATTAGCTACTTGAGTATCATAAACTGAAGAGGAGCTGGCACTAATTCTTTCTCCTTTATTTCCAGTTCTGTCCCCACATAAACCTCAGTGGAAGATTAGGATGACCTACAATACTGTGGAGAAAGTGACAAGTGATCTGCTGTAGCAAGGAGCAATTGCCCAAAATATGATGAAGAGAAGTTGTGCATTGCTTTCTTTCACATCTAGAATTCAGAATGTCTTGTTCCTTAATTTTTAGGACACCTCTCCCTTGAAACAAGTAATCTTTGAATCCACCCATTGACCCACCCCCCATGGATAAATTGTTTTTTAAAAAGAAGACAGTCTGAATACTAACACTCTCAAAGTCTCCATTGTTGGCAAAATATATACACCAACGCTAATTTCCTCTTTGTCTGTAATATTTTTATGCCTCCCTTAAGCCAAAAGTTAAACAAGCAAAGAGTTAACACAATGAAATGTAACATCCCTAAGATTACAATAAAAACAGTAAACACAGTAGAGAAAGAAAGGAGGGGGAGCAGAAACAACAGCACCAGCATCAGGTAACAAATTGTATGCATCAATAGCACAAAAGACTTGGCTTCCAACACAGCAGCACAGCACAGAAATTCAAAAGCTGCCCTCCACCACTCTCTGGTCCTGAGCCACTACTTCCCAGGTGGTTTTTTTTGGACTGGTTGGGTTGTGGGGAGGGAGGGCGGATTTACTCCTAAAGCCACAGCTCCCTCTCCCCACAGCCCAACTAGTTAAAAAAAAAACCACCTGGGAGACAGGGGCTGCAAGGCAGAACAGAACAGGCAGCACTCTGTTTGAATTTCCCTCTGCCTGCTGCTTTCTCCCTTGCGATCCCTGCCTCCCAGCTGGGTTTTTTTTTTGACAGGTCGGCTGTGGGGACAGCCCAACCTGTCAAAAAAAACCTCACCTGAGTGGCGGCAGCTTCCAAATTTTCATTGCTCAGTTCATTTTGTTACAAAATTTCTATTAAAAAGCCAATTAGTAACAAAACAAAATAAAACAAAATGAGTAATAAAACCAAATGAAACAAAACACAAAGTGTCCATCTCTGCTATGAAGGAGAGAACCTAAGATCCTGGTTACCATCCACTCTTACCAAGTAGGATTCAAATCAATGCCTTCAAGGCCTTATGTAGAAACTATGACTGGTGTATTTGTGTGGAATTAAAGGCACGATATAGATTTATAAGTATTGTATGAGAAAGGTTTGATAGAGCTAGTTAGTTAACAGATGGCATTTGTACTTATTGATAGCTGAATGAAATCCATAGTGATGCATAGTATGAACACAGGGGAAGATGCTTGGGTCACATCTGTTTCAGCACTGAACAGAGGTGCTGAGGCAGCCTAGAGGAGATATTTGGCTTTACCAGATCTGCCACCTCGAACCTTCCAGCTCACATATTCAGCTAGCATTGGTTCCTGGTTCCAAACTGTCAATAGCTGGTAAATGAAGAGTAGACAAGCATGATATGGACTGATTAATATTGCTATATGATAATGATATTTACCATAATTCTTTGGATATAAAATTAATTGATTCTTCCCTTTTAAATGCTGCTTTTCCATTGTTATTTCATTTTGTTTTAAACTGTGGATGTTCGTTTTGTTGTTTTAAGTGAGATTCCAGTCTTAGGACACAATCTTTGGAGAATGAGAAAGAACTATGTAGACCATTCTGAGGCCTTAACACTAGCCCAATAGTTGAATAAATCCACTTATGCTACAGGAGCACCACTATCCTTAAGGCAACAATCCAATGCAAATTTATTAGGAATGAAGTAGCTCTCATGGAGCCCAATAGGGTTAAACCTGCACAGGATCACAATGTCAGTGCGGGCAAGGCTGTGTTTTGGAGTGTTACTTTGGGGCAATTTTTCCAGTGCTGCGTGTTGACTAAAGAAACATAGCATCACAAACAATGGGCGGTTGAAGTCCAAAAAGCAGAACACATTGCCCCCACAAAAAAGGGAAGAAATGCAGCCAAAATGCTTTGTAATTGGAGAGTTATTAATTTTTCTTGCATATTTTTGAAAAAGGCTGTCAGTGTTGAAGTGGTAGCTTTCAAATACAGCATGCACATTTAATCTGAAACCTCTTACAATAAGAGATCAAAACAGCAGGGCATATTTAAGGCCCATATCACCTAGCAACTGTCTTTTGAATAATGAGAAAAGGCAAGGGTCATATACCCTGGTATTATAATGCTTCTGACTGTTTCATCTGGCTTTCTGTATTACAAGTCCTTTGTTAATGTAATTTTTCTCTTTTAAAAATATTTTGTTATTAACTGTGCACATGCTATAGTTGAAAAAGCAAAAAAAAATTCCAGCAAATAATTGCTTTCATCTTAGACCAATTTTAAATCTGTATGTTAAACGTCAATATTATAAATTTGTTTCTAACTATATATACTGCACATGTTTCGAAAATATTTCAGAATTCTTCCAAGATCCCTCATGTTAATAATGTAATACTTTCAATAAATCTGAGCATTGAAAACTTTTGTGATCCATTTGTTCATAGATGCTATGTTTTGTTTACATCCATTCTTTGCCATGGCAATTTTCAATGAAATGTACAGATCTGCTCAGAATTCAGCTGCAACAGTTGTGTTTGTAACAGTACATGGCAGTTCCATCTGGGGGGAAAGTACTCAACAACAGGCATCAGTAAACTTTAAAAACTTGTATTGTGAAAAAACAAATGTGATTATTTACACCTTTGAAGAATGATGAAAGTGTTTCTGTTCTATAGAAATGAATTGTGATGTAGGATTTTGAGAATCAGCTCTCATTTTACCATGTGATTTGAATGTGTGCATAATCGAAGACAATGACGACGACGACGACGACGACGACGACGACGACGACGACGACGACGACGACGACGACAACAACAACAACAACAACAACAACAACAACAACAACAACAACAACAACAACAACTGAGAAAGGCCCACAATACAACAACAAGGAATCAGACCTTCTCGGTGGTGGCACTTACAATTTGGAACAAACTTCCCTCAGAGATCTGCCATGCCCCATGTTGCTGGCTTTCAAAAAATGTTTGAAGACATGGTTGTTTAAATCTGCTTTACCCAGTTATTAACTGTTTTCACTGTTCCACTGATTTTGTGATATGTTTAGTCTGTCCGTAGGCCAACTTATTCGCTTTTGATTTTATGAATGTTGTTGACTTAATTATGTTTTTATTTGCATTACTTTTAGTTCTATATTACATTATTGTATTGTTTTATATTGTAACAATTTGCTCTATGTTGTTAAATGCCCAGAGTAGCCATTGGTTAGATGGGCAGTCTATCTATCTATCTATCTATCTATAAAATAAATAAATAAATAAATAAATAAATAAATAAATAAATAAAAATAAATAAATAAATAAATAACCAGGCCTACCCACTCACACTGGCTTCCAGTTCATTTATAAGCCTAATTCAAAGTACTGCTTTTGTTTCTAATATTCTCTCCAGCCTGGGAAGCTCTGTACCAGGCAGAATGGCTCCTCTTGCACCTTCCGCTTATGAGGCAATTTGTGTTTCTTTCAGCAGTTCAGCTGACTTGTCTTATAAGGTGTATTTATATTTTGTGGTATCAAATACCAATCACAGACAAAATTACAATTTGGTTGTAGGATATTACTGAGGGAAATAAATGCCCACTTCACAAATAGTTGTCATTATTCAAATTCTATGGCTAGCTACTGTTCAACACTGTCTGATCCCAGAGCCAGAAGTCAGTTATGATTAGCAATAATCCAGTGTTTTTGTTTTGTTTTGTTGTCGTTTTTGCTTTTCATAGAGCCGACTGGCTGTTCCTGGGGCTGGTCGGTGCTGTTTTTTTATTTTATATTTTTGAAGTCATCTTTCTTGGTATAAACCCTGGGAAAGTGGATATTTGAGACAGAGAGGTACTATTTATTTAATATTTTTGTGACGCACCTTGCATACCCTTTTTAAAAAAGTAGCTCAGAAGTCCCTGTGATAATCAAGATCAATCAACAAATAGCCTTGAACTTAATTTGCATCCAAACACACAGAAACATCCAATGAATCAGGCTTTTTATATCAAAGGCAAGCTGAGTTAAAATGAATTCCTCTTTGTTATGCCAGAGACTTGCTTGTGTTCATGAGAATTGCATTTTGGAGATGGTAGCCGTGTTGGTATTTACAAAAATTCCAGGCAAAAATCAAAGAAAAATAAAACAAAATAAAAGATACAAAAGGCACAAAACATGTGGCATCTTAAAGACTAACTTTCATATTTTAATGTAACATTTTGTGGACATGTGCACTTCTTCAGACACATAGCAGTAGAATTGAGTGATATTTAGCTGGGCAATTATGAGAATGAATATTAAAGAAAAAAGTAAGACCAACATGTTCTGTGGGACAGAACTTATGGCAACACCTCTGCAAAAATACACTTGGGAAGCTCTATAACACAACTTACAACATCTGCATCTCATTTGTTTAAATTTCCAGCAAAAACGCTCATGCTGTACTCAAATTTACATGGAGGAGTTGTTCATTTTGCAAAACTAGATCTAAAGTGCACATGCAACCAAACCATGGCCCAATTTTTGTTGTGCAAAGTTCACTCTAGACAAGATTACATGCTGGACCTTTTCCTTTACAAAGTCAGAAGCAAACACACCAACTTCCAAGCTAGACATAAACAATAATTTCAGTCATGGTAATGTCTTCCCTTCCAACAATTTACAGGCTTCAACTTCATTTTAATAGGCTGCCACGAGGAAATTACAATTGTTTCCATTCACACATGGCTGTAATGGGGAAGTCTTGACAAGGAATAGAGTAAAAAGGAAAGGTAACTTGCTGAAGAAAAGCACCCAAGCTCATTCAAATAGGTAATTAAAGTTTGAAGGTTTCTTTAAAAAAATTAACTGGACTAACAGTGAGGGAAGAATAAAAATACAGCTGGCTTGGTGGAAGAAACAGAAACAATTGTAAGGGAAATAAAGAATTACATCATATATTTCCATAGTAACCAAACTTGTAAAAATAACAATTTGGTTAACAGAAGTTCTTCAAAATAGCTTCCACGGTAGTCGAAAATACAATTCCATTGAAAACACAAGACAGGTAAATAGAAAGATTGGTTCCTTCTATGGAAATCTGATCCAATGTTTGTTTCAGCTCTTGACATTTTGCCACTCCGTTTTCAACTTCTTTGGAAAAGGTACAACCTTTTGTGTATGTGACAGTCTAAAAGGAATACTTCTGCCTCTTCCCTTCCACCCAAAACAGCGCCCATGATTTCTTTATCACACAGATTATGAAAAAAGGAACTTAGAATCAAATCAAATCAAATCAAATCAACCTTTATTGGCATTAAAATAAAACAAAACAACACAACAAGAGAAAATGAGGTACAGCAGGGAGGGTAATCAAACACGGAACTGGTGATTCTAATATATGCATTAGCTACTTAAGCTAATGAGATGGGGAGTAGGGAAGCCCAGCTCCTCGTGCTGCTATAATCTCAGAGGCAAAGGAGGCCACCTCATCCAGATAAGAGGTGACTTGCGTAGAGAGAAGGAACCTAAGCTTAACCAAGCCTTCCCACCCTTGCATTCTATCGAGGATCGAGGATAGATATTTCTTACGAAGTGCATCATGAGTTGGGCAATGAAAGAAGATGTGTTCAAGCATTTCAACGGCATTAGTTTGACATGGACAGATCCTCTGAGAGTAAGGGATTCCATTGAACCTGCCTGACAATAGTGCCGAGGGGAAGGAATTGCATCTGGCAAGTGAATAGGCTCTGCGCGCTTCGAGACATGTTAGGTAAGTCAGAAAAAAGCAGGCTTCCCAGGTAGGACTGGGATGTTAAATTGAAGTGGGGAGCTGGTGGTATTGGCTTCGCTGCACAGTTCTTGCCATTTGATGTTCAATAGCCTGTCTTTAATAGTCCTATATGCTTCAGATTGACTTAACATGCTAAGATGCTCAATGTCCAATCCCGCTACTTTAAGAGTGGTTAAGAACATCGGAGATCTCGACTGGGAGGTCAGGATCTATCAAAAGTTGATATAATAAACGGGTATGAACTGGGTTGTAAAGGATTCCAAGCCAGAATTTAATAGCTCTTAATCTGGCCAAGGTCTTCAGCCTTATCATGCCAGTTTCTAAGCAAAGAAAGGCGTATGGGACACATTTAGGGAGGCCTAGGATTCTTCTCAAAAAAAGAGGCTTGAATACTCTCCACTGTGCGATCTATAGCTTTATACCAAATTGGTGATGCATATAAGATTTGAGATAGGGTTTTGGCCTTAAATATTGTCAGGGAAGCTGGTACATACCGATTGCTATAGCTAAAAAAGAATCGTGAGATTGCGCTAGCAGAGATCTTGCTTGAATTTAGGACATACATACTGTAGTTGTAGTGAACACCCAGGTACTTAAATGACTTTACCTGCTCTATAACATTACCCTTACAAAGCCATTTGTGGGCAGTCCATTTTCTCGCAAAGACCATTATTTTAGATTTGGAGTAATTGACCTCCAATTTATTGGCTAAGAAATAGTCTGTGGCACCATTAAGTAAGCGTTTAAGACCTATCCTAGTGCGAGAGAGAAGTATTGCGTCGTCAGCGTACAAAAGCAATGGAACTTGTGTCTGACCCAGTTTTGGGCAATGGCTATTCACATTCCGCAGATTAGGAGCTAAGTCATTTAGGAAGAGGTTGAAAAGTGTTGGGGCCAGAATGCAGCCCTGCTTCACTCCTTTATTTGTTTTGAAGGGTTGAGTTAGTTTGCCATTCTGAGAGCATCTAACCGTACATAAAGTATCGGCATGCAAGGCTCTAATTAGGAGAAGTAGCCTTTGATCAATATTCCATCTGGATAATTTATCCCAAAGTAGCTCTCTATCTACAGAATCAAAAGCACCCTTCAGGTCAAGGAAAGCCACATAGAGTCTAGCCTTAGATATCTTGACCTGTTTATAGACCAAGTGTGAAAGGATAGCGCAGTTATCTAACGTGGATTTACCCTGACAGAATCCTGATTGCTCAGGGCCTAAGATGTTCTCGGTGTCTATCCAGGAGGAAAGTTTATTGCTTAGGTATCTGGCACAAACTTTGCCGATTACCGATAATAGGCTGATAGGTCTGTAATTCTCTGGGGAATTAGGATCCCCCTTTTTGTAAATAGGAACAATTGTGGCAGTTGTCCAATCTTTGGGTATAAAGCCGGTTTTATTGATTGTTGTGAAAAATGGGGCTAGTAGTAAAGACCACCAAGCTGGATCACATTTTAGGAGGTCAGGGGGTATACCGTCAGGGCCTGCAGCTTTACCTGACCGTAGACCTACAATAATTTTATAGATATCCTCAGGGCATACTGGAGGCCACTCGGGCAGGTTGGGGGAGGAAAAGTCAGGACAGTTGGCTGTGGGCTTATTCCTATCAAAGAAAACGTCAGAAAAGTGTTGAACCCACCTAGATGGTGGAACTGCATCTGAATCCTCCACCTCTGATCTTGAGAATCCCATAACAATAGACCAGAATTGTCTAGAATAAAACACATAAAATACAGGACATCTTAATTCAGAAAACAACAGGAACAAATGTGTTGCAAGGTTTTTCTGTATAGGATTGGGTTTGATCACTGGGTTTGAGATCTAATGGTCAATAAATTATACTAAATATTTGCGACTTGTCTATTATGTACTGCCATGTAGAAAACCCTAATCAGGTTTTCAAGGTAACAAAGAAATTTGAGGAGTATTTTTTGATAAGAGTTTCAAATTCAAGTCTACATAATATCATTGTATTTTCTGGATCTGATCATGAAAACAATTGGAATGTGTAACTTTGACAAAACATAACTAACCATCACAGGTCAAGTCCAGACAAAATCACTCATGTTTTAATCTAACTGAAATCTGTAGTATTCCCACTAGTTAGTTATTCTGTTGGGAGAATTAGGGAACTCTGGCAGAAGATCCCAAGTCCTTTTTATGAAGCAACTGGAAATGTAGGTTTTCTGATTCCCTACACATGACTTCACATTTCCCCAGCAGTGTACAACTGCACATAGTACCTTTTTAGTATTGCCATGCAATAGCTACTTTTCACAGATCAATTTTCAATGTACAAAGGCTCGAATGTGGAATGCCAACCATTTTACAATGTGAAAATAAGCACACGTGATGGTTAGATTTTTTTAATTGGTGCTGTTGTTTTTTAATGGGCCATCCCACAGTTCCTCACTTATATCTACCCTATGAATAATAACTTCCAGATTGTCCTACCTTTAACAGCCCTGATTAGATCTAGTGAATAAAAAGATGTGGCTTCCCTTATTGAGACAACCTATATCACATTAGGTCTCTCTCTTTTCCTGGTACCTACTGTCTTCAGCAGAAAGAAAATTAGAATAAGTCAATTATTGATAGCTTTGGGCCTGCACTATATGAGAAGTAGCCATTCTTTGTATACATAGTGCCAATAGCTTATTTTAAGTTAATTGACATCTGAAAGTCTTGGTAGCAGCAAACTGTTGTTTTTTTACCTGATGGTGAGTGAAGTATCCCCCCCCCAACTCATGTGATAAGCCACTGGTAATTTTCAGATGAATTTCCCCTAAGTTTGAGCTTCACTGCCTTGTTTGTCAGCCCCAAACAAACAAAAATGAAAAAAATTAAAGATAAAAACATTGTGAGGCCTTAAACCCTAAGTTCCACATTTTAATGTGAGTTTTCATGGACAGTCCCACTTGTTCAGCTTTTGTGAAAGAAAACACAGTTCCAGAACTTAGCCTAAAGAAAAATGGCTGCGAAGGAAATAAAGAAACCGATGAACAGAGAAAGAGCCCCCTTTCTTATCTACAGCTGCTTTTGTTTCACGCCAACAAGTTGTTTCCAACTAATGGCAACCCTATAAATTAACGACATCCAAAAGGTCTTGTCATTGACCGCTCTGCTCTTGGAAACTAAAAAAATGTTGCTTCCTTTACTGAGTCAATCCATCTCATGTTAAGACTTCATTTTCCTCCAAGATTATTGTCTTCTCCTGTGACCCTTTTCTTCTCTTGAAAGGTCAAAGGAAAAGAAAATGATGTTCTCCATTCCACATATAAAATGATACTGCTGATGGGACACCATTCTCCACTGCACATAAGCACAGCAGCTTAGTTGAAGAACTGCAAGGCAGACTGCCTGGGACATACAAGTTTGACTGTCTAGAAAGGGTAATGAATAATGGCCTTTTGCTGCTCTTCCTACTTCACTACCTACAATTTACTGCTGAGATAGGCAAAAGCCAAAGGTCTGTGAGGAGGCACCACACGCCTCTTCTTCTGTGCTTCCTAAATTTGTTTTACCAAAAACAAGGGTCATCACAGAGGGGAAAAGCGGGGAATATGCGAACACCCGGGAATACTGGATAGACCAAAGACATGTCAGAATTGCCTGCATGCCCTTAGAGTGCACAAGAAGGATTTTCTTTGTCAATTCTAAAAAGAAAATACAAATTTGAAAGTGGTGTGGAGCAGGAGCTCTTGGGAAAGAACATTTGGGTTTCATGTTATCCATCTCTGATTGTTTGACTGAAACAGCTGCCTCACTCCATTCAGTGCCTGGGACGAGCGTGAGAAACTCACATAAAATTCCCAGGGAAAATTAGACATTTGGTACAGTTTTGGATGAAAAATGTTAAACCAAAGAAAAGCCAACTAGCATGGTTAGCTTTCGAAATAGTGAAGTCACTGTCTACCTTTCAGAATTCCAAAGCAGGAAAACATGGTGTGACCATTGCACCTCCCATCTTATCTCTCCACTCCTCTCACCTCACCACATTTCAGCTCTCTCTTGACCTGGTGCAGGGAGCAGGATGGCATTTTTATTCTGTGGTAGAGAGTAGAAAGGGGGCAGAGCATGGATCAGAAGATCCCTCTTTGAATTTTGAAGGGTCCTATAACACCTCCTGCTTAGCCCCTGGAAACCCTAAGTTCCCCTGTTTGTTACCTGGCTATTTGCAAAGATAGCTGAAGGAGTAACAAAACACAGAACAAAGCCTTTGTAAGAGTCACAGCACTGAAGTTTCACTCTGGGAATGGCACCAACCCTGCTTTACAGATGGGTGGTTGTTTTTTTAAGCCTCTTTTTTTCACCCTCCAAGAAATGTGGAAAACATTAGCTAAAATTGTGTTGGTCTGTACAATTTTATGCTGTTAAAGACAGGTTTTATGATACATTTAGCCTTTTAAATGACACTAATAGTCTCAGGAGACACATGGGTTTTTCCTCCAGCTCAACAATTAAGTCTGTTTCAATGTTATTTGGGTATGCTGAAACAATTCAGTTACTGTATGCCTGCTCAGTGGCATGTACTGTAAAACCAATAGAAAAGCACCTTAGAGTAACCTAAATAATAGCTTTAAAGCAAAAATTAGACATATACCAGCTCTCCCCACTACCCTGATATTTTTTCCTCCCTTTTTTCCTAGTACAAGAAAAATAAATACTTTCAAATTTGTGTAGGTCAGAAGTCTATCTAGGTAATGAACACTATTAATCTCAGTTGTGCTCTCCCACCCCCCATTTCAAGTCACAGTTTTAAAATGTGTTTTTAACTAGAGTGTAGTAGCAAAGTTTATGTATTTATAAAGGCCCAGAAGAATGTGTGCTTATGAATGGCTTATATGTCAGTACATATCTTCATGTAATATGCACGTTGCATTAATCAATATATCATAGGGCCTATTCCACCTATATACTTGTAATTGAGTGTTTATAGTACTTTATGCAGGTTTCAAATTGGACTCATTCCATCTAATCATAATCAAGTTCTCTCCATATGGTTAGAAAAAGAGAGGGAAAAAGTGAGAGGAAGTAATTAAATGGACAGCAGTTCTCAAATCTTTACTAAACTCATACTCCACAAGTGATTTATACATAAATACAGCCATGAGACTATTGCAGTTGGAAAATATCCACTGAAATTTATGTGACTTAGCAGTGCTACTAACTTCTACCAATAGTGGTGGAGGCAGAGCAACTAAGGGCCTTTTTACACAATCCCTAAGATCCGCTGGTCCCTTAAATTCGGACCAGAGATCTTGAGGGTTCGTTGCTGTTCCTCCGTCCCCACCCGCTCTGCACTTCTTTGTTCTGTCTGCATGAGGGGAGGGAGGGAAAAAAAGCCTTAGACAGAGACAAAAGAATGCATTCTTAGCTCCGGTGCCGGTGGAGGTTGCTCCAACCTCCGTTTACTTCCTGGTTCCTCTTTAAGGGGTGGAGGCAAAAGAAAAACAACAGAAAGAAGCGAGGAGAGCTCAGGCACTCTCCACATCAAATATTTTTCACCATCAAAAAGCAGGTACAAGAAAAGTGCGCTGGGTCGCGCTAAAGTGGGCGGGGTCGCACTTAATTGTCTGCAAACTCCGGAGCTGGTGGGTAAACATTTTTAAGGTCCGGAGCTTGCAGCCATTTGCGGCGGAGCTTAGGGGTCGTGTATAAACGCCCTAAGTTGTTTTTGCTCAACGGAATCCAATGTTAGTCAATGGCATAACAACGGTAGCTACAATTTTACAGTTAAATGGTCCTATTGTTGTTTTAGCCTTGCTCAAAATAATATGCTCTCAAAACTCTTGTGATTTCCACTTGTCCTGTTCCAAAAATCTAGTTTGTTTCTTTGCCCTTTTCCCAACTGTCTTGTATCCCAATATCTACAAATATAAGCTGGGCAGACCTAAGTTGTAATGATGATTATAGTGATGTATAATAGTTTGAGTTTTACCTGCTCCTCAGGGAAAGGCCTCTTGGAATGACAAAAACACAATTAATTTGAGAAGACGATCCCTGTGTAGAGGCTTAGCATTTAACTGGAGCAGGGAATATGTGGCCCTTTGATTCCCCCCACCCACCCACCCATCCTGGGCGGACCATGTAGGTTGGGTTAAAACTGGGCCACAGTTTTATTTTAAGATATTTAACTTTTAACCTTTCAAACACTTCCCTTCTTACATGGGAGCCTGAGCATAGTGCAAGCAGATCTGGGCCTGAAGTCATGCTTGACCTCCAGCCCATGGCCAATTTCAGCCAGTTCCTACTTCAGAAAAGTGATACCCACCCATTCAGCATTCTTCCAATCCCTGTAGGATCTATTACTCCTGGGCAGCCCTCTAATCCATCATCGTTAATCATATTTGATGTGTATCTTTTTATTCCTATTGTCCTCTCCTTCCTTTGTAAATTCTGCTATGAGGGCTGCCATGCACCACTTGGATGCCTTACCATGAAGCTCATCCAAATTCTACTACCTCTTGCAATATGTGCCTTTGTGAACGGACTCCAATCCTGTCTAACCCAGTGGTGAGAATGGAATGGGCACCTGAGGCCAATATAGGTACCAGCCCAAAACACCCATCCAGCTACTCTAATTCTCACTGCTCTTAGGGTGGGTGGGAGGGATGTAACCTCCAAGACAAAAGAGGACAGGGCAGACTCGGGCACACCATTTATAACCTGCTGATTCCCCTGCTTGCAAGTCCCAAAGTAGGTGTGTTTTCATGCCTAAAGTCCGGGAGGGAGGGCAAAAAAAACCTGCACTGGAGCTACCACCCATTTTGCGGAGAAGCCCTTGTGTATTTTTATGCAGCTCACAAAAACACTCAACTTTGGCTACACAGGCTTGCTTTGATGGAACAGAGTGTCTAACAACATCTGTTCTCTACCTATGATCTAAAAGGACAAGATGCTTAAAGGAACACTACAGGGATATGTAGCTTTAAGGACATCTTCTGAGTTTTGACAAAGTATCCCATGACAGTATGATCAGCATGCCAACAAAGTGTGCTGCATTGAATATAACTTGCAGAGTAGCACAGGGCTACTTTGCAGGTTGTACTGGATGAGGGGATACAGAGGTTCCTTATCACATGCACGAATGAGACAAAATTGGGTGGAATAGCTATATTACCCTGGAAGACAGAAACAGTATTCAAATATATCTTGATAGGTTCAAGCACTGGCATAATAACAACAGGATGAAATTTTACAAGGATAAATGCAAAAGTCTACATGTAGAAAAAAGAAACCAAATGCACAGTTACAAAATGGGATAGATATACTTGGTCCGGTACTATTATATACAAGATGGTTCATGCAATTGTTGTAGATCAGAAGCTGAATATGAGCCTCCAGTGCACTGTGGCAAAAAAATAATAATGATGGACCCTGCTATCTCAGGCTGCATTAATGGAAGGATAGTCTCCAAAACATGTGAAAGGACTAGGTTTCCACTATCCAGCACCAGTTAGGCCTCATCGTGAGTAGTTTGTCTAGTTCTGGATGCCACACTTGAAAGATAAAGACAAAACTGGATCAATGGCAACAGCTTGGACCATAAGATCTGGCAAGATCACCACCTGCAAGAAACAGATATTTGCCCTTTGGAGGGGAAAGGATACTGGTTGACACCAAGACTGAATTAATTATGGAATCTTTTTGTCAGAAGTGGTTGGACAAGTTTACTGTGATTTTACTTCCAGCATTTTTAAGCCCCATAATTGGGATCAGGGAGCCTTATATGGAGATAATATAGAATCCACATTTATTACCCAGAGAACTCATGCTACCTGCCTTAGTGTGCAGTACTCTAAATGGGGTGGGGGGAGGCAATGTGATTTCAGAGATTATAATCAAAGGAAAATTACGAGAGGACTGCTATTTGGTCTGAAATATACAGTCAACTGATCTGCAGGCTACAAAGGTACATTTTAATTACCACAGTGAAAGTGGATGTAAAATCAATAACCTGTTTTATTTCTCTCATTGATATGTATAAATACATAGTTTAAACCAAGGTTAAGCTGAGTTTGCTATCATTAAGTACCAGGATTAATTTGGTCCATTCCAAGTAGGTTAAAGTAGGTTGAAGCGTCAGGGAATACTGTGACCCTCCCAAATTAAAACCTGCCTCAAAGTCCTGAAAATGAGCATTTGGCACTCAGACCTTCCATTTTAGCTTGTGATCCATACAAAACCCCACATAGAGAGTCATGCTATAAGGAAATGAAAGATTTGTCTTAGTGTTTTTAGTTTAGCCAGGATTAACTTTTGAAATTGAGACCTGGAAATATGTGATTATGTCCTGGCACCAAGGGGCAGCTTTTGGCCCAAACAGGGGGATAGTCGGGCAAACTGTTGGAGTAATTCTGCACACCTTTACCTTCAGAGGGTTTCTGGACAGTCAGTGCAATGTTCTCTGTTCTAGGATACCTTTTTAGGAGCTGCAGGGTGGCAAAGAAGCATGCATACTAAAACAGGAACAGATAAAAGTGTATGGTTCTCCAGATGTAGTTGGATTACAGCCCACACCAGTCCTAGCCAGCATGTCCTGCAGTGAGGCATGCTAAGTGTTGTGGTCCAGCCACATCTGGAGAGCCATCTGTCTTCCCCCTTACCCTAAAAAAGTGACTTATGTATCCTTTAAATACAGTATACTGTATACAGTGGACCCTTGTATAACAAACAGCTTGTATAACATAAAATTTGTACAACATAAAAAGTTTCAGAGATAGGGGAAGTTTGCTTAACATAATTGCCTATGGGGAAAATCTGTACAACATAAAATGGAATTACTCCATTTTCAATGCATTCCTATGGGAATTTGTATAAAGGAAAATTTGTTTAACATAATTTCATTTGGAATGAATTAATTACTTTATACAAGGTACCACTGTAATTAAGTTACATTTCAAAGGTAAAAAGGATAGCTATACTATTCGTATGGCAATAAGGTTGTAACTTTGTAGTGTTGAATTTTAAGGGAATTTGAGGACAATTTCAGTAACATTGGGACAAATTTTTAAAAAAGTTTTGTGCTTTTCTCTTTTTAATCTTAAACGTTTTATTCAACTAAGAAAATAATATCATGATTTGTGCATTTCTATGAGGCATACACCATATTATGTAATCAGTGTTGCTTTCCTCTTAGAGATGGGAAATACATCAACAATCTCACAACCATCTGCTCTAATATGTCCTTTTGATCAATCATCCTCACCTTGTATGCTTGATGTGTTCCTGGGAAAAGACTCCATGTTTTCCCTCAAATATTTTCTACAAGATGCAGGAAACTAAAACTTAGAAGTGCTTTTTTCACTCTTGCCTGGAATTGAGGAACCCTTAATCTAAAGTGAAATAATGGTGAGATTTCTTTGGATTCCTATGCAGTGATCCCTATCCTAATTCTCCATACAATGTAATTTTAAAAATAAAAACAGTATTTACAAAAGCCTTCAAAATGCATGGAGTCACAAAGATATTCTGATACAGGTTGTTCAGTACCTCATCATCTCTCCTATTTATTTTTAGAGATTTTTAAAAAATCTAGAAAAACCAAAGGTGAGCAAAACCCAAATAAATTGTTATTCTTTCTTTACGTTGTTAGAACTTTCAATGTAAACTTCTCTCAAAACCAAGTTCTCAGTTTCGTTTCACAGTGACGGCTCTTTTAGATATCCAGAGCTTGGTAATTTCTCCATGGTAGTCTGCAGGGGAACGCAAATAACAAAACATCTGGCAAGTCTGTTACAGGCAGAGGAGCTGAGCACAAGAAAGAGTTTATCAGTGGCAAAGTGCCAGTAGTGGATAAATTAGATGGAAAAGATTCCTTCTCTGCACAGACTTTACACAGATAATGTAAACAAGCAACCTTCACTTTGTGGCCAGAGCAAAACAACAATTATGCAGGTCCATTACACCAGCCATCTGCAATTACACACTGAAGCTTTTCACCCAGCCACAAAACTGTTCAAAGTCATTATATGTCAACAGTTTAATCACAGTGACAGTGAGTGACAAACTCTTGGACCAACATGTGAAGAGTTTGATGGATGCAACTGAGAAAGCCATGCCATTGCTTAACTAATTACGTTAAGCACGATGAAATAAATATGGAGGTATGTATTTATAGTTTACCAAATAATGCAGGTCTAAGAGATACTTCTTAAGGCCTTAATAAAGACATTGATAACTCAAGGCTTTCAAAGGAGACCACAAAAGTAGAACATGTGAGAATATCATTAGATGTTGACAATTCAGAAAATAAAATCTGCCCTAAGTTATAAAATGTGTAATAGTAAACTAGTTATACATACAGGTCTCACAGGCTTTAGATATATTAAATCATTTTGACAGGGCCAACCATGTAACAACCATGTACCCCCCACCACCAAGTCTATAGAGGTCCTTCCATCTTTGTCAGCCTCCAATGCAAGCCTGCATCTGGCATTAGTGCACAGCACAGCAAATCAACATCCTACAAGGAAATTCTGAAAATGGGACAGTGCAAACAGAAAACTATAACTTGACTACATATCAATACCAGATTTGGCATAACTGTAGCACACAGTCTATTTTTGCTCTGTATCAAATATTAGGAAGTGTGGGCAAAGGGTTTTGAAGTTATGATTTTTTTAAAAAAACTGTTTTACTCTCTCTGCAGAAACAAATCCCTAGATTTTAAACAGATCAAAAGACTGGTCTTGCTTATCTTATAAGAGTACTGCATAGTTGTCCACATCAGTTTTTTATTTGGAAGGTTTCCAGGCTGCAGTGGCTGAAATATTGATCCACAAAAATATATTTCAAGAGATCAAAGCGTTTATTAGACTAAGCATGCGTGGAACAGGCTTACCAGTGAGGGCATTCCAAAGTAGATACACTGTTGCTACTTTGTGGTCTGTGAAGGGAGATGTTTGGAGGACTATGAAAGGTCACAGAAACAGTAAACAAACAGGTTTTCCTTAAAGAGTAAAATAAACCTTAACATTCACACTTGTCAACACAACAGTCATGATAATTGCTTTGTGTCTGGGTGAGAAGTAGTTAAGTGGTAAAAATGAAAGTCAGTTTCTGGGATGTTTTCCTTGCTTGGTGTCACTTTGCAAAGTATAATGAGCAGAAGAGGGTATCGTCTATGTACACCATCATTACTGCTACCATTCGTGCTGTCAATATTTAGGCTGCCCTAGAGATGGGCACGGAATGAACATTTTTTCTTTTCCATTACGTTTGTCGTTTCCGTTACGTAACGAAAGGACAAATGAAAATTGTGATGAAAATGAAACGAAACAAACAGAACCACGAAAATTGTGGTCGTTACGTTTCGTTTCTGTTAATGGCGACGCGCAATGAAATGAGCTGTTTTAAATGTTAAAAAACGCCCTGGACATCCATAAAAACACAGCGATAATTATTTATATTGTCTGATAATACCTACCAGGGGGTTGGGGTCCTTAAAACATTTGTTTTTGTCTTCTCCCATCGCAATGTATTTTTCTTTTCCCTTTAAAATGGATGTCACCAACAGCCACAAAATGGAGGCAAGCCATGTGATGGGATCATGTTCAACCAATAGCATGCCCAGGTTGCAGACTGGATGGGCAGGTCTGGCAGCCACAGAGGGCATAAAAAGCTCTGGCAGCCCCTGTCCTCCTTGCAGTCTCGGGTGGGAGTTAGGGTGGGATTGCTGTCTGTGTAACTCTAGCTTCAGTCCTGCAGCCTCCCTGTGTGCGTGCATGCTGTGTACCTCTCAGTGAGTACCCTCCCCTGCCCCGCAGTGCAGTCACTTTGCGGCTGCCTTGCACCCTGGGCAACGCCCGCCGCTACCTTTGCAGCCTCCCTGCATACCTAGTCTATACTGTGTCTCTGCCAGCATCCTTTTTTTTTAGTGTTTTCCCTCTGGTCTGGGGCGTTGGGGGATGCCTGCGCATGGAAATGCTTTAAAAATCGCGCAAAAAGTGGGTAGAAACGACAAACGAAAAAACAAAAAACGGTAACGAAATTTTTCAAAAAAATTCCTGATAAACGGAAACGAACCGAAGTAGACCTCTCAACGACAAACGAAAAACCAAAACACCATTTTTCTGTTTCGTGCCCATCTCTAGTTAGAACTGTTTTAACAACAGGTTCTGTAAGCATGTTCATTTCTACAAGCAAATGACTGGTGGTGCTGCCAGGCCATATGGTCATTCAGAGCTGGACCATATATGCATCCTTACCTGTCCACCACACGTTGAATCCACAATGTTAGCACACAGGTGCTTGAATTGAGCTTGAATTGTAAATTACATAGATAGATAGATAGATAGATAGATAGATAGATAGATAGATAGATAGATAGATAGATAGATAGATAGATAGATAGCATCCATGAGGATGCACAGAATTAAATAATTTGTTAGACGAGAACAAGTAGAATCAGTTGGTATCAGATCAGGGGGCTGCTAAATTAAATATGTCAGAAAATGAAATTTATTTCTATAGGACAGGAAGAAAAAACTTTTATAGGAACCAAAGAGTGGGGGGGGGATAGATAGATAGACAATGAAGGAAAGAAAGGAAAGGAAACTATTGAATCCTGTGCAGACAAGTATGCATCAATTATTCTTTTTTAAAAAGATGTAAAATAAAGCTTAAACATATAAGGCACTTCCGCATTGTATTAAAATAATGCCAAAATTATAGAGCTGTCATTTGCAGACCTGTCGAGGGTGCCTTTCTTATCACATTGTGATTTTGCATTTCTCTTGGAAGGTTATAACAGTTTTGACATCCCAGTCATTTTGGACAGAAAAGCCATCTTACGCACCCAGGGCATCACCTTTCTTTCTAAATTTTCAGCTTATAAAAGTCTTCAAGAGCCTTCAAGAAAAGAGAGATTGTGCAGGAGGAACCTTAATTCTGTAGCAAGGAACAGATATGCCAAAGTGTTTGAATCCTAGTCCCCAGAGATAACTTTAGATAACACAGGAACCCGAGGCATGAAGGTAGAAGCTAAAGGATCTCTGCCATGAAGGGAACTAGAAGATTGGCAATACTCAGCATTGTGAGCAAAGGCACTAGGTTATAAGATACCCAAATGCAAATTATTGCATTTTTCTAGATGGAAAACACTTGGAATCTGATGCAATGTTCAATCTCTTGGATTATACTTGGTTTTGGCATATCATGTATTAATAGATCCTTTTCTCTCCCACAAGACCAATTGACTTCAACTGCCCTATAGGGAGAATTCTGGCAGCTTCTCATGATTTCAGTATTTGCAAGGGGGTTTTATTAATACATTTGAAATTAACAAGTCACTTTGAGAAAACATTTGAATGGTCAAAAGCAAGTTCTAAATAATGTAAATAACTGACATATTTTAATGTGTATTCCTGCATTGAGTGGTGATTGGACTCAGTGGGCTTATAGATCTCTTCTAAGTTCATCATTCTATGATTCTACTCTAGTGGGAATTAATTATTGGATTTAGATACCAAAATATTTAATTGCTAATTCACCAACACATTGGGATAAGCTCTATGTCAGACCTGACTGTTAGGCTCTCTTAAATCAATGGCTCTTATGTTACTTACTACTAGCAAGTCCTATTC
The DNA here is from genome assembly GCA_037367245.1 of Phrynocephalus guinanensis. NCBI lineage: Eukaryota > Metazoa > Chordata > Lepidosauria > Squamata > Agamidae > Phrynocephalus > Phrynocephalus guinanensis. The sequence continues at coordinate 75,219,106 of CM074739.1, forward strand.
AGAGTATTTTTCCATGGATAAGACTATATTTTGAGGGTTATCTTATACAATGAAAGAGAACCCCATGGTTGCAAAACTGTAATTTTGGGTTGGAAAAGTGGGGGGCATCTTCTGGACAGAAGAACACAGTATTTCAGTATCCCTACTACAGTTGGGTGTAAACAGTTTGGTTTAGCTCCCTGACTCTTAATTCTTATGATTGTTTTCAGAGTTTAGCATTTCTGTAGCCAGCATCTACCCAAAAAGCAGACACAAGCACCAAGATCTTGTCTCAAAATCTGAGACTGATTATAGAGGGACCAATCAAACATGTTTAAAATATAGAAGGTAGAATAATTTGTGTACTGTGCCAATCAAAATTTGAAGAAAAATCAGAGGAGGAAGAATCTTGGAGAAATTTTCATAAGTGAGGTTCCGGATTTTTGTGGTTACTTTATCTATGAAGTGACTGAGAAGTATGTGTCTTCATTCTCATGTTTCATTATACAGCTGGCAAGGCACATGCACACCTTCTCTGGACTTTCCATATTTCAACTAAAGCCCGAGGCAAGATATCTTGGCTGAGTCCACAGGACATTTTCAGATCAGGAAGCATCATCAGCTAGGGAAGCTAAATAGTGATGAAGAGATACCTGATAGAAAGGGAATGAAATATGTTCAGCCACCTAGCAAGATTACAGTAAGCTCAAAAATATCACCTAAAGAAATTCTAAAGGTCCCAGAGAATGAAGCAGGAAAATCAAAGCCTCTGTCATGGGAAAATAAAACTTGTGGGAAATTGGAGGGAATATGGCATAGGCTTCACCTTTCTCCAGGAGCTGGAGACAATCCTGTTTTCCTCAGACTACAAGGAACGAGCTCTATTATTAGCATCTGCCCTAAAAAGAAAATGGCCCTTCAAAAATGTAACATTTAGAAGGTCTGAGGAAAGTGGGGAAAGCCAGGTTCAGCCAAGTGCTGAGTCAACATTTCCCAGAAGACATTTTCCAGAGAAACGCTCTGAGATTTTTTCTTTCTTTTTCCTCAAGAGACGGAAAGTCACTTTGTGGAATCATTTCCAAAAACTAAGTGGGATGGCTGGTAGACCTTCATCCTGTTGCCTATTGCTTTAGGTAAAAGGCATCATGGAGGAAGCAAAATGGTGGCAAGGATGGCAACACACTTACTGCCAATGAAAAAGCAAAGCTGTGCTACCACCACTAGGGCCCTTTGTACACGACCCCTAAACTCCGCCGCAAATGGCTCCCAGCTCCGGAGCTTAAAATTGTTTCCCCACCAGCTCCGGATTTTACAGATAATTAAGTGCGACCACGCCCACCTAAGCGCGTCCCAGCGCACTTTTCAGGTACCTGCTCTCCGGAGGTGAAAATTCCTGATGGGGATATAACGTAGTGACTGCCTGGCTCTCCTTGCTTCTGTTTGTTCTTTTTTTGCCCCCCACCCCTTTAAGAGATCTGAATGCAGTGCCGGGACGGCAGAACAGAGGTGAGCGGCATTCTTTTCTTCCTTTTTTTCTCCTTCCCCTCACGCAGCCAGCAGCCAGGAGAGCGGAGGGGGTGGGAACGCAGGAACAGCGACAAACCCCTAAGATCTCTGGTCCGAATTTAAGTGGCCAGCGGATCTTAGGGGTCGTGTGAAAAGGCCCTAAGAAACCTCTTGCTAATAAACTTTGAGAGAAATAATGCCCCAGTTTCTTTTTTCTACATATAGGAAAAAAGTTTGTTTTTTCTACATATAGGACATTTTGAAAGGCCATTGCAAAACAAAACACCCAAGAAAAAATGCCTTTTTGGAACAGTCAGTCTCGCCCACCCTTCTGGATGCTTATTTTCACATGTATGGAGTCCTTTGGATAAGGGACAAATACAGTGGAACCTTGACTTACATGCTACTTGACTTGCAGCATATTTGACTTGCAGCAAGAAGCGGCCTGTTTGACTTGTGCCGCAGGCTTTGACTTACAGCTCGGAGCCCCGGTGCAAGGCCTCAGAATCGGGTGGCAGCCACGACCCAGCATCGCAGCTGCCACCTCCAAACTGCTCCTGCCTTCTTCCTCTCCTCCGGCAGTGGCGGCTTCGGCGAGGCCAGCTCCGAGCACCTGGAGCTGGTCCTCGACCTTGCCAAAGCCGCCGCTGCTGCCGGAGGAGAAGGGCCGGGAGCTCGGAGCTGCCTCGCTGGTTAGACAGTCAGCTCAGTCTTGTAAAAAATCTGGCTGAAGAATTCTGGTCCACAATGGAAGCATTTTAGTTGGGGAGCTGTACAGTTGTGGGACTCTAATGGTAAACATACAGTTGTTCAGAGGTTGGAACGTCAGATTAAAAATCAGTAAAACTTAAATGTTAGACATTGTTTCTATGAACATTAAAAAGTGGAGGCGTATAACTTGTGGACTATAATTCCACTGCCTCCTCCTCCATTTGAAGAGAGATTTCATTTACATCCCCAGAAGGAATCTCCTATCCCAGTCAAATTTGTGTTAAATTGCTGTTTTGGGGGGTCTTTTTCATCATCTGGAATGGATTAATTCCCATTACTTTCTATGGGAAAAGTTCGTTTGACTCAAGGCATGTTTGACTTATGTCTAGACCTCCAGAATGGATTAATGGCGTAAGTCAAGGTTCCACTGTATACTGTATATGCATTTTTGTTCCATTGTGACATAGAGCAATGTCGCAATGGAACTGCATGTTGAATTCTATGTGGCACTGCTTCTAGCTATACCTCTACTATCATATCTAATCCAGGGATCTTCTCACTCCATGGACAGCTTTACCCTGGTTTTTGCTGTTCTGCTTCCAGCACCAATGACTACCATTTTTTTTGTGAAATGTGAGAAGGAAATCACATATAGAACAGTATGATATCTATCTCTTCCATATCATCCTGTGTCTAGCATGATCAGGGTTCCTATCTATATGCACAATTGTGGGGGCATAAGTAATGTTGATCTGTTGACCTGTCCCTGTCTTTTGTATATTCAGCTTTCTGCCTGTTGAACACGCAAAGACAGGGACAGGTCAATAGATGTGCCGGGGGTATTAGTAGAAAATCCTATTTCCCAATGTAGTGAGTAAAGCATCCAAAAATTACGATTACAATATTGATTGCAATTACTATTTTGTAATAGTGGTCATGGGAGCTGGAAGAGTTTAAGATTTGCAGATCTAAAAAGTGACTTTCCCAGGTTGTGATACTGAATATATGGTTAGAAAGGCAATAATATAAAGTACAGTGACCCCCCGCCATTTTGCGGTTCAGGTACCGTGGCCCCGCTACAACGTGGCATCGCAGTACCTGCACTGTGGGGGGCGGGTCACTCCGTGCTGCCCCCCACCCCAGAAGCCTCGGGGGTGTGTGGGAGGGCGGTGGGGGGCGATCAGGTTGCTCCATGCCACCATCCCACGCACCCCCCAAGAAGCCTCGGGGCGGCCGAGAGGGGCGGCGCGGAGCGATCCGGTCGCTCCACGCCACTCAGCCAGGCTCCCCGGGAAGGCTCGGGGCAGCCGGGAGGGGCGGCACGGAGCGATCAGGTCGCTCTGCACCGCTCAGCCAGGCTCCCCGGGAAGCTCGGGGTGGCTGGGAGGGGCGGCACGGAGCGATCCGGTCACTCTGCGCTGCTCAGCCAGGCTCCCCGGGAAGGCTTGGGGCGGCCGAGAGGGGTGGCGTGGAGCAATCCAGTTGCTCTGCGCCGCTCAGCCAGGCTCCCCTGGGAAGGCTCGGGCCATGTGGACGGGCAGCGATGGGAGGTAAGATGACCCCCCACCCCCCACCCCCACCTGCTTCCACATATCGCGGATTTTCTTGCATCACGGGTAGGGTGGGTCCCTAACCCCCACGATCAGCGGAGGGGGGGTACTGTACATGAATAGAAATCTGAGAAGCCAATGTCTGTGGATGTGAAGATATGCTGCCATTGCAACATTTTAGTACCAACTGACATCTCAGTGTAATGAGATGGCCTCTCAATGATTGTCCAAACATTTTAAGACAGTGTTTCTCAATCTGTGGGCCCCCAGACATCCCTGGACTGCAACTCCCAGTAACCCCTTCCAGCACAGTGAGTGGTGGAGGCTTCTGAGGATTCCAATCCAAGAACATTGGGGGACCCACAAGTTGAGAACCACTGCTTTAAGAGCTTTCTTTTGGTGCTCGAGACCAAAATGATAGTTTGTGCATTTTTTCATCTTGATTTCAGCAACTTGTCCAATTGACACCTTGAATAAACCTCATTATGTTACACAAAACTAGTTGGTTTTGGTCAAACTAAGCCACATAAATGGGAGTAAAATCACCCTCGGTGAATGTTGATAACCGAGCAGAGGTTTGAACTAGGATGGGCACCAAATGAAAAACGAAATGCAGTTTCATTTTTTCATTAGCTAATGAAACAAAATGAAATGGTAAAGCAGTGTTTCGTTAATAATGAAATGAAATGGCTTTTTTTAAATGAACTGATTCCTTTTGCCATAAAATGGCTCCCCTGGGTCCTAGAGGCACCCAAATTTGGTGTGAACCTTCTTTGGACTCTCCCCTTTATGCCCTTACTCATGCACCAAAATTCAAAGGGGGTGCCCCCCCCAGAAAAAAAACATTTTTAATTGCAATGTTATGTGCTTGAAAATAATGATCCCAAGCAGCTAGCAGAATGGAAATTACAGTGGAGCTGTATTTTCAAATACTTCAATTACAAATGTTTTTTTCGTATGGGAACCCCATTTGGAGTTGAATAACTTGGCCCCCGTACCCCAAACCTCTCCAAATTGGGGGTGCTTTAAGGGAAGAGCATGAGAAAGCTCCACTGCAATTTCCATGGTGCTAAATGCCTGGGATCATTATTTTCAAATATTTTTAAATTACAAATGTTTTTTTCTTGGGGCACCCCCTTTGACATTAAATAACTCAGCACTCCGAACCCCAAATCTCTCCAAATTTGGAGGGCTTAAAGGGGAGAGTCCAAGGAAGGTACCCACCAAACTTGGTTCCTCTGGAACCCAGCGGACACATTTTACAGAGTAACAAATCAGTTTGTTAGTGTTTCATTTTGTACAAAAACATTCAAAAATTCATTACTAACAAAACAAACGAATCACAGAGGAACAAAAGAAAATGAAACACAACACAAAATTTCTGTTTCATGCCCTAGTTTGAACCAAGGTATTCTCAGTACAACTCCAACATTCTTCCTTCTACATCACACTGATGATGATTTGTAATGTAAACATCTTGCACATCTCAGTGATGCAAAAGGGTCTTGGAAATATCAGCAGCCATGTTGTCATTATTGGCTAAAGGAATTTCTTATCCAGCCCAGATTGATGTGAACCAAATGATCCATTCCCATAAATGACAAAAGGGCAGAGCCGTTTCTGGGAGAAGCATGCCTCACTTTTGTATAATGCTAGGTGAACTCTCGGATTCTCTGAGATATTGGTTGTTGAAGGAAGTGCTGGCTTACAGATAAAGGTGGTGCTGTCAGAAGTTCTGAATAGCTCCGAGCTAATTGCTGACCCTAACAGGCCCAATTAGCAGTTACAAGCACTGCAAGGCAGCCCATGGGACCAATCCTTTCTCATACACAGAGATTGGAACTCTCACTGCACTGGTACCTTGGTTACAGGCTCTGTAGTTACCTTTCAACAAATCAAAAGGGTTTATTAGGAAGAATGTCTGTTGCACTGGCTCTGACATGAGAAGACCTGTACATGCTAATCTCGAAAAAAGAGTGAGGAAAGAGGAAGGGGAGCTTCAATTATTGGCTTTGTTTGTCCCCCTTCTTCCCTACAAAAAATATCAAGAGAGGAAAATAATGGCAAGCTTCTTTTCTGAAGCTTATCATTTGATTCACTCGTCCTACCCATTTGGACTGTGAGAAGGCCCGGTGGCCACCATTCCTATTGTTGCTAGTGACAAAAGGAACAAACAAGTCACCTGGCTTTTGACAATGGGAATTGGGGTTGCGGGTGGCATTTGCGGTTTGTGTGTTGAGTTGTTTTCAATTTGCTGAGTCTCTCCTTCAACATCAGATGCCATCTGGGTAAAATTCAGTAATCCTGACACCGGCATGAAGTATAAGATGCTGATTAGATGGAAAGGGCCAGGGCTTTGTCTCAGGAGCAGAAAGTGGAGAGTGGTGGTAGTGCTTGAACACAATTGCTTAAAAGGGATATAAATTATACACTTTCCAGAGCAGCATATGGCTTATGTGAAATATGGACCAGTCAACTTTTCACTAAACCCGGGGGGGCTCAGATGGTTGCTTTAGGAAGTGCATGATAGGCAAATAAACCTCTATGGCACAGATGGTACCAATGGCTTTCCAAAGTAATTTTTAAAATCAATAGTACTTCATATTTACACAACACCATATTTATATAAGATATAGTACAACTATAGTTTTCCTTTAAAACGATTCTGAACTATAAAATATAAAGATCAGAAAACAACTTAATTGGGCAGCAGTAAGGTACCAACTAGATAACTGGGTTTATAAGTATCTGAACCCTTTTATTGCCACAGGCATGAAGCAGATGGAAAGTAATGTCCTTTTCGGTTTTCTAAGAAAATACAGTTTTGGCATATATTGTAGCTGCTTATTCTGTTTGGTTAAAGTTGTAGGCTTGGAAAACCCATAGGACCTATCAGCCTTTCAGCTTTCTCTAAGGTTATGCAATAAACATTCTCTCTGTCTGTTTATATATCTTTGGGTGTTTGAAGCCAATTGGCATCTGAATACTATCATTGGTGCCACTCTTTAATTTCATTAGTAGGTCTGAAAGAAAAAAGTAGGGAACATTGAACCTAGGGATAAGAGATAAATATTTGGTCCAA